>OY728133.1:1928496878-1929150092 GCA_963277665.1 Viscum album
GGAGGCCGGGCGGCGGGGGAGGCCGGGCGGCGGGGGAGGGCGGGCGGCGGGGGAGGGCGGGCGGCGGGGGAGGGCGGCTGGCGGGGGAGGCCGGGCGGCGGGGGAGGCCGGACGTCGTGGGAGGGGAGGGCGGCGCGAGGGAGGGCGGCGAGGGAGGGAGGGGGTTAGGGCGGAGCGAGATCGAGGGCGCGGCGGGGGAGGGCGGTCGCCCGAGTCTGGGGGGCTCCAATGCCCCCTTTTCTAGTAGTGAATCATAAATGAAAATGGATTTATTCTTCTCCTTGTTATTGATTCATGTGGGAAGAAGTGTCAGATTGACTGAGGGGGCACCCAAATTTAGGAATGATCTCTTGTTCTGGCTATTCACACTATCAGGTTTGGTGTGGGATTCCTCTAGGAGGGAACCGTCTTCCTTCATGTCCTCTACCCAACATAATTTTCTATGAGATCTGTGAGGATGATGTTTACCTTGTTCACTTAGGCAAACTGCATTGGGTGTTGTGTATCCAGTGCTAAATAGTTGGAAGGATTATTGCACCCTTTATTTGACTTTCTTCTTCCATTCTGTGGAATTCTGAGGGTTTTTTTGTAAAGATTGTCCCACGAGAGCCTTGGTCTAACTTTGTAACCCACCTTTGTCTCTGGGGGTGCGAACAATGAGAAGGGGTGGATCGGGTAACCCTCTATTCATCGTTCTTCCTAGACGGTGGCAGACAAGCATCTGATGTGCATGGATTTGAGGTAAAAATGCCCCTAGCCCTAGGAACTGGGGTTTTTCTGATTCACCTATTGATGAACTACAGTATTGATTTGTTGGTCTTACAGGGCCATTTTGATTTAAAAATTCCTTCAAACTGGTGGGATTAGGTTGTTCTCATATTATGGTGGTAGTCGCCACTAATTCCACCATTTCAATTTCATGAAATCTTGTGTGGGTGTAAGCCAAGTATGGGATTGGGTCTTCATAGAGTCTATGGTCTTTTGAAGACATGAGAAATGCATTCTAGTTGACTTCCCTTAGGAAAGAAGCATGCTAGATGTTCAGGGTTTCCTGACTTAGATGCTTTTCGATGGCTTGATCTCTTTGGCCCGGGCGCTTTTGAGCCTTATTTCAGGATGGTATTGCTTGAGTATCCCATCATTCATGAGTATTGTTTTCACTTGATTATTTCTTCTAGGTTATGACTTTGTAGGATGTCATTTCTAATGGAGCCTGCTAGATAGGATGTGGGGTAAGGTGTGGGGATCCATGTTCTCTCTATCCCTGAATGTGGACTCTAGCCAGTTCATTTCCAATGAGGTGACACAATTTATATAGTTCATCATGTAAGGAATGTTCAAGGTTTTTCTCCCACATTACTAATTGTGTATGCATTAGAGATGGGAGGGCTTCCAAGTCAATTAGATATAGATTATCCCATATCTTGCTAACATGGTTCATGTACCCATAAGAGGGTAGAAATATTTTATTCAAATTTTCAAGAGTCATCCAAATGTTGAGGCAAATGTCATGAATTTATTCCCCAAACAACTCTATAGGTATGTCAATGTCAGAAGTTTCCATGGGACAATTCATCACTAATATATTATCCCTAGATTGATGTCTTCTCACATGAAACGTATCATGATGTTGTTCTTCCGGAGGTTCCTCTACTTGATATGCCTGTCTCTACGGATTCTTAATAATTTTTTTGTAATTATCTGGGCTGGTGGGAGCTATATTGATCTAACGACGGTGCTGAGGAGTCTCTGAAGATAAGCGTGGCCCTAGGCCATCCTCTGGTTGATAAAGAATATCACTTGTTATAAACAGAGTTCTGAATATGTTTCACTCATTTCCAAGCACCTCAGCATAGGAGGGTTTTCTCATATTTTTTCTAGAAAGGGGAGGACCTTCTTGCCAACATGAATTTTTATTGTGGGGAGGACCTTCAAAATCAGTGCTACAATGGAGAGGGCTACTATTTCAACTTGCTTCCTGACCGCGGGAATTGTTCTTATGGCGTATATCCTAGGGAGAAACATCAGGGAGGACTGTTGCAATGAGGGGATCTTATTACTTCTTGAATTCATAGAGGGGGGGGGGGGGTCCTTTGCAAAAACATTCATTACAGGGAGGGCCTTCGTAATGAGTATCATCACAGAGATAACTTCCATCATGACTTGATATTTGGATGTACAGAGAATTTCTGTTGTGCACATCTTAGGGAGGGACTTCAAAATGTAGTGCAATGAGGGGATGACCTTATCAATTCTAGATGTTATTATGGGGAGGGCCTTTATATCGACCACCATTTTGATGAGGTCCTTCGTAGTGAATGTCATCATGGTGAGGAAAACCATCATTACATTACATCAGACTATAGGGAGAAGCATTTCTGCAGCGTATAACCTAGGGAGGACCATTAGGGTGGACGAAAACAAAGGGAGGACCTTCTGGATATTTGATATTCAGGTAGAGGGGAGGGTTACCCCAATGCACATAAGGGGATAGGATCTAGTGATCGATCATTCATGACCATGGAGTATGCCCTCGTGGGTTATCTAGGGAGGACCTTCAGAGTTTTTAGTATTGATATTGCAGGGAGGACATTCGCAATTACTTCTACCACTTCAATAATTTGGTAATGGAATGAAAAGATCTTGAGGCTTCGTTGATATATGTCTAAGGGCGTCAAGAACCCCTGCTTCTAGCACAACTGGATCATGTATGTGCTCTTCATTTTCTGATTGTCTTTGAAGCTTTTTATTTTTGGGCACTATCTTGTGGGTAACTAGGGCCATTTGCAATTGTTTATGGCCTTCATATATGAGAGCATGTATTGTTAGGTCCCATGATGTCATTGAGGCTAGTCGAAGGACACCTTGAGTTTTGGCAGAGATATATGCCTACCCTAGAACAACCAACATGTTGGACCGACGTCCCCCAGTTGGAATGAGTATTCATTGTAGATCTGATTGACCATATGTCATGGGATATTTTCTTCATCCCTCCTTGACTGGAGCATTGATGTATAACTGCTCTGGAGTGACTAACTCATTTTGTGAGTGATCCATTACATTCAAGGAAACCAAGTCATGGGCCTGGTTTCTCCCCCTTTCCATTGATTCCATGATATCATAGAATGTTTGGAGGATTTTGTATGGAATTGATGTATGATCTTCCATTATTTCAAGGATGTGTTGGGATACATATTTGGATGGAATGGATATGAAGTAACATTCCAATTTCAGAGTAGGAGTTGGTGCCTACTCCGGTCCTCTATGAGTTTCCAGTAGGTACTAGGGGTTCTCCATTGCCCTGACAAAGGAATGAGTCCGTCAGTGATTGTCTCCTACTATTTCTACAGTATTTTACTGGTAGTCTTAAAATTCATGTGCGTTGATTTTCATCTACTCGATTTCTACTGTATTTGTCTCACTATATTTGTATGTATCCATAGAAAGTTGACTCTGATATTATTTTTATTATCGAGCTATTTGGATGGTAGGATTAATATGCATCAATAGTTATTTTTGCCATATTATAGCTTGTTTCTGCCCTATTTATATGGTAGGCTTGAAATTCATCTACACATGTTTGTGGTTGTGTGTTGCTGAGTGCCGCCCTATTTGGATGGAGGGATTTTTGTGCATTGGAAGATATATACATCTTCTTGTAGTTATTTTCTATGTCTTTATTTTGGTATCAAAGAGAATTACCAGGAACGTGCATGTGCTTGTATTGTGCCACCATATATTTGTGTTGGGATTGAGTGGTGGGGGGAGAGTCATATGTCTTCCCGTTGAATGCCACCACGTTAGTTCAATAGAGAATCTCCTTAGGAACTAGGGTGATAGTGTGTTCCAGATTATATATTCTCCACCCTTGTTGGACTGCCTGAGGGAAACAAGTCTCCTAGACATTGGTAGGTTCCCTCGACCCAAGATTCTCCTTGGTGAGAGGAGGCCTGGTCGTCCAGTGTTGAAGACAATGCTATCTGGTAGGGGCCCATGGGTAGGACCCCTATAAAGTTGATATGGTTTCATCATCATTGACTTCATTTGCCTCCATGAGATAAAGGAGGTACTCATTGTCACATTCCAGGGACAATCTCTTGAAATGGTTTGGGATGACCATCGGGGCCGCCTTGTGCTGGGGTACCGACAATGGATGAAGAGGTAGTTGCTAGACCTTTAGGGATTAAAGGTATTTTCTTGCGACCACCAATGTGTTGAGAGTACCATTTTGGTTGTAATATTTGATCAGTATATTGGATACCTAGTGTTGAAGATGATGGTAGGTGAGGGGGTCCTGCTCTTAGTAGGGGACATGGACGCCAGCGGGATCACTAATGTGCGTGTCTGTATGGGACTTTGGGGTTCCATTAGGATCTAAGGTCACTCTGTAGGAAACTTCAATATACATATATGATATACAGACTAAAAAACATCATCATATAAGAATTCTTTTAAACATATGAATTTTAGGTGATTCAACTTGATTTACTTCCCTATTTATTTTTCTGCGGGGTGAAGGGGGCTGAGTGGGGTGGGGGCACCACCTTGGTTAATGATTCGGGTTGGGTTGACTGCTCTAAGGTGTAAGGTTTTGTGAATATCAAGGAGAAAAAATGGTCTGACATGTAGTATCCATTTATCTTTTATTAATGGGGTTGAACTCCCACTTTGCTTAATGATTCACTATTTTTGTTCTACCTCTGAGGTTGCGTGTTTCCAGGCGGTACACAAATAGCACGATGAGGATCATCACCCATTACTTTTTCTATAGATAGGGGTTCTCTTCACATTCACCATTCCTTTTTTTCAACCAATTCTACATCATTATCCTTTAGAAAGTTTGAATTAACCATTCAGGTACTGTTGGTCATAGTGGGAGATTGTGTGGGTTTCAATTACTCATGAAATCAGTCTTTCCTGGATATAAATTCCTATGATGGTCTCCAACAGGTTTATTCGTGGATCCAAGAATTCCTAATGACCCTTGTATTAATGATTCATGGATATAATTTCCAAATGCAGGTGTTTGTTGGCAGATGATTTGGCTAATGACACATAAGGAATCCATTGGTCGAGAGGATGGGAGGTCAGGCTCACTGCACACTTTCAGGGGAGAATTGTTTATTATTCCAGGACACTCTTATAGATTTAATTATTTTTCATATGTTCATTAATCCATGGTCAACTCTTGAAGAGTGTGTCCCTTAGCTACCCTTTATTTTCAATATCGTCGTAGGCATGCATCTATTTGATGTCATGGAGGCGATGATCTATTGATCCATATAATATGGCACTCTGGAAGGAGATAAAGGTCCCAAAACTCACATAATGAAATCTATACAGATTTTCTACATAGGATCATAAAATGTTCATCATATCAGATAATATGAAATGAAATTTTTTTCTTAAACATTACACTATATAATAACCCATGGAAATGTGTCTTATAAAGATTTTTCTTCATAATCAAAATACATATTGAGAAATAAAAAGGGTGATATTATTGTATCATACCCTTGTAAGTCAAAATTAGAATCATGTTTTTTTGTTTTTTATGAATAAATAAACCATTAAAATATCATTAGAAAATTATTAATGAAAATTCCCTTCCATATTGAAAAGTAAGTATTTAAAATATAATTAATATGACATCAAATAAAGAAATAATTTTCTTTAAAAACAAACCTAGTATAATTTAAAATTATTATTCAAAAAAATGAGGCATCATAATCGTTTTATGTTCTATTTATGTCGTATAAGTTAAGAAAACTTTAATTTCATTTTTTGGAAAATGTCAAAAATTAATTTCTTTAAAATATTACGCGAAAGTTACGCGTAAATAACATATTAAAAAATAGGTTTAGAGTAATAATTTATTAAATAAATTTTAGGAAATTAAATAAATTAATCATAAAACCTTTTTTTAATGTATTTATATGGACAGAAAGTTATTTTAGACTAAAGATAAAATTAATGTCGATTAAACATAAGAATACTATTTTGATCTCTTAAATAATAAAGGTGTGGAAAATGAATATTAAAAATATAATCTCAAGAAATAACCATTGTAGAATAAAATTAAATGGATTCATTATATAAGGAGAATATAATTTCATCAATTTAAATCAATGTACAAAAAATCCTGATTAAAATTGGATTGAAACAAAAATCCCATACATGAAGTCTCGCTTTTCAATGTTCATGTTCAAAGACCATTTATAATAAATATCGATTTATTATACATGTATTACAAAATCTTATTATTATTATATATATATATATATATCATACCATTTATTATTTATTTATGACATTTTATCATTAGTTTATTAGAAATTTGTTTATTAAAACCCTTATTCAGGGTTATAATTTCATCTTTTTCAAAGAATCTGTGAGTTTGGAAGACCCGATCCTAATATGTTGATCCTATTACAATAATTAAAATAATTTTAATCATGTTACATGAATACTATATATTAATTATATTCATATATATAATCAATCATAAAGACATGATATAGAAAATTGAATTACACCATTCATTGGGATGGTTGGTCCTATGCACGGATGGATATTGTTTCTGTTTTTCGATTATTTAAGTGAAATAAATGAAAATTATAATTCAACCTTAAAAAATCTTTAGTATACAATAAATATAAAATTTATTCATTAAATTCATCCTCATTTCTGTCCATGTAAAATATAAATGAAAAATGAATCACATCAGTTTTTAGAGGTTGTAGACCATTGGTATGCAAGTGTGACATTATCATGTCCAAAAGTATTGGATGTTAAGATGTTAGAAATGATATTATAATTCTAGATGCATAAAAATGTTACAAAAATAATATAAAAAACATTAACACAACCAAAATATCCATCCATAAAATTTGTTTATTAAAACTGAATTGTTTATGTACATGGAGGCGGTAAGTTGTATGCCTGCACGAGTGATACGTTCACATATAATTTGAAGGGGAAGAGGATATATATTGGATTTTTCATGATAATAAAAAAATTTATTACTATTGTGGAGGTTTTATTTTATTATTTTATGATAAATAACCAATATTTTTATGAGGTAAAGAGGAGTAGAAACGAATGTGATCAGTTAATGAAATTATCTCTTCTTTGAAAGAACTCTTTTATATTTGCTCATAAGGACACTATAGTTGGTGTTGTGAGAATACTAGATCTTCTAAAACCATTATTTGTAAGTGGAGAAGAATTTTTTTATAGGATGTTTAATCTACAAGGTTCTATGGGATGTTAAAAAGATAAATGAGAGTTACCATTTTATAAGAGAGTGGAGGTGAATTATTAGAATTTCTTGAAAGATTAATATATATTTAATTCAATTTCAATACAAATGATTCCAATGATCCTATAAATAGACATCTGTTGACATTTTAGGATACATATTATTCCTTTTGTACTATTTTAACATTTTTAGGATTTCTATTTGATTTAATAAAATATCATTCATTCTTGTTAATTTTGACTATTAAATTAATTTGAATTAAAACACAAAAATAATTTTTTTAATTCAAACATATTATTAAATATTAGAATTAATATGGTAACTTTTCCTATAAAATTCGTGTAACACTTTAAATTACTCATGTAAAATTTATTTTAATATTATTAAAATCAATCATTATTATTAATATTGAATTAATTAGTGAAATTGTATATCTGGGATGCATAAGAATTTAATGCCATAAAATAATTAAAAAAACTATAAATAAACATCAATAATGATCTTTTTTAAGTTAAAAATATAAGATTACATTCATTCATTACATGGTTTTTTCTTTTGTGGTCACATAAAGGATATTTAAAACTAATAGAGTGATATTTTGTTTCATTCCTTGACATAAAAATCATATTTGTAATTTTCATAGAAAGGTGGCCATTGAAGAAATAATAGTAGATACTATGGTGATAATTATAAAATTTAATTCATACAATAATAATTACAATTTATAATTATGGCCTATTACCAATTTTCCCTTGATTAACCAGATTAACCCTTTACTGAGGTGAAATTATTTACCTTGGTTAATATTCATATGTACTATAAATAAAAGGGGACTATTTATGAAATATGAACCTTGTGATTCTCATTATATAATTCATTTATTCTATATCAATACAAATAAATAGAATAAATTTATATTAATGAAATTTCACAAAATGCGACAGACAATATTTTTCATAAAAAAATACATTTTAATAAAAAACAGTACTAATTCTTATGATATTCATAGATCTTTTTTTTCAAATGTTTAAAACATTTAATCTTGTTTATAATATTAACATTTCATTTAAATTATTTAGTTAAATATATTAATTTAATTTATTGATATAAATACATTGTGCACATAAAAAAATTTATTCATAGAAAATGAATTTTATTTACAAATATTTTTTTAATTCTACTAATTTGATAACTAATGAATTAATTTTATAATTATTTAGACCATATAATTTTAATAATTTATTTATCTGTATTCATACCCACAAATCCAACAACCATGTGGTAGTGGAAGAATAATATTTTAATAAGGTTATGTGATTCATCTAAACTTGATGCTTCCTGTAACAAAATCTATGAAAAAAATTAAGTTATTTAAATAGAAAAATTTCATTAAAAAATTAGGTAGTTACCTTCTACCACCCTTAAGATTAATTTTTCCCACTAAATTTCTCATCATACTGCAAAAAAATGGGGATATTGCAATTTTATAACATCCCCAGTTCACTAATAGCTTTTTCTACTTTTTGGTCTCGCTAGAGAAATTTGACAAGTGAGTAGTATTTTTCTGTAGAACTTTATCTATATGATTTAATATTTATGCCAGTTGTTTTTCAAAAGAAATATCATGTTCTAGTGGTATTACATATTATTTTTATACCTGGTAAGGACTAGGTATGTACTTTCTAATGATGTATACATGCAACATGTCACAAAATCGAAAGAGGTTTGCTGGAAGTGTTAAGAAATATGCTATCATATCATATAATTATTGAATCATGAAGGGGTAAATATTTCTAATGAATAGATTCCATTTCTTCCCAAATATAATAACCTTATTTCCATGATTTTTTTAAAAAAAATTCTCAACAACATTAAATTCCAAATCCCAATGATAACTGTGAGTATTAGTCTTCTAGGATATATATGTTACCATTATACACAATTGAATAGTTTTAAAATTATATACCATTTCATCATCTATATAATGAGCCGAGGTATTTGTATCTCCAACCTTTTACTCACAAATTAGAGTACTAAACTTACTTCTATAGAGGGATTCATAATGATTCATATGAATTGTTTTGTAAAAGTGATTATGGTATGAAAACTTGACAAGAAGTTGGTATTGATCTTACTTTCTAAAAAATACATAAAATAAGATCTCATCATATACTATAGGTTTTGAATATTTATCCTCAACTGACCATCTATCTATGAATGATACACTATACATAAACTTAACTTTTTATCTAGATCCGAATAAATACATTGCTATAACGTAGAGGAAAACCTCTGATCCTGATCAGATTTTATGTAAATGGTTCTCTATGAAATTTTATCAGTTCATTAATACATATTATAGAAAGATGATTGAGAGATAAGTATTTTTTGAAATAAATTAAGTGTGGGAACGTCAAAAGGATATAGAATATAACCCAATTATAATTATGACCATTCGTTATTTTGGGGATACCAAAGAGAAAACTCATTGTGAGTTTTTACCATTTATAGTTAGGTATCGTCCAACCCGTCGTTTTTAAATTTTTTTCTTTATTATTTTTATTTGGCATCGGGTAGTTCAGGTCGAGACCCAGCTTAAAATTTCAGAGTTCTTATTTAAAAACCGAATGTTTTGGCCTTCACTATGTCCAGCGCATCGCGGTCGAAGGCACACTGCCTCACCTGGGTCTCTGCAGGACCACGCCCGGTTCACCGAACGCCCTGATCGATGGTCAATAAATTAAATTAAATGGATTAATTATAAAGTAATAAAATTAATGGTGTGATGAAATAAAAAAAATTAAAATAAGAGTTTTTTTAATATAATAATAATAAGAATATTATTCAAGGATATTATTATTATTATTATTATAACCACAATTGATATAACTTTTTATTTTTATTTATTAAAATCAATTGAGTTTTTATTATTATTATTAATATTATGAGTGTTTCGGGTTTAGCATCACCAGACGCACGGGCAGGGCACAATTATGAGAATGTATGGTCTGTCAAAATTTCAAAACAAGTTAAAACAAAATGGGATGATGAAATAATAAGGAATAAGATAATTGGAATAAAATGAAAATAATAAGTCTAATAAACATTATGAAATTGTTTTAATGATAATAATCAGATTATTGTTTGACAATAATAGTATTATTATTATTAATCATGTTAAGGATATAATTTTTTTAAAATTTATTAATAATTTTGTGATAATAATTATTATAGTTAACACTATGTAATGTTATTACATTTTATTTATTATTACATTTATTGATTTATTGATTTTATTACTTTTTCCCCTTATTTTTCATTGGGTTCAGACCCCTTCCCCCCTCCTTTCTCCCTTATCCCGTCGCGTCGATGCCCATCCTCCTCCCCTAGAACCCTCACGATGCACCTCGCCTCCCTCAAACTCCTCCCGCGTCCAGCCTGATCCAGCAGCACAACCTCACCGAAGCACACTGCTGCTCCCCCGTCGCACCATCACGCCAGCCCCCCTATCCCGGCCTCTCGTTGCCGCCTCCCTCTTCTGGCGTTGCGACCCACCGGTGAACCCTCCTCAGCCTGCTACGTCCTCCATCCCGATTGGCTAACCAGCTCACGCCTTTCCCCATAGAAACTGGATACCACTGAGTCGCGCCGCCTCTTCCTTATGACCAGTTTTCTGGCATAGGACACCTCCATTGGCCTCTTTGAAGCCTCGACCAACCCTCATATTTGCACCCCTGACCTCCTAAACCCTTTCAACGGCCTTTTTCCCCCTTCGCTGCATTTGAGTACCACCCGGGTGATCCCTTCTTTCTTCTTTATAGAGTTTAGGTATTTCTCGGTTGTGGTTTTGGTGTTCCCGACTTTTAGGGTGTTAGTTTATCTTTCGATTTTTATTTTATTTGTTTTCAATTCATGTTTTAGAGTTTAATTTAAGTTTTATGTGGTGCGAATTGCACGCAATTAGAGTTCTTCACCAAGGTATTGAATTCTTCATCACTTGAGGTAGGTGGTTCTGTGTTTAAACCATATTTAACGAATTTATTTGCTAGATTAGTTAATTTATTATGTTCTTTGATTAATTATTTAGGGTGTATATTTGGTTTTCTCAATGTTTTTCATGTGTTAAATTTGTTTGGTAGTATTTTTATATGGGTGGGTACATTCATTTGGCTAAAAACTTATCTTTAGTTAATTTTTAGTGTTTTATCATATGTGCAGTTATCTTTTCATTTTTGAAAGTGGTGTTAATTGTGTTTCGATATAGCATTTCATTTTCTTGGTCGTAAGTGATGGTGTTGTAATGGTTGAGTAGGTTGTTGCTATGAAATCCTATGTGATTTGTCTTCAAGGGTTTTATAATGTTCGTTTTTTTCTAAATATGTGCAAAGTGAAATGTTTGTATTCTAGTGTCTTTATAAGGTTTGTCTTTATTTTTTGAAAATGTGAAAAGTGTGCAGTTTGTGTTCTTGATGTGGCGTTGGGTGTGTTTAGTCATGAAAGAGGGTTGAGTTGGTTTTGTGTGTTAAAGCCGTGTTATGTTTCTTTTCAAAGAATTGGTTTACAAAGAATTTAATATGATTTAATAAAATTATTAAGGATAAAAATTTAATATGTTTCTTTAATAAACAATTATTAGCAATGTAGAAATTGTTTTAATTCAGTTGGGTAAAGTATTTTGGCGTCCACACTTTTCAAGATGCTTTGCTGTGTGTGTGAAAGTGTGGTGTTTGGTTTATGTAACTCCATGGTTGTTTTATTTGTTATAGTTTGATGTGAAATATGAAATTGGAACATCTTGAGCACAAAAGGGGAAGCTTGGGTACTAGGTGGGAGGACTAGATCTATCGTACTAGTGATTCGGAAGC
The DNA here is from genome assembly GCA_963277665.1 of Viscum album. Lineage (NCBI taxonomy): Eukaryota > Viridiplantae > Streptophyta > Magnoliopsida > Santalales > Viscaceae > Viscum > Viscum album. Next base: position 1,928,509,005 of record OY728133.1, read on the forward strand.
GGATCGGTCCTAGTTTCACTTAGCTGGTTTGATGATTACAACACTAACTAAACCTTGGATGATGGTTGGATACCACTAGGTTATGATTGTGTTTCCCTACTAGTGGCTCATTCATGTGAATGTATTTTTTTGTGATTCCTATACTATTGTTCACTACGACGTGATGTTCTAGGGTCCCATTATTTTAACTAGTACATATAGGGTCTCTTCCACTTTTGGTGCTCTTGGAATATTATACACTCACCATCAGCATACAGTGTAGCTTTTGGGTTCTCTTGAAGGTTAAAGTTTTCCAAACTACAAGGGTGGTTTATTTTATTAAAGTTGGTTTCGGTGAGAGTTCATTCTTTATAGAAACTATTCTTTTAAAGTTGTTCAAGATTTGGCGTCCTTTCTTTTATTAAGCATCATAATGTTTTTGTCATTTAATGTTTACACTTGGAACCTTTTTTTTGGGTGACGTCCTACCGGGCTCTTGGCTCACACCCAACATACACCTTTGGGTGTATGTAGGCTTTGTTTCTTGTGTATTATAGGTTGTGACATCGTGCTCAGTGATGGTGGTTCTAGTCGTTGATGGTCTTCTCATGCAGTTTGGTGTTGTGGCATGTTGATTTTGCACCTCTCTTGTTTCTTGGAGGTTTGAATGAGAGTTTTAGTTTCTTTTGTTGTAGTTTATTTGGATGTTGGTTCAAGTTGTAAACATCTGAATTTGTTTTTAGTTTAAGGCCCTGTTTTTTTGTCTCTTTTTTTGTTACGGTTTCTTTATCTTATCATTTTTTTGTTTACTATATCGGGTAAATCATTCCCATGTGTTAGTTTTGATACCTGAGAACTTGTGCCAACCCATGGGGATCGGGAATGCCCTTCTGTCCATGTCCCGGACCAGGTTGGGCTCCAAGACGGATGGAAACCCGGCCTGGTTCATGGAAAAATGGTATCAGAGGAGCATGTTTTCTCGCTTGGGTCGTGTTCTTTTGGGATAGGGTCAATGTATAAAAATGTTCTGGGTGTTGAAACTCAACATTCTGGTTATGAGGAAGGTGCCTGGCTAGCACACGTCGTGGCGGGACACGAGTTACCTGGGTAAGTTGAGGTCTATTGAGTCTTTGGTCCTTGTGATTAATCTTTCTTAGGGGAAATAAAAAAGGAGTGGTGTCAGTGGTCCCAGTGAGCTCACAGGGTCTGGCAAGCCATTTAGAGCCGGGGTATTCAGTCCTAGAATACCCTCCTTGGAAATGGCGTGATTGGCATATGTTTGCCAACCATATGTTCCTGTCACCCATTTTCACTAGTTTTCTCTTGCACAGTACCTCGTTTCACTGTTTTGGAATTGTGGACATTTGAATTTTAGGTAAAAATGATTTGGTCTTGGAATTTTTTTTGTAAAATGTTTTGAAATAAAACACTATAAAAGAAAAATGAGGTATGAGGTTTGAAATGTGTGGTTTGGATTTTTTGGTTTTGAAAAATGGAAAGGTTTGGTTTTTATCCTTGGTGTTCTCGTGGGCAACCACATGCATGAGTGTATATGGAAAGAGATAGGGTTAATGGCATGAGAGGATGAGTTCTTAGATGGATATGATGTGGGTTCTGGTGTGTCACTAGAACATGCATGTGTGAGGCCCATGGGACACCATTGGTGTTTGTACGACCCACTGGGTTTTCTTATTTTCAAAATGTTTTGTTAAAGGGAAATTTTTTTTATATAACTGGTGATTTTGTGGTATGTCCATGTATTTTTGAAATATTGGATGTGAGGCGTTTCGAGCTGAGAATCAATTTTGACTGATTTGTGTCCTGAGTTTGAATTCATATTTGTAAGTTGGTATGTAAGCGTGTAACTAGTTAATTCTTTTGAAAAGTACATAGGGGAGCCCTTTCAATGGTTCCCCCTGCACGTTTGGTGTTCACTAGTGGTATGTATTGACCATTGGACCAGTTTGGTTGGGTCTATGGTTTCATTTTTTAACTAGTGTATGCCCCCCATAAAGCATTGATATGTGATTAAAGTGTGTCCATAGGCACTTCGCCATTGGTGGGGCCTCCAGTTGATCAGAGGAACCTCTTCTTGGATTCTAGAATTGTACCCACCTCTACTTTTTACAACTATGCAGATCCTCTCACAGCGGGGTGACATATGCGAGGGAAGTGGAAGGGAGTTTTGGTCTTTTTAGTGTCTGACTCATCGGGTATGAGGTTTGACACTGTTTTGTATGAAGGTCCCCTGGAAATGGAGAAAGGAATTCCAGTGGTAAGGGTGAAGGCGGTTCATAATTATCGAGGTTGGTCGATGTTTTGAAATGCTCTTAGTGCTTTCATTGGCCACACGGGTCATGTTTGGTGACATCTTGTAGTGAGAGTTCTCTTCAAAGTGCAAAGGTAAATTTCATAGAACCCTTCAAGAATTCATGTTTTCGTAGGAGTGTGTCCTCATTTTGGGGAGTTATAATTTTACTTTCAAAGGTGAGTGTTTTTCATGCATCATTCTTTCTTAAGTTTCTTAGTTAAAGCGAAGAGGTGATGAATGTGCATCATCGCAACACCTATTTTGGTAGATGCGCCGAGAGCGAGTGGTTGGATACTGTGGTGTGTTGTGGTTGTTTGCATTGTCTCGATTGTGGTGTGGTTGCATGTGGTTCTAAGAAGGAGAAGCTCCGTTCGAGAGTCTTCAATACCTGACTGCGAGGTAGGAGATGCTTCAAACATCAGGGCTCCAACAAGAGGCCTCAGAGTGAAGTTGGCACGTGGTCAAGAACCCCAGTAGTGTATGGAACCACGACTTTATTTTTGTCTTCAGTGTTGAAAATAATGACAAATTAAATTGTTTTCTATGGTTTTTTCATTCTGAACGAACTGTCTATTTGCGTAAGGTTTTCGTGACTATGTGGTGGCATGTTTGTCTCGTTTCCTTAATGTCCGAGGGGTTGTGTCCCACCAGATGTAATCACTTTTAGCAGTCCTTATGGGGTCTTTTTGGGAAAATTGGTCGCAATGTTTATTGTTGCTCATTAAGGAATCTGGAAATGTTGGTTTGTCTTGGGTCATGCTTTTGACACCCTGGTAGTTGGGCCCCTCCCTCCCTTCCCCTTGTGGTGGGGTGTTTGGTCACCATCAGTAAATTTTCAAAGTTCTATATCGTCTGTTAGTTATAATGGGGGGAAAACCATGTTGGGTCTCACACATATGTCTCTTGAATGAATCTATGTTATAATTTTCTATAATGGAATGAAGTCTGCTCGAACCCCCCGTTTCAGTCTTCGAGTCTCACCTTGGGCGTTGGTAGGTTCTTAATGGTGGGAAGCCCCCCGGGCTTTCCCATGTTGTCATTTTGGTTTTGTTTCTAAATATGGATTGGTTATAAGTGATAAGAGTGTTCCTTGGATGTGGTTTGACCTTGTTTGTTCATTCTAGCCAAATATTGTGGTTTTTGTTTAATAGTGCTTGAGAGGTGTCGGCTTGTGAAGTTGGTTTCTGTGGGTGTGAGAGTTCCCCTTTTTGATCAATCAACATGAGGAGTTCTAGCTCTTTGGGGTGGGCGACACATATCAAAAAGTCTTTTTATGAGTTTCTTGAAGTTGTCTTTGAGTTACCATCTCTGAGCATGATTCTTTTTTCCCTCTTCACTTGGTGTTTGTAGGGATCCACTTTGAATCTTAAGGGAGTGTGGTTTTCTACTTTGGGGTTCGATCCGAGTTGTGGATTTCTGGGGATGAAAAGATTTATGGTGGGGACAACTGTCACACCTGTCATGTTTAAATTTTCTTTATTATTATTTTTATTGGAAACCGGTAGTTCGGGTCAAGAATCGACTTAAAATTTAAGAGTTCTTATTTAAAAACTGAATGTTTTGGCCTTGACTGTGTCCAGCGCACCGTGGTCGAAGATGTGCAACCTCACTTGGGTCTCCGCGTGAACACGCCTAGTTCACCGCACACCCTGCTCAATGGTCAATAAATTAAAAAAATGGATTAATTATAAATAAATAAAATTAATAGTGTGATGAAATAAAAATCAAATAAAATAAGAGTTTCTTTAAGATAATAATAATAATAATGTTATTCAAGGATATTATTATTATTATTATTACCACAATTGATACAACTTTATATTTTTTTTATTAACATCAACTGATTATTATTATTGTTATTATTAATATTACGAGTGTTTTGGGTTTTGTATCACCAGACGCACGGGCATGGCACGATTATGGGAAAGTGTGGTCTGCCCAACTTTCAAAACGTGTTAAAACAAAATGTGATAATAAAATATCAATGAATAAGGAAATTGGAATAAAATGAAAATAATAAGTCTAATAAACATTAAGAAATTGTTTTAATGATAATAATAGGAGTATTGTTTGAGAATAATAGTATTATTATTATGAATAGTGTTAAGGATATAAAATTTATTCAAGTTGTTATTAATTTTGTGATAATAATTTTTATAGTCCATACTATGTAATGTTATTACTTTTTTTTATTATTTCATTTATTCTATTTATTGATTTTCTTAATTTATTCCCCTATTTTGATTTGGGTTTAGACCCATTTTTTCCCTCCTTTATCCCATATCCTGTCGTGTCGACGCCCAGCCTCCTCCCCTAGAACACTCATGCCACACCTCACCTCCCTCGGCCTCCTCCCGCATCTAGCCTGCTCTGGTAGAACGACCTCGCCAGACTGCACCCCTGCTCCCTCATTGCGCCGTCGCGCCAGGACCCCCTGTCCCAGCCTCTCGTCGCTGCCTCCCTCTTCCAGCGCTACGACCCGCCGGTGCACCCCCCTTATCCTGCTACGTCCGCCATCCTGATCAGCTGGCTAGCTCACGCAACACCCCAGGGAAACCGGCTACCATAGAGCCACATCACCTCTTCCTTAAATCCAGTTTTCCAGTACATCACACCTCTGTTGGCCTCTTTTCACCCTCATCCAGCCCTCAGATATGAACCACCAGACCTCCCAAACTCTTGCAATGCCCTTCCTCCCCCTTCGTTTCAACTGTAGACCACCCAGGTAATCAATTACTTCTTCGTTATAGTGTTTAGATCTTGCTCAATTGTTGTTTTGCTGTTTCTGGCTTTTAGGGTGTTGGTCTTAGATTTTGATTTGGATTTTATTTGGTTTCAATTCATGTTTTAGGGTTTAATTTATGTTTTACGTGGTGCAAATTGCATGCAATTGGAGTTCCGTACCAATGTTTAGAAGTCTTCGTCACTCGAGGTAGGTGGTTCTGTGTTTAAAAATTATTTAATGAATTGATTCTATAGCTTATTTAATTTTTGATGTTCAGGGATTAATTATTTTGGATGAGGATTTGTTTTTATTGATGTTTTTCATGTGTTATAGTTGTTCGGTAGTATGTTTCTCTGGGTGGTTGCATTCATTTGGCTAAAAACATAACTTTAGTCAATTGTTAGTGTTTTATCATATGTGCAGTTAGCTTTTCGTTTTTAAAAGTGGTGTTAATTGTGTTTTGATATAGCATTGCATGTTTTTGGTCTTAAGTGAAGGTGTTGTAATGGTTGAGCAGGTTGTTGCTATGAAAACCTATGTGAGTTGTCTTATGGTGTTTTATAATGTTTGTGTTTGTTTTGTTAAAATGTTCAAAGTGCAATGTTTGCGTTCTAGTGTTTTTATAAGGTTTGTGTCTATTTTTTGAAAAAGTGAAAAGTGTGCAGTTTGTGTTCTTGATGTAGCATTGGGTGTGTTTGGTCATGAAAGAGGGTTGAGTTGGTTTTGCATGTTAAAGTCGTGTTATGTTTCTTTTCAAATAATTTGTTTAAAAGGAATTTAATATGATTTTATAAAATTATTAATGATAAAAATTTAATATGTTTTTTAATAAACAATTATTAGGAATGAAAAAATTGTTTTAATTAATTTGGGTAATGATTTAGGCATGAAAACTTTGCCAAATGGTTTTCTGTGTTTGTGAAAGTGTGGAGATTGGTTTATATAACACCCTGGTTGTTTTATTTCTCTATGTTTGACGTGAAATGTGAAATTGGAACATCTTGAGCACAAAAGGGGAAGCCTGGGTACTAGGTGGGCAGACTAGATCTAGCGTGCTAGTGATTCAGAAGCGGCTCTGGCCCGGTTTCACTTAGCTGTTTTGACGATTACAACACTAACAAAACATTGGATGATATTTGGAGACCACTAGGTTATGGATGTGTTTCCCTACTAGTGGCTCATGCATGAGAACGTATTTTGTTGTGATTCCTACACTACTATTCATCGAGACATGATTTTCTAGGGTCCCATTCTTTTTACTAGTACCTATATGGCCTCTTCCACTTTTGGTGCTCTTGGAATATTATACACTCATCGTCGGCATACAGTTTAGCTTTTGGGTTCTCTTGAAGGTTTAAGTTTTCTTAACTGTAAGGGTGTTTTATTTTATTAATGTTGTTTTCATTGACTGTTCATTCTTTATAGAAACTGTTCTTTTAAAGTTGTTCAAGCTTTGGTGTCCTTTCTTTTATTAAGCATTAAAATGTTTTTTTCATTTAATATTTACACATGGAACCTTTTTTTTGGGTGACGTCCTTCTGGGCTTTTGGATCACACAGTACATACACCTTCTGGTGTATGTAGGCTTTGTTTCTTGTGTATTCCAGGTTGTGACATCGTGCTCAGCGATTGTGGTTCTGGTCGTTGGTGGTCTTCTAGTGCAGGTTTGTGTTGTGGCATGTGGACGGTGCACCTCTCTTGTTTCTTGGAGGTTTGAGTGAGAGTTCTAGTTTCCTTTGTTGTCATTTATTTAGATGTTGGTTCAAGTTGTAAACCTTTGAATTTGTTTTTAGTTTAAGGACCTATTTGGTTGTCTATTTTTTTGTTTCATTTTCTTTATCTTATTAGTTGTTTTGTGTTTATTATTTTGGGTAAATCGTTCCCATGTGTTAGTTTTGATACCCGAGTACTTGTGCCAACCCGTGGGGATCAGGAACACCCTTCGGGCTATGTCGCAAAACGGGTCGGGAACCGGGTCGGATGGCGACCCGGCCTGGTTCGTGATACGTATGGTTAATATTGGTAACATCCCCTTATACATTTTTCTCTTAGACATAAGTTTTTGACAAACCAAGCATCGAGATGTATATTATTTAATATCTCTTTTCATTATTTCCAACTAGAAATACTCTTTCAAGTATTGTTTTAACTTTTTTACTTCCAAGATAAATAGAGAATGATGAAATAAGAGATCCTTATTCAAATATAATATGGGCAGGAGGAATACATTGTTATTAAACCGTATAATTCTTTAAGAATGAAGGATGAACATAAGAACATTTCTCCCCTTCTACAGCTAAAAATCTTCCTTTTGTGACCCCATACTACTCAGATGGATAGATGGGTAAAAATTTATCCCAAAAAGATAATATTTCTCTATTTCATTAATAATTATGGTTCCATACTTTAAAAAAAAATTTAAATTTTTTTGATCCTCATCATTAATAGGATAGAATTGTACATTTAAAACAAATCCTCTACAACATATCATTCCATCCCATCGTGGTAATGTATTAATATATTTTAATCATTAATTAGATTAAACCATCTTCTATAGAACATAATCATATATTTTTGAGTGAATATATAGTTTAAACATCAATTATCTGTATATTTATGTAACCTCTCTCTACGGAGAAAATGAGTCCATATCTTTAATGAAAATATTTGAGCTTCTATCTCCAATAAAATAATTGGGTAATTTTATTTCTGGTTCCTTCAATTGGAATCATGAATAGGAGGTCAACATATCATTTTTCTTTAGAACACATTCCATTCCCTTATTTGATGAACTACTATAGATCAGAAACCATACATCAATGTTGGGTAGTGTGTGCTCAGGTTAATTGACTATGATTTTTTAATCTCCTATATATTAACTTTATATTATTCATTTGGTATCAACATAACTTCTTTTCAAGTATACATAGTGGGTGGATTATGTAATCATACTAAATCTCTCATAAAATTTCAATAATATATGAACAACCCATGAAAACTACATCTTCAATCTACCATGGTTGGTCTAGTCCATTTGTCATTAACTTCAGTTCTTGAAGTATCTAATGATATTCCCTCACTTGAAATTATGTTACCCATGAATAAAACATTCCAATTCTAAAATTCATTTTTTGTGATTTTTGTATAAATAATTCCCTTCCCTAGGGTGTTAGGTGCAATCCTTTGGTGATATTTAAGATCTCCCATTCTCTTTGAATATACAAAAATTTCATATATAAAGACTACCAAAAACTAATCATGTTAGTATCTATATTCTATACTCATTTAAATCAGGAATATAGTAGGTTAATTATAAGGAAAAAAGCTACAAATATAAATTCATGGTGTCCATTCTTTTAAAATATTACAATATTGGGTATATCGATTTTTTGACCCTCAATTGATGATATTTAGAGTGAGGGTAAGTCTAATAATATTATTGAGATCCACCCAGTTGATCAAATAAGTAATAAATATGGAGAAGAGGATACATATTATTTATTTTTATCTTTTGATAACTCCAATAACCTATGAAAAGATGCATTGACATATCTTTCTTCTTAACAAATAGAATATGTGAACACCATGGTGATTCAAAAGGTAATGTTAATATATTTATATGTTTTTCCAAGATTTATTTCTTCAATTATAGTAACCCAATTAGTGAAATTATTTTAAGATAAAATAGTACATAAATAACACCATGTAAGAGCTATATTGAAAACTCAATGTCATAATTCAGTGTAAGAATTGATAATTCACATGGAATGAAATAAATAATATCTATAAAAATAGTTTCTTAATTAATTTTTTGTATCTCCCCAAGCATATGAGATAGATAAACTTCATGTGTATGAATTAATAACCAAAACATGGAATACATTTACATTGGATGTTCAGATCCATCCATTTATTAATAATTTATCATTGGGATATTTTGAATATTAAATAAGAGTTCCCTTATTTGGAAATTGATATAAGATCCCCATATAGAGAGATAATCCATACTGAGTATCACAAAAAATTCCAATAATGGATGAAAAAAATATTTTCAAGAATCACATTGTCACAAATGTTGAATGGGAAATGATATATAGTGCTAAGACATGACCATTGTTCCATTATGAGTCTTCAAATTGAACAAAAAATATAATAATTAGGGTGATGTAATGATACCCTTATCAAATTCTTTATTAATAAAAGAGTAGGTTGATCTAGAATTAAATATGAAATTGGTTGTTCTAGAGTGGATGATAACAGTACCTTTCATAGTTCCATTATAGTGACCCACATTAATAGTTAGGACACATGATATTTTAATTTATCTCTAAGATTTAGTGGTTGTTTATGCTAATCATCATAATGAATCAGAATCATGCACTAGTTAGAAATATTTCTAAACTCATTTATTTTTAATCATTGGGGAATCAATGGATGATTGTTTGGAATATTATTTTATTCGATTTATTTAATAGGCCCATTCTTCATCTTACGACATTATTAAGATTTATGACCCACCATTCCACATTTATAGAACCTCCAAGTTCCATTCAAGCACATCCCTTAATGCTTATTCCCTTATTTCTTAAACATAGTTGGCTGGAATTTTTTCCCTCATTTTAACTATTTATTTTTCAATGGTTTTAATCATTATTTTATTAACAACACCAAGGGAATGGTGAAAATATGTAAATTACATTTCTCCTTTAAGTGTACATGAAATTATTTTTTATAGCTCTTGAAGTCTCTTACAGTTAATCCCTTTAGGAAACATGGTTTTGAGATCATAACTAATAAATAAATATTATATTTATCAATTATTATTAAAATATAAGCATACCATTCATTCCATGGAAAATTTTGGTATTGTGTTTTGATTGAGTCATCATCCTTTTGATTCAGCTCAAAAAATTACTTCTCAACCATTTTATAAAGAATATAAGTAATGTACTTGCGGAAGAATACACCCTTAACCACATCACATTCCAAGGATTAAATTTTATTCTCTTTCTTAGTATTCTTGACAAGATCCACAATTAATATGCTTTTACTAATAGAAAATTAAAATCTAGGAGTTTTTTTATCCCAATTATTAAAGAATAAAAAATATTTTTCTCAATGGTGTTGATTAAATTCTCAGAAACCAGTGGATTAGAATATCCAATTATAAAATGTAGATGCTACCACAGGAATGATTAAATTATAAATTTTCCACCCCTCTATCATTTAGAAACCTATAATGAATAATATCCTTTTATTTTTTCATGACCTTATCAATAAGATTCCACATTCTTTCCCCATTAAATTAGGATTCTAAGGTAGAATTGTATTCCATGGTACATCAATTTCAGTATTAACATGATTCCTTCATGTTCCACCCATTAACTAATATAAAATCAAATTGTGAGCCAAACAACATTCCTAATTCCTGCCTGAATGGCCTGAAGGCCTTCATTTTTTATTGATTTTGATAACCCCTCTTTCAAGGGATGAGATGGAACACTTACAAGGCCTGTAGGCTCAGAGATTACATGGCCCGTAGGCTTAAGAGATTACATGACCCGAAGGTATTATGGGAATTAAACCAAACTATCTACATGGAACTGCCCCTCCCCAGCATCTGCATCTTGATAGTAGCACTCCACCTTTGCATGACCGTCTGGCTAGGCTTCCCGTGCAAGCAAAGGCTAGTACCGATGGTATAGCCATACCCTCTCTTTCTGACAATAAATTTGGATCTACTCTGGTGAGTGTACCTGCTCTGAATCCTCTTCTTGGGATGCTCCTTTTTTGTAGTGTGTGTGGGCCTGCATTCATGTGACATAATATTTAACCTATTCCATTCATGATAATTTCCAAAACATTATAATATTATCCAATATTTAGAACCATCCCAAGGGGTTTCATAAATTTTTCTTGACATTAACATCTGAAAAATTTACTTAACCCTTCTATGATACAAACTATTGTGTCCTAATATTTTTATACAAAAATAATACCTACCTTTATAAGAATACTGAATATATAACAATATGATCCACTTAAAAAGAATAATGGTTTAGAAACATTTTAGACTAGATATTTAATTTCTTATTTTATTAAATAACCTAAATGCCCCCCGTAATGATCCTCTCTCATAGTAATCTTCAAATCCACACCCTATTAGAAAATATCTTCATAATCTGGGGAAAGGAAATAGAACAAATGGGAGAGTATTGATGCTCAGTAACAGTAAACATGAGAAATATCAGGTAATGATCATATGAAATCACATGATAAGAATATGAGTATGAGATCATGAACATTAACTAAATTGTTCATTCCCAATATAAAAAGTACCAAAAAACTGTGTTGTGGAATATGTTTTTTTATTTCAATATACATAGAATAGAAGAATGAGAATATGTCGACACTGAATCATGAAGCATAAGTTCATCAAATAAATTTCTGTCACACCATCCAAAGTATAGAAAAAAGTTAATACGTTATGATTAACTCTTTGGACAATTTGAATCAGAACTAACAATTGTATCACATAGTGTATTAAGAAAATAAACGTGTTTCCAATATCAGATCATGACAATTGAACTGTTTCATATAATGGATCAATCACATCGACATATTTCATACAATGGATCAAACACCTAAACTTGTTTCCTATAAATATTTCATTTTATATAACATATAACCCAATTCAATGGAGGGCGATTCATGTCCCAAAAATAATATAATGAAAACCATACATATGGGTACTACGGGATCATAACAAATTCATCAAATCATATCCGATGAAATGAAAAGGGTTTTATATATGATTCATCATAGCATAACCCATGGAAATCTGTTTAATAAATATCTTTTATCAAAATCATAATTCGTTCATAAAATGAATATGGATTATATACATCGAACATAACCCTATTAAATCTTAATTATAATCAGGTTATGTTTTCATCTATGAATATAGATGCAATTAAAAAAAACGTCAACCATCATGATGAAAACAACCCCTAAAATTTTATTTTTTATAAATATAAAACATCAATGCATGAAATAAAGAGTCCATTTATTTTTAAAATAAACTTGTAAAAATTTATTTGAAGATTCAAGGAAATAAGGCTTAATGATGGTGATAAATCTCATTCATGATGTATAACTTTAAAAAACATTATGTTATTTTTTTTAAAAAAAATTAAAATTATCTATATTCATAAAACAATAAAACGATTCTTTGTAATTTCGTAAAAAAAGAATCCAAAGATTGATATGTTCTTAGAAAATAATTGGATAATAATTAAATAGTTCTTGAAAACATTTAATGAAAATATGGATATCAAAAAAAATGATTTTATACTAATTATACAATTAATATCTATTTTATATAGAAACACTCTTTTGATATCTTAAATAATTTAATTGAGGAAAATGGTAGGAAAACCTATAATATCAATAAATATCCTCTAGATAAGAAAATTAAAGATATTAATCAAATAATGATGATTTAATTTCTTTAATAAAAATAAATGTATATGTAATACCATTTAAAATATGATTGAAACATAAATCCCTTATGTCAAGTATCAAATTTACACATTCATTTTTAACCCATTCATATAATAAATAAATATTTGTTATAAATTTATTAAATAATAATATTTATACATATTATTTAATGCAATATTTAATTATGACATCTAATCACCCATTTATAAATAAGTTTATTATTAAAATCATTGTTCTTTGTGATAATTTAATTGTTTTCGAAGATGGTTTGAGTTGTAAAGTCTTAATCCTTGTAAATTCATTATGCTCGAAACAATTAAAAAATATTTATAATGGTATATAAATCATATTTGTTAATTATAAAAAAAATTATAATCAATCAAAAAATGTATAGATATAATAATTTATTACACCATTCATTGAGATGATTGGCTGTATACACACATATATACATTATTTCAATTTTCTGACTAATGGAATGAGAAATAGGTAAATAAAAATTAAAAATTACAGAATTGTTATTATTAATATATATATATATATATCATATATAAATATATATCATATTCATTCATTAAATTAATAATCAATTCCATAAAATTAAAATATAACTGGAAAACGAATGACTTTGCTTCATGTATGTGGTAGTCCACACGTACACTCCAGAAACATTAACATTTCACAATGAATTTGATGGTAAGAAGGTACACGTGATGTTATCATTCTAGTAGTATAATTCTATCATAAACATTATATATAAACATTTAACAAATCATGATATCCATCCATCTATGATGATAATTAAAAAAATGAATTGTATCACTACATGGATACGATAAGACCTACATATAAATGAGTGATATATTCACTTATTACTATTTAAATAAATAATGATTAGTTTTCCAAAAAAAATATTCATGACATTCAATATGATTTCTTATTTTACTCATCCTTAAACCCTGTGAAAAACATTTTAAAAACATGGGATGAGAACAAAAATATCAGTAAGGTTCATAAAAAAGTATAACACCATTATTCCAGTGAGAATATAAAAAACCATGATTTTTTTTCATAAAATATACCCTTTTCCTAGAATTGGAATCATTTTCCACTAAAAATACCATTATCCTAATTTTTTAAATCACATGATTTCCATGAATACTCATTAGAAAACATTGAAAAATAATGTAGGTTTATTGGGAAGTTATCCAATAAAATAATTATAGAACCCTCTCAAAAGGAAAGAAGTATACTACCAACTTCCAAAATAATTTTTAGAGAACATATTCATTACCTAATGCATTATAGCGCTATCTGGGTGCACCCATCTTATAAGAAATAATTAACCCACAAATTATATATAATGGGGATAAAAACCTTTATAATAATTTAAAAAGACCATATCATGAATAAAAAATTTTATTCCTTCACTTTTTCTTCATTAAAATTATGAAAATTCTATTAAACTTATTTTTAAATCACATTTGGATCTCAAAATTCATGTTTCTTTTAAAAAATATGTAGGAATACACAAATACCATTTTCTATAATGAAAAATTCAAAAAAAAGATAGAGTGGTTTTTATGAAATATAAATTTGAATTCTTGTAATGGAATCCAAGATTCAAATAATGGTTATGTTGGTGGAAGAAATTATTGTCACCATATGTGGTAAAATATGACTTTTCATTTGTTTTTTTGAAAATAATGTTAAAAAATACATAGAAATATAAATTTTTTCAAAAATAATTAAAAGAAAAAAATATGTTTCCAATTTAAAATTGTAATTCCCATAATATAATCATTTTAGAAACATGGATCTGGATGAACAATAGAGATAGTAGGGAAACATTAAATGATATTTTTTAAAGAAATGAATCTCTCCAAATTGTATAATATTTGAATCCAAATAAAATTTAAATAATTACATTTAAAAAAATTTAATACCATTAGAATATATAAATCTATTATATGAAATGTGATAAGGGCTATCTATACACCCCATATAATAATAAAGGTGCATAACCTCAAAATGTTCCTCTCAGAAAAGAAATTGGGAAGATGTCCCTTACCTCGAGTTCAGCTGGTCACAGTGAATATTTATATTCATGTAAAACAATCCTATGGTATTTATTTAAATACGTAATTAAAAATTTCAGGTTTTTTTATTTACTTTCTTTTACTTATTACCAGGATACGTACATTTACCTAATGAATTAAATTTATGATGATTGTTTCGATGATATTTAGATTATGCATTAAAATAACTTCCATAGATTGATGATTGGTTTAATATTTCATTAATTCAATATATAAAAAATAATTATCATGAAATAATTATCATATTTACACATCAAATATAGTTTTATAACAGATCGTGAAATATGGTTATGAAAAATAACCTACATTATTATCATTTTGATGGTAGGTTGCACGTATGCATGAGTTTCGTTTCCATTTTTAGAGATCATTGTGGATAGATTGTAAGAAATATCCACCTTTCAATAATGATTAAAATATAATAAAAACCATATTATTTCCTTAAATATATATATATATATCATCATGGTTTTGGGGGTTAAGATAATCTTCCACATCAATTTTGTGAAGAAGTAGTATACACTTATAAGAATGATATTAAAATTTTTCATTATGAGAAATAAAATGATATACTACTTTTTAATAATTATAAATATTTCATGAATATAATTATTATTTCATATATATCACATATATTCATTAAATATATCCTTATTACCAACCATGTAAAGCGTTAGTAAAAAATATTAATATTGTTTTGCGAGGTAGTTGTCCACTGTACACATCAGTGATGTAATCATATACCCCATAGAATGAAAAGTGAGAATATATATTTCATATTATAACTCCAAAATTATAAATTTGTTACAAATATCATATATGAACTTTATATTCAACATTTCAAAAAGCTGTGAAAGTTGATGATGGAAAATGAATAACATCGATTTGCGAGGTGTTAGTCCAATGTAAATACTATTTTTTATTTCATATCCCATTTGATGGAAGAGGTAAAAAATTTATGTTATTAAATTAATTTAATAACATATCAGTATGTCTTATATTATAATTGTATTAAATATGTATAAGTTATATATATTTTAATGAGATGGATGAAGAAATAAAATAAATACTCATGGTTAGGAATGATACCTCTTATTTGAGAAACCTCCTTAGTTAAGCACCTGAAGCCTTCATAGGATGGATTTATGACCAAACTAAAGGTTCAAGGTAATTGAGATAGAATTAAAGAATATAAATGGGTAAGAACTGATAGATACAAAGGGATATTAATTTTTGATGAGGATGGGAGAGGTGGGGGTGACATTTTATAAGTGAGGTGAGTGGCACTATTGTAATATTTTGAAAAGAAAAAGGTATACCCACTTTTTCACAAGTCAAAAGGTTCTTAAATGGACCATTGTCAAGGAATAGTAATTATAAGGTACAAATACGGATATCTAATAGATTGTTTAAAAGTTTTTATATCATTTTAATCCTTCTCATTTTAGTTTAAATCCCATTAAATCTTTTTTCACATTAACTGTGGTAATAAATTTTGACCATTTAACTTTTAATTTTGTTAAAAATATTAATTGAACATATTATTAAAAAAAATTAATAGAATCTAAATTATGTTACCCATTTTAACATATTAAATCCACAAATGTTTTAGGATATAATTTAAAATTAAACCCATATACGAAATGAATAAATTATGTTTGAAGAAGTGTATTCTTCAAGTTATAGATGAATTTTTATTAAAAATATGATTAATAATAATCATTTTATTAACATAAATCAATATTTATTTATATATAACATATATTTCCTATAAAGTAATCATTAGTAGACATTATTTTAATTAATTCAAATTGATAAATATTATACGCATTATAACATATTTCAAAAAAGTACCATTGTAACGTCAAAACAAACATATACTAAAATAAAATATAAAGTTGATTCAAAATTAAATTCATAGATTAAATTTAACTAATGAATACCTATTTTATATGGAATCATATTTAAAACAGAATAAGAGAATTAAATAAATAAAATCATCGAAAAATAAATGACATTTATTTTTATTAAAATCAACATTTTTTTCTTCACTGAAAATTCAAATTTTTTTGAAAATGAACATTTTCTGAAAATTCAAAAATTTCACCTTAAGAAAATTAAGATATGATGGTTTCAAAAATTTTATTTATTTTTCCCAATTCAATTTATAATGTTTATCAACTAATATTTTTAGTAAAAATGAGTAATAAAATTATTTAATTAAAACTATTTCTTTTTTGAATTAAAAATACATTATATTATTATAAAGAATATAACTTCATTAATAATTTGAAATTGATTTATTATTTCATTAACTAGTTTTTTATATTATTACCCAATTTTGAAACAGAAAACTCTTTATTTTATTTACTTATTTAGCAATTGGTGATATCTTTCCCTCATAACATTTTTATATTTTGATGTTACCTCTTCAATAATATGGCATTCCAAAAAAGCCATAACCTGGTAAATCTACTTTTTCATCAACAAATTTCCTTTATGGTCAAAAATCATTACAAGATATTAATCATTAGAAATATTCTATTGTGACTAATCTACTTTAGGGCTCAAAACCTATGTTGATTATGGAACATATTTTCATAACATCGATACATGAAAAACAATGTGTTCCTAGGATAAAATCAATGGAAAATCCACAATATATGATAGTAGTCCAACTTTCTCCAGGAAATTATAATACATAATGAACTATGGATGTAGCTTTTAATTTTTTACCAAAATTCATAACAATTTCTCATGGAGATACTTTGAGAAATAAATCACCACCAATGATAAAATAAAGGTCATACCTTTGGTTATCTGTATTAATTTACATCCTATTGTATGTCTACCTCATATGTTTATGACTCAAATACACCTTCCCTATCAGGAACCAACCTGGGTTTTCATCCGAATTGGTGCCTGACCCGATCCAAGGAAAGGGATGAAGGGTGTTACTTATCCCCACGGGCTGGCATAAGTTCCTGTGTATGATAAATAATGGTTTAGAATGATTTACCTGAGTATAGAAACAAAAAACAACAATAAAAAATAAATAAACTGAATCTGGAAATTCATACCAAACAATCCTTAAAAAAATTTCATAATTGAGTTACATATTTTTAAACAAAACCCAATATGTCTATGACTCCAATGTAGTATAATGTCTAACTCAATAACTACCACATGACAAGGGGACATCATCACCAAGCCTTATCCAAAACACCACACCTGGAAGAGAATATAACAACCAAAATTGCCTTCTCCATGGACCTATCCCTTACCTGTGTCAAACATTATCAATTATACTTAGAAATAAAGGTTTAAATAGGGTGTGTGAAAAAGGCCAATAGGATTTCACCCAAAATATTCCATGAGATAAACACGTCACCAAAAAAAGTGTGAAAGTTTTTATAAATAAGAAATGCGAGTATGTGTTTCTAAAAAATGAAACATTAAATGAAAATAGTTTTCCAGTGGGAATCTTTTAGTAAAGTACACTTTTAAATGAAACACACATGATGCTGAATTTTCCATCAAAACACTCCATATTCTAATGGTAAGTAAAATATATCCAATGAACAACAGTTAGAAGAACACCCCAAGAAACTAGTTAGTTGTAGAGCCCTTAGTATATCATTTCTCGGTGTACAAGTAATAATAAACAATATCCTATAAATGCACGAGCCACATGGTGGGGAAAACCAAATGGAATAGTGGTCACCAAACATCATCAAATTTAAGTTAGTGTTCTCTTCTTCAAACTTGTGATGTGAAATAGGGATGATACAATAAGCATATCACTAGCATACTAGTCCAAGTCCACCCACGCAGATACTTGGGTTTCCCTATTTGATCTCAATCAAGTTTAACAGGTCATTAAATAATATATTCACATAAAATTCTCTTTAGAAATCATGCACACTCAAAAAATCCCACAGACATGTTCCACAATACCAATTTCACATTCCAATTCATTTTAAACTCATACACTCAAAAAACGGCACACAAACATGTCCCACAATTTAATAAATCGTATCGACAATTTATAAAACATTCTAAAATCATTTGACATCACAAATAACCACTTTCTCTTAAAAAATCCCATTTTAATAACATAATCCCACTGAAATTTTACCCAAACATATTTTTCACCCTTTGTGTCCCACAATAAGCCATTTAAAATTTTCATAAAATAATTTCAAGACGTCAAACATGGATTTTCACAAAAAATTCATTCAAGAACTCTTTTTAAGGAAAAATGTCCCCTAAAACCATTCCAAACGAGATTTGGAATCCCTATAAAAATTTAATAAACAACTTTCATATATTATAAAATGGATTTAAATAATACCACATGAGTTTCACATGAAAAACAAACAATTTCAAGAAAAATGTAACATTAAAATAAAAAACATATCCAATTATATCAAAAATGATTTTTTCACCACAAAAAATAAGTAAGATACATTCTATAAAGGAGAAGAAATAAAGATAAATAATCATTTAAATCATTCACATATAATCACATACCTTTGAAGTAAAAACCCCAAATATTTTTACGAAATTTCATCCACAACACCACAACACCAAAAGAGAATGAAAATGAAACCTAAAAAAGTTATTGAACTAAGAAACTAAAAAATAATTACCAGATACATAGCCATAGTTTCTAGAAATTTGGAACATCTTGGTTGAAGGAATAAACCCAAAGGAAATTGATGAAACAAGAGAGGAATTCACTTACATGAAATATCATGGAGTTCCACCAATAAAACCCACTTAAAAAATGTATTCCTAAAAAGTTTGATGGAGATTGGGAGCCTTTCATACCTGTATTGGTCAAATGGGGTAATAAAGGGGTGAATTAGTGTTATGCCTAGAATGGAAAATTAGTAATTAAAAAAGATTTTTAATGAGGTGGACACTATGCATGGGTTGTCTGCACATTTTAGTAAACCATGCTGCGAAACAGAGCACCGAGTTATATCCAATGATAGTTTTTTGCCACAAAATTCAAGGGCGGCCTAAGAGAAACAATGGGAAATATAAGACAAAATATATGGGAAGTAATTCCCAAAAATCTCAAACTTTTCCCACCCAAATATCGAATAAATGACCATGAACTTGACTCGAACCGGATCAATGTAAAACTCGAAAACATGGGTGTGATAATTGTCCTCACCATAATGCTTTCCACACCTAGAAATCCACAATAATTCTATATGAAAAAAATCGAAATAGTATTTGTAGGATAAAAGGT
Source organism: Viscum album (assembly GCA_963277665.1). Lineage (NCBI taxonomy): Eukaryota > Viridiplantae > Streptophyta > Magnoliopsida > Santalales > Viscaceae > Viscum > Viscum album. Next base: position 1,928,528,885 of record OY728133.1, read on the forward strand.
GTTCACAATGGAAAGATAACATTAACAATACTAGTTGGAAAAGGGGCTATGAGCTAAATCAAGAGTCCAGGATGGACTCCCCCTAAGGGTCACCCAACCTCAAAATCCTAAACAACTCTAGTTAAATAAACAAATTAAAAGATACTATCACCAACCAAAATTTACACCACTATATTAAAACATGAAAAGATAATCCGACCACATCCCAATACAAAAATATTTAAATAGTACCAGATGAAGCTCGAGCAATTTACCTAAAATAATAAAAAAATATGAATGATGTCACCAAAAAATAACATCAACAAAACCATTTGGAATGCTCTAATCCAAACGTTTTCCAATGAAAGAAGTTGGTTGTTTGATAGATCTGAACATGAATACCTACTGCTAAGACAACACTATGGACAAAACATAGTTATTAATATAGGGAGACCCAAATAGACTCCGCACCTTAAAAACAAACTAACACCCGAGAATGAACCGAAACACCAACAGGGGGAGGTACGAAGAGACTCCCCACCATAAGAGGTAGACTAATAGACGTCATATTCCAATAGAACTTATATGAGACCCATAGTGGGTCTCCCCACCATAAGATCCAACAGTATTAACCTACAGGCACATGCCTATATGAAAAGACCTCATAATACCCAATTCCCACTCCTAGTGGGGTCAATCAAAGAAACTCCAAACCAACAAAGACACTATGTAGATCAACACATACATGAACATTACTATAGTCGGATGATTCCAACCAAAATTGGAGATCAAAAATGGAGTACACAGTTATTAATGCATGAACAAACGTATAGGGATTTGCACCCACAAGGGTTCCAGCAACGGGGTTTGAGAAAAAATTCACCTTGTCTCCCTATCAACAGGGGGGTCTTGCACCGAATGAGTTCATGATAATAAAAAATAGGGTTCCCACATGCCTTTCCACCACAGATAACACTTGAAACGAAACCACCACATAGAAACATAATATTGTTTCCAACTCCCACACAGAATATAAATGTTAAATCATAATCCCTTACACCCATGGGGTTTGAAGAATACGCGCCAGCATCACTTTGGGACCTTTTTCTAGAGCTCAGATGATTGAAGTATCTCCTACCTTGCAGTCAGGTGCTAAAACCCCCTAAATGTATGTTTTATCTATAGTGACACAAGGAACTACACCACGATCAAACAAAATTAATTGAAGACAACACATCCCACAAACCACATACCTTTTCATGTAACCTTCACAAAGATAGGGGCATAGATGATGCGCATGTATCACCCCATTGACGCTAAACATGAAACAAAAAATTAAGGAGATAGGGAAGAAAAATTCACTCAGAATAAGGAATTTAGAAATTATCGGAAGGAAAACATGCATTAATTTATGCAGAATCCATCAAAAGGTTACACATAATCCACCTTTTCCCTTAAAATAATAAACAACACCACAATACACAACCTATCATGACCTCAAAAAGTTAAAGATACATTAATAAGAGTGGAACCTTGAACATAGTTACAAGTTACATGAGATTACCGAAGGAAACCATAACAACCTTAAATTTCAATATTTCAATACACATGTGGCATAACATGGTCCCTTTATTCAAAAGGACAGATGAAATATCCATAGGACCTTTATGATAGCATATTACACCAATAACCCTAGACTACTTTGACCTTCCTCACTGAGAGTCCCCTTCACCACTCCCAGGCAGTAGATTTAGACTTAAAGATGCAAGACATCACCAATAATGATTCATGCTACTTATGAAATTAAGGCCTCTTTCATCCTTTAACAACCACTCTACTACTATAAGAGGATCCACGTAACTGAAAAGAAGAGAGATAAACTCAGCCATAAATCCTGATAAGAGAGATCATACATTGATCAAATGGGGGACCTTCCAATGGTTATTCACCTATGGTGACCCATATATCATTCATTAACACTTTATGGAGGTGTAAGTTAGCTAATATATGATAGAAGGACCCAACCAAGATGGTCCATTGGTCAAAACATACAAAAAATTAGAACTGAACACGTGATAGGAACCACCACAAAGGCTTCCTAAATCATTTATAATAAAAGACCACCCACCAACACTTTAACCCAACTCATTGATGAAACAAAAACCCACAAAATTATTCAAACAAGAGGGGTTGTTGAACTCAAATAATCCCACAACAAAAACCCAAAAAGCACATAGAACATATGACCTGAATATAAGTTATTTCAAAAAATCTAATTTTCATAAAAAAAATCATTTATTTGAATGTAAATCGATCAGTGGTTAGGGAAGTCACCATTCGTACCCCATGGGCCTCACACATGAAATTTTCCACACCACCCTGGGCACCCTCCTCAGGTCCATACCAGCGCACATCTAACCATGACATTAACCATCCATATTAACATGTAAACCCATGCATGTGGTCACTCACATAAATACTAAAGGTGAAATAAAAATTCATTCCACTTTTCAAAACCATGATATTCAAACGACACTTAATTTTTCTCAAAACCACATGTGAAAAAATAAAAACCCAATTCAAATATTAAAAATCGCTTCATCAAATCACAATACATTAAAAAAACTAACTTTTAATTCTTACCAAATAATTTCATTACACATCGGACCATTTCAAAACACTTATAAAATTTCATTTCCACCAGTTTAGAAATCAAAATATTTCAACTTAATTGGAATATCATTTCAAAAACATTAATATTATTTAAAATCAAGTCATTCGTACTTTAAAACAAAGTATCCATTATCCAAAAAAATACAAAATGCAATGTGTGAAGAATTTAGTGTCAGTGGGTGTATTGGACATATTGTTGGAGAATGTATACAAATCACTTCACCATCATAGATAGTGTTCTAGGACAATATTCCCAACTCAATATGGCTTTCCAGGCCTTGTGATCTCACTAAGACCATTAAATAAACTATCTTTTCATTCCTCTAATCATCAACAAAACATGAGAACCAAAGAACTTAGTTAAAAACCAACTTACCCAAGTGACTAGAATTCCATCATAAGGTGTGATGGCCGGGCACACAACTTATAATCGGAATGTCAGGTTATGAAAATCCCAAGCTTAAGTCTACCAAAAAACATTACCAATAGAACATGATCCAAAAAGAGCGAACATGCTCTGATAAAATTTGGCCACATACCAAGCCTAGTTGTGATCCGAACCGGCACCTAAATCGGTCCATCGAAAGGCCCTAAGGGAATTCCATATCCCAACAGGCTAGAACGAGTTCCCAGTTATGAAAAATAAATTTTCGGAATGATATAACCAAGTATAGAAACATTAAAAAACCAACAAAAATAAATAAACTGAATCATAATATTCATACCAGATAATCCTTAAATAAAATTTATAATTTAGTTACCTAGTTTTAAACCAATCCAAAGGGTCAAAAACTCAAAATAAGCAGCAATTCTGACTCAAGAACTACCGCACAACAACGGGACATCATCCCTAATCCTTATCCACAACACCAAACCTTGAAGAGAAGCAAACAACTAGAATCAATGTCACCAAGGACATTTTCCATATGTCAATCATTTTCAAGTATACCTACACCAAAAGGTGTAAGTAGGGTGTGTTCCTAAACCCAATAACATCAGACCTAAAACATTACATGTGATAAACATTTTAAGATAAAATCTTGCATGTTTTCACAAATAAGAAATTCTAGTAATAATTTCCAAAATATGAATCTTTAAATGAATACATTTTTCAAGAGGTAATTTTTAAGAATATACACATTTAAATGAAACAAAAATACTATGGTATTTTCCAAAAAAAACATTGTATATCAATGGTAAGTACAATATAGCTAATGAAAACGTTTCACAAGAACATCCCTAGGTACTAGTTAGCTATAGGGCCCTAGGTATATCTTATGTAACACCCGAGACTTTTATGTTATATAAATTATCAAAGGAATCTTTTTCTACGCAACACTTGTTTGACTTGCTTTACACGCAATCGCGACCTTCCTCGATAGCTTGCGTCGTACGCAATACCGAGTTTCACTAAACAACAATATGCTATTAAAACTAGCCGTTATGAATAGTAATAACCACTTTTTGAAATTTTATAAATTTTATTTTTCAAAATGGACTTCATTTTTGGACTCAGAATATTGAAATTAGCCTAGGGTGAAATTTTGGTATTTTTCTGAAAACTTTCAATTTTTGATGAATAGTGAAACCACTAAGTGGTAGGTTAAAAACTGAATTTTGCATAAAACTTAATTTTACCGCTTTGGTGAATGGAATTTAGAAAATCCGAGAGACACGGTTAATATCAAGGACTAAAATGTGGTTCAATGAGATGAAAATAATTTTTTTGGTGAATAGTAACTTTTTACCTTTTTACTGCGGTTAATAGTAAATAGGGTAACTAAGGGTAAATATGATATCAATATTACCCTAACACATGTCCTAATTCTATTGGACAAGTGTAATTCGACCAAAAACAAACTTAGGAATAAAATATGACCATTTAGGCCCACTTGGATTAGATTAGGACATTTATTATTAATTTATTTAAAGAAGGGTTAAAATAGTTAAAATCAAAGTTTAATAAGTAGATCATTTTTAATATGGGGTTATACATAAGATAAATTCGATTGTAAATATTCATTAGAAAGATAAAAAGATTTCCTATATGATGGTATTTTATTTGTCATTTTTAGACATCAAATAATTTAATTTATTTATGACACAAAGATGATGCAGTAATTATCTTATTAATGAAATATTGACATAATTGATGTTATAAACACCAAAATAAATTTAATTTGAGACTTTTTATGAATTACACTAATTATCTAGGTTACTATGATATATTAGTGTTGATTTAATCAACTTGGTTAGAACATATAATTCTTTTATGACTTTCACAAAAATCATATATCAAATAGTGTCAAAATTGACACAAAATAGTTTTTAAATCAAATATTATATTATTAATTGTTATTTTATTCCTAAAAATCTAAGGTTCGGCCAAATGACTTAGATAAGGATATATATATATTAATAATAAACAATTTGGGGTTCGTTTGGCATGTTATAGTAAGTGTATTAACCATATAGTGAAAGAAAACAAAAAGACACGGTAAAAGTTAAATTAATTAACTTAGAGTTAAATCTAATTGATAAGGTTAAAATAATACCCTAAACTTGTCTAAATCCTATTGGTTGATAGGATTTCGACCCATCCCCACTTTAGCTTCGAAATAAGACCCTTTGGAACCATTATAAACCGATTTTGACTTTAATATAAAATAATATTTTGAGATATTCCTAAGGTGCCCCTCTCCTCCCTTATAAAAGGGCACCTCCTCCCCCTCCTCCTCACACCAATTTGAGCACTCAAGCTCGGCCAACCCCTGCCATTTTCTCCTCTCCACTTCCCTAGAATAATTATAGAGGTCCTGGTCTTCTCCAAAGACCAATCTTAGTTCCTTAAGTGGAGGATTCAAAGAGGCGTTCCAAAGAAGAGGTAATATCCATTACCGATCTTTTCAATTTCTTTCTTCTTCAACTTCTTCTTCTTTAGTTGTTTCATGATAAAGTAATAACATCAGTATTACTTACATACAGATATGTTATTATAAATATGAAACAACCCTAATTCACCTTCTATCCATCCTACGGAAAAATGAAATCACCGCGCGTGCGTACGAACGGAATACCGTCTCCACGCCGTGGTGTAATCTATTTTCCACCATCACCTTACAAGGATGGGTATAATGGTGTAATGAGTAACTATATATGATTATTATTAAGTAATATTGATACTGAAATAATATATATATATACTCCAATACAATTCCATGATCATAGGAATGATATCATCACTCGTGCGTACGTACGGAATACCGTCTCCACGATGTGATGCGACACGTTCTACATGATCTTCATTTCATAATGATTATATAAATGAATTGAATGACTGAATATGGTATATAATACACTAATACCATTCTGGAAATGAATTATCTATTACCTAATGATAAGAATAAGAATTTATTCGACAAAACACGCATAAGAACAAAAAGTTATAAAGACCCGAGTAACAAGTAACAATGAAATATTACTAACAAGAAGCTAATAATATGACCATATATGATATCATATAAATATGTATGATTCTGGAATAAGTCAATAACATTATTTAAACCATTATACAGGAGCTTCGGACACGTACAAAGCTAATCAGACCTAAGGTAAGGGAAATATCACAATCTCATTTTTATCCGAGATTGTTTATTCGTAAGTATTTACTGGGGTGTATTTTATCATCCACATCAATGTTCCCTCAATATGAAATATTGTTTCCATCCACTTGCAATAGTTTAAATCCAATTTTACCCTTATGTGAGTTTTTAGTAAAGAATATGAAAGGAAACTTTTGTCGTTTTTCCGTACGAGGTACTTTTTGACTTTTCCGACAAAAGTACGAAGAATGTTTTTTTTAACTTATACGGCATGAATGGATTTTTAAAACATTATTTCCAAGAAGCTTCCTTTACAAGTTTTCAAGTTTATTTTTAATCAACTTCTTTTATTTTAAAGTTGTATGACATGTTATGAAAGGAAAAATGTTTTTGAAGAAGAAAGGATATTTTCCTCAAGAATTCAATTCAAGTGTTTTATCAAAATTATTTTCCATCTAAGATAATAAAGGGTTCTGTTTCTATCCATATTTTTACATTGGTTTGACTATGTTGTGATGGAATTATGTTTATGAATTCCTTTATCTTATATGAATTGATTTATGATGTCATGATGTTTCAAGAATCCCATTTTTGTTATATGTGTTATGCGATGATGTATGTTTTATGATTATGTGGCACACATAAGAAAGGATTCATTATAAAATGGGTGGGACCTATATCTCCCTCCAATGCATTGGGTAATGATTTTATATCTCATGAGATAGACATGGCTGGAACGGAAGGTTATTTCGGTTCAGTGATACAGGACTGAAACGAGGAGTGAACTCGGTTCAGAAAGGGACTTTGTCCACTAAGATAGTCTTGGAAATGAGTCATGACTAACAAGAAATGATTTCCATGATTATGTGTGCATGCCACAAAGTTTCAAGTTTTATGTTATGATTATGGGGATCTCATTTTCACTTCTATGATTTATTCCATGTTAAGATATTATGATCTCTTTTGCAGGTTTTGATAAAGATATGATATGATTTTTATTTCCTTTATTTGCCCTTGCTGAGCATTTGAGCTCACCCTTTTATGTTTTCTTTTCCCCAGGTCAGGAAGATGGATATTAAGTAGAATATGCTAAAAGGGACCCTAGATATGATGAAATAAATGGGAGACACTGTAGAAGATTTATGAACCAGTTGTTTATGTTTCCCAGTTTCTAAAGACACTATACCTATACGGTCCTTTGTGGTTTTGTCATATGTTGTAATAAGTGTGCTTCAATTTTGAACTATTAACAATGTATGTAAAGTATGGGTCGTTATAGTTGGTATCAGAGGAAAGGTATAGTCATCCTTTGGAAACTAGGATGTGAAAGCCTTAGTAAGAACCCTAAGGATAAGTCTAAGCATAGTACACAATCTTAATGTTTTAGAAATGGCCTTGAATAGCCTAGGATAAGACCATAAGCATGAAAATTTTATTCTTGAATTATGTGGTTTCCTATTATAATTAGTGTTGCTCACACTATTCTTCTTGGTTTTAGTCAATGGCTGGAACCCGAAGGAACCGTGTTAATGCGGAATGCGATGGGCAATGCAATGATTGTCCCCCTGAGCAACCAAACGATATGGGAGCTGGAATGCAAAATCTTGTAGCCATGCTCACACAACTTTCTCAAGCTATGAATCATGCAGGATTTCCAAACGAGCAAAGGAGGGAGCAACATTCTGTTGAATCCTTCATGAGGCAGTGTCCACCTTCTTTCAGCGGGTCTACTGATCCATTAGTTGCTGAACAATGGATTAGTACTACTGAAAAGATATTTTCAGTTCTTCAATGTTCTGAGCATGATAAAGTCATCCTAGCAGTGTATTGTTTGGAAGGAGATGCTGATCAATGGTGGAATCTTGTTAAGAATACGAGGCAAAGGGATGAAATTGAGTCTATGGAATGGGATGAGTTCAAGAACTTATTTTTCAATAAGTACTTCCCTCGTATTCTCCGAACAAAGATGGAGAAAGAGTTTCTTGAACTGAAGCAAAGGGATGATGAATCTGTTGGTACCTATGAAGCAAATTTTACAAGGCTTGCAAGGTACGCTTCTGGTATTATTATCCAACCTGAGAGTAAGATCGATCGATTCTTTAGTGGCTTAAAACCAAGTCTTCGAAGGGCGTTAGCCATAAGGGACTTCAATAGCTACGAGGAAATCGTTCGATGTGCTCTCAAAGTCGAGATGGAGATTGGAGTAACCCATCAGTCACATGGGTTTGATAAGAAGAGGAAGATGGAATTCAAAGAAAAATCTAAAGAGCACACGGAAAAGAAGATGAACTTTCCCTTATGCTCAAAGTGTGGAAAGAAACATGGAGGGAGTTGTCTTAAAGGGACAAGTAAATGTTTTAAATGTGGAAAGGAAGGTCATCGGGCATTTGAATGCCGTGATAATGGGAAGAAGATGTCTAATGACGCAAACAAAGGAAGGGATACACAGAATGAACCTACAACACTTCAATGTTTCAAGTGCAAGGAGATGGGGCATTATGCCAATCAATGCCCAAATCCAAGGGTTGATGATGATGGTCGACGTCAACAAACTCTTAAGGCTAAAGGCAAAGGAAAGTCACATGCAATTTCTATCAGCGAGGTGGAGTACGATAACGATGTCGTGAAAGGTACACTTACCATCCACTCTAAAGTAGCAGATGTTTTATTTGATTCTGGATCCACCCACTCTTTTATTTCTGAAAAATTTTCTAAGGGTATCACCGTATTACCTCAACAATTAGATGTTGAGTTAGCTGTGACAACACCTAATGGCACATCAATCGCTTCAGAAGTTTATAATTCTTCTCCGATCGAAGTTTGTGGGAAAGTGCTTCCTGCAAATCTTGTGATCCTTCCTTTAGTGGAATTTGATGTGATTCTTGGCATGGATTGGCTTTCTCTACATGGAGCTCATATCAATTTCCAGAGAAGGGATGTCACATTTCATACTCCAGATCAATCTACGATCCTATACCAATGCAAGGATGAACATAACCTTCCAGTGGAAATTTCTTCCATCTTATGGGTATTGATCCCACTAAATGAAGGTTATTTATCTCAAATGGTTGGTGAGAAACTCACGATTAAAAATATGCCCATTGTAAGGGAGTTTGATGATGTCTTTCCGGAGGAATTACCGGGTCTTCCACCAAATCGTGAAGTTGAGTTTTCAATAGAACTCGTACCGGGTGCTTTGCCTATTTCAAAGACACCTTATAGAATGGCCCCAATTGAGTTGCAGGACTTGAAGAAGCAACTCCAAGAGAATCTTGATAAGGGATTCATACGCCCTAGTGCGTCACCTTGGGGAGCACCTGTTCTATTTGTTAAGAAGAAAGATGGATCAATGAGACTCTGCATTGATTATCGAGAACTTAACAAGATCACTATCAAGAACAAATATCCTCTCCCACGCATTGATGACTTATTTGACCAACTACGCGGAGCTCAATACTTTTCCAAGATTGATCTTCGTTCAGGGTATCATCAATTAAGGGTCAAATGGGAGGATATACCAAAGACGGCTTTCCGTACAAGGTATGGACACTATGAATTTATAGTGATGCCATTTGGTCTTACTAATGCCCCTGCTATCTTCATGGATCTAATGAATAGAGTCTTTTGAGACTATCTTGATCAATTTGTGGTAGTCTTTATAGACGATATTCTTGTCTATTCAAAGAGCAAGGAAGAACATGAATATCACTTGAGAATTATATTGAAGACCCTGAGAAAGGAGAAGCTTTATGCCAAATTTACCAAGTGTGAATTTTGGTCTCAAAAAGTTGCATTTTTGGGTCATATAATCTCAAAAGAGGGGATATCTGTGGATCCAGCAAAAACAGAGGTTATCGGAAGATGGTCGAGACCAACAACAGTAACTGAGATCCGAAGTTTTCTTGGTTTGGCTGGATATTATCGACGTTTTGTAAAAGATTTTTCACGATTATCTAATCCACTCACCAAGTTGACTCGGAAAGGAGTTAAGTTTGTCTGGACAGAGGAATGTGAAGAGAATTTCAAGGAGTTGAAAAGAAGGTTATCCAGTGCACCTGTGCTCACACTGCCTTGTAGTGGAGAAAGGTTTGTGATCTACAGTGATGCATCCAAGAAGGGATTGGGGTGTGTTCTTATGCAAAATGATATGGTGATAGCTTATGCCTCACGACAGTTGAAAATCCATGAGCAAAATTACCCAACACATGATTTGGAGTTGGCTGCGGTAATCTTTGCATTAAAGATTTGGAGGCATTACCGTTATGGTGAAAGGTGTGATATTTATACTGATCATAAAAGTTTAAAGTATATTTTCACACAAAAGGAGTTGAATATGCGTCAAAGAAGATTGTTGGAGCTGATTAAGGATTATGACTGCTCAATCCATTACCACCCTGGGAAAGCAAACAAGGTGGCAGATGCATTAAGTCGACAAGACCATGCTAGTTTATCCATGATGAGGATCACAAAAGATCCAATATTTATGGATTTACAAAGGATGGATCTTGGAATTATAATGGAAGGGGAAAAATCTTATCTTTCTCAAATGAATGTTCAACCATCTATACATGTGAAGATTAAAGAGGCACAGAAAGATGATGTCGAGTTACAAAAGAAGGTGAGAAATGTTCCTGAATTCAACCTTGATTGTGATGGGATAATAAAGTTCAGGAATCGTGTTTGCGTTCCTCCCATCCCCGAATTAAAGAATGAGCTGCTGGATGAGGCTCATAGTTCATCATTTTCTATTCATCCTGGAAGCACGAAGATGTATAGGGACCTGAAAGAGTACTTCTGGTGGGATGGCATGAAAAGAGATGTTGCTGAATATGTCTCTCGATGCTTCGTTTGTCAACAAGTTAAAGCTGAGAGACAGAAGTCTAAGGGGATGTTACAACCATTACCCATACCCGAATGGAAATGGGAAAACATCACTATGGACTTTGTCACAGGACTTCCTAAAACATCCAAAGGCAATAATGCTATCTGGGTCATAGTTGATCGTCTTACAAAGTCTGCACACTTCATTGCTATTAGAGAGAGGATTTCTCTCTAGATCAGCTTGCCAGGATATATGTAAAGGAAGTGGTAAGATTGCATGGAGTACCACTTTCTCTTATATCTGATCGAGATCCTAGATTTACCTCGAAGTTCTGGCGAAGTCTTCAGCATACTCTGGATACAGAGTTGAGTTTCAGCACTGCTTATCATCCCCAGACAGATGGTCAGTCTGAGAGAACAATTCAAACCCTAGAAGATATGTTGAGAGCTTGCTCTATGGATTTCAAAGGAGGTTGGGATCAACACCTACCTTTGGTGGAATTTTCTTATAATAATAGCTTTCACTCCAGTATTCAGATGGCTCCTTATGAAGCTCTCTATGGAAAGAAATGCAGGACTCCAACTTGCTGGGATGAAGTTGGGGAAAGAAAGCTATTAGGACCTGATCTCGTTGATGAAATGGCAGAAAAGGTTAGATCTATTCAACAACACATAAGAGCAGCTCAGAGTCGACAGAAAATTTATGCCGACAACCGAAGAAAAGACCTAGAGTTTGAAGTGGGCGATAAAGTGTTCTTACGAATATCTCCCTGGAAGAGGGTTATGAGATTTGGAAAGAAGGGGAAGTTGAGCCCTAGATATATCGGTCCTTTTGAAATACTGGATCGTGTTGGGAAGGTAGCTTACCGATTGGCGCTTCCACCGAATCTCTCTCAAGTTCACGATGTGTTCCACGTATCTCTCCTGAGAAAGTACATACCAGATCCTTCACATGTACTCAGCTCAGAAGTTGTACCGCTGGAGCAAGATCTTTCTTATGAAGAACAGCCGATAGAGATTCTGGATCGTAGTGAAAAAGTCCTACGAAACAAGACCACTCGCTTGGTGAAAGTTTTATGGAGGAACCACCAACTTGAAGAAGCTACATGGGAGCTTGAGGATATGATGAGGGAGAAGTATCCTCATCTGTTTGTTACAAGGTGACGAATTTCGAGGGCGAAATTCTTTTTAAGGGGGGTAGAATGTAACACCCGAGACTTTTATGTTATATAAATTATCAAAGGAATCTTTTTCTATGCAACACTTGTTTGACTTGCTTTACACGCAATCGCGACCTTCCTCGATAGCTTGCGTCGTACGCAATACCGAGTTTCACTAAACAACAATATGCTATTAAAACTAGCCGTTATGAATAGTAATAACCACTTTTTGAAATTTTATAAATTTTATTTTTCAAAATGGACTTCATTTTTGGACTCAGAATATTGAAATTAGCCTAGGGTGAAATTTTGGTATTTTTCTGAAAACTTTCAATTTTTGATGAATAGTGAAACCACTAAGTGGTAGGTTAAAAACTGAATTTTGCATAAAACTTAATTTTACCGCTTTGGTGAATGGAATTTCGAAAATCCGAGAGACACGGTTAATATCAAGGACTAAAATGTGGTTCAATGAGATGAAAATAATTTTTTTGGTGAATAGTAACTTTTTACCTTTTTACTGCGGTTAATAGTAAATAGGGTAACTAAGGGTAAATATGATATCAATATTACCCTAACACATGTCCTAATTCTATTGGACAAGTGTAATTAGACCAAAAACAAACTTAGGAATAAAATATGACCATTTAGGCCCACTTGGATTAGATTAGGACATTTATTATTAATTTATTTAAAGAAGGGTTAAAATAGTTAAAATCAAAGTTTAATAAGTAGATCATTTTTAATATGGGGTTATACATAAGATAAATTAGATTGTAAATATTCATTAGAAAGATAAAAAGATTTCCTATATGATGGTATTTTATTTGTAATTTTTAGACATCAAATAATTTAATTTATTTATGACACAAAGATGATGCAGTAATTATCTTATTAATGAAATATTGACATAATTGATGTTATAAACACCAAATTAAATTTAATTTGAGACTTTTTATGAATTACACTAATTTTCTAGGTTACTATGATATATTAGTGTTGATTTAATCAACTTGGTTAGAACATATAATTCTGTTATGACTTTCACAAAAATCATATATCAAATAGTGTCAAAATTGACACAAAATAGTTTTTAAATCAAATATTATATTATTAATTGTTATTTTATTCCTAAAAATCTAAGGTTCGGCCAAATGACTTAGATAAGGATATATATATATTAATAATAAACAATTTAGGGTTCGTTTGGCATGTTATAGTAAGTGTATTAACCATATAGTGAAAGAAAACAAAAAGACACGGTAAAAGTTAAATTAATTAACTTAGAGTTAAATCTAATTGATAAGGTTAAAATAATACCCTAAACTTGTCTAAATTCTATTGGTTGATAGGAATTCGACCCATCCCCACTTTAGCTTCGAAATAAGACCCTTTGGAACCATTATAAACCGATTTTGACTTTAATATAAAATAATATTTTGAGATATTCCTAAGGTGCCCCTCTCCTCCCTTATAAAAGGGCACCTCCTCCCCCTCCTCCTCACACCAATTTGAGCACTCAAGATCGGCCAACCCCTGCCATTTTCTCCTCTCCACTTCCCTAGAATAATTCTAGAGGTCCTGGTCTTCTCCAAAGACCAATCTTAGTTCCTTAAGTGGAGGATTCAAAGAGGCGTTCCAAAGAAGAGGTAATATCCATTACCGATCTTTTCAATTTCTTTCTTCTTCAACTTCTTCTTCTTTAGTTGTTTCATGATAAAGTAATAACATCAGTATTACTTACATACAGATATGTTATTATAAATATGAAACAACCCTAATTCACCTTCTATCCATCCTACGGAAAAATGAAATCACCGCGCGTGCGTACGAACGGAATACCGTCTCCACGCCGTGGTGTAATCTATTTTCCACCATCACCTTACAAGGATGGGTATAATGGTGTAATGAGTAACTATATATGATTATTATTAAGTAATATTGATACTGAAATAATATATATATATACTCCAATACAATTCCACGATCATAGGAATGATATCATCACTCGTGCGTACGTACGGAATACCGTCTCCACGATGTGATGCGACACGTTCTACATGATCTTAATTTCATAATGATTATATAAATGAATTGAATGACTGAATATGGTATATAATACACTAATACCATTCTGGAAATGAATTATCTATAACCTAATGATAAGAATAAGAATTTATTCGACAAAACACGCATAAGAACAAAAAGTTATAAAGACCCGAGTAACAAGTAACAATGAAATATTACTAACAAGAAGCTAATAATATGACCATATATGATATCATATAAATATGTATGATTCTGGAATAAGTCAATAACATTATTTAAACCATTATACAGGAGCTTCGGACACGTACAAAGCTAATCGGACCTAAGGTAAGGGAAATATCACAATCTCATTTTTATCCGAGATTGTTTATTCGTAAGTATTTACTGGGGTGTATTTTATCATCCACATCAATGTTCCCTCAATATGAAATATTGTTTCCATCCACTTGCAATAGTTTAAATCCAATTTTACCCTTATGTGAGTTTTTATTAAAGAATATGAAAGGAAACTTTTGTCGTTTTTCCGTACGAGGTACTTTTTGACTTTTCCGACAAAAGTACGAAGAATGTTTTTTTTAACTTATACGGCATGAATGGATTTTTAAAACATTATTTCCAAGAAGCTTCCTTTACAAGTTTTCAAGTTTATTTTTAATCAACTTCTTTTATTTTAAAGTTGTATGACATGTTATGAAAGGAAAAATGTTTTTGAAGAAGAAAGGATATTTTCCTCAAGAATTCAATTCAAGTGTTTTATCAAAATTATTTTCCATCTAAGATAATAAAGGGTTCTGTTTCTATCCATATTTTTACATTGGTTTGACTATGTTGTGATGGAATTATGTTTATGAATTCCTTTATCTTATATGAATTGATTTATGATGTCATGATGTTTCAAGAATCCCATTTTTGTTATATGTGTTATGCGATGATGTATGTTTTATGATTATGTGGCACACATAAGAAAGGATTCATTATAAGATGGGTGGGACCTATATCTCCCTCCAATGCATTGGGTAATGATTTTATATCTCATGAGATAGACATGGCTGGAACGGAAGGTTATTTCGGTTCAGTGATACAGGACTGAAACGAGGAGTGAACTCGGTTCAGAAAGGGACTTTGTCCACTAAGATAGTCTTGGAAATGAGTCATGACTAACAAGAAATGATTTCCATGATTATGTGTGCATGCCACAAAGTTTCAAGTTTTATGTTATGATTATGGGGATCTCATTTTCACTTCTATGATTTATTCCATGTTAAGATATTATGATCTCTTTTGCAGGTTTTGATAAAGATATGATATGATTTTTATTTCCTTTATTTGCCCTTGCTGAGCATTTGAGCTCACCCTTTTATGTTTTCTTTTCCCCAGGTCAGGAAGATGGATATTAAGTAGAATATGCTAAAAGGGACCCTAGATATGATGAAATAAATGGGAGACACTGTAGAAGATTTATGAACCAGTTGTTTATGTTTCCCAGTTTCTAAAGACACTATACCTATACGGTCCTTTGTGGTTTTGTCATATGTTGTAATAAGTGTGCTTCAATTTTGAACTATTAACAATGTATGTAAAGTTTGGGTCGTTATATCTTATCTCGGTTTATAAGTAACCACAACCAATATACTTCTCATGCATGAGCTACAATGAAGGAAAACTGAAGTGGACTACTGGTCCAAAAACATCATCAATGTTTTGATAGTGATTTCAACATCAAAATTTCTATGTTAAATAGGGATGATACAACTATTAGATCCCTAACATACTTGTCTTAGTCTACCTAACTAGATACCTAGGTTTACCTCTTTGTCCTCAATCAAGCTCTACAGGCCATAAAATACCATTTTCATTTTAAAATTCCATTTCAAAATCAGTAACACACTAAATATCCAATATACAAGTCATATAATACCCTTTTCATATAAAAATTAATTTTAACATCATACACACATTATGACATCCAAAAAATATGTCTCTCACCTTTCTCAGAATTTAATTAATCTTCTCAAAAATTTATAAAACATTCTCAAAACATTTGACATCACGAATCATTACTCTCTCATTTAAAAAACCATTTTAATTACATACACCGACTAAAATTGTACCCAAACATATTTTCACCCTTTTTGTAACTCAATAAACCATTTAAGATTATCGTAAAACAACTTCCACAAGTTAAAAAAGTCATTTCCCAAAAAATTCATTCAAAGCCCCTCTTTCAAGGAAAAATGTACCAAAAAACCATAGAAATATAGAATTCTCAGCACAATAAAAATTTACTAAACAACTTTCTTATATTAAAAAATTATTTCGAATAATACCACATGAGATATACATGAAAAACACACAATTTCAAGCAAAAATAAAACGTTAAAAAATTGTTAACCAATTATATACAAAATTATTTTCACACCACAAACATTTACTAAAAAACATGATAGGAAGGTCATGAATGAAAGATAAATCATAAAAGAATACTTACACATGGATTCACATACCATAGATATCTAAAACCACAAATATTTGTGCAAAACATCAACTACAACACTAACACACCATAATGGAATGAAAATGAACCCTAACATAGAATATTGAACTAATAAACTCATAATTAAACCCCATGTACAAATCCTTAGTTTCTGGACATTTGGAACTTCATGGAGGATGGAATAAACCCAAATGAAATGGATCAAACAAGACAGGAATTCACTTACATGAATGATGTTGATGTTCCACCACTAAATAAACTATTCAAAAATTGGTTCCTAAGAAGATTGAGGGAGATTGAGAGCCTTATATGTTTATAATGGTTGAATAGGGGAGAAAGGGAAACAATAGGGTAATATAAGGAAGGGAAAATTAGAATTACAAAAAGTGTTTAACGGGTTGGACCCTAGGCATGGTATTTTCAGCATAGTTTAGAAAACCATTAATCTAAATCGTGCACCTAGTTCTTTCCACATAATAATTTTTCTTTTGCACCAAAATTCAAGGGGGCCAAGGGGGAACCTAGTGGGGAAGGATATTCCATGAATAAAAGAGAAATAATGCCCCAAAATCTCAAACTAGTCCCACATGACTCATGAAAATACAACCAAGAACCCTACCCAAAACATAATGAAGTGAAACATAAAATTCCAAATTGAGATTCCCAGAAATTTTCTCTACTAACTATAGTTACATAAAATTCCATTCTCTAACTTCATCACAAATTTTTTTATGGGACATCATTCCATATAATTCCTCAAATGGTTCCAGTTTTATAATTTAATGAATATTATTTTTTTAGGAAAACTCAACCATAAAATGATGATGATCCAAATATCCATTTTAATCCATTTATTGGGAATAAATCTTATCATACAATGTATCAATATTATACACATATTTAACATTAGTTAAAGGATGAAAAGATGTACTTACATTTAATTCAATACCCAAATATTTCGAAAATACTTTCCAAAAATTATATGTGGACCTAGGATCACAGTTTGATACAGTGGTGAGAGGAACACCGTATAACCTTACTATATCCAATATATAATTTTGAGAAATCTAATATACAGTAATAATATCTTGAATGGCAACAAAATGCATATAATATGTTAATCAATTGAAAAAACCAAAATATAATAATTAAATTAAGAAGTCATCAGTAATCCCACCATGAAATACATGGATATATTTTCCAATTTACACATCAAAACTAGAAAAGGATGAATAATTCCCTTAGACAATTTTCATTCTAATTTATCCTATTAAAATCAAAGCACATCAATATAATGTCTATGATATCTCTTTTTATTTCTTACTATTACTAAAATTCACAAAGTGCACTTTACATCATAGTGCTACCCAGGTGAATGGAAAAGAAGAGTACAATGAGCTCAACTCAATAAATTACATTACACCGACTGAGAAAACTTCCAGTTATTATCCGGTTCTACCTTTTTCAGCAAATCAGGATCCTCTTTATGATTTTACTTTCTTCTTTATGAAAAATTCAATGACACTGAATGAGGAAACAAAATAGAGGATGTCATTACATCCGTAACTTCTAGGAAAATAATTATCAAATAATAAACCAAAGGGTCACATTGCTAATGTAAAATGTTTAATTTAACATTATTTTAGGACTCTAATCAACAACCCTTTTTTTATATTCCAGGATGCTAATAAATAGTGCAATGATATTTTTTGATCAGTTAGAGTGATATTCTATGTCAAATGTCCAGTTTTTTCTAATTAAATATATACGTAAAACTTTTAGGATATATATATATATATGTGTATTTCAAAATTTACTCCCTAAAAATAACCCCTAAAAGATTTTTAATGAAAAAATAGTTAATTCTAAATCATGGATATGGCAATCTAAATCATAAGGTTTCAACTAATATGAAACATATGTAATTACATGATCATTTTGCATTAGTACTCAATACATTTATTTTAATTAATAATCTATAATGATTACAAATTCATCATTTTTATAAGGAAGTCCATGACTTGGATAATTAACCAAATTTTTTAGTTCCTCAAAATAATCATAAAATTCAACCATCGAGATGAAAATAACTCTTTTTGAGTTAACGTAGACAGTGGGATAGAAAACCAATAAAGGTTTTCCACAAACCACCAGTAGTGACATGATAATATAAGAAAACTATGAATCTCAATTCTATTTGTGTGCCTTGGGCTTTATTAAACAACTTTTATTTTATTAGGGTCAATAATTATTACATAATTTGAAACAACTTTTCCATGAAATAGAATATTTTTCAAAAAAATAAAAAAATTAAAAATATCCAATGTAATTTATTTTATTCTAATGTTTTAAAACAAATATATAGGATTATTTCATGTTTTAATTGAATTACCTTATACCATTATATCATCAATAAACACAATCACATGCTTATCCAGAAACTCATAGAAAACCATTTTCCAATCATTATTAATTATAGCTGGTGAATTGGAAAACCATAGGACATAATTACACATTTATAATTCTCATATCTTGTATACACCGATGTCTTTGTATTTTCATACTCCACCACATTTAGCTAATGGAACCCAGAACACAGACTTACCTTTGAAAAATACAAATCTCCTTCTAGATTAGAAAACAATCCATTGATGTGTGGTAAATGATATTTTTTCTTAGTAATGATATTTTTGAAGGATCTATAATGAATTAAAAGTCTCAATGAAACACCTTTAATTTTAACAAAAAAATATTAACACCTTATGGTAATGATCTAGGTTGAATGAAATCTTTATCGAATAACAATTGTAGAGATTATAGATGTAGTGTGAAAGGAGGTCAAAAGTTCTCACTCATTTGCATGTCTCAAAGGAGGTATTGACTCTTCCATTCAAAGAAAAGGAAATATTGTGCACATCAAAGTAGACCCTATGGCAATCAATAAACGACTTAAAATGGGTGAGTTCTCAATCATTTCCAGGATTTTTCTTCCTAAAGGTGCACAACCCATTAAAATTGATTAGCTCAAGGAACACATTTCTCTGATTCGGGGATTCTCATCATGGAAGTGTGTCTTACTTGGTTAGAGATACTTTTATATGCTTTTCACCACAGAGGAATTAAATGTTCAAGATTGGGGATTTGGATCCATTGCCCTTAAACATGGGAATATCCACTTGCAATAATGGGAAAAAAATTTAATCCCATTGAGGTTGGTGATACAAAAACAAAAACATGGGTAAGAGTCTATGGACTAAACTGGATTCCCTGGAATCCTAAAATTTTGTATGATATCTCCTTGTCCATTGGAATTTCAATCAAAATTGATAAGGAAACAGAAAATGTGTGTTTTGGTCACTTTTCTTGGTTAATGGTTGAGGTTGAATTAGGATCGACTCTTGTGGACAAAGTAATGCTTGCAACTGATGATGATATCATTGAGCTTAATATTGTCTATGAAAAACTGCTCAAATTTTTCAAATAATGAAATGTTAATGGTCATGGCACTTCTTCTTTTCGGCGAAATTTAGTATGTATATTTTGTGATTTGCGTGGATATTATGTGAATGCTTGCTTCAAGAAGAGTAAGATTGAAATCTGGAAGACAAATACACAGTTGTTGCAGGGAGAAAAGGATGTGTGTGGAAACATTAAGGATCACTACACAATAGAGGACCCTAATGGGAAAGAGGAGCACACTCATAAAGAAGCCGCTGACATCATTTAATGTGTTTTCACATCTGAAAGCAAGAATAAATCTTGGGTAGAGGTTTGTATGGAAGAGGAAAATGTTCGCATTCTGATGCTCCTAGCAAAGGAAAAGAGGAAGCAGAGAAGAAAAAATACAGCTTGAGACTGCTCACCAAGGGTTGGTCAGTACAGAGAATTGAAAAGGTAATCAACTCACTATTCCTGATCTTGCGGTTATCTCAAAGGTTGGTCATGCGAAACCAACTGTAGATAAAGAAGGATTTCAGCTGGTTTCTTACAAAAAGTCACAACCCATGAAAGATACTCAGCCGATGGCTGAGCCAGAAAAAAGTAAGACCTCTGAGGAAAAAGATGTTTTTACTGACCACTGAAATGATGGAAAAGAGACTAGCTCTTCTTCTGGACATCCAACCATGGAGATGAACTGTGGAATGCAGTCCAAGCAGGGCACTTTCACTACAAGAGAAGTGGCAAAATAGGGCATCTCTCCTGCTCTTCATGCTGGACAACTGATTATAAATGAGATGTTGGATGAAAAAGGATGCTCTACTAGGAAGCAGTGGGCAGAACAGGAGGCAACAAAGATGGAGGCACACCATCCTGTCTCAGAAGAAGAAAGAAAGAAAGATATGAAATGTGGTAGGAATAAAAATGATCTTGGGAAGGGGCATTCTAGGGTTGAGTCTGAGGAATATGAAACATCAAACTTAGATACAGATATTGAAACCCTTCAACAGCAATCAAGAGAGCTAGAAGAGCATCAATGAAAAGGGCGCAGACGTGGGCGTGGCCGTGGACGTAGAATCAACGGGGATGATCTGCATGAAAAAGAGCGTGTGATTGGTATAAAGATTAGGAAGAATCTTGGATGATAATTGTATGTTTTTCTTTATGTCTCTCCTGCTTTCTCTATCTTTGTACCTTTGTTTTTATTTAAATATAATGGGTTCTAAACCCTCACCTTAAAAAAAGAATATGATATTGGTTACATTCCCTAGTATCTTCTATCAATTTCTCAGATTCATGATATGATATCAATGTTATGAAGTCATTTAATAAAACAATATATGATATGAATTCTATAATAAAATTATATACTGAATTCCAATACATGACCAAAGTGATACTAAACTCCACTATTGGAAGTTCGAATTTTTTTTTTGAAATATAGTCACACTGATGATATTAGGAAGATTCTTATTAATATTGGTTCTATAACACTTCATCCTGAATTTCGTACCAATATTTAAATCCTACATTCATTGGTTGATATTCATAATTTAATTTCAAATTTTTTAGAAATTAATGAATTCAAAGATGTAGTGTCAAATAGTGTGTTGGGAAATTTTTAATGCAAATATAACATTCCTGCCTTGAATTTACTTGATGAACCAACATCAACTATTGTAGTAGAAAATGAATTTTCCGTTCCATATTCCTTTTGATCTTGATGATTTCAAGATTAATTTACTAAATTTGTGACGGCTTTTTCATAATTACAAAAAACATTACATTTTAATCATCTGACCATCTGATGTATTTTTTTACTCAATTATTTAATTAATCTGTATTAATTTCCTTTCCATAATGGGCTATATGACTAACCATTCCACATCAACAACACATCATTGATTTCCTAAGATATTATCTGGTGTATTTTTTACCACACATACCACAAGATGTAAATTTTACTTTCTTAACAATGTATATTTTTATGTATGTTTCTCCACTACCTACCTTCATGAACACTTCTTACATTCATTAGAAGGGCACTTATATGTTTTAAGCAACTACCACTTAACTTTTTCAATACAAAAAAACATTCACAATTCTTTTTAATGAACATATGAAAACACAATTCATATACATGGTTTCAATCTTATGTGAATTCAATTAATTTGTACTATTAATGTCCCCTAAAAAATCTGACACTTACCTAGAAAGTCTTTTCATATTGGCTTCAATAATGGCCATATAATCTTAATTTTTCCACAAATTCATGGATTTTTCCCACATGCATTTGACTAACATTAGCATAATACTTCTCATGTAGAATATATTTAAATGATTCAAATTCCATGGAATCTAGATTATCATTATCTCTAGTATTATTAACCAAAGACCACCAAGTATTAACACTACCTTCAAAATTATAAATGGAAAGTGTTATGTTTTGAAATTTTGAACATCTGATGACTTCAAATATCTTCTCTAGAGCATCAATCCATAAATTAGGTACCAAAAGATCATATGATCAACTAAATTATGGGGGATAATTCCACATTAAATGATCCACTATAGGAATTTTTCTTCGTGGTATATTAGGTTTCTCGCTAACATGAATACCACTACTATATATTTCATTTTCTAAAATGATCCATTATTACAATAAACTATTATATTCCAATTCGAACTATATTTAGAAGTTTTTTTGAATGATACCCTCCTCTTGGTGACTTCCCACAACATTTATCTTATTTCATATTTTGAAAACTAATCCTCAAAAACATATTACAAATATATTTTAAAGGTTATATGAAAATTATATATAATTCCAACATATCCATAAAGTAAAACCATTCAAGGGATTGCTATTAACATTACCCGAACCTCTAATGTTATCTAAACTATGTCATGATACCAATAATAATTAATCATCCTTAAACATTACATAATATTAGGTTTTAATTCTATAATTCATTCACTTATGGATGAGTATATTTTTAGGTTTACAGTTTTAGAGAATAGGTTCATAAGTCACACATAACAAAAATCAGAAATTAAAAAGGTGAAACTTTCATTTAGTATCCTTTTTCCACATAATATTAGAGGTTTAAAATAAATCTTGATTTATTTTTATAAATAATAATCATGATTTCCAAATTGACTTATTCCTTTCCTTTTCCCATCTATAAATCCTATAAATAACATTTTAAAAACAAAATATGATAAAAAAGAACCATTTATAATTTTAAAAAATTTCATTACCATGGATTTTCAAATAATATTATTTCCATGAAAAATTACTAGGAAACAAACAAAATTCATGTAGGTTACTTGAAATATCTTATCATAGTACCATTATATAACCATTGGAACTCTTCGAAGTTGGAATAATAATATGAGCATTTTCCAATATGAATTTTTGGAAAGCATAATCATCACACAATGCCTTGAAGTGATATTTCCAGACACCCATTATATAATTAACAATGGGATTACCCCTGAGCTACAATAGGGATTAACCTTTCTTGAACAATTTATGAGGAACATATCATGAATATAATTACTTATTCTTTAAATATTTTATTATAAATCATTTCAAATAGTCTTTTAAAATTGTATGAAAATCACATTAAGATATCTAAATACCCATTTCTTCTAAAATTAAATTTTTAATAACCAGAAACCAATTTCATTTAAATACCAATTATCAATAAAAAATTCCTTCCCAAAAAAGGAAGGATTGTTTTTAATTGAAGAAAATATGAAATCATGTAAATGAATCCAATATTCAAATAATTGTTATAAAATCATGCGAAATCATTTTCACCGTATACCTTAAAATAAGACATTACTTTTGTTATTTGTGAAGAAATTGAAAAATTCCTAAATTTTTTATATTTTTTTAAAAAAAATAATTGGAAGAAATAAATTTACATCATAAATTTATTATTTTAATGATAAAATAATTCATAAAACATTTATATGGATGGAAAATTATTCGGGAAGCATAACATTATAATATATATTTTATTGAAAATTCCATTGTTTCATTGTAAAATATTTGAATAATATACTCTATTAAAGAATAAAATTAAAAAATATTGAAATACAATTAGAATAGAAAATTCTATGATCTAATGTGTTATACGGTATGTATATACACATCATAAAAGAATATAGGTGCTTAACATCAAAATACTAATTTAATTTTGGGAAATTGGGATAAAGTACCTTACCATGAGATTGATTCATCATGTACATTATTTATATTTATTAATATTATACATATATTAATTTTTTATACTTTATGAAAAAAATTTACATATTTATTATTTCATTTATTTAACTTATTACTAAAGTTTCCAGGCACAACGGAAGCATGGTTGGGACGTCACCCAACATTGATTTTTTCCATGATCAATGATTATTTCGAGATCAATACGACGATGAATGCTGGTCTCCACTGAATAAAATGAATGATTTAGATAAAGAATAAGTAGTCTTTAAACCTTTATATAAGATCTTACACATCATGTTTATAATTAATTTAATTAGTTTAATAAAGAAAAACAATACCTGGATCTTTGGTATATTTTTTTGATAATGATGTTTATCGTCTAGAACAACCCTTACAGATTATCTCATTGTTCTTGTAAAGATACACACTAGAATCCCTCTGGAGGTTATCCACACATGCTTCAATGTCCTCTGATCAACACCGCTCATTCTCTAGGTGCGACTGGGGTGAAGCAAGTGTCTTGTGTCGGTCGTTCTTGATCTCTTGTTATTCAGCCTTGAAGAATGTCTCTCGCCTTTGAGAGGGGAGAGAAGAGGATTCAAGAGAGAAATTGTATGTATCGACACTTCTTAATTCACCAGGCATGTGGTGTGGTGTATGGCACAATAGGCATACTTGTCTATTTATATATAGGGAATTTCAGTTAAAATATTTAATTGAATAACAATAATTAAATACATTCAAGAACATAGAGAAAACCCATGATCATAATAATAATACCACATACTTATTCATGGTGCACCAACTTACGCAAAACAGAATTATAAAATTAAATTCTACGTCACAAAATAATAGCAGTTTCATCATTATTTTAACTTGAGCCAGCTAGTTAAATTATTATTTACCATATTTAAAATAATTATTTTAATACTAAATCGTCCTTGGTTAGCTAAAATGCCACTTCCATTTATTGAACATCCGAATAAATAAATAGTTAATTTATTCTCTTAAATAAATATTTTATTTAAAAACTTTTAAAAAAATAATTATTAAATGTTCTATAAAATAAATAAAAATATTTAATTTACATTATGTGATCTTTTTAAATTGAATAAAATTATTTCACAGTATTGAAAATAGTATTTATTTCATTAATTAAATTCAAATATAATTTATCTGATACCACCAAAAACACTTAGTGTGTGACCCTCTTGGATTATTTCCTATCGGATTTGGCGGGTTTTCCTAAAGTCCAAGAGTAATGTCTAGCAATGGTTCAAGGCACCCAAGAGAAATATTGTAATGTTGCAACAAAAACATCCAAATATGAATGCTCACAGTGTAATATAATCCCTTTATTGTAATATCTCATCAAGAAGATTTCATGATAGTGTCATCAAAATTTATGCTTGACACGTCATTCTTTGAAAACCTGAAATAAATTCCTTGTTAGACCATGGCTAAGTAATTTCGTGTGATAGTTCTATTTCATCAATGGACCGATATATAAACTTCCATAAATGAAAGGTACAAATCCTTTATCGATTTATCCATTAATAACATATCACTCATGATGCACTAAACATACCCTACTTCCTGCTAACTGTCAGCAAGACAGTTTTCATCAGTTAATCAAAGTGCGTGTGTCATGACACATATTATTGACAATCTAAAAGACTAAGGATCATTACACATGCTCACATATAGAATTATTTGATGACACTAAAACATATATAATTTCTACTAGTGGGTCAGTTCTTATAATCATCAATCTTGGAGATTACCAAGTGAAAACTTCATGAGAGGAAGTGTCATATGCTTACTAGTACTTGCACCTGATGGTCTGCAAGCTATGTGTCCCATCATAGCATTTACTCCACCCATAGAACTTTATTTATAAATATTGTAATAGAATTTCTAGGTTCTGATCAATGTGGGGAACTTCCATGACATTATAAATTAAACAAATATTCTAGGACATTATTACAGCATAGTCATGCCGAATAATGAACAATATATAACAATACATTAAATATTAATGTAATAAAATTAAAACTAGTTGGTTCTAGAACACAAAATATTACCAAATTCACTTATACTAGAGCCAACTGCCTATGAAATTCGGTCCCCTAGACCTCACATGATGATCATGTTTAGGCTGAGCCAAGGCATTAGTAAAGGGGTCTGATATGTTATCTTCTGTGGAAATACAACTCACTGAGACTTCACCTCTCTGAGAAAATTCCCTCATGAGATTATAATTCTAATGTGTGTGGTTCATCAGCTGATGTGACCTTGTCTCTTTTTCAAGTGCAACCACTGTAACATTATTACAGTATAGTGTGATGTGATATTTACTATTAGGTATCACATTTATCTCCTGGATGACGCTTTTCTTCCAAACAGCTTCTTTAGCTGCCTCAGAAGCTGTGATATACTCAGACTCTGCTATATAATCTTTGACAACACTCTACTTTTTGCTCTTCTGGCTCACTGAACCTCCCTTCAATGTGAAGATGTATCCCATTTCTGACATCATTTAATCTGGATCAGTCGAAAAACTAGCATCTGCATATCCTTGGATGACTAGTTCCTCATCTCCTCAATAAACTGGGAACATATACTTAGTATTCATCAAATACATAGGATAGTCTTGACTACCATATAATGGAGGTCACCTGGGTTAGCTTGATATCTTTCTACCGTAATCAATGCATTGGAGACATCCAACCTAGTATATAGCATTGCATACATGATTGACCCAATCGCTGATGCGTATAGATTCCATGCCATTATCTTACAGTCCTCATGTGTTCGAGGACACATTTTCATGGGAAGATGAATGTGATGTGACAAGGGAAACAATCCCCTCTTGGATTGTTTCATACCAAATCTCTTCAGTATCTTATCAATATATGTACATTGAGTTAGACCCATCAATATCTTTGATCTATCAAAATGGATCTTGATCCCAAGAAAATAGGCCATCTCGCCAAATTCATTCATGTAGAAGAATTGATTCAAACATGCCTTAATAGACTGTAAGGATGGTATCTTGTTTCCAAAATGTAATATCTCATCAACAAATACTATTAGGAAAATGACTGCACTCCCACTAAACTGTTTGTAGACACGAGGATCACATTCATTATTGATAAAACCAACCTCATTTATGGATTCATCAAAATGAATGTTCCATGACCTGGATTCTTTCATTATTCTATAAATATATTTCTACAACTTTCATACCTTATTGGAATCCTTTGGAGTCATAATCCGTTCAGGTTGTGTCATGTAGATATCTTCCTGGAGTTTCACATTAAGGACTACTATTTTGACATCCATTTTACAAATCTCTTAGTCATGGTAAGACATAAAAGAATGTAGAATTTTGATGGATTTCCGCATTTCCACTAGTGATAAGGTTTCAACATAGTCAATTCCTTGACATTGTTTAAACCCTTTTGCAACCAATCTTGCCTCATAGGTACTGACATGTCCTTCCATTTTCATTTTCTTCTTGAATACCCATTTTCAACCAACACGATTTACATCAACTAGACGATATTCATAAATCCAGACTTGGTTTTGGAATATGGAATCCATTTCAAAATTCATAGCTTCATGCCACTTGGATACAACTGTTCCACTTACTAATTCCTTATAGATTTGAGGACTATTTTTATCAACTAATAATGAGTCTCCATCATCAGTAACTAGAAAGCTATAGCATTCTGATTCTGTAACCTCTCTTGTACTCCTACACAGTAATTGTGTCTATAGAACATATTCTTCTTCCACGGGGCTCTGTGGAATCTGTTGTTATACCGGCTCTTGTGTACCTTGAGCCTCAAATTCATCGAATTCTATCTTTCACCCACTATATCTTTTGAGGATGTTCTCCCTCCGAAGGGATATGTCATGTCATTAAACTATAACCTTTCTTCTAAGGGGTTGTATATGTAATATCCCCTTGTTTCCATGGGGTACCCTACAAAGGTACACTTTGTGCCTTAGGGTGTGAGTTTTTTACCTCAAGAGGCTTTAAGAAACGCTACGCTACCCCACACATGTAAATTTAATAACATGGATTTTCTTCCACTCCAGAACTCTTATGTAATACCATTTATCAATTTTGTTTGTACATGTTTTAGTATGTGTGTCATTGATTTTAACGCATAACCCCAAAAGGATAATGGAAGAATTGCATGACTCATCATTGATCTCACCATGCCAAACAAGGTGTGGTTCCTCCTTTCACATACACCATCCCGTTGAGGTGTGTGAGGAGGAGTGAGTTCTAATAGGATCCCAAAAAATCATAAGAAATCAATGAAGTCATGAATAAGATATTTCCCACCACGGTCTGAATGGAATTTCTTAATCTTCATACCAAGCTGGTTCTCAACTTCATTCTTGTATTCCTTGAATTTATCTAAGGAATCCGACTTATACCTCATTATGTAGATATATCCATATCTACTAAAATCATTGGTAAATATTATGAAGTATGAATACGCGCCCCTTTCTTTAACTATTAATGGTCCACACACATCAGTATAAACCAACTAGAGTATCTCATTAGCCCTTTCACCTTTCCCTGCAAATGGGATTTTTGGTTATTTTTCCTTGTAAACATGCATGAAATACAACAAGTGGTTTTAGTTCAAAATAATGTTAATATCCATCTTGATGTATCTTTGTCATGTGTTTCTTATTTATATGACCTAGCCAGTGATGTCAACGTTGGGTGTGTTATGGGTTAGGTGAATTATCTTTTCCATCGAATGAAATTACTTGGTTAGTAAAATCCAACACATAAAGACCATTGTAAAAATGTACCCTACTAAAACAAATGTTATCGTTATAAAAAAGCAACATTCATTTCAAAACATGAAAAAAATCCATCTATATCTCTTATGGATATAGAAATAATGTTTTTGGTTATAGAAGGAACATAAAAAAACCCTCTAACACCAAGATCATCACAATTGTAAACCTGAGGTGCTAGTCCCCCAAGCTATAACAGCAAGTCTGGCTCCATTGGCTGCTAGTATAATTACCTCCCCTTGATCAATCTTACTGAATCTACTTTATTACTATATTTAAATACATATGTGTGCATAAAAAGATGTATCTAATACCCAATTTGTAGAAAATGATAGATTTCATTCGATAACAAATGCATCTGATGTTACCACTTGCTTCTTAGGCTCGGTGCAGTTCTTCTTCCAGTGGCCCTTCTGGACACATGTGAACAAACAAACTCAAGTTTCCTTGCCTTCCCTTTGACATTATTTTTCTTGGAAGGTTGTAAAGAAGCTTTGGGATTAATTCTTTCCGCATTCCATTTCCTCTTATTCACCAAAAGGACATAAGGCTCTTCATGCTTCATATCTTTGTCCACTTAGTGAATAAGGATAAGAAGATCAGATAGAGTCTTCTCATTTTTGTTCATATTAAAATTGAAAACAACGTTAGAGAATCTCTGAGGAGGTTATACGAGAATGAGATCAGTGCCCAGTTCTTCAGGGAGTTTAAACCCCAGAACCTGTAGGTGCTCAATGTAGCCAATTATATTGACTAGATGAGGACTAGATGGGGAATCATCTCCAAAATTACTCTAAATGAGCTTTTTAGATATCGTAAACCATTATATCTTTCTCTGTCCTGTTAAAGACCCCAGAGGATCACAAGTATGCTATAGGCATCCATGTTTTCATGAGTCTTTATGAACTCACTTGAAATTTATTATAACACAAAACATTGAATGTTGACCAAATCATTCATATGTTTCTCATTGACCAAGAAATCCTCATCACTCACCTCTTTGGTAGGCAGATCAGGTAATGTTGACTCTAGGATGTAAGAATTCTGTTCATGGCGTAGGATAACTTGAAGGTGTCTAAACCATTCATAGAATTTACTGCCATGGAATATGTTGTCTTTATTCAAAATTAATCATAGGGATAGAGTGGATGACGAGCTTGAAATTTTTATTCTATAGTTAAAAGAGCAGATCATTAGTACTTCCTTGATTATATTTAATGAGAAATAATAGATTTTATTAAGTCTCCCACTATTTTATCAAGTCCCAATGGCCTTCAACATTGAATATTGAATTTCCAATTTCCATGAAATTCTAGTGCCAAGGATTCATATTCCCCTTTTCATAACCCCAAAAAGGGTTGGTCAAGATATTAGAAGGTATTTAGGTAGCTAGGTCTTTTCAAACTACAAGCTCGCAGATCCTTGATTTGTTGAGTGGAAGCCCCAATCTTGATTTCAGGACTTTGGATTTCCTCAACTCTTTAATCTGATATTACACCATGTATAGCAAGGGCCACACCTCTATGTAATATGGTTCAGTTAACCCAAAACCTCTCCTAAGGGCTTCCTATATAAAAGTATGTGTCCCACAAGGGTTGGTCAAATACATAGTTTTATGGAGTTTTCCTTTAATCAGGTAACAGAAGGATTGGTCTGACTTAATATTTTATTTGAGGGGTTTTTTTTATCTCTTATGAGTGAATTTCTTATTATCACATGCTTGTTAATATTAGGTGGAACTTATTTAAGTGATTAACCATATCTGGAAAACATTAACACATAATTATGGTTTATTTTAGTTCCATCTTGCATGCTTGTTTAATTCATTAAATATGTGATCGTAAGAACACGTCCATAATTATAAACCTTGGAAATGATAGAAATAAATTAAATTAAATGTAATGATCATGATATTTTTTAATGGTTAGTTTATTTAGTAGTTGATAAACTAACCCTCTACTTGGGTAGAAACACCTTGAAACTTTTGGGTTTGTGATTAGAACTTCCAGCTATCCACCTCTTTATCTACTGGGATTGGTTTCATCTCAGCTCCAGCATGAACCGGCTCCACTTGCTTGGGAGTTCCATCCATTACATATGCCATTTTTAACACACATTTAGGTAAGGGGTAAAATGGGGTTTTACATAAAATAAACCTTGGGAATGCATGCCCAAAATATAAATGAGGTGTAGGCTCATTGGCCAAATCATTTAATTCAAATAAATAAATTAATAGAAACCATCAACTGACAAAGGTATTGTTATAGCTCATTATCATCCACAAATGAAATTATATTTATGCATAAATAAAACTAGAATTCAATTCATTAATCATTATTTTTTAAGATAAATATCACTCGAATAAATTAATTATCATATTTAATTAATCAATAATTTAATGGTAAATCATTTTTGGAATTTCCTTATGATTCACTTCCATCATAAATTACAAAAAATTAAATTCATTTAAAATTATCATTGTACATAACTTGTACCTTGGTAAAACCTAGTGAATTCCTAATCATAACTACCCAGTGAGTAGAAATAAACAATACGTATATGTACAATTAAACACTCATATATAAAACACCAATAACGTCTTGTGCCTCACCTTTATACACGCACGATGGTACATGTCTCAAGGGTTAGTATAATATAATAACAAATTTTAATAAATCTGAGTAATTCGGATGAGTACACAACATGTAGTTCCAACTATATGGAATGTACTATTGTTCACCATATAGCCAATGTATACGTATGGGGAAAATTTATGTGAGTGTACTTCAGAAAACATTGAAGTACACAACATGTCCAGTTGGCCACATGGCATGTAATTCCTTATTATGAAGTCTCCAGTTGGGCTAGCTGTGTATGGGGTAGACGGTCCAACTCTAACCTGAAAGGACTACACGCCATGTGCCTTTGGTCCACATGGCGTGTAGTCCATAAACCGGGTGCCATATCTTCATGGTCAAAACATGGAGTCATTTAATACCTAGAAACACTCCAACACACAACTTGATTTGGCAGACCGGTACAATGCATTGAATATTGACTATATGGTGTGTACTGCTGAATACACACAATGTATTCTGATATACTATGGCTGGGATGTTTTGTCAGCTTTGGATGAGATCCTTTATTTTATTTTAATCTAAATTAAAAGAAAATATTGTCTCTATAAGGTGAACATGAAACGAATGTTGAGGAATAGATCTTGAGATTCATATTTGCATAATGATTAACTTGAATTGAAAAACTAAATAATAAAAGAAATAAGTCATCAAAGAAATATTTAAATAGTTATAAACTATGATGTAACCACTCTAAAACCACTTGAATGTTCCGTGCATAGCATAAGCATGTTTGGGTGGACACCCAACTTCGATTTTTTACTGTAATCAATGATTATTCTGGGATCAATAGGATGATGAACACCAATCTCCAAAGAATAAAATCAAAGATTTAGATAAAGAAGAAAGAGGCCTAAACCCTTTAGATAGGATCTTTCACATCATGTTTATAATTAATTTAATTAATTTCATAAAGATAAATAATACATTAATCATTGGTATTCTTCTTCATTGAGGATATTGATCATCTGGAATTACCCTTCCAGATTATCACGTTGATCTTGTAAATATCCAAACTAGAATCCATTTATCTGTGATCAACATGTGCTCTGACGGCCTCCAACGGACACCACTCATTCTTCGGGTGTTAGCGCGGTGAAGCTAGTGTCTTATGTCTGTTGTTCTTGATCGTCTGTTATTCAGCCTTAATGAATGTGTCTCGTTCTTGAGAGGGGAGAGAAGAGGATTCAAGAGAGATTTTTTTGTCTCAATAATTCTCAATTCACCTGGAATGTGATGTGGTGTATGGAACGATATGCCTACTTGTATATATATAATAATGGAATTTTAGTTAAAATAGTTAATTTCATAACAACAATTAAATACATTCAAAAACATAGAGAATATCCATGCTAATAATAATAATATCACGTCATTATTCATTGTGCTCGAACTTGCGCAAAACGTTATTATAAAATAAATTTCTCTATCACAAAATAATTGCAGCATCATTATTATTTAAACTTGTGCCAACAAGTTCAAATATTATTTACCATCTTGAAATTAATTATTTTTGTACCAGACCAAACTTGGTCTGCTCAAACTCCACATCCATTTATTGAACACCCAAATAAATAAATAAATAATTTATTCTCTTAATTAAAAATTGTATTTAAATACTTGAAAATAAATAATTATAAATTGTTCAATAAAATAAATAAATATATTTAATTTCATTTTTGAGATCATTTTAACTTGAATAAAATTATTCCACGGTCTTGAGAATAGTATTT
Source organism: Viscum album (assembly GCA_963277665.1). Classification (NCBI taxonomy): domain Eukaryota; kingdom Viridiplantae; phylum Streptophyta; class Magnoliopsida; order Santalales; family Viscaceae; genus Viscum; species Viscum album. Next base: position 1,928,562,537 of record OY728133.1, read on the forward strand.
ATTTAATTAATTAAATTCAAATAGAATTTAACTAAGACCACCAAAAACGCTTAGTGTGTGACCACCTAGGATTCTTTCTTTTTGGAATTAGGTGGGCTTGCTTAATGTCCAAGAGTATAGTCTTATAATGGTTCAAGGCACCCAAGAGAAAGAATGTAATTTTCAGCAATGACATCTTGATATGAACGCTCACTATGTAATATAATACCTTTGTCGCAATATCTCATCATGTTAGTGTCAAGGTAGTGTCATCATCTATTAGGCTTGATACATCATTCTATGACTACCTGTATTAAACACGTTGTTATACGATGACCATGTAATTTTTCATGATAGTTTTCTTTCAATAAAAGGGCCAAGATATCAAATTACATAAATGAAGGGGACAAATCCATCCTCGAATTATCCATTAATAACATGTCAGTCACGACACACCCAACGTACCCTACCTCTCGCCAACAGTCTGTGTGATGGTTTAAGTCAGTAAATCAAAGTGTGCGTGTCATGACACATATTAATGATAATAATAAAGTCTAATGATAATTACACATGCTCAAAGATAGAAATATCTAATGACCCTAAAAAATGAGGAATTCCTACTGGCGGGTCTGTTCTTATAATCTCATATCCTGGAGGTTACCAAGTGCGAACTTAATAAGAGGAAATGTCATCTAATTATGAGTACTCACACCTGATAGTCTGCATGTTATGTGTCCTATCATAGTATGTCATCCAACTACATAACTATATTTATTAATATTGTTATATCATTTCATGTTTCTCATCATAGCGTGGAACTTCCGGGACCTTATCAATGCATCAAATACTCTATGACATTATTAGATCACTGTCATGTAGAACAATGAAGCATGTGTAATAATACATTAAATATCCATGTAATCAATGTAAAACCAGTTGGTTCTAGTAAACTAACCCTTGAAACTACCTTGTGATATACAATTAGAGAATCAATTAAATTTACAGAGTATGTTTGGATGATTTTTGGCTTATTTTTTAAAATGAATATAGAAGAATGACTATTGGTCTAAGTGGTAATTTTTTAAACATGTAAAGAATAATAATAAATAAATGTTTAATATATTTATTCATCAATTATAATTTCAAAACCAATCACGATATAATTTTATGAAAAATGAACTACATTACAATCTTTTAGACAATAAACTGTACGTACTGATGCAAAATGTTTCCGTATTTCTATGTTCATTATGGAAAGATGGTAACTAACTATTTTTATCATTATAAAATGATAATAACATCATAAATACAACATAATTTACATAAATAATCTTATATATTTCATCTATGTGTTGTGTTGATTAAAACATGTCACACTACTTTGTGGACGTGGTAGTCTACATGTACACAGTTGATGTTATAATTTCTAGTGCAATAATTAAAATTATATATATTATACTAAAAACTATAAATATGTCATTGATATGATTATGATGAAATGTGTATCAAATATATTCATTAAATTTACTTGTATTAAATTCCATGTAAATGGTTAGAAAATTGAGAATTACACCAATTCATGAGGTGGTAGACCACCGTATGGACGAGGGACGTTATTGTATCCCCCATATAATAGAAAGTAATATGGTTTATTCTATATAATAACTAAAGAACTATAATTTTTTTACAATATATATATATATATATAATTTAAATCCATCATTAACACAATTTCTGTGAGGAAATGATGGAAAACAAATGACATTGGTTCATGAGGCAGTTGTACACCGTACACATGAATCATGATTTCATATCCAATTTATTGGGAGGGAAGATGGATTTATGGTTTAATATTAACATAATAACATAAAAATATATTATATATACCATTTTTATTTTCTATTCATAATTGGATAATATTTTAATGAGGTTGAATAAGAAATAAAACGAAGACCCTCAGTTAGGCACAATGCCTCTTCATGAGGAAACCTAAGTAAGTAAGAACATAAAGAGTACATAATATGGTTTTATGATCCAACAAATGGATCCACGACATTTATAGGGATGTAATTATGATATTTTGGAATTTAGTTACCTATATAATTGGATTTTAATGTGTTAATAAGAATGGAGAGGTGGTTTTTTTATAGGTGAGGTAAGTGGCACAAAAGAAAATTTTGAAAAGGAAAAATTTAACCTATATTTTTTGGAATCCAAATGTCTCCAAAATATTCCAATAATGATCCAAAAACTGGAAAAGTTCAATATATTTAAATAAAAATAGATTTTAGATAAGCTTTTATTTCATTTGTAACACCAATCATTTTAGTTTAACCTTATTGAAACCATTTCACCATAACTACAATAATTAATTTTTACTATTTTAACAATTTATTATGCTAAAAAACTAAGATTAAATTATTATAAAATAAAATTTTATAGAATAAAACTATTCAATCCATTTTACCATATTCAATCTGAATATGTTCCAAAATTTAATTTAAAATTATACCTGTAGACGCAATGAAAAAGATAATATTCAGGATATGTATTTTTCAAACAAAAGATGAGTTTATATTAACTCTATTGTTAATAATAATCATTTTATGAATATAAATTATTATTTATTGATATATAATCTATAAATTAAAGCTAAAAATTATTCATATAGGATAATTTAATTTAATCAAATTGGATAAACATTATACACATAAAATAGTTATAACAAAAATCCCATTTTTGAACCCCCAAAAAACTTATACTAAAATACAATATAAAGTTTATTAAAAATTAACTGAATTGATTAAATATAAATAAGTAATTAATATGATTATTTGTACCATATAAATAACATAATTGGACTTTTTAATAGATAAATTTATTAAAAATAAGTTACATTTTTATAAAAATTTGCAATTTTAATGATTCACTAAATTAATATTTCCAAAAAACATCCCAAAATTTTACCTTATTAAAAAACTGATATGAAAATAATGAAAAGGTTTTATTATTTTTTTTTCAATTTTATTGACTAAATGTAGAAATTAAACTGAAATAAAAACATAATAATTGATGTTTTTAATTATCACTAATTATTTTTGGAATTTAAAAAAATCATTATATTGTACAAAGGAATATAAATATATTAATAAACATATAGGTGATTTATTCTACCATTACATGGGATGATAAATTTATAGTTGGTAAATAAAAGTACAAAATAAATTTATTAGTCTATGGGATTTCACTTTCATATAAAGAAATCCTATAGATATCTTCTTAAGGACCATAGCGTTCATCTTCTCAGAAGACAAAAACCACTATAATATGGATAAAGAACATGATAAGATATTTTTTCATAGTATGCTTGAGATAGAAGGTTCAATTTATGTTGATAATCAAAAGTATAGGTACCCTTTTATAATATATGGGAAGTGCACACCTGAAATTTCTTAAATAATTCCAATATAATAAATTAAATATTTATTGAAATAGTTCTAAAAAGCTAATAAACGAATAAAGAAGAAAATATCCCTATATTGATTCCCCATTTTTCCAATTATAAATTTTTTATGTTTTTATATGATTTTAAAAAAATCTCATAAAATATCATTATTAAAAATTTGGACACTATTACAATAATTTGGAATAAAAGACATAAATATATAGTGCTTTGATTATTATGAGATAACTCTGATGGGGAGGGGAGAACCAGAAATCCATTTTATTTCTAATAATTATTTTTTAAAATTCAACCTCTATGGTTGGTAAATCCTTTACCAAATCATATATTTAGCCCAGCCGTACTAATAATAATTCAATAAAAATAAAGGCCCATAACACAGGGATTTACAGGGTTTGGATCAAAGTCTTAATCCTTTCCATATTGGTTTGTCCCCCATAGCATCGATTCTCTACTATAATATTATTAATTATAACAATGGTTTAGCCTACAAGATCATGTACACACCTTTAATCATTTATATAATTTATTATTATTATACCCCCAAAATTCTAACGCTTCTTCTTTAGTTGGTTATACTCCCAACCCTTTTTTCATTCTAAAGCATCATTATAAATTGGTTACACCACCTAGTCAAAATATCTTTCTTTTATTATATCAAGATATGATATAAGATGATCTCTTAATCTTATTTAATATGCTTTCTAGATCAAAGTAGATTTTTTAATCTTCAAGAACCATTAAAATATTGTTAGTCTTCATAAATTATTTTGATCATATATATTGGATCACTTTCATTAGTAAATATATTATTTAGCTATTATTTCTTCTTCAGATGAAGTGCATGAATCATTTAAATGTGTAAAACAGGTGAAAACATATTGCTCAGGAATATTATATGCAATAAGTATCATGTATTATATCAAATCAAACTTCCTTCTTGAATTATGAAACATTATTTTAACATGCACATAATTATTCATGGTTCCTAAAAAATAAAATTATTCATTATCATTCTCATTTTTCTATGTATGATCAATTAAATTTCTTTAATAACAAAGTATTTCAAGAACAATTTGAATCTTATTTTTTAATATATCTTTCCAACCACTTTATTTATATCAATGGTGTTACATATGGTGCATTGATTTCATGAAAGGATTTACTCTTAATTAATTAACATGGATAGATATGGTTCACACAAACATATTTCAAGTAATTGCACTACCTTTATTTAAGACAAGTTAGGTTCATGGGTTATCCTTATTCCTTGGCATTAGGAGATCACCCAATAATCAATTGGTCTTAAAAAATGGACTTCATGTGATCTTAGTTTTATTTTCATGTTCCATAATGTGATAAGAAGTTTATCCATGAGTGAAAAGTCCAAAGACAATGATTTTTACATGATTTCAAATCCTATACTTTGCATAAATAAATGGTGATTCATAGGATAGTATTCCAATGAAACTAGTTGTGTTTGTTGGATCTATAATTTAAAAATTATTTTCTAGGGAATCAGCTTCACAATATCAAAATACTTTCAAGCCTTTTCCATTAAATAATCATGGTGGTTCATGAGATACTTCATCACGTGTTAGGATAATTCGAGTTTGCACTTCCTTCACAAGAATTGATCTCATGGAGGCTCAATTTTAGATATTATCTCTCTCTCTCTCTCCAAATATCTATATGTAGTAGTAATGCTTTACCTCTTAAATGTGTTTTTATATTGGACATATTACACCTAGTATTATCTAGATTTTATGTAATCAAAGGGACTCATTCAAACTTTTTAGGATCACGTGAACTGATGAATTTTGAAACCAGCAACTTCATCAAATCTCATAGATTGTTTAATTGATCACTCATTTTATGTGGCTACATCACATGATCACTTAATTGATCATGTGACCCCCAGATATATTGTTATTTTTTCATGTGATGTCTTCTCTATGGTCATTCTATTAAAAATAAATTAATTCTCATAAAAATATAAGTAAAATATTTAATGTTCATATGATAAAATTTTAAGTTATATATCTTATGAAGGCTTCAAAATTGTGTCCCAACTATCATATTATCAAAATAAAATCACATTATGGAATTAGTGGTTTCCATTCATTTTAGTGAAAAACTCATGTGATTTCACTGTTTATTATAACAACTTAATGTGATGAACTCAGGAAAATAGAATTCATTCAAGTCATCAATTTCATGTATGTTCATGGTAGAATAAAGAATGTCTCGTTCTTTATATATGATCTCTCAAGATAGATGATTAACTAAATCTCATTTGAAGATTACCATTACGAGACAAAGTATGATGTTGACCAAATTATTTTAATATTCACGGAGTGGTGTATCATAAGTTTATGTTTAGCTCAATCGAATGGATCATGTGTTTTCAATATTTTTAATGAAGGAGGAATAATGTTCCATGAATAAGCATCCTACATTGATTCTTCCATTTCCTTGAGTCATGGTTTATTAGTTAACCTATTACATTACCTTGTGATAGAAATGGAGGTTCATCACCCAGAAAGTGTTTCACTATACAATACATGGGCCACAACTCACCTTCACAGGCACATCCACAATCCTTCATACATAATTCTTCCCACCCATGTACATTAAACATGGGTGCACTCATATGGGATTATGCACAACCCAGTCACCTTTTCCACTATGTAGTCTATATGGACTAACTTCCCCTTATCATTGAGGAAACCTCCCTTATGTGTGGATATGATTTTTTCTCTATGGTTCAAATGGTTGGACATACTATTTATGTAAGGACAAAAAAAATTCTAAAAAAATACATATCCATTACCCAATATCCTATATAATATCCAAGACAAATATTCATCATGAATAATTCTTATATAAAATGAATGAATATATTTTATGCATGGAAATCTCTTAATAAAATATTCATTATGTTAATTGTCAATAAAATTAACAAGTTCTTATTTTTGTTCCTTATATAATAAATAATATTTTTATTGTATTCATATAATTCATCTTATTCTATAGAATTTTATTAAATAATGAAACACATACATGACAATAAGATCTATCAAACATTCATCACAATTATTACATGTGGAATTGGACAATAAAGTCATACAATGTCATCATGGTTGTCTATAACAAATTTTTAAGCATCACCACATCTTCAAAACTCACTCAACACATATTGACACATCATTAACAATAAATTCAACATTTATGTTCAATAATCCCCCTATTATTTATTTCTAAATAACAACACATATCACTAAGGTTAATATGTAGTTCCAACTACCCCCCTTATTAGTAATCAGATGTGTAGAGTATGTTGTATCTTCCCAAATATTATATTTATTTTAAAAAATATTTTTCACGTTTATAAGAAAACTAAATGATAAATTATAAGAGAGGGATAATCTCACATGATTCACTTAGAAAAAATATTTCTGTTAAGTAACTCTATGTCTGTCTGGGAGATTACTATGTAGAAAACAAGAGACATACAAAAAAAGTTCCCATGATGTCAATGAACTAAAACACATGTGAAATAATTCTATGAAATTATCAATTTTTCATTCAGGGGTTTGATATAATTAAATATATCAATGAAATTTTAAATCATACACTCACTTAAAAAGAAAATCATAAGGTTCATGTGCAAGTGATATATCCCCCCTTGGTAAAATTTTACAATCCACCATTTACTATTCATTAATATTTATGATTAAATCAGTTAACCATGATGGATGAAAGTGTGATTGATATACCTCATCCTCTAATTTAATAATTCTATTCTGAAGTTCCACACTATCTATTTAGTAATGATTTAAATGATTCATCTCATAAATATTGAAAATCATGGGAGAAATCCATCACTTTTAATTCCATACATGGTCAGACAAAATAAATTACATAAAAGAAAATAAGGAGGAACATTTTGGTTTCATAGAAATATAATTAAGACTAAGTGCTTCCTCTCAATCTAGACTTGTTCATCTTCTTAGATTCAACATGATTTGTGCCTCATTTATTTGTTTTCTGGATCATGTTATAGATTTTTTCATCATACATTAAGAAATATTTTGTGGGTGTCTCTTTCTCTAAAGAACATGGAACATCACTTTGAGCTTTCCACATATTCATCAGGTTTTATTCTTGAGATGGTATAAGTTTTATACAATATTTTATTTTATTCCTAGTTTTTATAAACCTTTCACATTTAAGGATTTTCATGTCATATTGTTTAAATGAATTATCATCATCATTAACACCTTGAACTATCAACAGTTTATTTACTTTTTCCTCAAAAAGTTTTCTGAACATTATTTATTTATAAAGACTTATATAGTTAGTTTTTATGGATTACTAAACATTCATTATAAATGTTATTATATTGTTTTATCTTCTCACATATTACACTGGTGACTATAAATTTATTCACTTACTGTATTCTCCACACATTTACATTGTGAGAAAAATATCATGGTGTGATAAGTCTATAGTTTTCATCATTATGACCTTCAAGAAGAAATATTCTATATATTTTATTCATTACATCAAAATTTTCATGTGTTGATATTTAAATGATGTGTCACACAATGGACAATGTTTCCCTTAAACATAGCACCTGACCTATTCTGTTGCATACCAAAAGGGCGTTCTCTATCCACACAGGCTGGTGACAAGCACCTAGGAATTGAATGACACAATAGAGGGAACAATTTATCCCAACCTGAACAACCACATAAAATATATGTACTAAAAAAGAGACACTGGAATATGAACATGATATATATATATATATATATCCCATAACATTAATGGAAAATAAGAATCAGACAATAATGAATGTAGCTTAAAATTCCAAAGTAAAATTCCAACTACAAAGGAAAAAATCCAAACAAATACCCCCAAAAATGGCTTGGATGAACTCCCACCGTCTCACTACCATCTACCCAACACACTTACGTGAATATTGCCACCTAACTGCAATGTTTTTCCCTTCCCAACACTGTAAGACAAACAAAGGTCTACACACCACCGAAGAGGTGTTCAAGGTGTGAGCTAATAAGCTTAGTATCATCTGAACCAGGTGTTCCATAACAAGCCTAGGTTTAAAAAATCCAACATTCTCACTTTAAGTAAAAATAAGGCATGATAAAAATTAAATAAATTTTATAGAAAACACGGTAAAAATTCCCTTTTCTATATTTCTAAATAGAAGTAGGTTTATCAATTTCAAAGAACATCTTCCATTTCTTTTTTACATGCATCAACATGAATATCAAGGATAACTCTGAATGTGAAAAAACAAAAAAATGATAGGTATTAGGACACCAAGGAATATTATAGGTCCAGGACACGTAATACAAATACCACAGTAATAAAGTTCACAAATGATGTCCTAAAACAATGAGCCTAGAGAGTAGAGGAATACCCCATGAGTAAAGCCACCAACCATGTTAATATCAACCCCCAGAACAATAAGCCTAGAAAAAAGATGAAATAACCAAAATAAACCTCTATTTTAACAAAAAATAGACAATGCCCCCAAGACAAACCATCCACCTAAGTACCCATGATTACCCACGTTCTCTTTTTTACAATTCATTTAGATGTTTGAAAACCATTTGAAAACAATTTCAATGCCTAAAAATTAACCCTTCCCCATTATATTTATCAATAACCAGGGAAAAACCATTTTTCATTGTATACTCTTTTCAATACACAAAAAAATCATGCTAATAAGTTATTATTAACCCTTTTTTAAATTAAAAACATGATCCATTATAATAGGCAAGAGATTGAAAAACCTACCTCAAAACTCAGACCACACATGCCCGTAATGGAATAAAAAATCAATGAAACCCAATAACATCAATGCAGGCCCTAGAACCAAGTCAACTTAAATATTGATTCAATTTAGATGAAAATGGGTTTAAGGAAGAGAGGAAACCTATATCCCTTAAAAAAATATGCCTTCTACACCACTACCAACAAAGAAAAATGACTCCATAAAGAGATCACACAACAAATCTTGGAGATCCCTTGATGAAAAATATCATATTAATGAAATATATAAAAAATACCATTGAAGAATGATTACATGATCAATGGAAATGAAGAAGTGTAACGGTTTCTTAACTTGAGGGATCCACCAAAACCATAAAAGAGATCAACCAACAAACAGATAGATCTATGAGGATCAATATATCTGAAAATCATGTAGAAACTGCCTTGGTTCGAGAGATAAGATATTCAGAGAAAGATCCATGGAAAAAAATCTGATCTCCCACTTTAAAATCTTTACATGGGACATTTCATGATGTGTAATAGAGTTACATAGTATAAAATCCATGATGTAAAAATAAACAAAAAAAATCATCATCTCATCTTGAAAATCAATTATTTAAAACATTCATGACATGAAGGAACCATTAAAAATGGAAACAACAATTTACAACATGTAATATTTCACCGTGTGAATACCATTTCATGGTTTGTATACATCAACAATTACATAGTGTGTAACCAATTTACATGACATGAAATCTTCCTTTTTCTTGGATAAAATATTGGTTTAAGTTGAAAGTCCAAATGATCTCTGACTTAAAAATTATAGGTATCCTTCAAACCTCAATGGAGGGGAAATCCCTGATGAGATTAAGGGAATACCTAATAAAAGGGTAATGGGGTGTTACAAATTCACCACCATAAAATATTTCCATCCTTGGGAAGTCATGTAGAAGATATAATCCATGGAAAGAGATGAGTCAACTACTACCTCATAAAAAATTCCCATTCCAAAGTCTCATGAGAACATGATAGTTTTTTTCATAGAACTGTGACTAATCGAATCGACTTTCCATATAATACATTCACATGAGATTCAACAATGTCAACTAGTTTCTCCAAAATAGAATAATCTTTATCTAACTCAATTTTTTCCCAACTCTGAACATGAGCGAGGTCTAGTTGATATTTTCTGAGATGAGATATATAGATAACATCATGAATACATTTCCACTAAACCAGAGATACTATCTAATATGTAGTTATTTTGAGCCACTTTGTGACCACAAATTGTATGACATATCTCAAACCCAAATTTCCATGGTTTCTTAGTCAACAGTGACCCAACCGAAGAGAAACCCTCAAGAAAACCCGATAAAATGCCGAAAACACCAAAGATAGACTCCTCCTATATATATATATGATTATCATAAACTCATGGCAATATCTAAATGTCAATGTGAATCCTGAATCATCATGGATGTTTCCTAAAACATACTTGGTCCCACTAAACAGACTTTTCCCACCATAGCCCAACAAAGATGTGATCTACATGGGTGACTATACAACTCCTAAAAGAGATCCATTCTTATTGAAAAATAATAACTACTACTATAAACAATCTCAACCAGTCCCAAATGGCTATCCCATGATCCTCTAAAATCCATCATACAAGCACAAAGCATATTCTCTATAATTTTAAGTACTTTCTCTATTGTATTATCTATCTATAAATGGTAAGTTGTTCTCAAATTGACATGCATTCCCATCACCTCTTGGAGACTCCTCTAGAAATTCAATGAAAAAATATGATCTATATTCAAAACAACATAAGGACTCCCATGTGACCTCACAATCTCATGTACATTCATCTTTCCCAAATCTTCAACTTTAGTTGTGTCTTTTATCATAATGAAATGATTAGACTTTTTCAACTGATCAATAAGCACCCAAAAAGCATTATTATATTGGGGAGCCATGGTAATACAACATCAAAATACATAGATATCTCTACGCATTTTTATATTGGCGGCTAATGATGTTAATGAAAACAAAAGGATTAAAGTGCTCATATATTATCTGTTTGGGGGTGTTACAGTGGGGAACAAACTCCATGATATCACGCTTTATACCTGGCCACTAGAATCACCGCCTCATGTCATAATACATATTTTTAGTGCATGAATGAAAAACCCATTTAGATCTATGATAATCTATCAAGAATAAACCCCTCAAAGATGATGGGATGACAATCCTTTTCCCAAATTGGAGAATTCCATCTATAGAAGGATTCCAACCAGACTTCAGGAGAGATGATGACAACTAAACACTAGTATGAACAATACCTGAATCAACCACCTGAGAATCCATATTTAACCCATCAATAATACCCATAAGGTTACAATATTCCTTCAATTCCAGAGCAACTTGTCACGTTACTTTTCTACTAAGAGAATCTAAAACGACGTTTCCCTTCCCTATGGTGTAAGATACATTGATGTCAAACATTTTATGTTATTATACCCATGATATCTACTTGAAGATCATGTCATTATGAGAAAAGATATATCTATGAATCTTATGACTAGAGAAGACTGTGAACTTCTCCCCAAAAATATAGTGCCACCAACATTTGTGCACATACATGACTGAAGATACCTCAAAATAATTACTAAGGAAATTATTTTCATATAGTATAAACAAAAGAGAGCCTTAAGCTACCACACATTCACCCTTCCTAAGAACACATCCTAAAGAAATCCCTATAAGGATCTCAAAACACTACATATCCCTTATAGGGCTCTGGTGAGATTATAATAGCACAAAATGTTAAAAGCCTTATTAGTTCATAGAAATAAGTATGACACTTCACATAGTAGGTGAATTTCACCTCATTTCTAGTAATTTCAGTCAATGGTGTTCCTATCTTAGAGTAGTCCTCAATATACCATCGTTAGTAGCAATCATTACCAATGAAGATTCATATCTAAAGACATTATGTGGTTTCTTCCATTAAATAACAACATTTACCTACTCTAGATTAACTTATAATCGATGCTTATAAATTATGTTTGCCCTGAACACCAATTCAGGAATCCAGAAACTAAATTTTTAAATATTTTCATACAAATAATTAACTCACAAAATTTCAAGAACCAAACTCAGTTGGTGCATGTTCTCACACTCTAATTTCAAATAAACAAAAATATCAACCATGGAAACAACCAGAAAAGAGGAAACATATCAATCGAATATCTAATTCAATGGGGCCATAAAGACAACATGATTATTAGTTAGACCAAAAGGAATCAAAGGATATTCATAATGGCCATATCTATTTCTAAAAGCTATATTCGGTATATTAGACTCTTGAACTCTGAATGATGATAACCTGACCAAAGATAAACCTTTGAAAACCATATTTTCTCCTTTAAATGATTAAATATATCATCCAAATTAGGAAAATGATATTTTTTTATTAACCGTTACCTTGTTCAACTTTTGATAGTCCACACATTACCGAAGTGAAGCATCTAATTTCTTTGCAAAGAACACATGAGTTGCCCAATGTGAAATTATAGGGAGAATGAAGACGTTTTCACAATTTTGTCCAACTAAATCATGCAATATTTTTTCTCAATTGTTGCAAAATTATGAAAAGGTATCGATATCAACTACATACTTGGAACCTGATAAAAGGAAAACACTACCTCTCTATTTGGAGGAAGACTAATAAAATTTTCTGGGAAAACCCTGAGAAAGCCTCTTACTACAATGGGAAGATCTCAACAGAAGAATCATTATTGAGATCAGATGAAAATGAAACCAACAAACTCTTGCGCTCTGGGTGGGAATGTCCTCCACGACCTAACCTCAGGTCCCAATCCCTGTGAAACACACAGGATTCCTCACAAGAGTTAGGATACAAAACAAGACCATGATAACAATAAACCTTATACATATGAGAGAGAAACCGAACAATGCTAATGATAATGTCAAATAGATCCTAACTAAGAATAAGAGAGTCTCAGACCAAATCTGTATCATCTACCATTAATGAATAAGAAGATCACTTGAACCCCTAATATTTCCTCTTACAAAGAGGTGTTTCTAACTCAATTCTAAACAGAATGAGTTCTATTGAATTCTTAGGAACATTAAAAAGTGTAGATATAATTGATTGGGAGGAACCCGTATAAAATAAATCTATTTCTATTGAAGGTGCTATAATGATAGTACCTCTCTCTTTTCCCAGACCTGCATCAAATTCTTTTGGATACTCCTATAATGTTTGAAAACAACTCACTTAGGAGGTGTATGGTTAGAGACCTATCATCTTGGAAGATTCCTACTACACATTATTTTCCTTTAGAGATTACAAACCCTAACCATAACACGACATTTTCAGGGCATATCAAAAGAACTATATGTTACCAACGCATCCACAACTGTTTCCTATTTTCAGGGGAATTTGAAAATAACATCTTATGTTTCCTACCTATCCACACATATAGAAAGTCAGAGGCACAATACTCGTTGTTCCAGTAGGTGTGGTAGAGGTTCATTGATAATACCCACCTCCACTAATCCTATGATGATCTATCCACTTCCTCTTCTTCACATGTGCCCCAGCGAAGCTGCCACCCGATGAAATTGAGAATAGGAGGGAAATTTAACCTTTCCTTATATATTCATTTTTCTATCATAGATCTATCTACTATATCAACAATGGAATAATGATTCAAGAAAAAAACCTAGAATATAATATCCAGTCGGAAACCATGTAGTTTCTTTTAAGCCTTCAGTTGGTCATTATTCACCATGTATAAAGAAAAATGAAAAATCATTGAAAAATGATTGGTGCATGGCGACACTGGACACTCTCCATGCTTTAAAGTGAAGAACTCTTGAGACTTCACCGAAAATAGATACTCTAGAGAAAACTTCTAAAGGAACATGGTTTTGAAACTATTCAAATGCTGGTATACATTTCGCTATTCATTGATGATAGAATCCCCCCATCGCTTACTGGACACCTCGAGTTGGAATGTTTCACAATTTACCCTGATGATATTAGGTGTCTCTATATATTCAATGACATGACCAACCATGTCTATCTTGTACCCTGCCTTTTGTGGCTCATTTGTTCCTTAAATGTAATGTGGGTTCTCACGCATGAACTCCTTTTACTGATCTCTCTCTCCTCCAACTCTTGGTTTTACCGCACCAACATCATTATGAACTCGGGGAAAATATTAATGAAAAACATAGTATTCCCATACTACATTATTGATGAGATTCTAATTAATAGGTGGGTTCCCAAAAGGAGCATCCGTTGGACCTTCCAGGGGAACTAATGGAGGATGTCTCAGAGGCAAACTATAGAACACTGGAACATAAGAATGATTGGAGAAATTTAAAAACGATAACTTAAAATAAAAAACCCATATGATAAAAATAATAATTTTTTTAAAAAACTAATAATTGAGAAACACATCCCAACATACCATGGAAACTTGAGTCTTGTTATGAAAAGAGATGGCAAGGAACATATCACAACATAGCACTCAAGTCCCAGCAATCCTATCTATAATCCAACAGATGTCTCAATACATGGGCTCTTAAAGACATACCTCCAATGATACCAAATTTTTAAAAGCTAACATGGGTTTCACTCAAACTTGGCACCTGAACCATTCTGTTTCATACGTGAGGGGAATTCTCGACCCTCATGGGCTCGCGACAAGTACCCAAGAATCGAACAACATAATATAGAGAACAATATGTACCTACATGAACAGCCAAAAGGAATATATGCAATAAAAAAAGGGAATACAGAAGATGAACAAGATATATATTCCATAACTATAAGAAAACATCTTAATCAGATAACAATTAAGGTAATTAAAAACATTAAAGGACAAGTCCAACTACAAAGTACCTAAGAAAAATAGCTACTCCAAACAATGGAATGGATGATCTCCCACTATCTTAGTACCAACAACGAAACCAGCAGACATGAAACTCACCACCTCACTATAATGCCTTTAAATTTCCTACATTGGAGGATAAATAAATTTTTATGCACAATTGAAGAGGTTTGTATTGTTTGAGATAATCAGATCAGTAGGATCCTACCTAGGTGTTCCATAACAAGACTATGTATAACAATTCATGCATTCTAATTTTATTTAATAACATATAACAATAAACTGTAAATTAGTTTTGTAGAAAACATGGTAAACTTTTACATTTTCCATAGTTTCAAACAAAAGAAGGTATATAAATTTTAATTCACATTTTCAAAATAAATTTTCCCAAGCATAAATGTAACACCCTGAGATTTTATGATAAATATATATATTTTAATGTCCTATGTTATATGAAACACCAAAATAATCATTCACTACACACAACACTGGCTTGGCTTGCATTACACGCAAGAGCAATGTTCCTCGATAGCCCGTGCTGTATGCAATACCGAGTTTCACTAAAAATGATATATTTTTATAATATTATAAAGTAGCCATTATGAATAGTATTAAGTGAATTTTTAATTTTATAACATTATTATTCATCCTCCACATTTTCTATAATGCAGTATGAAAACAAAATCATTTTTTCGGATAAAAGAATTTTTAAAAAAAAAAATTAGTTTTGCCGCCTTTTAATGGCACACCAATTTAAAACTAATTTTGTACAAGTTTATAAGTTCAATTTTACAAAATAAACATATAATTTTGAATTAGGATATAAAAATTTACATTAGATAAATTTTTGATACTTTTCTGATAACTTTCATATTTTGATGAATAGTAAAAATACGCTAAATTTTTCATAAAAACAACTTTTTTCATCAAGATAATTTTTATTGTTAAATGATAAAATTTAATGGGTTTCAAGTATAAATAGAATATATTTGTACCATTTAATATAATTTATGTCATTACCATTATATTTACATTGAATTCATTGGTGAAAACATTTCAATCTTTCACAATGTTTTAACTTTTAAAACCCATTTTGTTAACAATGGGATTAATTTTAATTTAATTACGGCAACTTATGTGTTTTTAATTTTGAAAAATGGAATAAATATTTTTATTCATTTGGTAAAAATTATTTTAATAGGTTACTTTTATTTTTTGACATTATGAATAGTAACTACGGTAATTTTTATTTACTAAAGTTTAAGGTAAATCAGGTAATTAAGGGTAAAAATAAGTTTATAAAATTACCCTACCACCAGGAAAAATTCTATTTTATGAATAAACGTCGACCCATATCACCCAATGGTTGTAATGGATTCATTTTATGGACTTTTGACTACGAAAATTATATAATATTTATTAAAACCAAAGAAAGTGAAAACATGTCACTCTCTTATATCTTATAAGTGTAATAATTTTAATTTAGTGATAAACTTCTTAAAACATCAAATATAAATAGTCTAATGAAATGCAATAATATTATCTAAATCATGAAAATTTATTTAGAATTTTTAGGGATTAAATAATTATCATTAATGATGACACAATAGTGTTGTATAAATTATTTTATTAATTGAAATATCAAATAAATGGTTTTAAAACTATTAAAATAAATATTATATGAACTAATTAATGTTCTAAAAAACTTTTATAGAAGAATATTACATTATTAGAATCTAATAAATATTTTGGTTTGAATATATTATCTGTTTGGATTTTATTTAAATGAAAATAAATGAATTGTGTCAAAATTGAACCTATGATATTTTATAAAAATAAGATATTAAAAAATTGATTAAAAATCACAAATTTTATTTTAAAAGTTTAAATTGAAATTTATATGGTCTAAAATTTCATAAAGTATCCAATTATGGGAAATTCACAACACTCGGTTAATTATATATAATAACTTAAAACATAGAATATTTATACCACAAATAAAATTAAATAGATTAAATAAGGATAAATCAAACTGATAAGGTTTAAAATAAATTCCCAACATGTATAAATTTATTTGGTTGAAGATATTAAAACCCTATCTCATACCATCTACAAATTGAGTAATTTTTGGAGGTTTTTAAGTGGGGTTTGAATTTATTATAAATTAATTTTTTTTATGTTTCCAAAGGTTCCCCTCTCCTCCCTTAAAAAAAGTCACATCCTCCCTCTCCGCTTCACAAAATTTTGAGCCTTCACACTCTGCCAAACATTTTACATTTATCATATACACTTATCTAGAAACATACTAAAGGTCTTGGTCTTATTTAAAGACCAACTTTAATGCCCTAAGAGGAGGTTTAGAAGAGGTGCGTCGAAGAGGAGGTAATATCCTTTACCGATTCATTCAAATTTATTTCTTCTTATAATTCCTTTTCTTTATATGATTCATTATAAATTAATAACATAAGTATCACTCATATACTGATATTTTATTATAAATATTAAACAACCCTATTTATCCTCATATCCATCCTGCGGAAAATGAAATCACCGTGCGTGTGTACGTACAGAATACCGTGTCCACGCCATGGTGTAATCCATTTTCCACCAACACCTTACACAGATGGGTATATTGATGTAGAGAATATATATATGATTATTATAACATAATACTAATTATGATATATTATATTATTTAATCCAATACCATTCAATAATTATTGGAACGATATCGTTGCTCGGGCGCACGCACGGCTAACCATCTCCATGGTGAGATGAGATTCGTTCTACATGATCTTCATTAAACCATGATAATATAAATTAATTGAATGATTAAATATGATATATAATATAATAATACAATTATTTAAATGATATAACTGTAACCAATAAATAGGAATATGAACTTATCTGATAAAATATACGTATGAAAATATAGAAGTTAATACCCAAACAACGAGTAATGATGTAATGTTACAAACAAACAGATGAAAATATAATCATAAATGTTATCATTAAAATAATTATGATTGTTTATTTTATCTGTAAAATTATTTAAATCATTATACATCATTTTCAGATACATACAATGCATATCAGACCTTAGGTTAGTGAAAATCTCACAATCTCATTTTTTATCCGAGATTGTTTATACTTCGGTATTTACTGGGGATATATTTATCATCCAGGTACATGTTTTCTAAATTTTATTCAGGTATGTTTAAAGTAATTTTTACCCATTTTTTACTTTCACTACATGGTATGTATGGAATCTTTCTTTTCTTTACCATACGAGGTACTTTTTGACGTTTCCAGAAAAAGTACGAGGATAATGTTTTTTAACTTATATGACATGAATGGATTTTTATGGTTTCATAATGCCTTATTTCCCTGAAGCATCCAATGTAATATTTCATGGTTATTTTCAATAAAAATCTATTTCTTTAAAAAATTTATTTCATTTGGAGAAAATAAAATGATTTTGAAGAAGAAAGTATATTTTCCTCAAGAACAGAGTTCAAGTGTTTTATCAAAATTATTTTCTATCTAAGATGATATGGGTTTCGGTTTCTATCTCTATTATTAAATTTATTTTATTAAGTTATGATGGAATTATTTTTATTAAGTCCATTATCTTATATGGATTATGTTTTTATGGAATGATGTTTATGACCCCATTTTTATTACATGGGTTATGCAGTGATGTATGATTTTTGATTTTGTGGCACTGATAAGAATGGTTTCATTATGAGATGGGTGGGACCGATATATTTCTACAATGTATTGGGTAAATATTTATATCTCATCTGATAGACATGGCTGGAACATAAATTTAATTGGGTTCAATGATACAGGTCTGGGACGAGGAGTGAACTTGGTTCATAAATGGACTTTGTCTGCTATGATGGTATAGGAAATGAGTCGACTTATTTGAATTTTTTTATATGATTATGTGTGTATGAAACAAAGTTTCATTTTTTATGTTATGATTATTGGGATTACATTTCACTAATATGATTTATCCCATGTCATGATATTATGATCTCTTTTCCTGGTTATGATTTTCAAAATGTTATGTTTTTATGAAAATGATATGATTGATATTTACTGTGTTTACCCTTACTGATCATTTGAGCTCTCCCTTATGTATGTTTTCTTTTCCCCATGTTAGTAAGAATGGTATTAAGTAGGATATGCCAAAAGGGACTCTAGATATGATGAAATAAACAAGAGACAATGTAGATGATTTATAAACCAGTTGTTTTTTCCCAGTTTCTAAAGAAACTATACCTCTACGGTCCTATCATTGTTTTATTATATGTTGTAATAAGTATGCTTCAATTAGGAAGTATTAATAATGTATGTAATGTATCAGTCATTATAAGTGGTATCAGAGGGAGGTTATAGTTAACCTTTGGAAACTAGGATGTGAACTCCTTAGTAAGAACCCCAAGGATATGTCTAAGCATAGAACATAATCTTAGTGTTTTATAAATGTCTATGAATATCCTACGATAAGACCTAATGTGGTAATTTTTGTTACTGATTATGTGGTTTTCCTGTCATAATTAGTGTTTCTCACACTATGCTTCTTGGTTTTAGTCAATGGTTAGAACCTGAAGGAACCATGTTAATGCTGAATGAGACTGAAAATGTAATTATTGTCCCCTTAAGCAAAAAAACATTATGGGAGCTGTGATGTAGAATCTTGTAGCCATGATAACATAACCATCTCAAGCTATGAATCATGCATGACTTCCAAAAGAGAAAAGGAAGGAGCAACATTCTGTTGAATCCCCCATGAGGCAGCGTCCAACTTCATTCAGCAGGTCATCTATCAATTGATCAATTCCATTGAAAAGATACATTTAGTTCTACAATGTTCCTAACATGATAAAGTCATCTTAGTTGTATATCTTTTGGAAGGATAAGCTGATAAATTTTGGAATTTTATCAAGAATATGAGGCAAATAGATTAAATTGAGTCCATGGAATGGGACAAGTTCAAGAATTTATTTTTCAATATGTACTTCCCTTGTATTCTTCAAACTAAGATGAAGAATGAGTATCATGAACTAAAGAAAAAGGAGATGAATTTGTTTGTACCTATGAAGTAAATTTTACAAGTCATTGAAGGTACACTTCTGGGATTATTTTCTAACCTAAGAGTAAGATCGATCAATTCTATAGTGGCTTAAAACCAAGTCTTTGAAAGGAGTTAGCCATAAAAGTATTCAATAGCTATGAGGAAATCATTTGATGTGATCTAAAGGTTGAGTTTGATATTGGAGTAACCCATCAGTCATATGGGCTTGATAAGAAGAGGAAAATGGAATTCAAAGAAAAATCTACAGATCATACTGAAATGACGATGCATTTTCCCTTATGCTCAATGTGTGGAAAGAAACATAGAAGGAATTGTCTTATAGGGACAAGTAAATGTTTTAAATGTGGAAAAGAAGGTCATCAGGCAACTGAATGTCAATGTAATTGGAAGAGGATGTCTAATGATGCGAACAAAGAGAGGGATATTCAGAATTCACCTCCAACACTTCAATGATACAAGTGCATGGAAATGGGGCATTATTCTAATCAATGACCTAATCTAAGGGTTGTTTATGATGATCAACATCAACAAACTCTTAAGGACAAAGACAAAGGAATGTCACATGTATTTTCTATCAGCGATGTGGAGTACGATAACGAATTGTTGAAAGGTACACTTAATATCCACTCTAAAGTACCAAATGTTTTATTTGATTATTGATCCACCCACTATTTTATTTCTGATGAATTTTCTAAAGTTATCACTATAATACCTCAACAATTAGATATTGAGTTACCTGTGACAACTCCTAATGGCTCATCAATCGCATCAAAATTTTACAATTCTTCTCTGATTGAAGTTTTTGGGAAAGTGATTCCTTCAAATCTTGTGATCCTACCTATAGTGGAATTTGGTGTGATTAATGGCATGGATCAGATTTCTTTATATGGAGATCATATCTATTTCCAATGAAGGGAAGTAACATTTTATATTCCTTATCAATCTATGATCATTTATCGATGCGAGGATGAATGTAACCTTCTAGTGGAAATTTCTTTTATCTTATGGGTCTTGATTCCAATAAATGAAGGTTATTTATCTCAAATTGTTTGAGAGAAAGTAACGATTAATAATATCCCTATTTTACGGGTGTTTGATGGTGTCTTTCCAGAGGAATTTCTAGGTCTTACACCAAATCATGAAGTTGAATATTCAATAGAACTCATACCAGGTGCTATGACCATTTCAAAGACACCTTATTGAATGAAACCAATTGAGTTACAGGAATTGAAGAATCAACTCTAAGAAAATCTTGATAAGTGATTCAAATTCCCTATTGCATCACCTTGGGGAGTACCTGTTCTATTTGTTAAGAAGAAAGATGGATCAATGAGACTCTGAATTGATTATCGAGAACTTAACAAGATCACTATCTGAACAAATATCCTATCCCATGAATTGATGAATAATGTGAACAACTACATGACACTCAATACTTTTCCAAGATTTATCTTCATTCAAGGTATCATCAATTAAGCTCCAGAAAGGAGGATATACCAGAGATGGCATTCTCTACACTGTATGGACACTACGAATTTATAGTGATGCCTTTTGGTCTAACTAATGCCCTTTAAATATTCATGGATCTAATGAATATAGTCTTTCGAGACTATCTTGACCTGTTTTTGGTAGTCATTATAGATGATATTCTTGTATATTCAACGAGAAATTAACAACATATATATCACTTGAGAATTGTTTTGATGACCCAGAGAATGGAGAAGCTTTATGCCAAATTTACCATGTGTGAATTTTTTTCTTAAAACAGATTCAATTTTGGGTCACATAATCTCAAAATAGGGGATATCTATGGATCCAACAAAAATGGGGGTTATCGAAAGATGGTCAAGACCAACAACAGTAACAAAAATCTGAAGTTTTCTTGGTTTATCTGGGTATTATCAATGTTTTATGAAATATTTTTCAAGATTATCTAACCCACTCACCAAATTGACTCGGAAAGGAGTTAAGTTTGTTTGGATGGAGGAATGGGAAGATAATTTGAAATAGCTAAAAAGAAGTTTAGCCAGTGCACCTGTGCTCACACTGCCTTGTAGTGGAGAAATGATTGTGATCTAGAGTGATGCATCCATGAAAATGATGGGGTGTGTTCTCATGAAAAATGATATGGTAACAGCTTATGCCTCACAAAAGTTGAAAATCCATGAGAAAAATTACCCAACCCATGATTTAGAGTTATCCACTTTAATCATTGCATTAAATATTTAGAGGCTGTATCCTTATGGTGAAAGCTGTGATATTTATACTGATCAGAAAAGTTTAAAGTATATTTTCACAAAAAATGTGCTGAATATGAGTCAAAGAAGATAGTTGGAGATGATTAAGGATTATTAATTCTCCATACATTTCCACCATAGGAAAGAAAACAAGGTGTTAGACACATTAATTTGACAAGGTCGTGCATGATTATCCCCGACGAGGATCACAAAAGATCCAATATTTATGGATTTTCAAAGGATGGATCATGGAATTTCAATGAAAGGGGAGATATCTTATCTTTATAAAATGAATGTTCAACCATCTATATAAGTGATGATTAAAGAGACGTAGAAGGAGGATGTTGGGCTATAAAAGGATTTGAGAAATGTTCCTAAATTTAACCTTGATTGTGAGGGGATAATAAGGTTCAGGAACCGTGTTTGTATTCCTCCCATACCAGAATTATAGAAAAGTCCTGCTAGATGAGGCTTATTGTTCTTCATTCCTTATTCATCCTGGAGTACAATGATGTACAAGGACCTAAAAGAGTACTTTTTTTGGGATATCATGAAAAGAGATATCGCCGAATATGTCTCTCGATGCTTGGTTTGTCAGTAAGTTAAAGATGGGAGATATAAGTCTAAGGGGTTGTTACAACGATTACCTATACCAGAATGAAAATGGGAAAACATCACTATGGACGTTTCCATCATACTTCCCAATACATCCAAAGGCAATAATGCTATATGGGTTATAGTTTATCATCTTACGGAGTCAACACACTTCATTGCTATTGGAGAATATTTATCTCTTGATCAGATTTCTAGGATATATATAAAGGAAGTGGTAAGATTTCATGGAGTATCACTTTACATTATATCTGATTGGGATCCAAGGTTTACCTCAATCTTCTGGAAAAGTCTTCAGTATGCTCTGGATATAGAGTTATATTTCATCACTACCCATCATCCTTAGACAGATGGTTAGTAGGAGTGGACAATTAAAACATTGGAAGACATGTTGAGAGGTTGCTCTATGGATTTTAAAGGTTGTTGGGATCAACACCTACCATTGGTGGAATTTTATTATAATAATATCTTTCACTCCAGTATTCAGATGGATCCTTATGAAGTACTCTAAAGAAATAAATGCAGAACTCTAACTTACTGGGATGAAGTTGGGGAAAAATTTATTAGGATGAGATCTTTTTGATGAAATGGAATACAATGCTAGATATATTCAATATTACATAATAGAAGGTCAGAGTCGACAAAAAATTTATGCTGACTACCGATGAAAAGTCCTAGAGTTTGAAGTGGGTGATAAATTTTTCTTATGAATATCTTCCTAGAAGAGAGTAATGAGATTTGGAATGAAGGGCAAGCTGAGCACCAGATATATTGGAACTTTTGAAATACTGGATCATGTTGGGAAGGTAGCTTACTGATTGGTACATCCACAAAATCTCTCTCATGTTCATGATGTGTTCCATGTATCTCTATTGAGAAAGTGCATACCCGATCCTTCACATGTACTAAGCTCAGAAGTTGTACCACCAGAGCAAGATCTTTATTATAAAAACTCCCAATAGCGATTCTGGATAGTATATAAAAAGTTCTATGAAACAAGACCACATTCTTGGTTAAAGTTTTATGGAGGAACCACCAATTAGAAGAAGCTACATGTGAACTTGAGGATATGATTAGTTGGACATGTGCTCATCTATTTGTTACGAAGTGACAAATTTTGAGGGAGGAAATCATTTTAAGGGGGGTAAAATGTAACACCCTGAGATTTTATGAGAAAAATATGTATTTATTTATGAATAATGTTATACGCAACACCGAAGGAATACTTCACTACACACAATACTGGCTTGGCTTGCGTTACACGCAAGAGCATCCTTCCTCAATAACTTGCGTTGTACGCAATACCGAGTTTCACTAAAAAATGATATTTTATTATAATATTATGAACTAGACGTTATGAATAGAATTAACTAAATTTTTAATTTTATAACATTACTATTCATCTTACACATTTTCTCGAATGAGGTATGAAGACAAAATCAAATTTTCAGATAAAAGAAGTATTTTTTAAAAAAATACAGTTTTATCACCTTTTGATGGCACACCCATTTTAAATCTAATTTTTGAAATGTTTATAAATTTAGTTTTACAAAATAAACTACTATTATGAATTTGGATAAAAAAATTTACATTGTATAAATTTTTTATACTTTTCTGATAACTTTCATAATTTGATGAATAATAAAAATACACTATATTTTTCTTAACATTTTTTTTCATCAAGATAATTTATATGGTTAAATGATAAAATTTAATGGTTTTAAAGTATCAATAGAGTAAATTTTTACCATTTTATATAATTTATGTCATTACCATTAATAATACATTGAATTAATAAGTAAAAACAATTCAATCATTGACAATGTTTTAACTTTTAAAACCATTTTTCTTAACAACGTGACTAATTTAATATTAATTACTGCAAATTCTGTGTTATGAATTTTTAAAAATGGAATATATATTTGGATTCAGTGGGTCCAAATTATATCAATAGGTTACTTTTATTTTTTGACATTATGAATAGTAATTAAGGTAATTTTTATTTATTATAGTTAAAGGTAAATATGGTAATTAAGGGTAAAAATAAGATTACAAAATTACCCTACCACCTACCAAAATTATATTGGATGAACACAGGTTGACCTATATAACCTAAGGGTTGTAATAGATTCATTTCATGGACTTTTGGCTGTGAAAATGATATAATTATTATTAAAACCAACGAAAGAAACAACATGTCACTCTCTTATATATTATAAGGGCAATAATTTTAATTTAGAGATAAACTTCATAAAACATAGAATATAAATAGTCTACAGAAGTCTAATAAAATTATCTACATCATGTGAATCTATTTATAATTTTTAAGGATTAAATAATTATTTTTAATGATGACACAATAGTGATGTAAAATTATTTATGTAATTGAAATATCAAATAAATGGTTTTAAAAATATTAAAAAAATATTATATGAACTAATTAATGTTCTCCACAAATTTTCTAGATTAATATAGCATATTAGTAATATATTAAATAATTTTTTTGGATATATTCTCTGTGTGGATTTTATTTATACCCCAATAAATGTATAGTGTCAAAATTGACACTATTGTTCTTAAAAAACATATTATAAAATTGTTTAAAAATCACAAAAAATATTACAAATTATAAATTGAAATCTATATGGTCAAAAATTTCATAAGGTATCCAATTATGGATACTTTTCAACACATAAGTAATTATTTACAATAATTTAAAGCATTGAATATTATTACCCCAAATAAAATTAAATTTATTAAATAAGGATAAATCAAGTTGATAAGGTTTAAAGTAAATTCACAACATATATAAATTTTATTGATTGATGAGATAAAAAACCCATCTCATCGCATCTTCTAATTGAGTCATTTTTGGAGGTTTTTAGGTGGTGTTTGAATTTATTATAAATTAATATTTTTAATGTTTCCAATGGTGCCCCTCTCATCTCTTATAAAAGGGCACTTACTCCATCTCCTCTTCAAACATTTTGATCTTTCAAGCTCGAAAAAACCCTGTACATTTATCTTATCCACTTCCCTACTAACATACTAGATGCCCTTTTCTTCTTCAAAGTCAATCATTAGTGCCCTAAGAGGATATTTAGAAGTGGCGCATCGAAGAAGTGGTAATATCCTTAATCAATTATTTCAAATTTATTTCTTATTCTATTTACTTTTCATTATTTGTTTCATTGTAAAGTAACAACATCAGTATTACTCAGATAATGATATGTTATTATAAATATGAAACAACCCTATTTCACGTTATATCCATCCTATGGAAAATGAAATCACCGCGCTTGCGTACGTATGGAATACCGTCTCCACACCGTGGTGTAATCTTTTTTCCACCACCACCATACATGGATGGGTATAATGGTGTAAATAATATATATATATATATGTGATTATTATAAGCTGATAAAAATTCTAAGATATTCTATCATCTACTAGAATACCATTCAATAATTATTGGAATGATATCATCGCTCGTGCGTACATACGACTTACCATCTCCACGGTGCGATGAGATTTGTTCTACATGATCATCATTTAACAATGATTATATAAACGAATTGAATGAATAAATATGATATATATTATACTAATACCATTCTGTAAATGATATAACTATAACCTGAAAATATGAATATGAACTTATCCAACAAAACATACGTATGAAAATTAACCAGTTAATACCCAAACAACAAGTAACAATGAAATGTTACTAAAAAATGGATGAAAATATGATCATAAATGTTAAAATTAAAATAATTATGATTATTTAATAGATCCATAACATTATTTAAATCATTATACAGGAGGTTAAGATACATACAAAGCATATCAGACCTAAGTTAAGGGAAAATATTGCAATCTCAATTTTTATCCGAGATTGTTTATACTTCGGTATTTTCTGAGGTTATATTTATCATCAATGTCCATGTTTTCAAAAAATGTTTTCATATATGTTTAATGTCATTTTTACCATTTTTTGTGTTTCCCTATATGGTATGTAAGGAATCGTTATTTCGTTTTCTATATGAGGTACTTTTTTACTTTTCCGGAAAATGTACGAGGAGAATGTTTTTTTAACTTATACGGCATGAATGGATTTTTATGGTTTCATAATGCCTTATTTCCATGAAGCTTACAATGAATTATTTCAAGATTATTTTCAACAAAAATCCATTTCATTCAAAATTGTATTTCATTTTGAGAAAATAAAATGATTTTGAAGAAGAAAGGATATTTTCCTCAAGAACTGAGTTCAAGTGTTTTTTTAAAAATAATTTTCCATCTATGATGATATAGGGTTAGGTTTATATACCTATTATTACATTGATTTTATTATGTTATGATGGAATTATTTTTATGAAGACCTTTATCATATAAGGATTATGTTATGATGGAATGATGTTTAAGATTCCCATTTTTATTACATGGGTTATGCTATGATGTATCATTTATGATTTTGTGGCACACCTAATAATGGTTTCATTATGAGATGGTTGGCACCTATATCCCCCTCCAATGCATTGGGTAAAGATTTATATCTCATGAGATTAACATGGTTGGAATGACAAGTTAATCCATTTCAGTGATACATGACTGGAACGAGGAGTGAACTTGGTTTAGTAATGGACTTTGTCTGCGATGATGGTCTTGGAAATAAGTCCTGACTAATATGAAATGATGTTCTATGATTATGTGTGTATTCCACAGGGTTTCATGTTTTATGTTATGATTATTGGGATTACATGTCACTACTATGATTTCTCCAATGTCATGATATTATGATCTCTTTTGCAGGTTAATATTTTCAAAATGTTATGTTCTTATGAATAAGATATGACTGATATTTCCTTTGGTTACCCTTACTGAGCATTTGAGCTCACCCTTTTATATGTTGTCTTTTCCCCATGTCAGGAAGAAGGGTATTAAGTATGATATGCTAAAAGGTACTCTAGATATGATGAAATAAATTGGAGACATTATGGATGATTTATGAACCTATTGTTTATGTTTCCCAATTTCTAAAGACACTATACCTATAGTGTCATATCATGGTTTTGTTATATGGTGTAATAATTATGCTTCAATTCTGATGTAATAAAAATTTATGTAATGTATGGGTCTCTATAATAAATATACATAACAAGGGTATCTCATAAATCCCAGAAATAAAAAATAGAAGTGAAGGTATCACAGTACCGTGGAACACTACATGTCCTGGCTACAGAATACATGTACCATAATAATCTAGTGCAAAAATGAGTTCCTAGAATAACATGCCTAGGAAGTCGATGACTACCTCATGAGTAAACCCCCTAACAATATCAATATTAGCCCCCTAGAATAAAATTCCTATGAAAGAGAGGAATGTCCCCAGACTACCCTCCTTGGTAATAAAAAACAATGGACGATGGCCCCGAGATAAACCTTCCACCTATGTACCCATGGTAACCCATGGGCTCCTTTCACTATTCATTTAAATTCTTTGAGGACCATTTTAAAACAATTTCAATGCCTCAATAATACCTCTTTTCCATTATATTTATCAACAACCAGGGAAATACCATTGTTCATTGAAATATCTTCTCATTAAAAAAAATCAACAATGCCAATATTTCATTATAAATCATGTTTTAATTCAGAACAACAAGATACATTATCAGAGGATAGACACAGAACCACCTACCTCAAAATTCTAGTTTCACACACCTATAATAGTACAAAAAATCAATGAAACCCAACAACATCAACAAATTCCCTATAATAAAATCCACATAATGATTGATTAAATTTGGATTACAAGGGTCATTAGTAGTGAGGAAAACTACATACCTCAAACAAGAACGTCTACCACACCACAACCAATAAAGAAAATGTCATACAGAATGAGATCACAAAACAGATCTAATGGAAATTAAGAAGATGACCCCATATTAAAACAATGGATCTAAAGATGACACCCAATAGTGATACCATGATCAAAAGTAAAAAAGAAGAAGAATGGTTGATTACTTGGAGATATGCACAACAACCACATCATAGATCCAACGCTGAAAATATTGATCTTGGAGGAGTGGCATCTCTAAAAATAGTCAAGGAAGAGCCTCGGTTCAAGAGCTAATATTTCCATAAAAAGATCCGAAAAAGAAATACCTTCACCCACATTAATATATGGATGTGGCCCATTTCATGATGTGTAATATAGTTACAAGAAGTGAAATGCATAGTGTATAATTACTCTGAAAAATTCTTCACCTCAGATTAAAAATCCATTTATTAAAACATTCACGATGCGAAACAACCATTTATGACATGTAAATATTCAGAGCTTGAATTCCCTTTCATAGATTGTACCCAACAATAATTACATGGTGTGTATCCCAGTTACATGGTTTATAACCTAAAAATATGGTGTGAAATCATCTTTCATCATACATAAAAGGCTAGGTTAAGTGAAAATTCCAACAAATTATTGAATCTACATTATAGTTGTCCTCTCTATCTCAATGTACCTGAAAACGATGATGAGGATAAGGGAATACTTGATAAAACAACAATAGGAATTCACATGATGTCTTAGTAACAATATCCTGTTTCTAAATATCATATATCAGCTACTTATCACTTCTCACTTTGATTCTTGCCTTATTCCTGATAGTGACATGTTATACCATAAAAATTATGATTTTGGATGAAACACTCTGAAACTCCAATAGTAGATATTGAATCTTGATTGTCAAGACTGATAGATATTCTGATATTCTGATTTGTATTTCCATATTTTTATATATTGGTGTGTTTTATATTTGGAGGAAGCATTATGGTTTAAATAGCAACTCCTTCCTTAAGGATGACGTTTAATCATTTTTTTGTCTACCCAGACCGATTATTATATCCTGATCCTACATTTTTAGAAAATAATACATTAAAATTATTTGTTTATAGAAACAACCCTTTTATTTGGAACATTATTCTAAGAAGCTTTAGACGATACCCCATTAAGTTTATCTTCTTTGTTGACATGTTCTTTAATCTTCTTCAACTCACCTTGAGATAAAAGGCACATAAACAAAGTCCCTAAAACGTATTCCTCTATATCAATAAATTTTAAATTTAGATCACTAAATATCTTCTCAAACATTACTATCTTAATTTTTTTAATTTTTTAAAAACTTTTGATTTTTACATTTCAAGACCATTCTGTCCAGCTGGTTTTTTATCAATTATTTTCATCTTTCCTTCCAACATAGATAACTTCATCTTATTTTCACTAATTTTTTTAAGATGTGTCTCTTATTTCCTAAATTTATCTTCATTTCCAATTGTGTTCTTATCAATTTCATTCTTTATCCATTTATTTTCCTTCTGGAGTCACATATTGTTTGCTATAAAATATTGTAAATTTTCTTTTAGCATCCATTATTTTTCATTTATCTCAATATTTTCATAACCATAAAATTTGTCCTTTGATTTCATGAAACTTCACATAAAATACTTATGATTCCTAAAATATCTTCAATATTATGACTCAAAAAATATTGATGAAAAATCATCCATTTCTGTGGTCATTATTTTTGTATTCCTAAAATTTAACCTCTTCTTTTTCTTCTTTCATTTCCATTTTTGGGACTTCTTATATTCTTCATCCGAGTCAGTATCAATGGATTTTTTCTTTTTTATAGTTACCATAAAAATAATCACTTATTTATAAATTCAATTATTTATTAATTTTCTATCTTTTCCTTGAAAAAATCTCTTTTTAAACAGTTTTGAGAATACAACCATCATTTTATTGAAGTCCAATTTAGATTTATCATCCTCATAATCACTTGATTTTGGTTCTTCTTCATCTTTGAATATTATTTTTATCATGGATTAAAGGAAATATTATATTTTTATTTCTTCATAAATACAAGTATGTTTCACTTTTATTATTCTATAAGAATATGGTAAAGTTTGTCATGTTATAGATCTTATCATTCTCGTAGTGTAGAAATGATTGGATTAAATCTATCTATAATGTTCCTCATAATATTCTCCACAATGGACAAATCATCCAACTTATCACCAAAATTTAAATTATAAAAAAAGTTTCTATTACAATTGGAAAGTATTAAACAACTCTTTCATCATCACCCATTTTTATATCTTAAAATCTACATCTCCGGATTTGAAATTTAGCTTATTTCACTCTAATAGTTAATTAAACTATTTTTAATATATAGTAGATATCCATGGTAGTTTAAATAAAAATCAAAATAGTCTATTTTTTTTCTAATAAAGACATCATTACTAAATTTTCATCTATTTTATATATCTCTATTTTCCTCTTATCTTAAAAATTAATAGGATAATTCTCATTATTGGGTAGAAACCCCAATGAAAATACATATCTTAATTAAACCCAATTTGATATGAGATATCGAATCATCATTTTTCTCCAACCCTTGTTGTTATCAATATTGAAAATGGACACACCCCTACTACTTACTAAATTCATTGTATCCTTCCTCGGTAGTCTATTGGATCCTTCAGAGGGTTCCACCCCATGAGACAACTTATATTGACAAGATATGAATGATATCACTAAGAGGAGAATGAGGGTGAATTAGTGATCCCTTTTCTTTTTAAAAAATCTTTTATATTTGAATCACTATATGTGGCTAGTTAATACCTCAATATACTCTTCTTGTGTATCTCAGCCATACCACTAAAAATATCATAAATATAAGGCATAAAACACATTGAATTACAGGGTCTAGTACAATACCTACTACTTTTGGTGTTAGTTAGTCCCCCAAACATCAATTATTCACTATAATATTATCAATTATTACAATGTGTTAGGAATAAACTTGTTATACACCCTAGGATTCATTCTTTTAGTTGATTTTGGTTTACCCCTCCAGTCCATATCTTCTACATTATTTGGTCATACCTCACAACTATCATCCTCTACCTTAGCCTAATCTAAAATAAATTATTCCCACCTGCCACAAGATATATATTCTATTATATCTTGATTAACCTTATGATGATCACTTGATGTTCTTAAGTGAGATTTCATGATCAAAAATACTAATGTACACTTCATGTTTCTTTAAACTACAGATAGTCTAGATTTCTTATTTGGATCACTTGAACATGATCATTTACATTAGTATAACCATGCTCTGGATATTCTTCTTTATTTATATAGATCATCAACCTTATATAAATGAGAAAAAGTGGTGTAGAAAAATTATTCAAAAAAGTTACATGAAAGAATGATTTCTCATTACCTCAAATATGCCCTTCTTCTTGAATTATCTTCCATTATTTATGCATGCATTTAACTATTCTGAGTGAATAAACAATATACATTACCAATTATAATTCTCGTTACATTTTGTGTTTTATCAATTAAATGTCTTTAATATCAAAATATTTCAAGTACCCTTTGAATCTAGTTATAAAATTTTGACTTCCAACTATTTCATGTTTATTAATGGTGGTACATAGGGTTCCTGACATACATATATTTCCGTCATGGATTGTCCCCATCATTATTCAAGTGGTTAGTGAGGTTGCAAAAAAATTCCTTCCATTAATTACACTTATTTCTCTTAATTCATGTTAGGATCATAATATCTCCCCCTTTCTCGGGGTTAATAGATAATTTAATCATTAAGAGGTATTCAAAAAATGAGTTCACATGATTATATGTTTTCCATGTGTTTCTTTGCATCAAAATATGTTTGTATACAGGTGATTCTTTGTGAGATATGTTTTTATGTAGTCTCACCTGATATCCATTTTTTAGGAAAAATGATATTCTTTTTTTCCTTTTCATTACACCCATTGTGTCCTTGGGTTCCTTTGTGTGAGAAATATTTTCTATAGAATCACCTTAACAAGATCAAAATACTCCCTATAATTTCCATTTTTATAACAAATGTTACTCGTAATATACTCCTTTTCATGTTTATATCACACAAGTAGGAACTGACTTGAGGATAGGAGTTCAAATTGATACTCTATTTTAGAAAGAAGAGATATCTATCCTGATATCTCAATATTAGAGTGGCATGTTCTGTCTTCTAAGCCTTTATTTTTATAGGTAGTATTCGACTTCCCATCCTCCATATTTTTTTTGTTGTGATGAGGAATATTTAAAAATATAGAGGATATAAAAAGCTAATGAATTCAAAAATTATCTTATTATTTTATCTTTATGAAACACCATGTAGATCACACAATTCACATTACTACCTCACATGATCAATTTGTTGATCTAGTACCAGCTATGCTGACTAGGGGTTGTTCATGGGATAGATTATCACTATTAATTAACTTCAAAATAAAATAATTCTCATGAAAATATATGTAAAATATGGAACTTTCATGTGACATAATTTTTTGTTATTAACATTAAGAATGTTTAATGGTATTCTCCCCATTGTCCTATAATGCGTAAAATTTCTTGTGGGGAAATAAGTGATTGTCATTATTTTATCAGATGAAATCATGTGACGTCCCTAGTTCTTGAGATGACTTATTGGCAATATCATGCATGAAACTCATAAAATTCATGCATGCTATTATTTTGATAGATTAAATATCATTTCCTTTAGTTATTCACTCGGGATGGCTGGTTTCCTCAAGAAAATGTGATGAAAACCATCAAGTGTTGAAGGTTGAAAATGATTTTTTAATTTGAATATGTGTGGAATGGGATTAGATTTTAGAGATCAACTCAATAGAACAACTCATGATATATAAATCTTTTAAATGATGTAGGAACAATGTTCCATACCATGTATTCCCACATCTATTATTCTATTTTTCTGGGCCATGATATATTTCCTCACCACACCCATCACTACTTTTAGATGGAGACTATGAATTAACACCCAGAGCACATTGTGCAACATTCCACATGGATTCCATGTAACCTATATAGTCCCACTATCACTCCTTCATCCCCAAATGCATCTTACCCATTAACCTTACACATGAGTTCACTTCTGTGGTATTATATACTACCCACTCAGCACTACCTCCATGAATTCAATATGGACCAGCTCCCCCATAAGATTGGGGACTCCTCCAATATGTATGGGGATGAGTCAGTCAATATGGATCACTTAGTTGGACATATAGTTTATGTAAGGGAAACAAATAACTCTTTAATAAAACACTTATCCCATGTCCAATATTGTATAGAATATCCCATGAAAAATATTTCTTATGCAATATCATTATGTAAAATGTGTGAATATATGTTTTTCAAGGCCATACCTACTTTAAATATTCTCTATGTTAAATTAATGTATATTTAATATAACCTTATTTTTATTTTTAATTAAAGAAAATATATATATATTGGTCTTCTTACAATACTTCGTCTTCTCAAACATCATAATTAACAATTTTTCTCCTTATCACATGTCTTCGAAATTAATGTCATTCCAATAATCATCTCATTTATAACATGGAGAACTTATCATGAATGATATCCAATTCCATAATGTGAGATCATATTTATTTTTCATCAATCACCACTTCATATAAATTCACTCAACAATTATTAACACATCAATGAAAAAATATGCAACACTTAGGTAAAAATATTCACTTTTCTAATTATAATAAAATCTTATAACATACAAATAATATCTTTTGATCACATATAAAATTCATTTAAAAAATTTAGTCACTGAAATTATATTTTTTTAATATTTTTTTAAATCATTTATTTGAATTTTTATTAATAGGTAAAATATTATATAAGTGTTGTAGTAGAATTTAAGTTAATTATATATTTACCAAAAACTGAAATCAAATTTATGTCATTATTTTAATTATTAATGTCAAAATAAACCTTAATATTGATTCATAACTTGTTTTTGTCCCTATATTGATACATAAATGTCATTAAAACCATGATAGTGACATCATGCAACAATATTTGACTTAAATATTATATAGGTCATTTTTATAAAAAATTTCCGTTAAAAAAATAAAATTTGAGCCTATGATGATAATGGTCATATTATATTTTTCCAAAAATTATTAGTATGAATAATAATATCCTTATCAAAAAATTATATCCTAGCACCACTTAATTTACCCTTTACCATGATGATATATTTTTATAACTTTTACTATTTATAATTGTCAAAAATGTTCTTGTTTTCCAATTTTAAACTTCCCAATTCTAGATATTTAGTTATTTTAGTATAATTAAATACCTATAAATGTAATAAAAAATTTTAATTTACATGTAAAAAATGCAACAAAAACTGATTTTTAGACAAAAAATATTTTTTAAAGAAAAAATGGATTTATTCATATCCTATTATTAGAAAAATATTTATTGATTGTATGAAACATTTGATAAAGTAAATAATATATTTATATATTGAAATTATTCACCAATACGTATTATTTTAATTTATTTATTTAAAGTAAATTACAGGGGTAAACAATATATTAGGAAAAATCAAAACATTGATTTTCAAATAATTTTGGTTTTTTAATTACAACAATTTGAAAAATAATGAATTCATTTTATAAATTTGAATAACATATAGTTTTTAAAAAAATTTGATCATTGCCATACACACTAGTCCAACTAATATGTGATTATTGACTCATAATATTTTATTAATGTTATACTAATAATTTAAAATTCATGTTATGTATAACACAAGATATCAATAATAGATAATTATTTAAAGAGAAATATTTCATAAAAATATTAGGGTGTTATAATAACTTATAGAAAATTTGAGTATACAATTGGTTTAGTAACTATTCTAATACAATATAAAAATTATCTTATTGAATTCCTCAAGATGAATATATCAAAATGAAAAAGATGTTACTGTAGTTTCTAGAGAAATGTTTTATTCATCCTAAAACATCACCATATGGTGATCATGTTTTTTTGATAAAAGATAAATATGTTTCAAGGATTATTTTAATTGAGTTTATATTATTTATTAAAAATTATATAATGAATATGTATTAATTTCATTATATTGATGATTTGTTTGATTAGCTCCAAAGAACACAATATTTTAGAAAGATTGTTCACAAGATAAGATAACTTTAGTAGAAGGATATAGAGTAAGATATTTCATAGATAGTATTTCAAAATAGTTATGGGAAATATGAGTTTTTATTTATGCATTCCGGGTGGATGAATACTCTTATAATATTTATAGAACTTATGAATAGTGTTTTCCTTGATTCCTTGGAAAAATTATTTCCTATTCTTATTGATGTTATTAATGGTTATTCAGAATGTGATTGGGATATTAAAAGACATCAATGTAATGTCTTGTTAACTCTAATGGAAATAATGTTATATATAAACTTTTTAGGATTTTTTTAGTTGAAATAGATTACTTTTCTTATGAAAATAATTTTTAAGGATTGAATAACAATTAAATATAAAAAATGAAATTTTTTAATGAATGTATAAGGAAATTAAATAGAAAAAGTATTAATACTTTCCTAATATTATAGGGTTAATATGATTTTTTATTGAAAACATTTCCTGATTGCCAAGCACAAGGAATAATATAACTCGAAAAGGAGTCAAATTTATCATGAAAACGGTGTGTGAGGACTGTTTCCAAGAAGAGAAAATTAGATTGTTGACTGATCTATGTTTTCCCAAACCATGTAGAAAGAGTAAATTCAACATCTATTGAGACACTTAATTGAAGGTATTTGGCTGAGTATTGGTGATTTATGATTAGGTAATTTTTATGATTAAATCGAACTAAAACCTCTTTAGTATTATTATCATAAAAATGATTTTGAATTACTTTTTATTGTTTTTATTAAAATATTCAAAGGAATTATTTATATGGAGTAAAGTGTGAAAATTATACCGATGTTAAAATTTTAAATTATTTATTTAGTCAGAATGAGTTGAACATAAAGAAGAAAAGATTTTTAGAGTTAATTAAGTATTTTGATTTCTTGATTTATTACCATTTTGGAGAAAAAATATAGAAAATTATAAGATTAAAAAAGATAATTCTATGTTAACCATGATATGTTTATAATATATCACATTGTTTAATTATTTTAATGAATTTTTTTATATAAATGTGCATACCGAAACATACAATGTTTTGCTTTAGGTTTTTGTAGAAGCGTCTTTGTCAGAAATAATTTAAAAAATATATGAAGGATTACCATGTTTTAATAGAAATGGTGGAATATATTAATAATGGAATGTTTAGAGAGATTAATTTTTATTATGAACGTGTTATCAGATTTTCGAAAATATTATGTGGACCCTTTGATTCATAGGTGAAGATAAAATTATTGAATGAATCCCGCAGCTCTATATCTTCTATTCTTCTTGGAATCATTAGTGGGATGTAATGACATGACATATTTGTTTCTATACCATGAAATGATCTTCGTGTCAACAAGTTAATGTTGAAAAATAACTACTTAAGGGGATGGTTTATCAATTTACAATTCCATAAGGTAAATGGGGGAAAATATCCACAAATC
Organism: Viscum album; assembly: GCA_963277665.1. Lineage (NCBI taxonomy): Eukaryota > Viridiplantae > Streptophyta > Magnoliopsida > Santalales > Viscaceae > Viscum > Viscum album. Next base: position 1,928,600,208 of record OY728133.1, read on the forward strand.
TCATAATGTGATAATGAATGGGTGATCATGTTGAAAAATGAATTTTGATTATATTACATCAAATAACTAAATGTAAACATTTAGATCCATTTTTGAAACTATATAAATAGATAATATTTATCGATTGTACATCAAGGAGAGCATTAGGTTGCATGGATTTCTTCTCTCCAATTCATCTAACCAAGATATTGGTTCGATTGTAATCATTATAAGGGATTTTAGAAGTTATTGGGGGAATGAATTGAATTTTAGTATATCTTTTCATCCTCAATCTTATGAGAACCCAGAATAGATGAATTCTACCTTGTAAGAAATTTTCATTCTTATTCAATGGATTATTATGGATTTTAGGATCAATATATTAAATTTTTTTAGTTTTCTTATTGAAAATGTTTTGATTCCAGTATATAAATTCACTTATTTTCACATAATGTTGAAGGATGTTTCCAAATCTATATTTTTGGAATAATGTAATATTAATGATGTTTATGGGGAAAATGTTTGTAAGGAAAATGAATAATATATTTATAATTATTAAGAATCATATGAGGAGAAATAATAGTATGAATTTTTTTTAAGCAGATAATTTGAGAAATGATATTTCCTTCAAGGAGTGAGATTGTTTTCTTATTAATTAATATCCATGGAAATGTTTTATAAGTTTTGGTAATAAATGGGATCCTAATACCTTGTTTCATTGGACCATAATAAATATTGTAGAATGATGGTTCATTTTCCAACCATATGGCCAACCCTTTGAGTTTATCCCATCTACATAAATTATTTCATATATTAATGTTAATAAAACAATTGATGAATTCATCTCCGGTTTTTATCTTTGATATTGATTTATTAGAAGATAATTTTTTTGTGTAATTTTTTGTTTAGAATATTGATCACATAGATAAATTTTTTCATAATAATATAATTCATCATGTGAAATTTTTTTTAAAAAACCATATGGTTGTTGAAAAAACATTGGAATCTAAATAAACTAGGATGAAATTATATACACATTAATGTAAAAATAAAAAAATGTTGAGGTTATAATATTTTAAAGGGGAATAATGTAACTGGAAAGATAATTGTAAGATAATTCCTTTTCATTTATTATGTAAATAGATATTATATATTTTTATTCATTATAATTATATTAGTTAGTTTTTTAACGAGAAGAAAAAATAATTTTCCAAAAAACATGGTGTTTTTAGAATTATATTGTTTATTTAAAAATGTTCTTTCCATGATATTTTTGTTTAATTATATTGAATAAAAATCATTTTTATGATCATCACATCAAAATTCTCATATAATGGGTTTATTTATTTTTCATAATATATTTATTTATCAATGAATAGAGGAAGATATGTTTTTATTGAAAATTATGTTTTATTTTAGATTACTTGTAATTTAATATTATATTTTTTATTTATAAATTAATTATTCAATTGTTTAGTAAATATATTTCAATTAACATCTTTTTTATGTATTTAAAATTTTAATTTGGTATAAAAATATTTTTATAGTTAAAGAAGGAACATTTATAAATACTATTTTCTATTGCATTTTGATGGTATAATTTTGAGAAACATTCTTCAAAATATATTAATTAAAGGAAATAGAAATCCACATTTTTAATTATTAAGTCTAAATTTGGTAAATTGGCCTCTTTTTATATCTGGTCATTGTGAAATGTATTCTGAATAATTGTTTTCCACATCGGTTATGGAAAATCTAGTAATTATGGTTTAAAATAATAACACAAGGACTAAAAAATTACCCTAAAACATGAATTTATTAAATTTTTTATATCTATTTGTTATATATTCATTATAAATTTTTAAATATGTCATTTTATTACATTAAGAAATCATTTTAACTTTACAATATTTAAGTAATGTATAAAATAAAAAATGTCACTCACTTACTTTTAATATGTATAATATATTGTACGAGGAATTTTAAAAAATATATTTTTACTTAAAAATATTTATTTTGAATGTTGACATATATATTTTTATCGTAGAAATATATTTATAATTTTTAGTGGTGAGTAAATTATAGTAAATACTTACGCACTACTGACACAATATTTACTCATTTAATAGGAAAATAAAATAAATGATTTAAAAATAGGAAAAAATAATATAATTTGAATGAATTGTTGTTGTGATATATGAATTTTTTATATAGATATTTAAATTTTGGTATTTCTCAATTTATTATACTATAATTCAATTACCATCACTTAGTTTTCAATATAATATTAAATTAATAGTTTCAAAAACAATATAACTTAAATATAATAATAAATATATTTTTATTAAATGGTTTAGATTTATTTAATGTACTATAATTATCCTAGTGAATTGGATTTTATGTATAATATACAAAATATTCCATTATGGGTTAAATTTGTATTCATAGTAAATTTCCAGACTCTGTCAGCCTAAAAAATTGATATCTCCAAAAGTGTCAAAAGGGTTAACAAGAGATTAAAACAAATATATAATGATTAAAAATTTATATAAATATATCTAGATTTTATTTTATGAGATTATTTCAATTTATAATCATCTAACATTCCAAACATATCTATTAGTGGTAATTTTATCATGAGAGTTAATTTATATTTATTTAATATTTTATATAAATCCAAGAGTACCCATCTACTCACTTATAAAAGGCCACCACCTATCCCGTATTATTTCAACCTTTTGAAAAGAATTTCATCTTGAATCAATAACCAAATTACTTCCTTAAATCCCTAAATTCATCCTAGAGGCCTTAATTATATCACAAAAACAAAATTACATTTCATTTGTTTTAAACCATAATAGATTGTTTGGAGAAGAGGAATAGACCAGAACCAAGCACTATCAATTTATTTTTTTTGTTAGTCCAAAAAGTATTCTTCAATCACTATGAAATAATAACATCATAATATTATATATACTCTGATGTTATTATATGAATGTAATAATCTATATTCACTTTCACTTCCATCTAATAAGAAATGAATCCATCAACCATGTTTACAATGGGCTACTACATCACAGAACGATGTAATTAGTTTCTCATCAGTACCTCTCATGGATGTTTATAATGATGGATTTAGTATATTTAGACACTATTAATAACATATTTATCATTATTCAATTATAATATATCATAAAATTTATTTCCATTCCATAATTTAAATAATGGGAATGATATCTGTGAATCTGTGTGTATTAGCATCTCCATGAAGTGATATGAATCATTTTTCCAAACCACATCACATTATTTCAATATATAAGTGTTTTTTATGAAATAAATTGGTATATATGATATAATTATAATTATTTAAGGATGAAATCATACTTATCATATTTTCATAATGAATGTTTTAGAATATAAATGTTACTCATATGTACGTATGACCTACGGTCTCATTGATTGTAACAGAATTCATTATTCATAACCATCATTCACATAATGAATTAAAAGTATAAATTTTCAATAAAAATGTCTGTTATTTCATGATAATTACTTTTGATATAATATAATTATATCCTCTTTGACTATAGTAAAACAAGAAAATTCATTTTAATCCTATGAGATGAATATCATCAAAACAATTAAAGTGAATGAATTTTTTTAAGAAATCATATATGAAATGGTAATTGATATAAAATTTAACAATAAAAATAAAAAATAATATTTATGTCTAGGTCCATATAACCAGAGATTATAAATCCCTTATCACAAAACTCATATAAATATTTATTCAATTCCATCAAATACACTTTATTTATCCTATATAGAGTATTAGATATAGGCATTAATTATTAATGAGATCAATATAAATGTAAACATGATGTTGAGGTATATATCTAGGTAGTTTATATGGAATCACATTGATGCATTCTATAATAGTGAGTAAAAAATATATTCAAAAGATACGTCTCTCATTCATATATTGTTTCTATCATTCTTATATAAGAATCTCATTGAAAGTAGCATCTAGAGGTTGATCATGATATGATTATGAAGTTATAGTCTCTTATTTAAATATAATGGTTTCCACACCCCTATAACTATTACTAGACATTTATTTTAAATAGATTTTCCAAAAATGATTTGAAAGGAAAATATGGTATATGTATGTGGCAGAATGTAAACCAATATAGCATTATTTTATTTAATAATATATCCACTCAACTTCTTGATTGAATACTCACTTAATATTATTCTAGGGATATATTTTTTTTTATTAAACATTAGAGATATAAATTTGTGTAATAATAAAAATTCAAATAACGCAGTAGCTAAATTTTTGTTTACAATCAAATTACCTATAACCACAATTTTTGGAACCAATTACTCACTTTTAGTAATTGAATAATCATGGAATTATCTTCTTGTTCAATTCTTCAAGAGGTTCCATTGAAACATGGGTCATTAATTTAAATAATTACCAATATCATAATAGTTTAAGAGCTTGATAACATTAGTTGCTATCTCTAACTTTAATTGATGATACTTATGAACTATTTAACTACACTTTAAAGGAAATCCCTTTCCCATTAATCATGTGCCATGGTGTTTCCTTCCACATTTTTCTTATGATTTAAATCTTATACACCACTTCTTCTTCATTGAAACATTTCTCTATTCTCTATTCTTAAACAACCTCTACTTTGTTGGTTTTACCTTGATGAAATATCACCTTGAAAACTATTTCACAACCTTGATGGAACTTGAATCTATATCATCATATGATGAAAATGTTATAGGTTCCAGTTTCCTTCAGACACCCAACATATGACTATCAATTAAATGGGAAATCATTCTATCTAGATTACATAGGTAGTGTACAACATTACATGATAATATATTAGATAAATACCCTTACATTGAAACACATTATTCTTCTTTTAAATTTAAAGAGATAAAAAACCCCTCAATTTCCATTATATGTTCCCATGGAATGTATTTTTTAAGAATAGCACATTAAAATATATTATTCTATACTATATATTTCTCCAATTTATTTAATGTTTTAGAAAAATGGCCAACATTGATCAACATCTCCCTTCACAAAATATTAGAATATAATAATATTTTTAGGTGATTCACATCTCTAATCCATGAATATCATTTTTAGAGAACTAATCCATTGTTCTAATAATAATGGATTTATAGATATCTTAAAAAATTTATGGACTATTATCAGGAAGTGATGCAACATAGATGATTAACTATGTGTAATAATAGGTTTCATCAATCCTAAAAGGCTATTCATAAAAACCTAAGAAAAAAAATGCGAATGTGATGATGATCTACTCAGATCCAACACAAGTAGTACCGAATTTCTTAGTAGAGAAATACCTAATTCAAATACTAGTGTTCATTAACTTTATTCCCTTTGTAACCATCTTTAAATAATAGTACACATTGAGTTAGATCATATTCTCCATGAATACAGCTTCCTAAAATAGAAATCTATATATTGGAAAATGTTTCCAAATACCATAATTGTGTATCCTAATTCACATATTAAATTTTTTCATTTATAATCTAGTTCCCTAGGTTAATATTAAATTTATTATAATACCAAAAGTAACACCACAAATATATAAATATAGAGACTGTGTCTACTTATTATATCGGTAGAAGATGCAAGGGATCTCTCCACACCTAATTTTTTATTATACTAGTCATGGAAAACTAGATACACACATTATTCTCATAATGTGATTTAAATATAAATAGATATCATAAAAATCATTTATTCATCCATTATGTCATTTATAATATTGTTATGTTTTAGGGAAATCTTAGATGTTATATATAAAATAGGTTATCAAATTCTTCTTTCATTTGAAGGGACATGATACCCATGTTATTGAGAATATGTTAATTGTTTTTGATGGAATGTTTCCATCACCCAACATAATTTTTATCAAATATAAAAAATAATAATTATATTACTTTTTTACCCAAGAATGGATATTCTAAAGAACAGACATTGATACAATGTTATTCATACAAAAATCCACTCATTTTCAATAATATCTATGTGTTAAATGTGATTGTATAGGGCCACTCTTGGTCATCCTAATCACCTTTAGAAAAATTTGGTTATAGAAAACCAACTCCCTTAGCTCACCTCCATCAAATTCCCTTTTCTCACTACTTTACTTGAAGTCATCCTTTTTTATCGACTTAAAATTAGATGTACCAGTTTGACTACATGGAACCAGACATCAGATGAGGATTCAGGGCATGCATATCCTCTAGAAAAGAGCTAACCAGATTTGGAAGAATTAGAGGGTATGGATTTTCCATCGGTACCAGGCCTATGCAACTTTGCATAGGAAAACTATGAGGCTAGCCCTGTGATGGTGGGGTGCTGATATCATGACATATGCTGGAGAGGAGCAGTTCCAAGTTGTCTTGTCTGGGTGATTCCTTTTATGACATACATGTCATGTAATTGTATCTAGGCCTTCAGGCCTAATAAAGGATCCACATCACCCCTTGAAAAGGTGGATTATCAAAATAATAAAAAACTGAAGGCCATTGGGCCACTCAGACTAAATACTGATGGTCTAAATAATATGCCTTAAGTTATTCCACAAAACATCATCATGTGAAAAGTATTTTGTTCTTGTATTTTCAAAAAATATCATTTTTTAGAAAATATCCTAATTTCACACAGCTTACAAAAGTCAGAAAAATCCCTTTTCTGAAAACACTTTTCTCCACATCATTCTCAATTGAACTATTCATATACTAGTTTCCATGTTGTTTTCCAAATTTACATAAGAAATTTATTCACATAAGTATTTTGTGAAATTTAAGATCCTAGTATTTCTATTAAGAAAAATTTCTTTTATGTTTATATCTAAATTTTACTTTAGATCTGAATAAACAGTACTATTAGGATTTAGAAGGTGTCATAGGTGTTTGGGCACATTTGGAGCCAATGTTATTATTTCTTATGAAAAAGGGTGAGGTTCATGGTTAAATCTTGGTTTGGGATAAACATACAACTCCACCATGCGAGCCAATATGGGTGTGAAAGGAAAGTATAACTTTGTAACAGGGGGAACATGGACATTAAAGTTGTAAAAAAAATATAGAGTAAGGTATGGACCCTTTTTTTCAAATGATGTCCTATCCATTTGAGGGGATGTACTATTAGATCATGTGCATGAATGTGCTCGACATGGATTATCTAACCATGCATTGATACAATGAAGCGCATGTTCCCTGGGAATGTTTTGACACACAGTTTTCATATAAGATGGTTAATAGTACAGAAAACTATGTTCCCCTATAAAATTATTTGGAATATATATTTCTCCTACTTCCCCTTAGGTCTAAAACTCACTTCACTTTTCAAATTTTCATAGTAGAGCATATGCTCAGATCTCAAATTCAATCTTCCTCGTAGGAATTCTGATAACCCCTCTATTATTTTTCTATGTGAAGCCCCATTTGTCTCATTTGAATCCACTCATTAATAGAAAAAATCCTATTATTTAAATTTTTATTTTTTATAACCATTTATATGTTTTTTGTGGGATCTGATATGTCCTATTGTTAAATAATTTTCATATTTAATCAATTATCATTTTATTTTAACTGGATGCATTGTATTATATGTCGTTCATCATGGTATATTGAGTCATAGTCAGACCCTATTCAAGAAGATTATTGATACTTAGAATGACTTCATGGATGTAGTTATGGAAAAATGGAAGTGTCTTGATGTGGACAGCTAATTAGCTACACTCGGATAAAGTTTGTGAGCTGACGATTGAGCTAGTTCTCGTGGTGAAATTATAAATCGTTTTGGCCTTTTTCATATTTTTATATAGATTGTTTTAAATGGTTTCTACCCTATTTTTGTTATGTTCCCATTTTTCAAATAGTTTACATACATGAAATCATGTTTTATATGTCATAGGATACAAATACACTTAAGTTCTATCAACATCTATTTGATTTATCTATGTGATTGACATTCCATTGATTATTATCTATTAGGTATTATCTATTTATTCATTAATTATATTTTTGTGTTGAAATTTTGATAAAACATGTTATATTCTCCTCACCGTACCATTACGAACCCTTAATTTTAATATATAGCCTTTGGAATTTGTTAAGGTCTACTTGAGTCCATGTGCCCCACCAGACTAGTAACTTATCAATAAATTAGGTCCCAAACATCAAAATGTTGTTTTGAATGCATAATTATTTTATATTAATACTTTGGGTTGGAAGACAGAAGGCTATGAATGTGTTGTAATTTGTTAATGGTCATGTTTCTAATGGTATATAATCCACACATTGTGAAAAGGCCCAATTACCTGGGATGAGAATTGTTGCTTTGAATGATTCTTATTACAATTTTATTGAATTTACCATCATGTGACACTAGATATTTTTGGTTATTATTATTATGGATTGTATTTAAACCTTGTTACTGTAAGGAAAGAATGTATTTAATCATTCTTAATTTTATGAAACTGGGTACTAAAATATCATGAATATTATATTACCTGTTTATATATACCTTGTACTATTTACAACATTTCAAATGTAAATTGGTTAATAAATCATATATTTAAAATCCTTTTATGTAAGACAAAATGAGATTTAATAATGGTTTATTAATTTTTCTTCATAAACTAAATTTTTTATTTCCAATATAGATTGTTGGTGGATCATTAATTAACCAACTATGAATTGTTTGAGCCATGAAATATAAATTTAATGGGCTCAAACATTAGTTTATTATGACTAAAAGTATTAAGATTGTAATTTTTAAATCAATAAACATATATTATTTGGGAAAAGAGATACATATAATTGATTCATAGAATATAGACTCATTAAATCATAAGACTAGGTGTAAGAGTAAGGTTGCAGTTACATGAATTCTTATTGAAAATTATAAATAATAGGTATTTGTAACTTGGGAATGATGATTCATGTAACTGAATTATTTTATAGGTAGATTTTATTTACATTATGTCTCATTTATTAATTGGTTTCATTTAAATGGATGAAAATTTTAAATATAAAGAACACAAACCCATATAAATTTGGAATGGTTTCGTAGATTACTTTTCCTAGATTGGAATGATGGGACCCTCATAGGTCACCTTGTTTTTATTTATGTTCATTGGTTTATAAATCCTGGGGGAATGCTTATAATAAATATGTATTTTTACTTATTGTGTAAAAATCTAAATATATGGTGTTACATAAAAAAATTTTGTGGCCCTTACAAATCATTATTTTTTGAAATGATGAAATACTTCTGTAGGCTTTGATCTTTAATGATATTAGGCATTACTTGATTAAAATATCCATTTAAAACCTCAACAATATTTTCTTATATAACATGTAATTTTAATTTTATTTATCTAATCCTAATTATGAGACATTATGTAAAAAAATGAAGTGGTTTATAAAAAATGTGTGTGATAATTTTCCTAAAATACATTAAGTTTTCAACTAAATAAATATTTAAGTACAGTCTATTGGAAAATGGTACATGACATCTTATTGAGCAATGCCTATATAATTTTTAAAAATAAGGTAAATTTATAAAACAAATTACTAAAAACCTCTTGGGTTATCCTATTAGTAACAAGACCTTGTGTATGGGTTATTTATATTTCTCTGAGATACTTATGAAATGAGAGCACTAATATTTCCATCAAGTCTTAGTTGGTCTCATTTTATAATACATTGAACCAAGAGGTTAGGTGAAAGGGCCTAGTGACCTAATAGACATAAACCAAACTTGGTAGTGGAGGCCCTATTTTATAGTGTGGGGTTATCCAATGCTAGTAATTCCATCGGAGTTTAAAATGATGGTATATTCATGGATTGATTTCATATTAGAGAGGTATCTGTTGGGTAGCATTTTACATAGGTAAGACCCTTGATGATGAAGTGAATCCTTGATATCTAGTTTGGTATTTTCATATGTTGAACCAAGTTTGGGATGTGAGAAACATTAAATGTTTGAGATCAACATATCAGACATACAAAGGGAGAGGTCATTCACTCAGATGATCATGTAGTCATTCTTGTTTTCAGTAAGATGACTCAAAATTTTAGTAGTTAGGTTTATAGTCATATGGTATGAAGTGACCTAGGGTTAAACATTGTGTGGTTATTATATACATGAAATTGTATTGTTCTCATGTAAGTGAGTTTAGAGAAAGTAGGGTATCCTATTTCATTGCTGCATTATTGTTTAAACACACATTGTTATTCCAAGGTAACATTGAGTAAATGAGGGATGTAATGGGTTATTTTTAGTTCAATGATAATTGTTCTTGAAATCCATGTCCAAGGGTCATATATATAATTGATTGACCAATGCATTAAGAGATTATGAAGTTTAGGGTGGCCCTGAATGGTTATAAAACCTCTAAATTATTCATTTTATCATCTTTTACTATACAAGGATCAGGTCTTATTCCACAGAGTATCTGGTTTTTTTTGAATTTCAATCTCAATGTAGATAAAATTCATTTATTTTTATTGGGAGGATTGTCACTTGTGTGTATTTAAGTGAACCTAATCTTATATGATTTGATGCAATAATTATTTTCACTATCTTCACATTCATTATTTACATAACTATGTTGTGAATATCTAGGAATAATGTTTTATGGTATATAGATCATGTTACATTGTATAATTATTATTTCTTGGTAAGGAGATAACTAGGAAACTCCTACTGTGTTGATCATCACATCAATCGTGGAAAGTGTGTCATTTATTTTAGAGGGAACACCACTGTAGTGGTATATTCTAGAATGGTCATCTTGAATTTTTCTATGTTTAGTCATTATATTGGGGAAAAATGTTTATTTTTTTATAATGTTGGTGTTAGTAATATTCCTAAATTTTATATTTATTGACGACATTCATTGGAAATCTGAGAGATGTGATGGTTCTATAGTGCATCTATGGTAAAAGACATTATTATAGAAATTGGGTTGGTTAAGTATTGAATCATTTTGTAAACTAAGATTCAAGGATGGAGATTAGTTATTATAAAAAAATTCTCATGGCTACCATACTTATTTTTGATAAAGTGAATATAAAATGAAGGTGACATCAACTATTGATATGGACACCCATTTTATAGGTAAGCCTTGAGAGGATTGACTGACATTCAGTAAGAGTGTTTATAAAGAGAGATAAGGATTCCTTACCTACATCATGAATGATATGATGTTTTTAGGGGCGTGGACATCACATATCTACCATCATTATATGATAATAGTTTTGGTTGGCCGGTAGAAAAATATAATATGTTTTGATAAATGCATGAGAATCCAATCATGGAAGGTTCGTCGAGTATAGTGTGAAAGAATTGGTAATAATTATTGAGTGGTAATGAAATATAATTAGTGTAGTGATGGAATCATGATAGAGTAGTGATGAAATGTTGGATATTTTAGGTTATAGTTTTTTTGAGTAGAGGAATATAGATTGTTCGAACGAATCAGTTATGAGAAGCATCATTTTGTTAGTTGGAAACTACCAAGGCCACTCATTATTTATACAAAAGGAGTGTATTTAGATCTAGTCAATGATTAAAACACTCACTACATAGAGGGAGATAATAAATTTCTATGAAATAAGTTGGGTTCCATGAGGTGGTTTACCTGTGGAGATTCTTGGACTCACATTATCAAGAGATGTAGTTTTAAGAGTTGGTGGAAGGAAAGTCTAAAATTTTTTGAGGGAGTGTGATACGAGGAGAGTGATAAAATCATCTCAATGAAATCATAGGGTACTCTAATTCATGGGGTGATCATGTCCAATGTTTTATTATTGTCATGTGTATTCTATAAGAGCATCATCTATATAATTATATAACCTAAGAAATTTTTCATTTTGAAAGATAGACTCTATGGATTCCATGCACAATGATCAATTTATAGATTTACATAATGTTGGGAGAATATATTTTCTTGTATGTGGGTGGTGACCCTCATTTCTAGTTTCAATGTAGTGAATAACTAGACATTAGTTCTATAGAGTTGGGAATGAAATTTGGGTAATTTGTAAATTAGAGATTATGAAGAAGTGGGTTCTTAACCATGGAAGTTGTAATATTTGGGGATGGATGGGGAATGAGATGTGATAATCATAAAAAACTTTTGTTGGTGCGACGTTAGGGATGAACCATGTGGGGGGGGGGGGAGAATTAGTTGCATGTGAGAGATCCTCAAGTGAGACAGTTCCTTAGAGCCTAAGACTAGTTCTTCAATTGTAGTTTTTACCCTTTCAATCCATTAGATAAATAGAGTAATGTATTAATGAATATCATTCCAAATGAGAATACTTGTTCTTGTATGAACTTGGGTAGAGACTGATTTATGGAATCAGACTCGAGATAGCTCCCGAGGATAGAGATATGATATATTTTAAATAAGATTGTGCATGTTTTGTTGAATAGTGGATGTTATAAATATGTGATATTATGGCTAGAATATGTCACCGGATGTCCGACCTATGCTTATGTAAGCATGATTAAGATGATATAAGTGCCCCATGTACTAATTTCATCATGATCTAGCATTGGTGACACATTATCGTTTTTTACTGATTCTTTTTGGAAAATTCATCCATAGGTATTGTTCCTCAATTTTTTTGGCATCTGTATGCATTCAATGAGAAAAAAGTGTCCAGATCACCATGGGTTCATATATTCATGGTGAAGGGATAATTTTGAGATTTTCAAGGAATATAGGATGTGACTAGGTTGATCTGGGTTGATTGGAAATAAAATATTTTGAAATAATTGACAACATAATGAATGAACTCCAACATGAATATATGTAACGAGTTAGGAAATGTTTCATGAGAATCAGTAGTATGTGATAGGGATGATTGAGTATGATATTTAGATGGTGAATTTATTATGTCTTGGAATATGAAATTGAATTTAAAAATTTATGGTTTGGAGAGCCATAGTTTTTTTGATGTAATAGATAATTATTTAATCATGTATCAATATGGATGAGCTCGAAGAAGGAACATATTGTTACTTCATATTGGTAATGAGCATGGGATTATGTTTTGATGTTACATGAACTCTTGTTTATGTGATTATTGAAGGCATTATGTGAACATAGATTCCAAACACGACTATTTGAATGTTAAATTCCACCATAGGTTGGTCAGGTAGTTCATTTTATCCCACAAAGTCTTCTTATGGACAAGAAGTTCTATGGTGCGGTGTTCTTATGACACTGTTTTACCCTTTAGGTAAAAAAAATTGAAATTTAAGTTTCATAATTTATTTTGATATAATTAATGTTTCTATAGATAATGAGGAAGGTTTCAGAGGAGTATGGTCTAGATTAAATCCCCATCATATTAATTTCTAAAAAAACATGACGAAGAGCATAGTCATCACATAATTAGTGATAACCATGCAGCAGAATCATGAGGGCCTATAAGGATGGTGCATGATTAGGTTAACCACATGTGAGTTGGTGAACGACCTTGGAAAACCTATAAAAAAATTAATGTAGGTTAATCTTTGGATGCACAAGGTTTTTAAAATGTGTTCCTGATCTTGTTAGGGGGATGTCCCCATTGATATTGATTATACGAAGGATGTGCCTAGTTTGTCTAACCATGCACCAATCTCTTTCATGGTATGTGCCATGGGACAATTCAAGAATAGAGATGGTGCATAGTCTATCCAACCCTGATTCCAAACACTAAACCAATATTTAAATTGGTAAAATGTCTATTTTTTTCTTACCTACTTCCTAAATATAAAACATTATTATTTTTCCTTTTTGTAGAGTGGAACAAACATTGAGTGTTCCATTGTTCACCTCCTCTAATGTTTAATGATAAATCCAATGTTTGGAATTTGATTCCAGAATTATTCATATCATTAGAAGACTCTCTATAGGGACATAAATCCTCTTGTTTAATTTCTTATTTTCTATCTCCATTTCAAATTATATTTCTATGTCAGGTGATATGCCCTATTTTCAGGGAATGTTTCTATTTCTTTAATTAATATTATTCAGTAATGAATAAAACTCTAATAACGGATGAGTGATGTTTCCTTAGTATGATATAAATGGTTTATGAATCGTCCATATTGTTCAAGTTGAATACATTATGAACTATTTTGTAATGCAAATGACCTTACATGGGTCTATTAGTAGATGTGAAATTAATTAATTAAATTTCTAATGCCTAATGTTACTTAGTACAGGAGACACAAATCTATCATTTGAGGTTTTCTACCTTGACACGATCCTCCCTATTAGTGTGTGTTTTTTATAAAAATTTAGAAATTATGTTCCATAATAATTATTTAAACATATTTTTACGGATGTTTAATTATCCATCATAACTGGTACAATTAAATTATATTTGATAAAATTGATTGACACCATGCTTGGCCCATCAAATTTTCTATTTAATTTTATTCACCATATGAGGCGTGTTTGGGTAATTCATTATAAATTTAATTGATACATTTTAAAAAAGTAAAGTGAATGGTCTAACCATGTCACCTACCCTTATTTAATTATTAATTTCATAGATGACTACCATTGTCATTGTGGAAATATATTTATTATTATATGATATGTCATTTCTCTTTATTGACTGGGAATGTTTAGGATATGTCAGTTCACTCATGCACTTCTACATGGATTAGAATATTGGTCATGGTGATCCTCAATATTGATAAAGATGTTAGACATGTCTCTTCCTCTTTATTGAATTCATCATTTCAAATGATGTAACTTCTCCTAAGATAAGAGTTTGAAATTTTGATCCAGATTATTGTATTAGGTGCATACAAGATGATCACGGAACCACATGACATGAAATGACATGGCACCAATTTTTTCTAATTCCAAGGATACCTAGAACCTATTTATAAGTCTTGGGTAAAACTCCTTTCATTGATATACCTAGGGTATGGAGCTTCAGACTTATTGTTGACTATTAAACTCATACATGCTATAAAAGTTTTTAGTTCCCTTATCTTTATATTTTAAAAAGAAGCCTCATCCATATCCCATAGGTACTAGTTTGGATTATATATACCCACATTATTATATAATACTAAGAGGTCACTTGTTCAGAGTCATTCAGTCATAGGTCAAAACAGGTGGCATCATAAAGGAGTCCCATGGAGAACCTATACTGGCAAGGGTTTTATATTTACTAACATTATTCATTATAAATAAAACTTGTTCCTATTAGGTTTAATGGATTTATTTTATTACTTGTCATTTGTGGTGTCCTATTGAGTTATACTCACACTCTATTATATCCGATGACTTGTGCCTGAATAGATTTCATGGATGATGGTAGGGATTAAGTGAAGTGTATTATTATGGATGCTTGATTATCAATACTAGTATTTATTACATGGGAATATGACCAAGATATTTCTCATTATTCTATTGGATATGGTATTTTTACATTTTTTATAGAATTTTGTATATGCTTGTTGCTCTGTTTCCCTTGCATTACCATTTTTCATATATAATGATTACATGAAATCATTTGTATATGTTATGTGATATAAATCTTCATATGACTTATTTCAATATATTTATTATAAAAGTGTGATTTACATTACCCTGTTACTCATTAATTATGTTTCTTCTATTTATTCATTTATTATATCATTATTTTACAACTCTGATAAAAGAGTTCCAAGTCACGACACCATAGTTTACATACCCTCACTAATATTTAGAATCCTCTTACAAATGAGGAGTGCTTGGGATCACATGACCCACTGGATGAGTTATATGTTAATGAAATGGGATGGGGAAGTCACATGAAATTAGAGTAATTAGTATACTACAAATTGTTGATTCTCAAAATGATAATAAACATCATATTTATAGGAAAAAATCACTATCTACTAAAAATCCAAACCAGTAACGTGTACATAAAACACTGTATTTTTATACATACCTTTTCTGTGGAACCTTAAATTCCCCAATATTTACTAGTTCACAAAACTCAAGCATTCAAAAGTCTTTAGACATTACTAAAATATCATTTGTATTCTTATATAAGTGAAATTTTTATTCCATATAAAGGAATGATCAAAGAGTTTCAAGAGGAAATAGAAATTTGGGGAATGTATTTAAGAGGCACTACGATGTCCCTTGTATAAGTCATGAGAATATAATTTTTGTAAATATTTAATTTTAAATTAAATAGTTAAATTGTCTAATATTTAATGAATAATCTATAAAAAGAATATAATAGAATGAATATAATATTTGGTAAAGAAAAACCATAAATATTCAATTAGAAAATGTTTTTTTAAACAAATTAGGAATTTTTTCCCCTTGGTTAACCCATTTCATTGTTTTTTATTTTTACATGGGAATTAGATTTTACCCAAGTAATTCATTTATATTCCAAAAATGATATTATTATAAAACGAGGAAAATGTTATTTCCAAATATTAAATCCATTTTATTATATTCTCTTTATAAAATAAGTAAAAATAAATTTTAAAACAATATGTCTATAATGGATTAAAACAATTTTAATGAATTGTATAACTTATGTCATAAAATGTTGAATATTGGTTTGTAAACTCAAATGATCAATTTTAAATATAAAAAATATCTTATAAAATACATTATCTATAAAATATATTTATAAATTTTCAAGTCATTCCTATAAATTAATAATTTTATTAAATTGAAGGTACATTTAAAATGATATTTTTTCACCACTCACATATAAATAATTTACATTATAATGATAAAAAAGAATCAGCCTAGTATTTTTTGAAATGTTAAAAAATGAATTTTATATTTACATAGTCAAATTCCAAAATTTGGGACATTAATTTTTACTTAATGAAATAATGAATATTTCTTTCATAAGAAAGTAATATTTTATACAATTAAATAAGGAAATTATTTTATTTCATTAACTTGTAGTAAAACTAGAGTTATCATATATTCCTTGGAAAAAATTATTTTATCTATAATATATTTATTACCCTTAAATAAAATGTATAATTCATTTTTGAATGGTTACATTTTAATTCATAAATTAATTAATTACTAACATAGTTATTTTTTTTCATTTTAACATGTCTATTGTATTAATAATGACTACTGTTTTTATTTCCACATGTATTTATGAGCTGAGTTACTATTATTTTCAACAACCAATTCTATTGAAAGAGTTTAACGGTTATGGTTTTTCTAATGTTTGTAATGATTTGGTGCCCTAGATAAGGAAATATGATGAAATCATTTTTTAAAGGTATATATAGTTTAAAATATATGGTTTTTAGACTATCTACCCTTAATTAAATTTAACCCACATAATTTTAATAACCAATTACTAAAAATATTAGTGAATGGTATCAAAAAAATACATAACTCAAGTTGTAATCCTCAAGGATTTTTCTACCTTAATATAATTGGTACGACTAGGAGGAACATATTTTCCCCTAATAAATTTAATTTTTTTTGGAGTATTTACTTTGAAACTTGTTTCCTTATGTTCTTATTTTGATTTTGAAAGCATATTCATGTCCCTTTGAGACATTCTCACTGGTGTTTCTTGACCACATTATTGACATGTAAAAATATAATCTTATTTTGTTCAAGATATTTGTCACATGACCTTATAGGGGACACCATCAATGACTTATGTGGAATTATTTACTAATCAACTATGCTCACATTGTTAATAATAATTCCCAATAGTTTTTTGGAATCATTATAATATTTCTCAATACAACTACAATCATATTTGTTTCCTTATTTTGACAGTAATTAAATTTTCCTTCATATCTATTGTTATAATAGTGTATTCTAGATGCTTATATGACTAAAAATATATTTATTATACCTCTTAAATAATTATCAGTATAAAAACCTATAAAAAAGTAATCATTAACTGGAAAAACACTATGAAACCACCCTGTCAATTTACATTTGTTTTATTTTAACGTTATATCACACATTCTTCAACCTATGCTGCTTTTTTTAGTTTATAAATTATTCAAATCCTAAAAAATTATAGTCTTAAATTAGCCTGAAATTGCATACAATATTCAAATCCCATTAATCATTGAAATATATTCTCTTAAAATTCCTCCACCCCTTTACCCATAAAATTACTTTTCAATTAATATATACCTTAACTATTGATTCTAAATGTTTTAATCAATGTCATTAACGATCATTATCTTACTAAAATCTCATTTCTGTATATTTGAAACTTTGATAACTATTCTTAAGGTGAATGGGAGTCATCAAATGTATATCTCGTAGGATGGAAGACCAAGTGTGTAGTCTTTGGCCCACTCATCATGCACCAAGGTAATACTAAGTTGCTTCTATACGAAGATGTTTTATGATGATTACCACCAGTTGAATTTAATCTATCGCTACATTCACATTCCATTATCTAGATAAGTATTTAATTTCATGAAGACCTAAAATATCATAAATTTCAAAAATATATATATTTTTTCAAATACATGGACTTATCCAATTGGTACTCTCAAATGTTTTCTCATCAGAAGTTTTTTAAATATTTTATATTTCTCCAGCCATCCTAATGTTTTAACCATTACATAGAAATTACGATCCAAAAAAAATTATCAACCCTTTGTCAAATATATAACTTGTAATTTATCATCAGTTCTTAACATCATAACCTATAATTTCATCTACACTATTCTATTATTAAAAATTTTACATATCAACCACTAATGTCCCATAATTACCTAATTAATTGAAATTACAACATTATATATGTTTCCAAGAACTATTAAAATAATAGTATTCATGAATAAGGACAAATAACTAACTAATAAATATCATTTCATTATCAACAAAAATATATTTATACGTGTGTATAAGATACAAATTTATATATTATAACTCTTCTATATCCCTCCCAAATTCACCACGAATGCTATTTTTTAGTTATATCATTTGTAACTCCTTTCATCACAACCTAGGGAAATATTAACCTAAGGAGGGTGGCATTAAATTCTCATTAAGGGAATGTGTTCACCATATGTTATCTTATTATTAATAATGGATAATAGATATGAAATGATATAAATGATAATAGAGTAATTTTATATAATAAATCACATGAGTTTAAAATAACTCCATAGTTGTCAATATAAATAGACACATGGAAAAAATTACTTATTTCTCTGTGACGAAGTGAATAATGGTTGACTAGTCAGGGCCTTGTGTCGAGGGATTACATACCATAATTTTTTATTCAAACATATATAGATTATGTTAAGAATATAACCATGAATTTAAACTTAATGGTTGTATATTCACTTAATACCAAAGCTAGTTTAGCTATAAAGCCCTACTAATTCATCTAGTGGCTATTGTGGGCATTGTTAATAATTAAATCTAATTCCATAATAATATGAATGATTGAATTAAAAATTATATACATATCTAACATTTATCAGAAGGAAATATGTAATGACCCAATTTTTTCAATGAAAATACCTTCTTATAATTACAATTATAATCTTGTAATGTTATATGTAAAAGGTTAGGGTCTCTATGAAATATACATCAAATTTAAATTAACCTTGATATATTTTCAATATTACCCCAATCGATAAATAAATTATATTTATTTTTAAGAATCCCTCAATATAATAATGTATTAATTAATGTGTATGTGGTTAACTTATAAATTTTTTGAAATCAAATGACATTCGTAATATATACTAAAAACCTTCAGTCAATGAAAGAAAATATATAGTATTCAGTAAGGGAATGAATTAGAAGAGAAATCATATGTATTCATTGTGGGGTATCAAGATAAAAAATGGTAGTGATGGATCATCCCAATGATATAGAAGAACATCATAGATTCTATAGTGAGAAACAAATCAGATGTTATCATTTGAGGAATTTATATAACCATGAAAAAAATATATCGATAAGTGTCAACTTTGGTGAAATTTTATTTTTAGTATTTTTTTCTAAAACATATTTTGAAATAATAAATTTCCTAGTAATTTGAAACCATTTTTAAAATTAAAATATTTTTAAAACATGGATAACAAGGAATCCTTTAGAAACTATGAGAACACTAGGAGGAATTTTTTGTGAAAAATGTAAAAATGAGTTAATATTATGTCCATACAGAAATTATTAAAATAGATTCTTATAAAACATTTAGAAAACAGATAATATAAAAAGAATTAAATAATATATTAAAGTTATTCTAAAGTAATTAAAAATATTATAAAATAAGATTGATCATTTATTGAGACCTAAGATATGAAATATAAAAAATAATTCAAGGTATAAAGACATGGAATGAAATTCCAAACCACTGAAAATGTTTCGTGGCTGGTTTCTCTTTTTATCGGTAAGCTTTATTCTGTGAGAAAAAATAGCGAAAGAAAAGAAAATAATACCCAATGATTAATATTTTAGAAGTTAATATATGGTTTTCATAATAATATCCTTTAAAATTTAACTATATTTATTATATTTTAAAAACTATCCTGATTTGAAATTGCGAGTGAGGTTAAAAACCATAAATTAAATATAAATTAGAACTAGAAGAACGTAATTTAGCTTCTATTAATTGGGAATATTAAAATTACTAAATGATATATTTTAATTATAAATAAATAAAATAGGGTAGTAAATACATTACATCAAAGGAATGATTGTATGGAATATCAATCACGTCCCACATAAATGTAAATAGAGGAAAATATTCGTTACTATAAGAGTAATGTTAGAATAAAAATTCCATAATCATGTTACATGGAAATAAACATTAAAATAGTACTAAATTATTATTTTTCTTTATATTTGATTATATTTGGATATTTAATACACTATGTTAATAAATTATGGTTTGAAATATCAATAATGTCTCATTGAATTCAAAGTAGACACAAATAAAAATTACTACATTGGTATCCTTTGAATCCTAAATACATTTAATGAAATTACGTGAAATGGATATTAAAACCTAATTAATTGCATGAATATAAAATATATATTAATTATTCATCAATCACACGATATCAAAGAAATCATGACTCCCATTATAAAATGTGTCTCATGAAATAAAAATTGAGATAATGACTTCATTAACATAATTACTAAATTCTACTAAAGAAATTGACTATCCTATATAAAAAATATCTATACTAATAAAATATATTAGAACATTATTCATATATATATAATTTGAAATATTTTATTTATAATTATTCTCAATATGTCTATTTTTAGAAAAAATATATTCCCAACAACTGGAGTCAATTATATTGATAGTTTTGGACTGGTTTTGAAATAGATTATTTTTTTGTCATTATTATCCCAATGTTCATCATTCCCAGATAAGAAAATAATCATTAATTGATTCACTATAATAACTTATAATTTTATAATTTTATAATTTTTTATTTTTCATTAAGATCCTTCACATTTAAATTGACAACGAGCATATTTTGGTGTTTTTTAATGAATGGGTGTTGGTATTATTGTAAGAGAGTTTAACAGTAATGTTATCATTCGAGAAACTAATAATTATTTACTTATTGATAACATATATTTTCATGAATTTAGCACCAAAATATATCCATGATATAAGATTATTTCATTTTTATAATTAGTGGGTGGATCCACCGAAAAAGAACATGCCCGAAATAATGGATGAGTATATCTTTGAAAGTGGTTTTCTGTCATAATATCATTATTATAAGAAAAATAATTAAATTATTTTTATATTTTGAGGTGTCTAATCATACTTTATAATATATGAGAAAATAATAATGATAGTATTTGAAAAAATAGATACATGAGTTTACAGAGAAGGTAGTTTATACAAACATAAGAATACTGTTTTCATTTGGCTCAATGGTAAAGAGAAATTTAGTTATTGAGTTTTCCCATAATATAAATTCATTAATTATAATATGAATACTAAAATAAAAAATATTTAGATACAATATTTTATTAGGGAAATATATAAAATAAATCTCATTAGGGGGATGTCGGTACTTATGTTGAGAAAAGTAAGTTACCTTATATGATTTCTCTAAAAGGGGGACTTAGGAAAGCATAAAATGTAAAAAATATTAAAGGAATAAATGACTATTATAGGGTAAGTATAAAGTGAATATTTTTAAGTGGAATCCGAAATTTTGAAGTTGTTTTGAAGGGATTGTGAGTGGTCCCTTTTATAAGTGGAAAGACTTGAAATATTGTAAATATTTATTCTTAATATAAAACATGACTTATTTTACATGTAAAATATAATAAAAATGTAAAATAAGTGAGTATAGATATGTTTTGGGTAATCCAAAGCGCAAAAATAAAACACTATAAATATCTTCTAATAACTTCAGTAGTTTACCCCATTGGTTTACCTATTTTTTCATTTTGATATTACCATGGTAATAGGGATTCACCTATAAAAATAATTTTGTATTTTTTCAAATAATGATTTTCATATATGAAAATATGAGTCATATAATTCTATATTTTATGTCTATTGAATTAGATTAAATTTCTAAAAATAACAACAAAATTTTTGTATAATATGAATATAATTTATTAATAAACATTTTAGAGAATAATATAAGATATGTTTGAAAAAAATAAAAAAATGGTTTGAAAATGTAACATTTTTAATTAAAAATTTCTCCTATAAAATAAATATTTTATTGATAAAATAGTTTCATAAATTTCCAATCATTCATGTATAATATTATCTTAGTAAAATTTTGGTATTTTAAAAAACTGCATCTTAAACTATACATAAAAGTATAAATTATTTTATATAAATGACCAGAATTCATCAATACATAATTTTTAAATTCAAAAAAAATATAATAATTTATTCAATTTCAAATTAAATAATTTTGGAATTTAATTTTTAATTAAGAACGTGTAAGTATATTGAAGACTATTTTCATTGGGAAGTAACTTTTTAAAATATTATCTATTAATTATAATATATCCTATAATTTATTAATCATATTATTACTTGTATATTATTGATATTAATAATATATATTATACATAATATATTTAGTATATTCAAATGTAGTGTATCAAAGAAAAATTTAGAAGGGTTAAATTTTAAATCATAAATCATTCATATCATTTACTGCTGTGCGTTGTGTTGCATTTGTTATGAATAAGGTGTCAAGGATTGAATGGATGACAAGGAGTGTCATTATGTGAATGACAAAGGAAGTGATGTCGATGGTGATATTCTCAATAATATGTCAAGGATTGAATGGATGACAAGGAGTGTCAATATGTGAATGACAAAGGAAGTGATGGTGATGGTGATGATTGGAGAATGACCATGGTACTAAGAAGCATGTCACATAGGAGAATCACTAAGTGGCATAGGAGGTAATGGTTGAAACGTTCTCCATACCACATCAGACGATTGTAGAGATGATCCTAATGTTCCAAGACTTGTATCAAGGAGATACAATGTCACAACATTGTTAGAAGTCCATGCATTATCTTCACAATGCATGAGGAGATAAAGAAGTGCCATCCACAATTACTATGTGGATGAGGAATGAAGAAGGGTTCCATCCACAATCACTTCGTGGATGAGGAATGAAGAAGGGTTCCATCCACAACCACTAAGTGGATGAGGAGTGAAAGTAAAACCATCCACATCAATAAGTGGATAAATTGAAGAAGTTCCATCCATATCTACTAAGTGGATGAGGGATGATGTGAATGATATCCATCCATCTTACTACGTGGATGAAGTAAAAATAAACCATCCACAACTACTAAGTGGATGAAGTGGTTTGAAGAAGACCATGCACTATCTCTTAGTGCATGTGGATTTGAAGATGATCCAACCTCATCTATGATTGGATTAAAGAAGAACATTGAATATCAAGTGATTTACGATTAATAGTTGATGAAGATACTTGAGAGATTCTTGGGAATTCCATCTCCTAAGAGGAGAAGCAGAAGAGATATTGAGGAAGATAGTAGGAGTATAGAAGTCTAATGAAGAAGAGGAGGTGAAGAAGAGAATAATGGCATGAAGTAGACTTGTTCCTACTTGGTTATTTAACCAAGTATAAAAGTGGAGCTTATGTAAAAAAAATGAGGCCTGCCCACGAGATAACTACCCAAGATTTAACCCAAGGCTCATGTGGGACCACAAGGGGTCGACCGCGCCCATGACGAGGCCTTGGCAGAGCTAGCCCGAAGGAGGCTGGGCCGTGTGTAAGACCGAGACATGTGGAAGTCAAGCCCACGTAGCATGGGGACCAAGGGCACACCCATGGAGGAGCATAGTGGGCGCTAGAGCGCGCCCGTAGGAGAACCGGTGTAGGGCGGCACTGGGGGGAGAGGAGTAATCTGAGCTGTGTTCGAGAGGAGTTGTTTATTAAACAGTGCATGAACCGCGCCGCGTTTCGATGTGGGACGAGTTTTGAAAACGCAGAGAAAATCCTGGCCGCTCATCCGATCTCACATCTAATCGCTGACGTCCATCTCATCCACTACAATGCGTTATAATCCCAGCCGTCCGTGATCATTAAACGTGGATCCAATGGTTGTGGCATCGTCTCCTACTTCTCACCGAGCCGAGGACTCCCCGCGATGCCTCCCACGAACCAGAGGCACCTGAGCAATGTAGATAGAGCTCACGTCCGCCTCTGATGAAGATGTTGCCTCCATTGTGTTCGTATCCTCTTCACGAACACATGCATGTGTTAAAAGTCGCATGCATTCAAAGAGATAAAGAATTCTAACTCGGCCAAGGAAAACGGAGTTGCCGAGGCCAAGTTCAACCGTGCGATATTCACACATGAGAATCAGCCATACGATCTTGAATCCGCACAACAAGAACCAAAGATCTCGTGGTTGAAAAAGATAAAGGAAACATCCAAGATATGCGGAATATCTTGAACGTTGGTTGAATGTTTTTAAGGAACTGAATATCTCGGTTATTCAAAGGAATAAATCTCGGATGATTCATAGATGGATCTTGAACATACTCTGAACATAAGAGGAGGAGCCGATTCATTGAAGGATGTCGTTGATCACTTGAGGAACCCGGTGGTCCCGTGAAGCTCCTAGCCTCATGATGTTCGAATCTCCGCGCACAACCTACGCGGAAGAAAAGCCTGGAGTAACCCGAGGCTCCGAGAGACCCTTTTGTGCAACCCCTGTGCGAAATAAGTTTAGGAGGAGGCCACCCTATGTGCTCCCCTGCATGACAGGGAAGAATCCGGGCCTTGCGCGCCCGTTGCCCGCAACACTTGCGTGGCAGCAAGTGGACACACCCCCGTGCACCCTTTGTGCCCGTGAACTCATGCGAAAGGAGGAAGACACCACCCCACCTGTGTGGTAGGAGGGAGCTGCCACACCTGTACGGTAGAAGGAGTTGTCGCGCCACCCATGCAGTAGTGGCCACTCCCGCACCCTGCGTGGTTGAAGGCAGGAGTTGGCCGCATCCTTGTGCGCCCTCCTTTGAAGTGGTGCTAAAGTGAAAGGCCACACCCAAATGGGTTTATGTTTGTGTGCATGGGTTAAATAAGGAAGGTCATGTGTGTAGAGTGGAAAGAAAGGATGTGTGTGCAAAAGGAGAGGAAGGCCACACCATCTTTGTGTGTGTGTGTGGAAATAAACAAGAAGGACGAAGCATACTTTAATTGTACATGAGAAGGAATTCCGTGTGTGGATAAAGGAAAAGGTGGACCAAAGGAGCACATGTGTGGGTGAAGGGTGCATGCCCAAGACCCCATGGGTCGTGTGTGATAAACAAGTGAAGAGGCCATTACCATAGTGTGTGAACAAGTGGAGTGTGTACACATTGAAGTAGAAGAAATAAATAATCATTTGTGTGTGTGAAAAATGAGAGTAAGGCCACACCATCTTTGAGTGTGTGTGTGAAAAGAAACAATAAGTTCAATTCCTTAGTGTGTGCACAAGTAAATGAGGCATTACCTCTTGTGTGTGACCAAGTGAAGGAAGAAGATACATGCATGTCCATGCATGTATGAATAAGTGAACAAGTGGGTGAACACCTTGAGAAGAAATAGAGAAGGATAAATTCACACTAAAGAACAACACACATTTTGGTGTGTGTGAGAAAGAATAAAATAGTGTGACTCCAAGAAGAAGGTGTGTGTGCTAAAATAGATTACACCGTTTGAGGGTTTATCACACTAAGAAGAAAAGGGGAGTTCCTGTATTATTGCATGCACATACAGACATAAACAAAGTTAAAATCAGTGTGTGTGCATTTGAGAAGTCCAAGAAGAAAGGTTCTTGAAGATATTTGAGGTTCCATTCAAGTCATGCATGAAGAATGAGAAGCCATGCAATCAGTGCATGAAGATTCATAGATTCCATGTACTTAGTGCATGAAGTTTAATTAAAGAGGGACTAAAGCCAGACTGACGTTAAAGACATCTTTCATCTAAGTTTTCAGTATTTGAGAATACCAAGAAGATTGAGTGTCTGTACTCCGTGCAAGAACATATTTTTCCATCAAGATTCTTGAAGATAGAGTTCAGGTCATCCTAAGAAGAAGTAGATATAGCCTGGGCAAAAAAGAGGAGTCCTGATCAGCACAAGTGATCAGAAGAAGTGAGCAAGGCTAGCAGACCTTATCCAAGGATGTTGAAGTCTCTTGAAGAGATTCAAAAGAAGAAGAGCTACTCGTTTGACTTGAGGAGCCAGGAGAAGACCCCCTATGAGACTCAGGGTGGATAAATCTTTGGTGGAAGCTGAAGCAGGACAGTGGGACTCTGGTAACACTGTGCGATATAGTATAAATAACCTCCTGAGGGACTCAGTAGAGGTACAATGTGACTCTATACCTGAGAGACTCATTTTCGAATGGTTACATTTTAATTCCTAAATCAATTAATTACTATCTTAGTTATTTTTTGTTTTCATTTTAACATGTCTATTTTATTAATAATGACTACTATTTTTATTTCCACATATATTTATGAGCTGAGTTACAATTATTTTCAACAACCAATTCTATTGAAAGAGTTTAATGGTTATGTTTTTTCTAATGTTTGTAATGATTTGGTGCCCTAGATAAGGAAATATGATGAAATCATTTTTTAAAGGTATATATAGTTTAAAATATATGGTTTTTAGACTATATACCCTTAATTAAATTTAACCCACATAATTTTAATAACCAATTACTAAAAATATTAGTGAATGGTATCAAAAAAATACTTAACTCAAGTTGTAATCCTCAAGGATTTTTCTACATTAATATAATTTGTACGACTAGGAGGAACATATTTTCCCCTCATAAATTTAATTTTTTTTGGAGTACTTACTTTGAAACTTGTTTCTTTATGTTCTTATTTTGATTTTGAAAGAATATTCATGTCCCTTTGAGACATTCTCATTGGTGTTTCTGACCACATTATTGACATGTAAAAATATAATCTTATTTTGTTCAAGATATTTGTCACATTACATTGTAGGGGACACCATCAATGACTTCTGTGGAATTATTTACTATTCAACTATGCTCACATTGTTAATAATAATTCCCAATAGTTTTTTGGAATCATTATAATATTTCTCACTACAACTACAATCATATTTGTTTCCTTATTTTCATAGTAATTAAATTTTCCTTCATATCTATTGTTATAATAGTGTATTCTAGATGCTTATATGACTAAAAATATATTTATTATGCCTCTTAAATAATTATCAATATAAAAAAACTATAAATAATTAATCATTAATTGGAAAAACACTATGAAACCACCCTGTCAATTTACATTTGTTTTATTTTAACGTTATATCACACATTCTTCAACCTATGCTGCTTTTTGTTTAGTTTATAAATTATTCAAATCCTAAAAAATTATAGTCTAAAATTAACATGAAATTGCATACAATATTCAAATCCTATAAATCATTGAAATATATTCTCTTAAAATTCCTCCACCCCTTTACCCATAAAATTACTTTTCAATTAATATATACCTTAACTATTGATTCTAAATGTTTTAATCAATGTCATTAACGATCATTATCTTACTAAAATCACATTTCTGTATATTTGAAACTTTGATAACTATTCTTAAGGTGAATGTGAGTCATCAAATGTATATCTCGTAGGAGTGGAAGACCAAGTGTGTAGTATTTGGCCCACTCATCATGCACCAAGGTAATATTGAGTTGCTTCTATACGAAGATGTTTTATGATGATTACCACCAGTTGAATTTAATCTATCGCTACATTCACATTCCACTATCTAGATAAGGATTTAATTTCATGAAGACCTAAAATATCATAAATTTCAAAAATATAGATTTTTTTTTTCAAATACATGGACTTATCCAATGGGTACTCTCAAATGTTTTCTCATCAGAAGTTTTTGAAATATTTTATATTTCTCCAGCCATCCTAATGTTTTGACCATTACATAGAAATTACGATCCAAAAAAATTATCAACCCTTTGTCAAATATATAACTTGTAATTTGTCATCAGTTCTTAACATCATAACCTATAATGTCATCTACACTATTCTATTATTCCAAATTTTACATATCAACCACTAATGTCCCATAATTCTCTAATTAATTGAAATTACAACATTATATATGTTACCAAGAACTATTAAAATAATAATATTCATGAATAAGGACAAATGTCTAACTAATAAATATCATTTCATTATCAACAAAAATATATTTCTACGTGTGTATAAGATACAAATTTATATATTATAACTCGTCTATATCCCTCCCAAATTCACCACAAATGCTATTTTTTCGTTATATCATGTGTAACTCATTTCATCACAACCTAGGAAAATATTAACCTAAGGAGGGTGGCATTAAATTCTCATTAAGGGAATGTGTTCACCATATGTTATCTTATTATTAATAATGGATAAACGATATGAAATGATATAAATGATAACAAAGTAATTTTATATAAGAAATCACATGAGTTTAAAATAACTCCATAGTTGTCAATATAAATAGACACATGGAAAAAATTACTTATTTCTCTATGACGAAGTGAATAATGGTTGACTAGTCAGGGCCTTGTGTCGAGGGATTACATACCATAATTTTTTATTCAAACATATATAGATTATGTTAAGAATATAACCATGAATTTAAACATAATGGTTGTATATGCACTAAATACCCAAGATAGTTTAGCTATAAAGACCTACTAATTCATCTAGTGGCTATTGTGGGCATTGTTAATAATTAAATCTAATTCCATAATAATATGAATGATTGAATTAAAAATTATATACATATCTAACATTTCTCAGAAAGAAATATGTAATGACCCATTTTTTTCAATGAAAATACCTTCTTATAATTACAATTATAATCTTGTAATGATATATGTAAAAGGTTAGGGTCTCTATGAAATATACATCAAATTTAAATTAACCTTGATATATTTTCAATATTACCCCAATCGATAAATAAATTTTATTTCTTTTTAATAATCCCTCAATATAATAATGTATTAATTAATGCGTATGTGGTTAACTTATAATTTTTTTGAAATCAGATGACATTTGGAATATATACTAACAACCTTCAGTCAATGAAAGAAAATATAGAGTATTTAGTAAGGGAATGAATTAGAAGAGAAATCACATGTATTCATTGTGGGGCTTCAAGATAAAAAATGGTAGTGATGGATCGTCCCAATGATATAGAAGAACATCATAGATTCTATAGTGAGAAATAAATCAGATGTTATCATTTGAGGAATTTATATACCCATGAACAAAATATATCGATAAGTGTCAACTTTGGTGAAATTTTATTTTTAGTATTTTTTTCTAAAACATATTTTGAAATAATAAATTTCATAGTAATTTGAAACCATTTTTAAAATTAAAATATTTTTAAAACATGGATAATAAGGAATCCATTAGAAAATATGAGAACACTAGGAAGAATTTTCTGTGAAAAATGAAAAAATGAGTTAACATTATGTCCACATAGAAATTATTAAAATAGATTCTTATAAAACATTAAGAAAACAGATAATATAAAAAGAATTAAATAATATATTAAAGTTATTATAAAGTAAATAAAAATATTATAAAATAAGATTGATCATTTATTGAGACCTAAAATACGAAATATAAAAAATAATTCAAGGTATAAAGACATGGAAGGAAATGCCAAACCACTGAGAAATGATTCATGGCTGGTTTCTCTTTTTATCGGTAAGCTTTATTCTGTGAGAAAAAATAGCGAAAGAAAAAAAATAATACCCAATGCTTAATATTTTAGAAGTTAATATATGGTTTTTATAATAATATCCTTTAAAATTTAACTATATTTATTATATTTTAAAAACTATCCCGATTTGAAATTGCGAGTGAGGTTAGAAACCATAAAGTAAATATAAAGTAGAACTAGAAGAATGTAATTTAGATTCTATTATTTGGGAATCTTAAAATTAAAAAATGATATATTTTAATTATAAATAAATACAATAGGGTAGTAAATACACTAAATCAAAGGAATGATTAAATTAAATATCAATCACGTCCCACAGAAATGTAAATAGAGGAAAATATTTGTTACTATAATAGTAATGTTAGAATAAAAATTCCATAATCATGTTACATGGAAATGAACATTAAAATAGTACTAAATTTTTATTTTTCATTATATTTGATCATATTTGGATATTTAATACACTATGTTAATAACTTATGGTTTGAAATATCAATAATGTCTCATTGAATTCAAAGTAGACACAAATAACAATTACTACATTTGTATCCTTTGAATCCTAAATACATTTAATGAAATTACATGAAATGGATATTAAAACCTAATTAATTGCATGAATATAAAATATATATTAATTATTCATCAATCAGACCATATCAAAGAAATCATGACTCCCATTATAAAATGTGTCTCATGAAATAAAAATTGATATAATGATTTCATTAACATAATTACTAAATTCTACTAAAGAAATTAACTATCCTATATAAAAAATATCTATACTCCTAAAATATATTAGAACCTTATTCGTAGATATATAATTTAAAATATTTTATTTATAATTATTCTCAATATGTTTATTTTTAGACAAAATATATTCCCAACAACTAGAGTCAATTATATTGATAGTTTTGGACTAGTTTTGTAATAGATTATTTTTGGTCATTATAATCCTAATGTTCATCATTCCCAGATAAGAAATATTCATTAATTGATTCACTATAATAATTTATAATTTGATAATTTGATAATTTTTTATTTTTTATTAAGATCCTTCACATTGAAATTGACAACGAGCATATTTTGGTGTTTTTTATTGAATATGTGTTGGTATTATTGCAAGATAGTTTAATAGTAATGTTATCATTCAAGAAACTAATAATTATTTACTTATTAATATCATATATTTTCATTAATTTAGCACCAAAATACATCCATGATATAATATTATTTCATTTTTATAATTAGTGGGTGGATCGACCGAAAAAAGAACATGCCCTAAATAATGGATGAGTATATCTTTGAAAGTGGTTTTCTGTCGTAATATCATTATTATAAGTAGAATAATTAAATTATTTTTATATTTTGAGGTGTTTAAACATACATTATAATATATGAGAAAATAATAATGATAGTATTTGAAAAAATAGATACATGAGTTTACAGAGAAGGTAGTTTATACAAATATAAGAATACTGTTTTCATTTGGCTCGATGGAAAATAGAAATTTAGTTATTGAGTTTTCCCATAATATAAATTCATTAATTATAATATAAATACTAAAATAAAAGAATATTTAGATAAAATATTTTATGAGGGGAAATATATAAAATAAAACTCATTAGGGGGATGTCAGTACTTATGTTGAGAAAAGAAAGTTACCTTATATGATTTCTCTAAAAGGGGGACTTAGGAAATCATAAAATGTAAAAAATATTAAAGAAATAAAAGAGTATTATATGGTAAGTATAAAGTGAATATTTTTAAGTGGAATCCAAAATTTTGAAGTTGTTTTGAAGGGATGGTGAGTGGTCCCTTTTATAAGTGGAATGACTTAAAATTTTGTAAATATTTATTCTTAATATAAAACATGACTTGTTTTACATGTAAAATATAATAAAAATGTAAAATAAGTGAGTATAGATATGTTTTGGGTAATCCAAATCACAAAAATAAAACACTATAAATATCTTCTAATAACTTCAGTAGTTTAACCCATTGGTTTACCAATTTTTTCATTTTGATATTACCATTGTAATAAGGATTCACCTATAAAAATAATTTTGTATTTTTTCAAACAATGATTTTCATATATGAAAATATGACTCCTATAATTCTATATTTTATGTCTATTGAATTAGATTAAATTTCTAAAAAAACACAATTTTAATATAATATGAATATAATTTATTAATAAACATTTTAGAGAATAATATAAGATATGTTTGAAAAAAATAAAAAAAATGGTTTGAAAATGTAACATTTTTAATTAAAAAGATCTCCTATAAAATAAATATTTTATTGATAAAATAGTTTCATAAATTTCCAATCATTCATGTATAATATTATCTTAGTAAAATTTTGGTATTTTAAAAAACTATATCTTAAACTATACATAAAAGTATAAATTATTTTATATAAATGACCAGAATTAATAAATACCTAATTTTTAAATTTTAAAAAAATATATTAATTTTTTCAATTTCAAATTAAATAATTTTGGAATTTAATTTTTAATTAAGAACGTGTAAGTATATTGAAAACTATTTTCCTTGGGAAGTAACTTTTTAAAATATTATCTATTAATTAAAATATATCCTATAATTTATTTATCATATTTTTACTTGTATATTATTGATATTAATAATATATTTTATACATAATATATATAGTATATTAAAATGTAGAGTATCAAATAAAAATTTAGATGGGTTAAATTTTAAATCATAAATCATTCATATCATTTACTGTTGTGCGTTGTGTTGCATTTGTTATGAATAAGGTGTCAAGGATTGAATGGATGACAAGAAGTGTCAATATGTGAATGACAAAGGAAGTGATGGTGATGGTGATATTCTCAGTAAGATGTCAAGGATTGAATGGATGACAAGGAGTGTCAATATGTGAATGACAAAGTAAGTGATGGTGATGGGGATGATTGGAGAATGACCATGGTACTAAGAAGCATGTCACTTAGGAGAATCACTAAGTGGCATAGGAGGTAATGGTTGAAACGTTCTCCACACTAAATCAGACGATTGTAGAGATGATCCTAAAGTTCCAAGACTTGTATCAAGGACATACAATGTCACAACATTTTTAAAAGTCCATTCATTGTCTTCACAATGCATGAGGAGATAAATAAGTTCCATCCACAATTACTAAGTGGAAGATGAATGAAGAAGGGTTCCATCCACAATCACTTCGTGGATGAAGAATGAAGAAGGGATCCATCCACAACCACTAAGTGGATGAAGAGAGAATGGAAAACCATCCACATCAATAAGTGGATAAATTGAATAAGTTCCATCCATATCTACTAAGTGGATGAGGGATTATGTGAATGAGATCCATCAATCTTTCTAAGTGGGTGAAGTAAAAAAAAACCATGCACAACTACTATGTGGATGAAGTGGTTTGAAGAAGACCATGCACTATATCTTAGTGCATGTGGATTTGAAGATGATCCAACCTCATCTATGATTGGATTAAAGAAGAACATTGAATATCAAGTGATTTATGTTTAATAGTTGATGAAGATACTTGAGAGATTCTTGGGAATTCCATCTCCTAAGAGGAGAAGAAGAAGAGATGTTGAGGAAGATAGAAGGAGTATAAAAGTCTAATGAAGAAGAGGAGGTGAAGAAGAGAATAATGGCGTGAAGTAGACTTGTTCCTACTTGGTTATTTAACCAAGTATACAAGTGGAGCTTATGTAAAAAAAATGAGGCCTGCCCACGAGATAGCTACCCAAGATTCAACCCAAGGCTCATGTGGGACCACAAGGGGTTGATCGTGCCCATGACAAGGCCTAGGCAGAGCTAGCCCGAAGGAGGCTGGGCCGTGTGTAAGATCGAGACATGTGGAAGTGAAGCCCACGCAGCATGGGCACCAAGGGTGCACCCATGGAGGAGCATAGTGGGTGCTAGAGCGCGCCCGTAGGAGAACCGGTGCAGGGCGGCACTGGAGGGGGGAGAGGAGTAATCTGAGCTATGTTCGGGATGAGTTGTTTGTTAAATAGTGAAATAACCGTGATGAGTTTCGATGTGGGACAAGTTTTGAAAACGCAGATAAAATCCTGGCCGCTCATCCGATCTCGCATCTGATCGCTGACGTCCATCTCATCCGCGGCGATGCGTTATAATCCCAGCCGTTCGTGATCATTAAACGTGGATCCAACAGTTGTGTCATCGTCTCCTACCTCTTGCCGAGCCGAGGACTCCCCGCGTTGCCCCCCCACGAACTAGAGGCACCCGAGCGATGTAGATGGAGCTCACGTCCGCCTCTGATGAATCTGTTGCCTCCAGTGTCTTTGTATCCTCTTCAGGAACACATTCATGTGTTAAAAGTCACATGCATTCAAAGAGATAAAGAATTCGAACTCGGCCAAGGAAAACGGAGTTGCCGAGGCCATGTGGAACCGTGCGATATTCACACACGAGAATTGGCCATACGCTCTTGAATCCGCACACCAAGAACGAAAGATCTCGTGGTTGAAAAAGAAAAAGGAAACATCCAAGATATGCGGAATATCTTGAACGTGGGTTGAATGTTTTTAGGGAACCGAATATCTTGGTTATTCAAAGGAATAAATCTCGGATGATTCATAGACGGATCTTGAACATACTCTGACCATAATAGGAGGAGTCGATTCCATGAAAGATGTTGTTGATCACTTGAGGAACCCGGTGGTCCCGTGAAGCTCCTAGCCTCATGAAGTTCGAATCTCCGCGCACAACCTACGCTGAAGAACAGTCCAGAGCAACCCGAGGCTCCGAGAGACCCTTTTGTTCAACCCCTATGCGAAAGAAGATTAGGAGGAGGCCACCCTGTGCGCTCCCCTGCGTGACAGGGAAGAAGCCGGGCCTTGCGCGCCCGTTTCCCGCAACACATGTGTGGTAGCAAGTGGCCAGACCCCCACGCACCCTATGTGCCCGCGAACTCATATGGATGGAGGAAGACACCACGCCACCTGTGTAGTAGGAGGGAGCTGCCACACCTACATGGCAGAAGGAGCTGTCGCGCCACCCACGCAGTAGTGGCCACTCCCGCACCCTGTGCGGTTGAAGGCAGGAGTTGGCCGCATCCTTGTGCGCCCTCCATTGAAGTGGTGCTAAAGTGGAAGGCCACACCCAAATGGGTTTATGTGTGTGTGCATGGGTTGAATATGGAAGGTCATGTGTGCAGAGTGGAAAGGAAGGATGTGTGTGAAAAATGAGAGGAAGGCCACACCATCTTTGTGTGTGTGTGAGGAAATAAACAAGAAGGACAGAGCATACTTTAATTGTACATGAGAAGGAAGGACGTGTGTGCATAAAAGAAAAGGTGGACCAAAGGAGCACATGTGTGGGTGAAGGGTGCATGCCCAAGGCCCCATGGGTTGTGTGTGCTAAACAAGTGAAGAGGCCATTACCATAGTGTGTGAACAAGTGGAGTGTGTACACATTGAAGTAGAATAAATAAAGAATCATTTGTATGTGCCAAAAGGAGAGTAAGGACACACCATCTTTGAGTGTGTGTGTGTGAAAAGAAACAATAAGGTCGAATCCTTAGTGTGTGCACAAGTGAATGAGGCCTTACCTCTTATGTGTGACCAAGTGAAGGAAGAAGATACATGCATTTCCATGCATGTATGAATAAGTGAACATGTGGGTGAACACCTTGAGAAGAAATAGAGAAGGATAAATTCACACTAAAGAAAAAAAACACATTTTGGTGTGTGTGAGAAAGAATAAAATAGTGTGACTCCAAGAAGAAGGTGTGTGTGCTAAAAGAGAGTACACCCTTTGAGGGTTTATCACACCAATTAGAAAAGGGGAGTGTATGCATTCTTGCATGCACATACAGACATAAACAAAGTTTAAATCAATGTGTGTGCATTTGAGAAGTCCAAGAAGAAAGGTTCTTGAAGATATTTGAGGTTCCATTCAAGTCATTCATGAAGATTGAGAAGCCATGTAATCAGTGCATGAAGATTCATAGATGCCATGTACTTAGTGCATGAAGTTTAATTAAAGAGGGACTAAAGCCAGAATGACGTTAAAGACATCTTCCATCTTAGTTTTCAGTATTTGAGAATACCATGAAAATTGAGTGTGCGTACTCCGTGCAAGAACATATTTTCCCATAAAGATTCTTGAAGATAGAGGTCAGGTCATCGTAAGAAGAAGTAAATATAGCCTGAGCACAAGTGATCAGAAGAAGTGAGAAAGGCCAACAGACCTTATCCAAGGTTGTTGAAGTCTCTTGAAGAGCTTCAAAAGAAGAAGAGCTACTCGTTTGACTCGAGGAGCCAGGAGAAGACCCCCTATGAGACTCAGGGTGGAGAAATATTTGGTGGAAGCTGAAGCAGGACAGTGGGACTCTGGTAACACTGTGGGATGTAGTATAAATAACCTCATGAGGGACTCAGTAGAGGTAAAGAGTGACTATATACTGACCATTGTAATTACTAACTGAATTATAGTGGAGAAACCATGTTGGGGCGTTTGACCAACATTGTAAGGACGTAGGCCTTTTGAGCCAAACCACGTAAATCCTTGTGTCCTATGCCTTTAAATTTTGTGCATCACTCGAGGAAAGGTTGAGAGATACAAGAAGAGTGGATAGGGGCCTTAACAAGTCATTGAGGTTTAATTGATAAAGAATCAATTAATAAAATGTTTAAAAGGATCACTGATTCACCCCCTTCCCCTCTTAGTGATCACACTGATCCTGGATCATCAATTGGTATCAGAGCGAGGATGCCTCTAAAATATCCAAGGGAGTCTTTATGAAGTGCAGATTTGAGGAAACAAGCGAACACCCTCAAATGGAGATATCTTCCAAGACTCAGAAAAATAGAAAGAAGAAACAGGCCAAGAAGATGAAGAAGAAGGTTACTACTAATAGAGAAACACCTATTATTGAAGGTAATGTGAAAGTCACAACAGATGACAATTCCATTTATCACTATACTAATGAAGTCTGCTCTAGCTGTGATGATAATGGAACAATCAATAATCTTCTAAATGCACTCAAATATCTTCAGAAGACAGTCCCTAGGGAAGTGGCAATGTGTATTGCTACAAGTATCCATGATCTTCAAGAAAAAAAATTACAGCTAGAAGAAGAAGCCAATTCTATGTAAGATCAATTGGCAAGAAGGGTTGGCATAACCAACACTCTCACAAAGCTGTTGAAGGCCAAAGATGAAACCATTTCCCTTTGTAGTGAAATAATTGATGATGTCACTAGGGAACTACAAAGAAGCATTTGTGAGAACGAATTATTTGAGATAGTGTTTAAAGAAGTTTTCCATGCACTGGAAAAGAGTCACAGAGTTTCAATGGTTGTCAAAGATGATCAACTAGAATACAAAGTAAAACGATTAAATGAGCTTGAAAATTCATTGCATGAAATGAAGAAGGTGCATGAAGACCAGATGAAACAACTGAAAGAGATCTGGGAAGAAAGGATAAGATTTGTTAAGGATGAGAATAACTCTATCAACCTGAAATGCTTAAAACATGAGGTGATATTGAAAAATCAAAAATTACCCAAAGCCGAAACCTCCCACTCAACTGGAAGTAGAAATGTTTCCACTCAAGTGTGCATTGAGAAGGATGATTCCAAAAGAAGGACATCCTCTTATGAAAGGGAAACATCTACTAAGAAGAAGGTACCATCCATCCCATCTTCTACTAATTATTCTAAATGTGTTTCCACAAAAATTTCATGATGGAAGAATAACTCTAAAAAAGTATGGATTAAGAAGATGAATAACGAGAGCTCTCTTGAAAAGACACAACAATTCAAGAGAAAGATCCAACAATCAAAAGAAGTCAAGAAGACACGATTTGTTGGTCAATGTTGGTGCTGAAAAAGATATGGGCATTGTGCAATGGATTGTTGGTATAATCCTCTAAATGTTAAATCACAAAGGAAGCCCATTCCAAGGTGGAGCAAGCCAAAGAAGAAGTAGAAACATCCACAGGTCCAGAAACATCTATTTACTGCAAACAGATTTGGAATGTTTGATAACATCTGGGATGAATGAAAAAGTGGTCACAAGAATGATACATACCAATATCCAAATGTATCCAAAGCTGAAAAGAATAGAAGGTCACAGAACCTAGCTAAGAAAGAAGAAGTATCCTTGGGTAGCAAACATAAAAAGTTGAAAATCCTCTCAAGATGATTTTGCAAAAGAAAGAGATGTCCTTGGATTCCAAATCCAAGAAGGGTGATGCATCCAGAAGGACTACAAAGAAAAAATGGTTATACTGTGGAAAGAAAGGTCATTCCATGGATCTTTGTAAACAAGCCATGGAACTAAAGAGAAGAAAACCGCACTCGACAGGGCAATCAATCCAGAAGAAGAATAATGGATTGATTGAAAATAAGCTGCCTAAAAAAGGTAACTTAAAGGCATTAAAGGAACCCTGTGGAACATCCAAATCTGAATCCTCACTTCCAAATGACATATAAATCATCTTTCTATAAGATTTGGAAAGAATGAAAAAGGAAGAAAATGCCCATGCCAAAGATAGTGCAAAAGGAAAACAAAATATTTCACATGAAGATGAAGTTTTATGTGTGCGGTGCAATAATGCTGGTCATATTAGTAATAAATGCATGACACTCATTCAACATCAAAAATAATTCTTCAAGAGAATGGAGATTTCACCAAGGGATTCTAGTGCTCAGAAGG
This sequence comes from Viscum album, assembly GCA_963277665.1. Lineage (NCBI taxonomy): Eukaryota > Viridiplantae > Streptophyta > Magnoliopsida > Santalales > Viscaceae > Viscum > Viscum album. Next base: position 1,928,639,204 of record OY728133.1, read on the forward strand.
CACATAGAATAAGAGGAGTCACACACAAAGAATTTGATGAGGTGTTAAGATCCACACAAGCAGAAAAATCATTGAAGATCAAATGTGCAAGTGTGAAGAATGAGAGAAAGTGGAAAATCTCAGTTGAGAGAATCTTTTCAACCTTGTTGTTCAAAATAATGAACCAATGAGGTTCATTATATTCCCTAATCACTGGTATATACATGTGCTTACATTTTATGGAATTGAAGATGATGATCACTCTCAAATTGAGAATGGTATGGACAGAATGGTGTACACCCCTTGAGGGGGAGCCAATCTGTAAAAGATGGTATTTTGAGATTCATAACATCTTGTGAAAAATGTAGGTATTCCAATCACACTTTCATTCCTTGTTTCTAAATTGTATTAAACATGTCAATTAAGGGGGAGTGTTTGATTGAAGAAAAAAGTACGAAGGGGAAAGCTTTATCTTTGCACCTGAACTTTCTAATGAGTTTGGTGAAGTATGTTCAGGATTTAGAAATTCATTGATAAATCTGAAAAATTTCAACCCCTTAAAGCCTAAGCATGATCTCACATGTATGGTGAATTTTGGACAACATTGAATTACTTTGTTACATCACTCTTGTTTTCTACACCGGGTTAGGCCAAGTAAACATAGAGTTGATTTACTAAATGCTCTTTGCTAAAGTGAACATGTGACATCATCCCTCTCTTAGTGATTTTCAAGAAGATGCTATTCCACAGGAGGAAGAAATATTTTGAAGAGTACCACACCAAAACATTGCATTTGGTTTCCAATAAGGTGGAGAAAATCTTAGCACACATATTGACCCATTCATATGTGCTCTGGTGATATTGACAACAAATACAAAGGGGGGATTGTTGTGCACTGTGTTGCATTTGTTGTCAATAAGGTGTCAAGGATTGAATGGATGACAAGGAGTGTCAATATGTGAATGAAAAAGGAAGTGATGGTGATGGTGATGTTGTCAATAAGATGTCAGGGATTTATTGGATGACAAGGAGTGTCAATATGTGAATGACAATGGAAGTGATGGTGATAGTGATGACTGGAGAATGACCGTGGTACTTAGAAGAATGTCACTTAGGAGAATCACTAAGTGGCATAGGAGGTAATGGTTGAAACATTCTCCATACCAAATCAGAAAATTGTAGAGCTGATCTTAAAGTTCTATGACTCGTATCAACGAGATACAATGTCACAACACTGTTAGATGTCCATGAATTGTCTTCACAATGCATGAGGAGATAAAAAAGTTCCATCCACAATTACTAAGTGGATGAGGAATGAAGAAGGGTTCCATCTGCAATCACTAAGTGGATGAGGAATAATGAAGGGTTCCATCCACAATCACTAAGTGGATGGGGAGAGAAAGGAGAACCATCCACATCATTAAGTGGATGAAGTGAAGAAGATCCAACCATATCACCTAATTGGATGAGGGATGAAGTGAATGAGATCCATCCATCTTACTAAGTGGATGAATTAATAATGAACCATCCATAGCTACTAAGTGGATGATGTGGTACGAAGAAGACCATGAACTATCTCTTAGTGCATGTGGATTTGAAGATGATCCAACCTCATCTATGATTGGATTGAAGATGAAAATTGAAGATAAAGTGATTTATGATTAATAGTTGATGAATATACTTGAGATATTCTAGGGAATTCCATATCCTAATATGAGAATAAGAAGAGATTTTGAGGAAGATAGAATGATTATAGAAGTCTAATGAAGAAGAGGAGGTGAAGAAGAGAAGAATGGCTTGAAGTAGACTTGTTCCAACTTGGTTATTTAACCAAGTATACAAGTGGAGCTTATATAAAACAAATGAGGCCTTCCCATGAGTTAGCTACCCAAGCTTTAACCCAAGGCTCATGTGGGACCACAAGGGGTCAACCTTGCCCATGAGGAGGCCTAGACAGAGCCAGCCCGCAGGAGGCTGGGCCGTGTGTAAGCCCGAACCATGCGGAGGTCAAGCTCACGCAGCATGGATGCCGAGGGCCCGCCCGTGGAGGAGCACAGTGGGTTCTAAAGTGCGCCCGCAGGAGAACTGGTGTGGGGCGGCACTGGATGGGGGGGGAGGAGTAATCTGAGCTTAGTTTGGGAGGAGTTGTTTGTTAAACCGCGCAATAACCATGACGCGTTTCGATGTGGGAAGAGTTTTTAAAACGCGAAGGAAATCTTGGCCGCTCATCCAATCGCACATCTGATTTCTGAATTCCATCTCATCTGCGGCACTGCGTTATAATCCCAGCCGTCCGCGATCATTAAACGTGGATTCAACGGCTGTGGCATCGTCTCCTACCTCTCGTCGAGCTGAGGACTCCTCGCGATGCCTCCCACGAACTAGAGGCACCCGAGTGATGTAGATGGAGCTCCAGGACGCCTCTAATGAAGCTGTTGCCTTCAGTGTGTTTGTAATCTCTTCATGAACACATGCATGCATTAAAAGTCGCATGCATGCAACTCGATAAAGAATTTGAACTCAGCTGAGGAAAACGGAGTTGCCGAGGCCACGTGGAACCATGCGAGATTAATGCATGAGGATCGGCCATACGATCATGAATCCACACACCAAGAATGAAATATCCTGTGGTTGAAAAAGAAAAAGGAGACATCCAAGATATGTGGTATATCTTGAACATGGGTTTAATGTTTTTAAATAACATAATATATCGGTTATTCAAATGAATAAATCTCGAATGATTCATGGATGGATCTTGAACATCCTATACTTATAAGAGGAGGAGCTGATTCCATGAAGGATGCTGCTGATCACTTGAGAAAAACAGAGGTTCCGCGAAGCTCCTAGACTCACGAAGTTCGGAGCTCCGTGCACATCCTGTGTGGAAGAACAGCCCGGAGCCACCTGAGGCTCTGAGAGACCATTTTGCGCAACCCCATTGTGAAATAAGTTTAGGAGGAGGCCACCCTGTGCACTCCCCTGCACGACAGGGAAGAAGCTTGGCCTTGCGCACCCACTACCAGTAACACTTGCGCGGTAGAAAGTGGCTGCACCTCACCCGACTACTATTCCCGCAAACTCGTGCGGCATGAGGAATCCACCATGCCACCTAGGCGGTAGGAGGGAGCTTCCGCACCTGTGCAGCAGAGGGAGTAGCCGTGCCAACAGCATAGTAGAGGCCACTCCTACACCCTATGCGGTTGAAGGCAGGAGTTGGCCGCATCTTTGCATGCCCTCCTTTGATGTGGTGCTGAAGTGGAAGGCCATACCCACTTGGGTTTATGTGTGTGTCCATGCGTTGAAGAAGGAAAGCGATGTGTGCAAAGTGGAAATGATAGCTATGTGTACAAAAGGAGAGGAAGGACACACCATATTTTTGTGTGTGTGTGTAAAATGAAACAAGAAGGCTGAAGCATACTTTAAGTGTACATGAGAAGGAAGGTCGTGTGTGCATAAAAGAAAAGGTTGCCCTATGGAGCACACATGTGGTTGAAGGGTGCATTCCCAAGACCCTAAGGGTTGTGTTTTCTAAAGAAGTGAAGAGGACATTACCTTAGTGTGTGCACAAGTGGAGTGTGCACACTTTCAAGAAGAAGAAATAAAGAATCATTTGTGTGTGTGTGCAAAAGGAGAGGAAGGGCACACCATCTTTGAGTGTGTGTGTGCAAAGAAACAATAAGGTCGAAGCCTTAGTGTGTGCACAAGTGAAGGAGGCCATACCACTTGTCTATTCCCATGTGAAGGAAGAAGATACATGCATGTCCATGCATATATGAATAAGTGAACAAGTTGGTGAACACCTTGAGAATAAATAGAGAAGGATAAATTCACACTACTGAAAAACACACATTTTGGTGTGTGAGATAAAGAATAAAAGAGTGTGATTCCAAGAAGAAGGTGTGTGGGCTAAAAGAGATTACACCATTTGAGGGTTTATCACACCAAGAAGAAAAGGGGAGTGCATGCATTATTTCATGCACATGAACACATAAACCATGTTTAAATTAGTGTGTGTGCATTTGAGAAGTCCAAGAAAAAGGTTCTTGAAGATATTTGAGATTCCATGCAAGTCATGCATGATGATTGAGAATCCATGCAATCAGTGCATGAAGATTCAGATATGCCATGTACTCAGTGCATGAAGTTGAATTAAAGAGAGACTGAAGCCAGACTGAAGTTAATGAAATCATTCATCTGAGTTTTCAGTAGTTGATAAGATGAAGAATATTGAGTGGGTGTACTCAGTGAAAGAACATATTTTCCCATCAAGATTATTGAAGATAGACGCCGAGACATCTTTAGAAGAAGGAGATAAAGCCTGAGAAAAGAAGAGGATTCCTAATCACCACAAGTGATCAGAAGAGGTGATCAAGGCTTGTAGACCTTATCCAAGGCTATTGATGACTCATGAAGAGCTTTAAAAGAAGAAGAGCTACTTGTGTGATTCGAGGAGCCAGGAGAAGACCCCCTGTGAGACTCAGGGTGGGGAAGTCTTCGATGGAAGCTGAACCAGGCCAGTGGGACTCTGGTAACACTATGGGATACAGTGTAAAGAACCTCCTGTGGGACTCAGGAGAGGTACAATGTGACTTTGTAAAGACCATTGTAATTACTAACCGAATTATACTGGAGAAAACATGTTGGGGAGTTTAACCAACATGGAGAGGACGTAGGCCTTTGGAGCCGAACCTTTTAAATCCTTGTGTCCTATGACTTTACATTTACTTCATCACTCGAGGAAAGGCTGAGAGATACAAGTAGAGTGGATTGAGGACCTAACAAGTCATAGGGGTTTAATTGATAAAGAATCAATTAGTAAAATGTTTAAAAGGGTCACTGATTCAACCCATCCCCCTCTCTGTGATCACACTGATCCGGGAACATCATTTACTAATCTACCCTAAATGATTTTTTTCAATTCTATAGTGTTAATAATTAAACTAATTTTTATTTCTACATATATTTTATAATTTGGTTAACACTATTTCACCTTCCAATTCTTTGACATCATTTTAATAGTTAGTTTTCTACAGTTTTTCTAGTTCAATGTTTCATGTTAGGAATTCTAGTTAACATATTTGGCTTCATAGGAAGACATAATAATAATTATAATGACATTAACGTAGACCCAATGTATTAGTATGTATCCTTTGTAGATCAGAAAGTCAAATTTCAATTAAATGAATCATGAGAAGATGTGTCATAATATTGATCCAAATTAGTTACGATGCAGAGTAGTACCAAAGCAGTGTTTATATTATTTGGGTTCATCTTAGAGTGATATGTACAGATATATCTGGAATAATGATATATGATGTATTTTTTCCTTGTTTAGTACATGTACTAGACGAAGTCAATTTTCACTGTGGTGTAATGATTTTTGAGTTCATTTTTTACATTAGAGTTGGGTTATCTGAACTTGATGAATATGGTAATTAATATTCATGGATTATAGTTTTGAATCTATGCCTCTATAGGAAATAAGTTGTATGTACTTATCATTGTTAGATATCAGGATTCATTAAAAAATTTTGTTTTTCCATCTTACTTATATTTTGATTCTTGAAGTGGTTCTATTGTTTAATGTCACAAAAAATATCTAAATAAGGTTTACATGAATTGAACCTTAATTGGATTCTATTTATCTAAACTTCTTTTTGATTCATATTATTATTAGTCATGTGGATCATATGTTTTTTAATGTGTTTGTGGTTGAAAGCATCATAAAATTTTAAATTGTGAATGAAAATATAATGAATGAGTTTTGGTTTTGGGTTGGGATGTTTATAGGATAATGGAATGTACTACCATTTTTATCATTCCATATATCTAATATTTGAGTTGAAATTTTTGAAATTTGAATGTTAGTGGGTTTCTCTTAATATACCCCCATAACTACCATTATAAATTAATTATAAAAATCGATATGTAGAGATAATAAGGAATGAGAATGTTGTGTCCCAAGAGGAAGGTGAAGAGAATGATACAAAAATATAGTTTCTTTCCTGAAAAGGGTAAAGAGATAAACTATTTGTGTTTGGATAGGTGTATCATGTTAAATTGTTAGTTATTATATGAATATTATTAGGAGTATTCAATGATAGACTCATGGTGTTCCATAGTCACTGTATTATCTAATTACCTAGTTTCAGTCATCACATCATTTTTAGTTTAGGGATATGGTGGAGACTGTATAGCTATGTTTTGGATTGAGTTGTTCCAAATTATATTCAATCTAATTAAGACACCACCGAGTTATAGTTTGAAAATAACAACAAAATGTTGAGTGAAAAATTAAAACATTATTTGTATGTGTATATATTGATTTGTAGACATGATTGTATTTCATTGTTGTATTTTGAGGTGAGAATCATTGATAACTTTTTCTTTGAAATGTTGTAGATGGAATGAACACATATGTTCATTCTTTTAGAGTTGGTTGATAGATGATATATTATTTTTTCTTCTACCTTAAAAGGTAATTTTTATTTTTCACTTAGAATAGTTGGATATTTTTTCACTATGGGGAATAAATTTGTGGATTATTTTAGTCATTATTCTAGTTTTTTGGAGATTATCTTTTTCTTGGGAACCATTTATAGGGTGGTGTAGAATATATTGAATGTGAAGAGGTTTATATATGATAGTGGAGTAAATAGAATATAGGATTGGTGAGGATCATAGTGGTGATTTATTTAGTAATAAGAAAAGAGATTAGGTATCCCAAATGGGTAGTTAGAGTATTGATTTATCCTTTAGACTATAGAGTTAATTGTTATCCATATGAAACTAGTGCAAGTGGTCAAGGAAAACTCAGAATTGACAAGATATTTCACCCATGGAGTGCGAGGTTTGAAATGATATGGGGAATTATGGGAGGTTTTTTCCAAACATAACATTGTAAGAAGAAGGTGAGTGTTTTTTATCATTCATATACATCTTCATTACATATTATTGTAGTTCCAATAGGTAGTTAATACAATTATTATAGAAACATAGTCCATGTCTAAGGATGAAAAAATCAACAAGGGGAATTCTATTTGATGCATAGAGTAACTCCACAAATGATAATACATAAAGATTGTAGTAAATGAGAAAATTAAATGATGTTTACTATTTGTATTCTGAGTTTTCTGTAGTGTTATTAATGGTTATAAGTATGTTTTGGTTTTATTGTTTTTTATTTTTTTCATAAGAAGAGTTATTTCACAAAGTGTGTTTTGGGTAACTGTATTTACCAGGATATTTTTAATGGATATGAATTTTTTAATGATTCATTATATTATATAGTTAATTTCATGTGAGAATGTGTCAGTAGATGCTATATATATAATTCTTCTTGATGGTTACATATGATACCATCATATTATTAGGTATCATGGTTACGTAGTAACTAGGTTGGTGACTCCTATGATGAGTTGATGGATAGAATTAATTTCCATGAATATGTTGAAAATGGAAATTGGGAGTACTCATATACATTTTCTATCATCTTTTTTATTATGAGAGTATAGGTAGTGTGAATCTCTGCTTTTAAAAGGATTTAGTTCAATATTAGGGTAAGACATTGCTTATGGATGGGTTATTTTATGGTGAGGAGTATTTAATGGACTATGTATTTGAATGTGGTAATTTGAATTGATGTTTTTGTATGATAATGTTTTATTGGAAATGTTATTTGGGTTCATAGTGGTTACTTAAGGGACTTGAATTATATTTATATTGATGGTTTCTATATCCATACTTTTTTCTGGAAGTCAAATGATAATGGGAAACTAATTTGTTTATATTAAGTACCAAGTGGCCTCGCAGAAAGGGGGTCAGTTCTTCAAGGTCTATTGGACACCCTATGTAAATTTAATGTGTAACAAGTTGGTATAAAGTACTATTTATAATGTTACTAGATTCTTGGTTCGTACACAAGGATTTTGTTTATAAAAAATTATTAAAATAATAATTTTTTAATACATATGAGGACTCACTATTTATTATATCTATATGGTAACTTGGACATTTCTCATCCATAATCATTTTTTTCTTCCCATAGATGATATAATTTAGGATAATTTATATTAGTGATGAGGGTTATTTTTGATATTCATCACGGCTATGTCATGACATCCAAATTTATATATTTTTGGTGTTTATCCACTGTTGTGAGTTCCATCAGAATTCTCTATTTTATGATAATTGATATGGTTTATCAATTTCTATATATTATATTTTTACTAAATAATAATATTTTATGTGATGGAACCAGCCAAAACATGTTATGGTGTTCCACTATAATTACATTGTCAGATTTCTTTTTGTGTTTCATGCAATTTATGGTCGTGTATATGGTCATGCATGTGATAGATGATGGAAAAAATAATTTCATTCATTGTTTATAAGTTAATCATAGTCATATTATTGTGTAAACATTTTGTTATAATACATGGTTGGGGTTTTAATTGTAATTAGATTTGATACATGCTTATACCGTTTTTGGGTGTTATAAAGATATGGTCTATTAAATTATTTTCTTGATATTATCCCTTGAGAATGAGATGGGCGTTTAATATGTATTCATAGGGATGTTTTGTCTAGTGGAATAATTTTTGGTGCTGATAGATTATTCTATGGGTGTGTTTTGAGGGTTTTTATATGAGTTTTGGTTGTAGGATATTGGTAATTCAACTCATCATGGGAATAAGGCCATTGGTGTTGTGTATGTAAGAAAAATGTATTAGGAGGTGGTGATGGCCAATAAAATTTTCACTATATCTTTTATAGATGAGTGACCAAGGGTGATAGTGTTTACCATAAAACTATAGGATAGATAAAATATTAGTGAATATGGGAATAGAGGGTGATAGTGACCATCTATTTTAGAAATAAATTATCACACCCCGACATCAAATACTCAATTATTTTTTACTCTTCTTTGTTTTGGATCCTTACTGATGAGGTTTTAGTTGATACCTAGTCAATATTTTTTAATTTTTAATGTTCAGGTGGCTCTTTAGTCTACACATGGTCACTGTGTAGTTAGCAGAAACCCTGTAGTTAAGCCTAGGTAAATATGCAGCCAGTCTAAGAAGTTGAAATAATGTACCATATATTTTTATCATGGTCATCCAAATCATGTGGCATAGTCATGTAGTCTTTCCTTGTTTAGGTAGTGGCTACCGTATTGTTGGTGCATATTTTGGTAAACTGTGGGGACAAACATTGCAGTCGTGTTATGAAATTAAAATCATTAAACCCTCATTCTTCTATTTCATCTGTTTTACCCAAAATAAAATAACCCTCACTCTCATTTTTCGTACACCATGGGGTTCCTATAACCCTATTCCATTGGCCTCTCCTCCTCTTTGGATGCTCCTCCAATGATCCAAGTAAAGTTTTGTAGGGTTTTTTTCCCATTTTCCTTCTCTTCCATCCCTACCTCCTTGATTTCATAGTGTCTAATAGGTAGTATCTAGTTTAGACAAACCCCAATGACTTGAGGTTTTTTGTGTCTTGTGTTTTCATGGGGATTAGGGTGTGTGGTTGGTCCATGGGGCCAGTTCTTTCACCCTTGGATGCTCCGTCGCATTCGTACCCCATTGAGGTAGGTGAATCCATTGTTTTACTTTCCAATTCATTCCATTGGTTCTTGTGTATTTTTAATTAGTATGAGAAATGTGATTCTCATACACATAGTGTATTCACATATCCTTTTGTAGTGTTTTTGTAATGGAAAAAATTGGTTGAAGTGATTTTCTAGGGGTTTCATCTTATATTCTATATTGTGGTGTACATGAGGTGTTTTTAAAAATGAAAATTGTTCTTTTAAAAATTAAATTGGGAACATGTGATATTGTTTGGACTTTTACGTAATTTATATTATGATTCGATTTGTAATTTGATTGGTTGGGTGATTTGGAACCCTTTATATGACATGGTAAATTGTGGTAAAAATGTTAAGAAAAGGGTCTTTTATTATTAAACATTTGTTAATGGATTCGGTATCAAGAAGGTTATTTTTTTGTTTTTATGGATATTTATGTTCATGAAAATTTGTTAAAAGTTTTCTTGGATACTCTTTTTATCCTGTGGGATGTTGGAACACCCATGGGTCTAAAATGTTCACACATGGATGTTCCTACAAATAATGGTGTCCCTTTAAAATGGTGTTCCTCCCTAAACAACAGTTCCATAAATGGATTTTGTTTTTTTAAATGATGTAGTTTCCCTTGTGTTATTTGTAAATGTGGTTTTACATTAAATTGTCAAAATTTATGCCCATCCTGAATTTTGGAGTTTGTTTTGGTAAATGTTGGTCATATGGGGTCATTTGGTATATTTTAAAATATTTTATATCTCTTAATTTTTTGCAACCACTTTTATGAAAATGTACTAGAAGATGTAACATAAAGTCCCCTTTGTCTATTAAAATACAAAGGTGGAATTTAATATTCTTTTGGGAATAGTTGGAATGTGTTTTTGTTAAATGCATTTGATTATGTAAATCTAAAGCCCTGTTTCTCAATTTTTCATGTTTTAATGAAATGGTTGAAAGTTCAAATGTTGTGATGTCCCTATTAGAACCTTGTATGATATGATATATATATATATATATATCAGGAATCTCGGTAGGAGGGATATCCCTTTTTGGTTTATTGTATAGGATGTATTTGTTTAGGGAGGGATAGTGCGGTAAAGATAGGTTAGGTGAGTCACACGTGTGGAAGCCTCCAACATCAATAGTTTATGTTTATTTACCAAGGGTTACTGGGAATATTTTAGATGATCTAGTGAGTATTGTAGATAATCCTTGATTTGACAGGTCTGTACCCCCTCGATTATAGATATTCTAAGTGGTATATTACACTGGATTTGTCAGCTGAGGGTGGTAAATTTTTTATAGACATAGGGGCTCACCATACATCGATTGGTGGTTCCAAACAAAGTACGCCCGAGGTCCTTCTATGGATGTTTAGAAAAACCCAATGTTATCATTTTTTTCTCCTTATTTTACTTTCTGTTGGTTTTAGTTTTTAGTGTGCACTGTTTGTTAATTTATTTAGTTATTTTTATCACAACCCTATATTGTTAATATTATGTATTTGGTTTAGATTTTTTGATGAAAAAGACAATCTATTCGGAAAATGAAATTTGTCGTTTATTGGTCTTTAGGATGGGAAAGACTATATTTGCTATGTAAAATAAGAAAACATTGTTTTTTGTAATTTTATTTTAAAACTAGTGTTAGTTGAATGTTTTTGGGAGAGTAAAATACATTGATTCTTTGGTGATGGCCTCCTGAGGTATCTATCAGACACCTTACTTATACCATTAAGTGTCTGTAGACCCGAGCTATTTTTCTGCACCTCTTTATTGTTTAGGTTCTTGGTTTAGATGCTCATTTTTGGTGTAGGTTCATTTGTTTATTGTGGTGACCATGAGGTAACCTTGAGACAGGGTTGGTTGTATATTAGTTTTGTCTTGTATTAGTGTTATTTGTTTTTGTTAAGTTATATTTCATTACCTGAATCAGTTTATTTATTTTTATATGATCAATTATTTTTTTTGCTGGATGTCCATGTTTTTTATTGATCATGGTTTTTTGGGCTTAAACCATTCCCACTAGATGTTTTTTATGCCCAACACTAGTTTCCAGCCTAGGAGGGTGGGGAACACCCTTTATGTATTGTTGTAGACCAATTCAGGTGTTGTGTCGGATGAAATCATAGGCCGGTTAGTGATATTAATGGTATTAGAGTATGTCCTGGTTATTTGGGATGTTTGGTAGTTGTATATTATGAATGTCTAGACATGGGAGGTAGGTATGGGAAGGGCTTCATGAACCCTTGATCGTACTGATCCTTATGTTACAAAGGGTAGTCTGATAATTGAGTCCTTTGCCTTTGTCTTGGATTGAGGGATGAAAATGGAGGCATGCCAGTGTTACATTACGATTTCACATGGTGTTGTGACCCATATAAATTATGAGTACATGGTTTAAGATCCTTATAGTTTTTGATTCTTACATGGGTCATGGATCACTACCATGTCACCGAGTTACGCATAACTACTAGTTCCTCTTTTCTGCAGTTTTGTGCAAGTTGGGGTTCAATTTTTTTATAGTTACATTAAATGTGATTTTAGATAATGAAAGGGGGTTTACAAATGAAAATGAATTCTTTAAAATGGATATAAATTGGATAGATTGGTTTTAAAATTTATAATTTTTTGGTTTGATAATCTGGTTAATTTCTAGATTTTCTAAGAAAATGGATTCGGTGTTACCCTTATTACTCCTTTTTGACATTTTCACATATTAGGGAATGTGTGTGAAAATTCCAGGTTGGCACATATGGATGGAAACATGAGAACACAAGAGAGATGGTTCAATGGATTCCATTGGTGTTTTTAAAAAACCAATTGTTTGGACTTGTTTTTGTAATGTTGATTTTGGAAGGGGAAATGATTTTTGAAATTGAATTTGGTTTAAAAAATGGATTTCATTATTTAGGATGTGGCCTTGAAAGAAAGGAGGTTTGAAATTTAAAATGGAAAGAGGATTTTGAAAATGGATTTTTTTAATTCTTTTATGTGTTTGGAATTTAATCCTATTATTTAAGATTGAGATATTATTTGTGATTATGATTCATATTGATGATTGATTTGGTTTTATGTTTCTCATGTTGTTCAGAAAATGCCTCCAATAAAGGTCCCCAAAGATTATGATGGGTCATGACTATTAACTGATTATTCTTAAATATTTCTTGTCCTTCATGGTGATCGGGTTTCGTTATAGGCCGTCGAGTGGCTTGTTGATGTAGTGTGTAACTTTAGGATGTTGGGAACTCTCAAAGCTATTAGAGTTCGATCTATCCTATGATTGTTTTAGGGTCCATCTTTGGACTAGTGGAAGTTGGTTTACCCATCCATGTTGCGAGTTGGGATGATGTGGCAACTTTTTAAGGACACTTTTTTCCAAAGGTTTATACCTAAGGTGGTGAAGCTGAATAAGGTAGTACAGTTGTGGGATATTCGGTAAGGCTGATGGTTATTAAATTATGATGTTGATCACATTAAAAAGACAGTACCATTTTCATTAGAGGAAGTATTAGAGGATCAAATTAACACACTCATTTTAATTTAGGGTCTTCATTCTGATTTTGTGGAAAAGGTGCTCTCATCTGGTGAAATATGTTTTGAGATGTTGATGGATGAGGCATTTTTGGGCGACCTAGTTGTTGGTGTGTAGTTAGTGGTGGTTGGATCTCATGAAGGTCCCCTATATGGAGATTATCATTTATGAGAGAAAACAATTTATAAAGAATAATATTCATTGGTTTTGGATTCTATTTTGTCATATTGTTTGGTTGTGTGGCACTACTATCTCCAGAGGATGTTCTTGTTATTTTTAGAGATCAGGAATAGAGAACCTTAGTGAGAACCTTAAGGAAGAGAAGAAGTATATTAAAACATCCTTATATTTTAGTAAGTGTAAAATAAGTGGCATATCATGAAAATACTTCCCTGTCTAGATACGAGCAGGTAGAGGCAGCTCTTGCACAGATGTACCTTAGAGTGAAAAATCAGACAAGGAGTATTGTGCCATACCTAGGGAATCATAGTACATGAAAATGGGCCTTGAGGCACTCTTGGTTATGACACTCCTGGGGGATATGCTTCGGTAGATTCACAAGATTAGTACATACCATTATTAAGGGAAAAGAGAGCCCATTATAATTATGTTGAATGTTTCCTTTTTATGCTCAATAAATATTTATTCATGACCCTCAATTATACGTTGTTTTTCTTAGTTAATAGAAGGAAATAAAAGAACACGTTCCGACAACCAATGTGACAGGAAATGAGAAGATTTCCCTAACGATATGCCTAATATGACAAGAGTGGGTGCTCAGAACATCATGACCGTACTCCCTTAGCTGGATCGAGTTATGAATAATAACATGAATCATGCATAATTCTATCCTCCTCCAAGGAACGAGAAAGATTCCATAGAATACTTCTTGTGGAAAAAGGCCTCCCATGTTTATCAGATCTTCTGATCCCCTCCTTGTGGAACAATGGACTAACTCCATTGAAAATATATTCTCAGCTCCCTAGTGCTCGGAAAAAGAGACGGTTGTTCTGGCAGTCTATCATTTTTTATGAGGAATTAGATTAGTGGCAGACACTGATCAAGAATACATTGTTCCAAGATGGAATTGATTCCATGGTTTGGGAGGAATTAAAGAGGATATTTTTCAACAAATATTTTTCTAGAACCATCCATCTCAATATAGAAAGAGAGTTCCTTGGACTAAAGAAAAAGGAAGATGAGTCAATTAGGGGCATATGAAGCTATCATTACAAGGCTTCCAAGGTATGCCTCAAGCTTTGTTAGGAACACCGAAATAAATGTGGTTCTCTTATTTAGAGGAATAAAGAAGAGTCTACAAAAAGCATTGGTAATTCGAGACATCGACAATTATGAGAATATTTTCCATTTTTCCCTCAATGTGGAAATGGAGATTTGAGACTCTCAGTGGACTTGTGGGTCAGATGACAAGAAGTAAAAAATGGAAAACAACATGTGTGGCTCTTCAAAAAAAATCCCATGATGGAATGAAGAAATACTTTTCCACTTGAAAAAATTGTGGGAAGAAGCATCATGGTAACTTTTTTAAGGGAACCACAAATTTCTTCAAATGTGGAATGTTTGGTCAGTTGGCCAAGAATTGCTGAAGGGATATGAAAAATACAGCTAATGATTATGTAGAAAAAAGGTTCAAATCAACACTCATCCTGTAGTGATGTGTTAGAATTGCAATGAACATGGGTATTTTGAAAACAATTTTCATAAGCCGAGGGTTGTTGGAGGAAATCAACAACAACCTCCAATGCAACAAGGAAGAGATTATGCTATCACTACTACTATTGTGGAGGCAGACAACACTATGCTGACATGTACACTGGTTTTTCTTTCAAGAATACTAGACATACTATTTGATTTGAGATCTATTCATTCTTTCATGTCTTGAAAGTTTAGTATAACTATTCAAACACCACCTCAATATTTGGAGGAAAATTTATAGGTGAGAACAAAAAATGGGTAAATCATTGCATTCATGGTTTATAAATCTTCCCTGGTTCATGTTTGTTGACTGAACAACCTACCCAATCTTTTCATACTTCCATTAGTGGAGTTTGACGCAATCTTGGGCATGGATTGGCTCTCTTTGAACAAATCTAGCATTAACTGTTGGGAAAGGGAGATCACTTTTCACATCTCAAAGCATCCTCTGATTCATTACAAGTGTAAGGAGGAACATGAGTCTACTTTAAATATTTGTCTCTTGTGTTGATATTGTTTCCTTATGAGCATGAAAATCTAGCTTAAATTATTGAGACAAAGAAGATAATTATACCAAAATACATTACCATCGTGTTGGATTATAATGATGTATACCTGGAAATGTTTTCTGGTGTTCATCCTGGCCTAGAGGTTGAGTTTTCAATTGAACTTATCCATAGATATCATCCTATCTCAATGAAACCATACAAAATGTCCACTATAGAGCTAGAGAAACTAAAGAAGAAATTGTAGGAGAATATGGAGAAGGGTACAATATGCCCGAGTGCATCACCGTGGGGTGCGACAGTCCTCTTCTTCAAGAATAAGGATGGATCAATGCACTTATTCATTCATTATCTTGAATTCAATAAAATCCCAATAAAGAAAAAGTATCCCATTCAACAGATAGATGACTTGATCGATTAGCTTCGTGGGGCCAGTAATTTCTCTAAGGTCGACCTTCAGTTAGGATATCACCATCTAATGGTGAAGAAGAAAGACATACCAAAGACTGCCATTCGAATGAGGTACGTACACTATTAGTTCATAGGGATGCCCTTTGGACTCACTAATGCTCTAGCAATTTTCATGGATTTAATGAATAGTGTGTTTAGAGATTACCAGGAAAAATTTTTGGATGTATTTATTGATGATATTCGAATATAATCCAAGGGAATGGAGGAACATGAAGATCATTTAAAAACTCTGATAAATACAATTTTAAGGGAGAAGATGTATGATAAGTAATTTAAATGTGAGATCTGGATGGAGGAAGTATCATTCTTAGGGCATGTTATCACCAGCAAAGGGATATATTTGGACCCTTCAAAGAAGATGGAAATTGAAGAGTGGCCCAAGCCAACTTCTGTAATGGAGATCCATAGCTTTTTAGGTCTAGTTGGGTATTATCGACTATTCGTGAAGAAAATTTCACGATTGTCAAACCCAATGACCAAGAAGAAACAGAAGGGGGTAAAGTTTGTCTAGATAGAAGAATGTGAGGTAAGCTTCAAGGGGATAAAGAGAAGGCTGATCATTGCACTTGTACTCACATTAACAGAAAGTGGAGAAAATTTTGTGATATATAGAGATGCTTCAAATATTGGCTTGGGTTGTGTACTCATGAAAAATGATAATGTGATAGCGTACAAATCATGGCTATTTATGATCCATGAGCTGAACTACCCGACACATGACCTAGAGCTGGAAGCCCTGATTTTTGCCTTGAAAATATAGTGACACTACCTTTATGGTGAGATGTGTGACATATACAACCAACCCCAAGATCCTAATGTATATCTTCCCACCAAAGGTGCACAACATGTGTCAAAGGATATAGTTAGATCTAATCATGGATTTCTCAATTCACTATCATCATAGAATGGAGAACATGGTAGCTGATGCTCTAAGCAGAAATGAACTTACTAGTCCATCCATGTTACTGATTGAGAAAGACCCTATCTTATATGATATGGATTGGATTGATTTAGAAACCATAAGGGTGGGGGATACCTCCCTCCTAGCCCAAATGATTGCACAACTATCCATTCAAGAGAAGATTAAAAAGCACAAACGGATGATGTGGAGTTACTAAAGAGGGTCAATGCAGTAAATGAAGGGAATCTATAAGATTTTTATATCAACGATGATGGTGTGATTTGATTTGGAATGCGGCTTTGTGTGCCTTCATCACCTTGGATAATGAATGATCTATTTGAAAATGCAAATGGCTCAAAATTCCCTATCCATCCTTGGAGTACCAAGATGTATCGGGATCTTTGAGAACACTTATGGTGGGATAACAGGAAGAAAGAGATTGCATAATATATATAAAGGTGCTTAGAATGTCAGCAATTTAAAGCAGAGTGACAAAAGTCCAATGGGATGATGCAAACATTGCCTATACCCATGTGGAAATGGGAGTATGTCACAGTGGACTTTGTCAAGTGTCTCTTACAGACGTTGAAGGGAAATAATGTGATTTGGGTTATGGTTGACAGACTCAATTGTCTCTGATCATGATCCAAGGTTCACATCTAAATTCTCGAGAAGTCTTCAACACGTTTTTTGTACTGAATTATATTTCATCACGACCTATCACCCCCAAAATGATGGCCAATCTGAAAGAACTATCAGACGCTTGAAGATATTTCAAGATACTTCTCTCTAGAATTCAAAGGTGGGTGGGATCATCATATTCCATTTTTTATGTTCTCATACAACAGTAGCTTCCACTTTAGTATTCAGATGGTTCCATATGATGCTCTACAAGGTAATCGATGTAGAACTCCAACCTTTTGCGAAAAAGTTGGAGAACGAAAGCTACATGGACCTAATATTCTGAAATAGATGATGTATAAATATAAAGTCATCAAGAAAAAAATCAAAGTTACTTAGAGTGGCAAAATTTCTAAGTTGATATCCGTCCAAGTGACTGGGAGTTCGACGTTGGAGATAAATTCTTCATTTGAATATCACCATATAAGAGAGTCATGCGGTTTGGAAAGAAATAAAAATTAAACCCAAGGTACATTAGCGCCTTTGAGATTCTTGACCGCATAGGTCCTGTGAGCAAACAACTTGAACTTCCTCTAAATATGACTAGAGCTCATGATTTGTTTCACGTATCACCCCTGAAGAAGTACATACCCAATCCCTCACATGTACTGTACTCAGAGGTGGTACAGTTGGATGATGATCACTTTTATGAGCAGAAACCAGTGATGATTCTGGACTAAAGAGATGAGGTTCTACACAATAATACAAACCACCTTATTAAAGTGTTGGGGAGGAACCAAAAGTTTGAATAAGGTACATGGGAACCATAGGAGGTGATGAAGAAGAATTACCCTCACATGTTTTTGTAAAACGATATTTTAAGGGATAAATTTCATGGGGGGGAGAATGTAATGAAACAAAGTTTTCAATGGAAGACTTCCTTCTTATAAATATGTCATAAAATTAAATTAAAACACAATATAATGAACTACTATATGCGAAGTGGCCTTTAAACCAAAATTTTCTACTTTTGTGTTTGGAATTTTGAAATCTAAAATACATGGTTGAAATCTATAAGTTATTTGGAGTCTAATAAGAATAATATAATTTTTAGTTAATATTTACCAAAACAAATGATCATAAACATACCCTTATTAATAGTTAAATAACCTAATGAATAATAACATTTCCAATGATAGTCATACAATAATATTCAAGATGAATGTTTGATATAACTATATTTTTAGAATGAGTAAATAAATGTTTTAAAACTAGGTTTCGATAATAAATTATAATTATAATTAAATATTAAAATAATCATATTTAGATTTTTTTTGAAAAATGGAATACATATTTGTATAATAAATGTTGAAAAATGGTTAGGGTTATTTTTTCGTATTTTTCAGAAATAAATATATTTTTTATGAATATTAGAATCTGATAATTCCCAATAAATGCTTAATAATGGATTAATTGATTCATTGATAATGATCTGCTGATGTAAGCCCACATGGTTTGAAGTAAAATTCATTTATTACTATTCTTGGTCTTGGAATAATTAATATTTATTGTATTTTGGGAAAATAATAAACTAATGAATAAAAAATTATGAAAACCCTCCCCTCCTCAAATATAAAACCCCCTCTCACTCCCTCTTCTATTCACTCATCTCAAGCCTTGTGCTTTGCCAATATTTAATCTGAATCACTCCCCAAGATCATCCCCCACGTCTAAAATCACGTATACTATTAAAAATACCAAAAACCTCTCCCCTTAAGAGGTTCTCAAAGGAGGAAGTCTCAAGAGGTCTTTGATAACAAGAGGATAACACCAGCGAATTTGAGGTAAGGGTCCTCTCCTTTTCAATCTTCATCTATATTGTTCTCCATGCTATGCATTTTTTGTAATACAAAGTGATGGGGTATATTTTCTCACCTCCAAATTATTTCCCTAATGTTTTATAAGTGATGATAAACCCCATATCTCCCTCATCAAGCCCTCTTAGTTACACCCGATTCCATGATGACAACCCGTAATGGATTCTACCCGAACTTCCTTTATTCCTTCGGGTTGCTCTATCATTCCTTTTAAGAAAATATAGTAGCCTTTTATTTTTAAGTATAACATCAACATTATGATTATATGATCCAAAATCATGTTCCAAGATCCATCTCTCTTTCCCTTTTCTGGATATACATGATTTTAACTGAATCCTTCCTCGATACTTCTCGATAAGCAATCATGATTTATGGGAACCTCACAAATTTTTACCCAGTTTCAAGTGCACACTATACTTTGTTTTAAGCCAACATTGTATTTATTGAATTTATTTTATTATGAAAACCTTATTTCATAAATTCTGGTTTTATATAAATGATTGTCCTCTTTTCTATTTTAAAAGCTATATAATATTTTCTTTAAAACTGCACAAAAATATTTTTATGCTAATGTTTCTCAAATACATTATTTATATGTTTTAATTTATGTTTGACTTCACATACCATTTTATAAGACTATTTTACCCTATTAACTTCCATTCATGTTATGAACCCTTTCATTCATGGACACTTTCATGATACTCTCATCGGTTATGCTTCATGTCATGATTGTGGTACTTAATTCATTCCATGGATACACTTATGTTTAAGTATGGTTGATTACATATGATTATTTATTGTGAAACTATATTTATGTGGTACGAATATTTATGTGGCAAGATTATTCATGAAAATGTTGAGAGGGGTATGCTCAGATAGCGCTCCAATGCATTGGGTAAAGGTAGGTCTCATGATATGCGATTTGAAATGGGATTGGCGGTTAGCCATGAACCATACTAAAATGGGAAACAGGATTCACGGTTAGCCTTGACACATACTAATGAAATGTTTTATGATTCTTACAAGATTATATGATTCTATGTTTATATGATCCCATTCTTATATGATATGATTTCATATGTTCCACTTTTTATTTTCATTACATCATGGCTCCAAACGTAAGTGCTTATGATGTATTCTTATGTTTATTACCTTACTGGGATTTTTAGCTCATCCCTTTATTCAATTGTTCCCCAGGGTACCCTACGAAGATATAAGGGCCTATAGGAATTTAGGATCTCTTTATGGAGATTAAATAATGAAATTTTATTTTTGACCCATGTTATATTTTTATGTTTCTAGTTTTCCAAGACACTACAATTAACAATCCTTGGCTTGTACATTGTTGTATAATTATGATTAAAATCATGTAATGTTATATTTAAAATGATTTGGATGATATAATTATGTCATGTGGTCTTGAGTCCAAAATTTAGTCTAGGGATCATAATGTTTATGTAGTGTATGATATATACATTTACGTTGACATTACTAAATTTCATTTCATTATAGGTCCCTAGGGATATGATTATAGGGTATGTACTAATATTAGAAACATTATATATAAACTAGTTATTTAATATATTCAGTTAATGAGTAATATCTATTTATATACTTGAAAGTATATTTTTTATCTCTTAATTTATGGCATATGAATTATATAAATCTATCTTAGGATCCCAATCCAGGGTCATGACCGGCATATATCATCATTGTAGACTATTATTATTGACTAGTAATGATATGAGACATTTATAAATGCACTATATCAAGGTATTCCCCATGGGAACGTAAGATTAACACCTCTTACCATTATGTTATGACCAAAACCACTATCCATAGTGTGGGTTCACCTTCTCTTACCCAATGATTATTCGATTATTCCCTTGTTTTCGTATGATTATATGTGTTGGAATGTTTCAAATATCTTGTTTTGGTGGTTGAAACCACTAATATTGTGATTGGAATAACCCTTAGGAATATGAGGATTGACTTAATGTAGTAAATTGTGAATTCTTATTCTTATGGAGAAGAAGTAAAAATATTTTATTTATTTCATCTATCATTCTCATTTTCATTATGATTCCCTAGTTAAAAATTATCATTTTAACCCATTACGAGATGATTATTTGATGGATATAGTTTTCGTTTCTCATTAATAAAGATTATTAGCTAAAAACCAGAATAGTTTTACCTTTTTTGGTGAAGTTAGATTTATGACAGAGTATGTTTTCTATTTTTAATCATATATTTATATATACTAACTTCGTGATGTACGCTGCTAAAAATATTCATGGAAGAATACTTTATTTGTGGATTTTCATTTGTTGATGTAACAAAGTTATATATGACTAATTTTTACACTTAAAATTCACTCATATATTTATGTTTGGAGAGATCCATGGTGATTTAGAGTTTATTTGTAGAGGGAACATGAGTATCAGTAGTTGGTGAAGGTTTGTAGGAGTTGATATTCCAATTATAATAAGTTGATGGTAGGTGTGAGGATTATGAAGATTGAGGCATACACATGTGTGGTCTCATACCAATGGTTCCCTATTTTAGGCTTCATATAAAATATTCATTCAAAAAAGGGATAGGATTTGATATGACTATGGTGGAAAACCAAATATGGAAGATGAAAACCCACCCTGATAGGTTGTAGACGGTATTCAAAAATTATATGGAAATACATATATGATCCGGTGATCTGTTCAAGGACCTTGCTGAGGTGGTTAGGTAGTTGTTAGTGAGTTAGAGACAACATTATATTCAATGGTAAACTTTTTAGGGAGATAGATTTAGATTTATCTACTATATTGATTCATCTTAGAAAATAATTGGTTTTCTGAATCTAGATTAGGGAGGTGAAGGCCTAGTGTATAACTAGATGAAGTCAATGGAAAATTATGACAAGAGAGATTTATATATAACTTATCAAAATATCTATGTCATATAAAACTTTAACAAAAAAAATGGATACAATCGTGATCCATTATATTTTTTATTCATCCATATTCAGAGAAATACAAGTCCCAATAGAGATCCCATGTTAGACATTATATTTATAGACTCCTAATGGAAGTGATCACCTACTCCCCATATCTACCGGTGATGAAATATTTTTGCTTAGTAATTTTTTGTTTTTATGGGGATTCATAGAGGATAGTATAGAGCCCTATGAATTCTTAATGGAATAAACTTTGTATCCTCATTTGATTAAATGATAAACTATAATTATTGGTGATTGTTGTTCTCCAAATCTAATATATTAACATTTCCATTCTTGGGTGAGTGAGATCCTTAAAAAATATACATTAGTTTTTCTCAATGGATGTTATAAATGATCTCCAATCTGTTTTTATGATTTTACTTTATTTTAGTAGAAACACTAAATTACCAACTTCCCACAATCATGGAAGAGTATATTGGAACATTTACCAAGGATGTTCTAAGATTTCCCTCAAATAAAGGGAATTATTTATATATTGTTTCACCTAGGAACCACAATAATATATTCTATATATTTTTATATGTCCTAGGATGATTTTTTGGATATAAAGGAATAGTAAGATGACCATATGGATAGTGTTTTCATTACACCATTGGCGATCTCTAGGGAAGCATTGATATTTTTACAAGAAGTTTAGAGGGAGTTTGATACTTTGTATTAACTATTGGCATCATAATGAGTTGATAGTCAAGAAAAAAAATATGTTCTTCCATTGATAACTAATATATTTATCTTCATAAAGTGGGTTAGGTGGGTTTTGATGACCAATTTGAGTTCTAGTTTCCACCAACTTCAGTATTTTCTGAAAAATATCATAAAAATGGATCTATGGTGATGTTAAACTCATTATTGTTTTGGGTTATTCTCTTCAGGATGGATAAAACAATGATATTCTTAATGAGCCTTCCTCAATAGGTACATTAATCCTTTCTTGAAATAAAAAATTGTTTTATTAATTTATGAAAATATTTTTTATTATGAATACAATTATAGGAATGCACATGATTAACGGATTTTCCTAGACTATCATCAAGAGAAATGGTTTTAGGATATTCTATTGGAGCATAAGATATTGATTCTAGAGGACACCTCTTAAAATATTTCATCTCAAAAAATAGATATTCCATGGATTAGAAGAATACCAAGGTTTTTCAATCATGGGATTTAGAAATGATAGATTTTGATGTGCAATGTTTCATTGGGATTTAGGGATACTAAGGGAAAATCCTGGAGGACTTCTCCATGATTCAGTTTCTCAGGACTAAGAATTACTAAAATATGAATCCATTTATTATTTATTAGGGATTCTAGAGATATTTTTAGGAGTTAAAACAGACATTGAAAATTGATAATCTTTTAAAGTTTCCTATAGTAGTATTTCTATGGGGTTTTTATGTGATGTCTCCGGAGATATAATTGGTTGTGTGATGATAATTTTGTGGGTGGTTATTACATATGAGACTTTGTAGACCACATGAAAAAAATAAAAAAAATATCAAGAGATTGTAGTCGTATAGGTAGACATAATTACATGGAAACATTAACATTTTGGTTAGTTGTTTATAGTTAGCTTAAACCAAAAGTATAACAAACCACACTTATCATACATGGATATAACATAATTCTAGAAAAAATATCATCATATTAAAAAATAAATACATGTGGGACATATTTGTTTGGTTTCATTGGAAACATGGAAACATAATAATATAAACTGGTGAAATATCTTAATCATATCCTTTAACGATCTCTTTTTTAGTAATCATACTTAGAACCTCTCTTTATTACCTAGGTAAATGAAACATAAGGAAAGGGGTGAGATCAAGTTATTAGTAAGTGTAAATAATTGATATAAGTTGTAATAACATCAGAATAAGTGTGTGACAAGATGATAACAACATTATAAGATCATACCATGCATATTAAATATCAAAATCAAGAGCCAAGGAATAATTATTGGATGTTTGTAAGAAAAAAATTATAAGGGAATTAGGAGGATAATCAATTAGAGCATAACAAGGGAATATGACATGGAATTTCTTCATATGCGTAAGAATATAATATCCTATGTAAAGGTTATCTTCCAAGACCTTCATAACATATTATTCTTGGGATAATCCCCCATGAACCTTCTTAGGTCTTGAGATAGCCTCCCTAATACCCTCTTGTTTTGGGTTTGGGATTCCCTCCCATGAAACCTCTTATTTCAGCCATGGGATTACCACACAATTAACCTTATTTTTTTGGGATTCAGATTTTATTATGTCTACCCTATTGTTTTAGGCTTGGTATTACCTCTCGTGTACCCTCTTCTGTGGGGATTGGGATGCACTCCCATGTACCCAATTGTTTTAGGATTGTTACGACCTCCCATCTACCCGTTTTTTCCGGCTTGGGGTACCCACCTATGTACCATTTGATCTGATAAATAATTTATCATACCCCAATTCAATAAAGGTAGATATGGTTTCCACCCATCACATAATGAAATCATACATGCATATTCCCCAAGATAAAAAAAATGATCATATCATGACGAATTCCTAATAGAAACTGGTTTTATAAACACCATATTATAACCCATGAATTGAAATTTGTATCATAAAAATTTAATCATATTATACCTAGGTAAAATATTTAAGTTTTATAATCACATTATCATAGAATAAGCTATGAAACGATGTAGGTTCCATAAGTGTTTAATCATTGTATAACCCATGGAAGAGAAACGAGTTTCAAAAACAACTCTTAATATTAATCATAAATATTTTAAATAAATAATAATAATGATTCCCTTTGATCATAACCCTAGAAAATCCAAAACTATAAATAAAGAAATCATTTTAAATGGAGAAGAATTTTAAAATATCATTTGGAACATAAAATTTCTTAGAAAATCACATTATTTTATAACATTTAACATTTTAAAATTCATTATTTTATTCTCTTTAAAAACAAATATTGGAATCATGAGATATAATTTAAATTGTTTCTTAAGTAAAATATCTTGTACACTATGGGAAAATCCATTTAAAACATAACAGTTTTGAATACGTTTTC
The DNA here is from genome assembly GCA_963277665.1 of Viscum album. Taxonomy (NCBI): domain Eukaryota; kingdom Viridiplantae; phylum Streptophyta; class Magnoliopsida; order Santalales; family Viscaceae; genus Viscum; species Viscum album. The sequence continues at coordinate 1,928,664,471 of OY728133.1, forward strand.
ATTTTAAAATAACCTTGCAAACATAAAAGTATGCTTCAAAAATAATTTAAACTCTCCTTAAAATATAATTTTATGAAAACCATTTTATTTGAAAAACACATTTAAATATTATCTTTCCAGAATACTAGGAAAAATTTTCCCTTTAAAACTAATATTTTAAAATTTATAAGGATGCACTATAGAAATTATGGTGAGTAAATCCGTATATGTTGAACAATCCTTTTGTACTATAATTTTTTTGGAAAAGTGCCTTAATCAGAAAAAGAAAAATTATATTCCTTATAAAAATATTTTTATTAAAAATGTAAAACATGGGTAAATATGTAATTTATACAAAATAGTAAGACATTTATGATTTTTTTATGAAATATTTATTTTTCAATAAAACACATTTCCAAATGATGAGAGAAATAATTTTGGGTTTTATAACATGGTTAATTATCTTAAGTTTAAAGAGTTGGACAATGGTACCAATACATGGAGATATCCTGGATAAATATAGGATAAACAAATTTCATGACAGTTCCTGAGATATGTATCATAATGTTTTATCAATTGAATCATAAACATTATAAATCTTGATAAAGGATGAGATTTTATTAATAAACTGTTTCCACTTTGCAAACATTTAATAATTATAATGTTGAAATAATTAAATTAAATGAAGAAAAAAATATCATTAAAATATTTATATTCATTATATAAATTTTCAAGGTAATTATATACACCTCATAGAAAATTTATAGGTGCATAACCAGGGATGTGTGTCAAATAAAGAAAAATGAGACAATAACATTATTGATTTGATAACTATTGAACCCTAAACCCCATAAAATAAGGATCATAAAAGGGATATTTAAACATTTATAAATTTAATTATATTATTCATAGAATAAATTCAAGGGTATTATATAAACCATATAAATAAATTATTGGTGAAGAAGGCATAAGTATCACAAAAAACAAAAGTTAGTTGAGAAAACCCTTACCTTAAGTCATAAAATTTTTACATACGTTCAAACCTCTTGTATAATAAATATAAGGAATTATAAATATTCAAAAGAACAATATTATTATATCTAATACCATATATTATTTTAATATGACTTTATATTTTCTATTTATTTTCAATATCATGTTAAAATTACGTTTTGGGAATTATCCGTTTTGTTTTTCATATATGTTTTGATTTTACATTATTGATTATCTTAGTCAGATCATTATATAATAATTTCAAGAAAGTAAAAAATCATATAAATACAATATATATTCATTATATAAATATTTATAATAATATATAAAATATACCAATATGAAATTGGATCGACTATTCATGGAGATAGTAGGCCGTATGTACAAATGAACACTATTTATATTTTATTATTCTATTGAATGAAAGAATATAAATTAAAAATATGTATATGTATTATAATTATTGTAGAATTAATAATTCATATATATGATATATGTTTACATAACCCATCCTTAACACATTTCATATAATGTGTGAATGGAATCATATGACTTTGAGGTGGTGGTAGTCCACATGTCCATAAATGAAGTTATCATATTTACACAAAATTGAAACCATGAAGGTATGTTTTATGTAATAATTTAAGAAGAAAATTTAGATCATAAATATAATATAAAAATATTATTTCCATCATAATTACAAACCATGATAGGTGGTAATGGAAAAATGAATGACACCATTTTGTGAGGCGGTAGTTTACTATAAACATAAACGGTAAGTTCGTTACACATTTGGTGGATGTGTGTGTATTGTTTTAGTAAAACAATTGTAGTAAAACCCAATATTTATATTTATAATACTAGGGGTATTATATAAATATTCAAAATAGTAAATTTGGTAGTGGAGAATAAAAATAAAATAGAATAGATTGTAGGAGGATGTTACCTCTTCTTTGGGTAACTCCTATTGGTTTTCACCAATTGGCTTACTTGATTGGATTTGTTAAAATATTTTGGTTTCTAGGTTTAGAAGAGTTAATTTGGATTATTATTTGTTATGGATTAGGATGTAAAAATGTTTCTTGATAGGTATGAGGGAGTGAGAGGGTGAGTGTCATTTTTATTATGGAGGAGGAGTGTCATTATTGTAAATATAAAAAGGTAAACACTATCAAGAGATATCCATTACATCATTTGCCTCCAATAATTTTAAATATTATGTAAAATTTATGATGTGGTCTATATATGGTCATAAAAATTATTTTATAAGTGTATCTTCAGTATTTTATCCCATTATATAATGATAAATGAATAAGTAAACTCATTTTTTCCTTAATCATTGTAATTAATGTTAATTACGTTCACTATTTCATTTGAAAAAAAAAATCATACAGTGTTATATATTATATATTATTATTATTTCAAATATTGAATCCATTTTTCCAAAATATAAACTTATGGTTGGATGATGTTAAATTAAAATTAATTTCAAAGGCATATCAAGAAAATGTTTTCTTAAAGAAAAAATTCCAAAAGTTTTAAATGTTGTTATATAAAATTTCAATGTAAAATTGGTTAAAATTACTTAAATTCGAATAATTTTTTTTATAATTGTTTTAATTATTCATTAAATCCAAATTAATAATATATATATATATATATATATATTATCAAAGATGTTTTGATTTAAAATTAAGTATTTTTCAAAATTAATAAAAAAATGGAAATTCTCATAACAACACAAAAAATTCACCCAATGTAAACATTGATATTATTAATTGAAAAAATATTTCTATTTGATAAAATGAAAAAAATAAAGGTCTCAAAATTTCTATTTAAAATTTTTTATCCATGGAAAGGTGGTAAAATTACCCTTTCGAAAAATAAAACATCTAATAAAAAGAAAGGATTTATTCTTATCTTATAACTATAAAATATAATGGATGAGTATAAAAAAATATTTATTGAATTAAAATATCAAAATTTTATTTGAAAAATTAATCAAAAGTTGTTTTTTAATTTATTAAGATAATTTTTTTTATACATTGAAAAACAGAATTCTTAGAAAAGTAATTTAGTTATTTTAAAACATTTCATACATTAATTTATAACTAATTGATAACCAAAGGAATAATTTCATACACTTTTGTAAATAATTTTTTCAAAATTTAGTTAATATTTTTTATAACATTTAATCCAATGGATAGAGGGTAACTATAATAATATTATGATAACAATATTAATAGTATATTTTCGTTCAGAAAATCTATGCCTTGCTTATAATGCAAGAGAACATGGTGCTTGTGTATAAAAATACATATTTATTGTTGTATGAAATGATAAGTATTAAAAATATTATATTAAATAGAAATAAATTTATGCTAATTTTAGGGTCTTACATTTTACCCCCTTTAAAATGAATATCCCCTACAGAATTTGTATGGGTTATCAATGATTTAATACATTAATGTTACTTTCATAGAAACCCATGACAAAAAAATAAATACTAAAATTGTATTTAAAAACAGGAAAGTTTTAGACATTAAATATTCCCAAAGTAACTCAGAGGTAGGTTTGTACACAAGAGAACATCAGTGGAATGTTAAGGAATGGACATAAAATAAAAGAGTAATCCATCTTAATTATTGATAAAGACCACTAATCACAAGAAGGTTGGAGTTGTAGAGAAAGTTAAAAAATAAAAAAACCATAAATAAAAGATTCAAAATAGTGGAAATTGATTTCATAAAAAATGATGATAATTTGAAAATATTTTATTTCAATACCCATTTTCCTAAATTTGATTAATTTTCTTGAGATGATATTCTTACATGATTTCAGTACAACCTCACTATTTGTTCTTCCTTAATATATTTCCACATTATCAATTATTTCGGGAAATTAAGGTGAATATGTCCTTTCTGAATCATTAACACATCATGAAATCAATAAATATAATGATGTGTGATTCTAAATTTCTTTCGTTTTCACAAAAAATGGTTATAAAATGTTATACAATATGAAAAAAATCATCATATGGTGAGATAATAATTTATTCTCTAAAACTACATCAGAATTTTAAAATACACCATTCCAGAAAAGGATAACATTATAACCTTTATAAAATATATATGTCCAAAAATATAATAAAGCCTACATATTTCCTTATTCCAATTTTTATTATGTATATTAATTAAATCAAAATATTTTGTAAAATTCATCAATGGTAGCCTAAACCACTTGTGAATATGTCTTTAATTAGTTCCCAGGTAATATGTACCATCAAATATATTTATTCAAATCCAACATATCTTTATAAAAACATCATTATATCATCATTATATTTTTGAACCTTAATGAAAAAATAATACTGAAATTACTTATATATTTCATGATTTTTCAAACATAATATTTTAATTCCATAACATATAAACATAAATAAGATAATATTGTCATTAAAAAATTAAGAATGATTGATCCAATTATTCTTTAATAATCAATTCCTAGAATATAAAATTTTAATGAAGACTTAAGGTTATTCAACCTCAATATAATATAGCTACTTACATTTAATGTAAACCATATGATTATAACATATAATAACATTCACTTGTAGGTTGTGGTCTATTTATCTTTAACTATATAATCATTAATCATACTCATTTATGATTCCCTTTATAATATTACCACATAATAAATTTATTTTAACAATGCCTATACTTTCAACATCTGAAACATTAAATGTTAACTATGTTCCTTTTAGTTCCTACCATTTAATAAAACTAGAAAACCTATTATGGGAATATCTTTTCATTTAATAAAACCACATAATCCTTGAAAATTGATTTTAGGATGCCTCAATCCTGAAGCCTACTTTTAAATATTGGAAAATTTTGTTTATCCTTACATATATCCATATAAATATCCTTATAAATATACCTAGGGACCCCAATAATGTTTTCTCATTCTAGTTTCCAAAGGTTTCCTAAAACATTCAGTTGAGACCAACTATAGAGTTCCATGATTAAAATATATGGATATTACATTATTTTAGACAAATATTAGTCACATTAAAAAAATACATGCCCAAGGATCAAAATATATTAATTTTCTTGTAATATTCGATATATAATCTTCTAACATGGTGAAGGATCTCAACATCACCCTTAAAGGGTTCCCAATTTCAGTACACCAACATATAACTTTTTTTCATTACATAGTGAAATGAAACATAAGAAATGGTTGACCTTAGATTCTCAGTAAGGGTAATCAACTGATATATACAATAATAAAATTTGATTAAGGGTGTGATAACATGTTCATAGCATTAGAAGATCATACCCCATATATCTAGTATCAAAATCAAGATTCATGAGATAAATATTGGATGATTATAAGACATGAAACATATGGGAATAATTAGAATTGTCACTAATATAATAATAGAGGAATGAGACTTAAAATTGTGGTATAGGAATAATAAAATAAAATCTGATGTGAAAGCTATATAACAAGACTTTAATAACATGTTAGTCTTGGGCTCATCACCCATGTACATACATCGGGCTTGGGATTCCATCAAAGGTACCCTCCGGTTTCAAGCTTGTGTTACATACTGTTTGACCTATTTCTTAATGACTGGGATGACCTCCCAAGTTCACTGTTGTTTTAGTCTTAGGATTCCCACAAAAGCACCCAGTTTTTTTGTTCTTGGGATGAACTCCCATGCACCCTCTTATTTCAGGCTTGGGATTCTATCCTGGGCTACCTCTTGTTCCGAGCTTGGGATGACCTCCCATATAAACTATTGTTTTTTTCTTGGGATTGCCTCCTATATACCCTTTTTTCTCATAAAACATTTATAATTAATCAATTCATTATAGGTAAAAATATGTCCCACCCATTACATTATCAAATCATACATGCATGTGCTAATTGATAATAAAACATTCATCATATCATAAACCAGAAAAAAGATACGGTATTTATAAACCTAATATCATAACCTAAGAAATTAAATGGGAATAAATAAAGTTTGATCACATCATAACCTAAGGAAAATATATAAGTTTCATTTAATAATCATTGGATCATAGAATAACCCATGAAATGAAGTGAGTTTCATCATTGTTTCATCATTTGATAACGTATAGAAGAGAAACGAGTTTCATACCAATCATATCTTATTAATCACAAACCATTAAAATAAAGAATAATATTCATTTCTATTGATCATAAATATAATAAATTAAAATCTATAATAAAATATATCTTCGTAGATAGAGATAAGTAATTTGAATGATCACATAGATCATATATTTTCTTTGAAAATAATTTTTTTAAAACATATAACATTTTCAAAAACTTTTCTTTTAAACAAGTATTAAAAAAATTTATGATTCATGATAAATGATTTAAAATAGTTCTTGAATAATATATCCTTTCTTTATTGGAAAAATATTTTAAAAACAGAAAATATTTGAAAAAATATTCCACTAAAAATAACGTTGAAAACTTATAATCGAATATTTGAAAACAATTTTAATTTTTTTAAATACATTTATTTTAGAAAAAAAAAATTATTGAATAAAAAATAATTTTTTTTCAGAATATTAGTAAAGAATTTTATTTTGAAAACTACTTTGTAAACATTCAAAATAAGATTTAATGAAATAATGGCGTGTAAATCCGTATATGCAAAACATTTCTTTTACACTGTAAAAGGCATAGAAAAATACATTGCTCGAAAAATGATTAGGAAATTTTTTTAAATTTTTTTTATTAAAAAGTAAAACAACATGTAATTTTTTTCCACTTCATAAAAATTAATTTATGAAAACATGTTTATAAAAAAATGTTATGTGAATAAAACAATTTTCTGACTGAATAGGGAAATAACGTACGATTTTTGTAAAAATAATTTCATTGTTATCTTAATTTCAAATTGGGGAAATTGGTAAAAATAAATTGATATATCATTGATAACATGATGATAATAAAAATATTAGAGAGTTATTGTGATGTGGATCATAAGATTTAATCATTTTAAGCTTGAACATAAACAAAGTCGATAAATAATGTGATTCTAGCATTAAACCTTTAATACTTTTCTTTCCTTAAATAATTAATCTATGAAAATGATAACATTATATGAAGATTAAATTATCATAAAAAAGTGATATTTGTGACATAAATTGTCAAAGGTAATTATGTAAAACTCATATAAAAATTATCGGTTCGTAACATTGCATGAGTTTTAAAAAAGTGAAATTGAGGCAAAATTAAATTACCGATTTGGTATCTTTTGAACCATAAAACTCAAGGATGAATGAAACATAAAATGGAAATAAAAAGATACAAATAAGGTATAAGAATAATATAATACATTAATGTGTTTTTTATACAAAAACTAAAAGAAATGAGTTGTGAATAAGGTGTAAGTATTCTATAAATAAATGTTATATAAGAAACCATTAACTTACGTCTTGAATTTATTTGTACACATTCAAAAATGATGTATAATAAATATATGTTTATTATAAATATATAACAGAACCATATTATAATATATTATTCCATATATGGTTTTATTATGACTTTATAATAACCATTTATTAACAATTCCACATTCAGGTTTTGTTTCAGGTAATATTTGCTTGGTTTTTCATACATGTTTTCAGTAATTATTCTTGATACACTTACGTAGATCATTATTTACATATTTATATAATGTAAAATATGATTTAAATATCACAAAAAATCATTGTATAAATATTTATATTATCCTATAAAATATATAAATATGAAATTGAATACACCGTTCATGAAGATTGTAGGCCGTACGTATGCATCAACATTGTTTCCTTTTTATTGTCATATTGAAAAAATAAATCCAATGATATATATATATATAATAATAATAATTCAAATATAATTATTATTTCATATATATAATACAATTTTACTAAAAACTTCTTTAATATAGTCCAAGTAAAGTTTGAATGAATCATATCGCTTTGATGAGGCTGCAGTCCACACACCCATAAATGATGTTATCATATTTACATAAAATAAAAAGCATGAAGGTGTGTTTCATGTAAATATTTCACAATTATTAAAATGTAATAAATATATTATATATAATATGGAAACATTATTCTGATCAAAATTACCATCCATGAGAGGTGTTAAAGGAAAATGAAAAATATCATTTCATGAGGAGGTAGTCCACCGTACAAATGAATAGTAAGTTCGTTACCAATTTGATGGTGTTGTGTGTAGGTGTAGATCAAAACCATTTAATAAAAAAATCTTAGCATATTAAGGATATTTTTGTTAATATATTTCCATGGAATAATAAGACTTTATTGGAAGGAGAATGAAAATAAAACAAAAGATCTTGTGGAAAGATGTTACCTCTTCTTTGGATTAGCTATTTTTTGGTTTGCACCAAAGGACATCCTTGGTTGGATTTCATCCCAAAGTGAGAATTATTGTATGGAAAGAGTTAATTTAAAATATTAATTAAAAAGGACACTTCTATGGCCATGTGATATGATAAGTGATAGGAAGTGAGGGGGGGTTTCCTTTTATAGTGGAGGAGGAGTGGAATTTTGGTAAATATAAGAACTTTAACACTGTTGAGAGGTCTCCCTTACATCCTAGGCCTCCAGTAATTTTCCATTTTTTAGAAAAGGTGGTAAATTACAGAATTAAATCAAAAAAATTTCAATGGGAAATTTGTCCATAGTATTTTTTTCAATTACATTAATGTTTAAGAACTAAGTAAACTATTTTTTACCTTAATCACTATGATTAATTTTAATTAAATTTAGTAATATTCATGTTAAAAAACCATGTTAGACATTATTTATATTAATAATTATTATTATTCCAAATATGGAATCCATTTTTTCACATTTTAACAATCAATCTGGCACTAATAAATTAAAAATTTATTTTGTAGATGTGTCGTTAAAGTAGCTGTTTTAAAGTGAAGAAGTCCAAAATATCCAAATATTTTTATATCTGACTTCAATAAGAAATAGGCTTCAATGAACAACATTGGACTAAGGTTTTTATAAATTATCTAATTAGACTTTAAAACAAAATAAATATAAAAATTAATATATAAATAAATTATAAAAATGAATTTTTGAATTAAAATTCTTTATTTTCACTATTCATTAAAAAATGAATTTTCTCAGAAAAATGCCAAAAATTCACTAAAATTGCATTTTTATAATATAATTATTAAAATAATGTTTATTATTTCAAATAAAATTTAAAAATGTTTCAAAAAAATTACTCAAAATGGAGTCTCCATTAAAATGTGGTAAAATTATCTTATAGAAAATTACAACTTTTTATTCATAAAATTGTATTTATTCTTATTTTATTTCAATAAGAAATATAATAAGAGTATAAATAATAATTATATAATATATATAAAAATTTTATAGAAAAAATTTCTCAATTTTTTTTGTTTAATATTGTATAGATTACATTAATGTTTTTTCCAAAATCTCAGAACATTACAATTTGGCCCTAATATACATCATCATTGAGAGACATATTGAACTAAGGGAGAATAAATTTATGGAGTTACAAGAGGAATATGACGTTGAGATTATGTATACTCTTGTAAGGGGAAACAATGTGATGTATTCTATTATTTTTATCATTGATTTTTAATTGATAGTATTGAAATATGAGTTGTGAACATTGTAAAAATAATCCTTGGTGGATGAGGGATAAGTGGAAAATCTCTAATACATGGTGTGGGAAATAAAAATTCATTAATATATAAAATAGACCCATATAATCATCATCAATCTTAAAGTCCTCAAGGAGTATATATCCTCAATAAATGTGATGAATGGAATTTTTAAGGACGGTACGACTTCATCCTTTTCTAATGATGATCAATGATGATACTCACACCATGTGAGGATTTTATTAGGGAGTAAAAAACATCAACATAACCATATATCTAGGTATGTAGAAGTTTTATCCAGGAATCAGTTGTTACTTTTATTGGATAGGTAATCAGTGGAGTATTTATATGTTTTTGTAACAATGTCTCACATATAAAATGGTAATTGAATGAATAAATGTCACATTTTTTTAGTTGAACCCAAAAAAGATTAAAATTAGAAGTGGGATTAACTATCAATGGATTATTTAATTGGTATTCATTGATCAATAAGAAGTCACAATTATATTTGGGTCATCATTGGCCAAGTGACCTAGTCAACACAGTTTCATCATATTTGAGAGTTTACTTTTGTGGAGATATTCAGATGTAGGTATGTAGATGATATCCCCAAGATTCATGGTATACCAATAATGATTATTTTTTGAAGGAATTCTTGATTCACATCCTACTATAAAGGATCTTATGGGAGGAATCTGTCACTTTGTACTAGATGAGAACATTATTTCACCCACAACGAAATGACCCAAACTAATAAACCATTCAGTTTCACAAGGATATGTGAATCACCCCATTATTTTAATGTGTATTTTAGTTTAAATAATTTCCAATTTAATGATATATTAATTTATTTGAAATACATAGTTTAAATTATTTATGATATAAATATTAGGATTTGATGTGATAGTTATCACATATCAATTGGATTGGAATGTTTGGATATTTTTTTTGAAAATACATTTTTTCCATATTTATAAATTCAATTCAGTTCTTATTAATTTAATAAAAAATAAAATAAAATAATTTGAATGTAAATAGAGTTTCTATTTTAGAATAACAATATTATATAGAAAATGTTTTTTTATCTTTATAAATTTTAGTAATATATATTGATTAATTATTTTTGGGATATTTTTAAAGTATACATATAATAAAATGTTTTAAAAGTCATCTAATATTTTTAGTTATAATTAAATTATAATAAATCATTTTTTATTTTTAAAAATGTATTTAACTAAAAATATTTTCTTCAAATAATGCATGTTTATCACTACTATAAATAGGAGATATAACAATTGTCCTATACCAATTTTATGGAAACAAAATTGGCATAGGTACCTGAGAGAGACCCAATACCAATGGTTTCGCTGAACAGTCGGTATAGGTGATAGATATAGATATGATGTTGGTAAAACCGTTGGCATAGGTACCGTAAAAGAACCCTATACCATTGGATTTGTCCGAACCGTTGAAATATATACCATAAAGATCCCGTATACCAATGGTTTGACAAAAAAATTGGAATATTAGATAGATATTCCAATGCCTTTTCGAAATATTAGTATAGGTACCATTGAATGACCCTATACCAACAATTCCTGTGAAACCACTAGTATATGTGATAGTTATAACAATAGTTTGGCCCAAACTGTTGGTATGACTACTATAAAAATACCTTATACAAGCATTTTTGTCAAATTATTAGTAGGGGTCCAAAAAAATTCAATTACTATCCCAAAATATTCCAACATCATGTATACTAACCTATACCAATGGCTTTGGAATCCATTGGTTTAGGTATTCATATTTATAATTAATTCATTTAAAAAATTACATTATTTACACCAAAATTTAAATAACAATTAAATATGCCAAAAAATATCTATATTTATCATTTTATGTTCACATATTAATTTTAGCTTAGTGGTTAGGTCATCGAAATATATGTTGGGTGTGTTGGGATTTAAATCAGTCATGTATTTTAACATTACCTACATCAATGGTTTTAAAAACCATTGGTATAGGTATTTCATATGATGTATACAAATGGTTTGGGAAATATTGGTATAGCCAACCTATACCAATAATTTCCATTACAATTTTAATATTTATAGTATTGTTCTATAACGATGAAAAATGATAGTGGTCTCGCAAACAATTAGTAAAAACTATACTTATGGTTTGGGGGTCTGTTCCAATAGGTCCATATCATTGGAATATAATTTATTTCTTATTTTATATTATATATTTAAATTCAAAAAATTATGTAAATTTAATGTTGTGAAATTTATTCCACATTTTAGGTTAAAAAAATTTGTATAATTCAATAATTTAAACTTAAATATTGTTCATAGTTATTTGTAATAAAGGTTTGTTACCATAGTTAAGGTGAAAACATGTTTAGAGGGGGTGGTAACCTAAAGATAAGGATAAAAAAATCACCAACCAGTTGATTTAAATTTTTTAGTTGATAGTATTTTGAAACGACAATTTATATTTACAATTTTTTTACAAATTGGACTCAGTTATATTGATTTATATTATAATATATTTTAATATTTGAAAGATTCTATGTATGACCCCTCCTTTATAAAAGGATACCACCACTCCCATCTTCCTCACACATCAGGTTCCCTATATATCAACCAATCAAACCACTAATCCCTTCTTAAAATCCATACCAATGTATTTTATTTCCTTTTATCAGAATAACATTCATTTAAGGAATAATATATAAGGAAAGAAAGGTTTCTTAATTTGGAGGTATTAATCACAACCAAGTCCTTTCAATTACATTTTTTCTTATACCTCCTCAAAGTATTTGTTATCCATTCCAAAAAAATAACTTCGGTATTTTATTTATAAATATTTTTTATTATTATGATACATCAACCATTTTAAATCTCCATTGCATTAAATAAAATATATAATTATTGATCATGCTTATTTATAGCCTACTGTATCCATGAGGAGTATGCCTAAGTCTTCACACCGGACTAGACACTCCCAAAAATATTCTTAGGTTAATTGAAATTTTCATTATGAATTATTGTAAATAATTTTAATATATTATGACCAAGAAGATCCTATGATAATCCTAATATTTCATATATTGAAAATAACGTCTAATGATTCAAAAATAATTAGAATGGTTTTATATGAAGACATGATTAATCATTGTGATTATTATTTCTCAAAATATATTCTATAAACCTAGTCAGTGTATAAAATTAGGAGGAATCATGTTAACCAAAAAGGTGATGGGTAATTTAGTGACCATCCCTTGGAATAACTAAAAAAAATATATGTAGTAATGTAAAATCTTGTGGTGATGCTCAACCAAACCTCTAAATGATTTAATGACAACATGAATTACATTGATCATATAACTATGAAATAGATGGAACAACTCACTATTGTATCTTATATATATGTAAACTTCCACCTTCCATTAGTTGTCACCTAGATACAAAACTCTCTAAGAAATGTATTAGTACTACTAAATAGATATTTTCCATTCTCCAGTGTTTGGAACGTGAAAATTATATCCTGGAAGAATATCACTTGTAAAGTGAACAATATCAATGTAAGTCACTTATCAAAATTATACGGCCAGGGGAGTAAAATGAGTCCATTTCATCAGGATAGTTTAAAACATTATGTTTCAATAATTATTTTCCCCTAGAATTTCACATAAAAATAGAAATATAATTTATAAATCAAAATAGAAGGATAAAAATTCTGTTTTTACCTGTTATTAAACATTCACCCAACTTACATAGTATGATTTCAGTTTTTTTATTGATCCTAAACGAATATTGTTTGATTATTTACAATCTTAAATGAATGTTTCTAAAATACATTATACACAATAGAAATTTATAGTTATGAATAATCATTTTATGTTCTGTCAACATAGAATAGGAAATTAAAGACTCTTAGTATTCTTGAGGTCTTGTGGATTGAAAAATAAAGATAGAATTTTGAGGAATTTGTAACAAAAAATCAAAAGAGGAATGAAAAGTAATATTCATTCATTTAACATGTTTGAAATCAAGCGGGGAAAAAATTTCCTTATGGGGCCTAGAAAAGGTTTTAAAAATAAAAAATAGTGCTAATAAGTAAAATAATATTGAAGTGATGTGAAGAGGATAGTGAATGAATGTAATGAAGAAAAATATTAATTGAATGTAAAAACCACACTCCACATCTATAATTTCAAGGAGTGGAAACATTAGGCCAATTAGTTCAGGATTTTTATCGTTAATGGCGAAAATCATCATTAGAAATCTTTTTATCCTAGGTAAATAGTTAAATGTCATGAAATCCTAGATAAATATGTAATTCATGAGAATGGGGGTTTGAGAGGTACACTTTCTATCCACTCTAGAATTTAAAATAAATTACTTATTTTTCATATATACCATATTTTAAATATAATGAATTTTATAAGGTTATTATGTTTCCACCTTCACAAATAGATGTTTAGTTAGAAGTTAAAACACTTAATGTAATATTTATCACATCACATGTATATAGATCATGTCTTATGGATGTTTTTTGTAAGTTTCATCATATATATGTATATATTTATTTATTTAATTCTCCCTCTAATTGAATTTTATTTTATTTTGGGAATGGATTATTTGTCATTATATATAACCCATTTCAATTGTTGACGAAGGGAAGACACAATTAATATTAAGAAACCACATATACTCATCTTTCATTGCAAAGATGAATATGAAATTCCATTTGATGACTCATAAAGAGTATAGTGAATGATATATATTATTGAGGATATTTATATCAGATGGTTGGGGATAAACTCAACATAGAATATATTCTTATTTTTTATAATTAAAACATGGAATTTTCTAAACAATTGGATATTCCTCCGACTAATAGTGAAGTTCAGTTTTTAATAGAACATATATATGGGGGCACACCATATTCAATGACCCTATATATAATGACCATGATTTATTTGTTGGAAATGATGTTGAAACACTAGGATAATATTGATAGGATATTTATAAAACCTAGTCCACCACCCTAGGGTGCACATGTCCTTTTTGGTTACCTAGAATATAATTTAATGCATCATGTCATAGATTAATTAGAATATCACCATATCAATATCAATATATTTTTTTCATCATCCTCATGTGGATAGTCAATTTGATATGATTTTTGGAACTCTATAATTTACCAAATTTGACCATAATGATAGATATTGTCAAATGGGGGGGTCAAGAAGGAGGATATAAACAATAAAGAATTTATAATTATTTAGGATATTTATAAAATTATTTTTATTATATTTGGACATTCCAACTCCCCCTATCTTCATGGATTAAATAAATAGTGTATTTTAAGATTACATTGATCAATATTGTTTCATATTTGAAAATGATTTTTTAATATATTAAAAGCGTAAGGGAGAGAATGAATATCATTTGGTAATTGTGATAAATAATATAATGAAATAAAATTTAGATGTTAAATTTAACAAGTGGTTGTTTTGGATATATAATGTAACATTAATTGGTAATACAATCTTAGTTGAGGGTATATTAGAAGTTTTTTCAAGGATGTTTGTAATTGAATAGTGGATTCGAAGAATCATGGTAACTATAATCCATATATTTTTTTTGGTTGGAAGGATACATCCAATTAATTGTGATACATTTCTGAGGGTTTTATAATAAAATAACCATTTTTCTCTAATGGGATCCATGTTTCATTGGAAAGATGGATGTGAGGAAAATTTTAGGATGGTAAATCAAAATTGGTCAGCAAACCTAACTTATACGAACCTACTTTATAGGTGGGTTTTTATCATTAGTAATGTGTCAAAGAACAAATTTTGATGGATATTCATGTATAATTAGATGATGATATCTTGTTCCTTGAAGAATTATAAAATTGATGACAAAAATTAATTGACTCCTGATTTAAAATTGGAATGTTAATTTATTCATATAAAATTTTGTGGAATTACCATTATGGTGAATGGTCTGATATATATACTGATAATAACATCAGGATGTATATACTCATGAAAAGTTAGAGGAATATGTTATCAATGATATATATAGATATGATTAAATATTATAACATCTTATTTAACTTCCACCTATGATGTTAAATATATCTAATCTGTTTTAAGAAGAATGATCATTCTAGTTTTTTCAAGATGACGATTAAAAGGTATCCAATATTTATTGATTTAAAAAATATGAATCATGAAATAATTGGGAATGAAGAAAAATACTATCTTTATTAAATAAATTTTCAAACATAAATCCATGTATGGATTAATGAGGCATTTGAGGAAGATTTGGAACTATACAAACATTTGAGAAATAATCCTAATACTACTACAAAATAGAAATATATCAACTATTTTACTAAATAACCATGGTTATGGGTCTTTTTTTAGAGGATATATCCATAACTATCTAAATCTATTGCTATAGAAAACACTTATAACCATGGTTGTTATAATTTGTGTCTATAAGATTCCTAAAAATGTGTGGTTAAAAACATTCCCACTAGAAGGGCATGAGAAAACCTATTTCCATAAGTTATTTTTATTCCCACAATTTTAAAAAATATCAATATATATAAATATATATTAATACAAACAAAGAATAAACTTTAGATTAGTGTTCATGTGATTGGTTCAAATATAGTTGTTCTAGGGCTCAAATCTAGAAGGTGACATTTTTTTAAAGAATATAGACACCATTGTTTATCGCAAAAATACATATATTAGGAAGGTGTAAAAAGAATATGTTTATTTACATAGTAGATAACATTGGATAAGGACCTCGATTTTTTTTTCTATATCTCTCATCCTATTGCCACTCTATTAGAATCCATAACTCGATAAACCATGGAAATAACTTTTAAACATGATTTTTACAACAAAACCATAATTTTTTATGATAGATATAGGTGAAATTTGTAGTTATGCGAGTTAAAACAATATTTTAATGGAATGATAAGGTTCAGTAATCATGTATGTGACCCATAAATACAATAATGGAAGAAGGATCTGTTTTATGAAGAACATATTATATCATTCTCTATTCATCTGAGATGTACAAATACATTTAGAGACCCAAAATGTATTTCTAGTGGAATAAAATAAATAGATTTTTTTTTAGAGTTTATATATTGTTTCCTAGTATGAAAATAAGTAAAGGATGGTAGATATAAGTACATTGAGATGTTTCAATCATTACCCATAGTAGAATGTAAATAGGAAGACTATACACTTGTTTTTTCATTATAATCCACAAAACAATAAAATAGAATAATGATATATGGAATGTAGTTGATTTCCATATCAAGTCACTCCACTTTATTTCAATAAGATAACATTACTCTCTTTATTATATTTTTATTATGTATATTAATGGATTGATGAGATTTCTTTCTACTCTTCTAAATTAATATCCTATCATGATATAATATTTTTCTAGATGTTTTAGAACATTGTTTAATCAAATTTGGATACAGAGTTGAGGTTGAGTATGATATATAATTCTCAAATAGATGGTTAGTCTAAGATGAAAAATTTATACCCTAGAAGATATGTTAGAATTGTTTTGAATGGATTTTTAATATTATTTTTCGCAAGATCAACATTTTATTGACTAATTTTCATACAACAATAACATTCACTACTACACTGTGATGTCCCATTACGATCTCTTCCATGGAAGGATTTTGGAAACTCTAATATAATGGACTGATATCAGAGAAAGAAGACTATTGGGGACATTGATATATGAGGAAGTGGTAGAAAATTTTAGATATATTACGAAACACGTCTAGAAATATTTGAGTCAAAATAAATGTTATGATAAAAATCATCATCAGTATGTGGATTATGAATTTTTTAAAAGGTATTCTAAAGTATTTCACTAGGGAACAATTTTATGAGATTTAAGAAGAATGAAAATTTGATTCCAAAATAAGATTTTCCCTTTTAAGATACATTATCATATATGTATAGCATATCATCCCAAGGAAAATCGACTAAATCTATATTGATTTAACTCTATGTTCAAATTATCTATCTTTAAGAATTATGTAACAAACTGAAATATTACAAATAAAATTCCTCTTGAAATTTTATTAAATGTGTTATTATGTATTATAGTAATAAGGAATACATGATAAAATATGGTTTTATTATATATTGTGGTATTTAAGACACAACTTAGAAAATTCACCTTTCATAATATTGCTATTTAATAGTGACCACAGGATTGATATAAATATAGTGTTTTAACAATTCTGATTGACATAGAGTGGGGATCTTATGGATTCCTCT
Organism: Viscum album; assembly: GCA_963277665.1. Classification (NCBI taxonomy): domain Eukaryota; kingdom Viridiplantae; phylum Streptophyta; class Magnoliopsida; order Santalales; family Viscaceae; genus Viscum; species Viscum album. Next base: position 1,928,682,509 of record OY728133.1, read on the forward strand.
AGTAGGATCGTTCCCTATGGATCCCAATTATTTGATATTATTAGGGATATAAAATCACTAGTATTTTTCCATGAACAATCCCAAAATGAGATCCACAAACATAAGAATGAGTGAAAAAATTTATGGGAGAAGTTTAATCTCATTGAGATCACGACCCAAACCATGTAAGCTAATGCACACCATGAATGTTTCACCATCATGGACCTTACCCTTAGGTAATTTTTATGGTTTTAAAGATATATGTATTAGGTCCATAAAAATATGAATAATTATATTTTATTTTCAATAGAATAATGTTTATATATTCCTCTTATTATTACCTCATAAATATTTTTTATTTTTATACTATAAAATAGAAATTGATTTTTTATTTAGTATTCAATTACAATCAAGACTTTTATATTGATTAATTAATTTATTCTTAAACAAATAATATTTTAATAAAATAGTTTGGTTTAATTATATTTATTAATTATAGATTATCATGAAATTGTTATGAATTCAAATGTACTTTTTTATTATGGTTTAGTAATTATTATTGTCAAATAACCCTATCAATTCCCAATAAATATCTATTCATATTATTAATTATAAAAGATATTTAAAAAAATATTTTGATAAAATGAATATGTTTTTTGGAATAATAATTTTGACCTTATCTAATGATGAATGTTTCATTATTTTTTGAGATAGTAGATTTTTTAGTTTAAAATTAACCACCATATAAATATATGATGTGTATTATGACATCATAATGACCCAATTGTGTAGTAATAAATACTTTAATGGGTATCCACGACCATATATATGTTTTCACATTAAAATATATTGAATTTAGTTTTGTTTCAATAATTTTATAATGGATTTATGAATCTTTAAATAAAATTAATATATTTTAAGATTTTAAAATAATTTCTTTTAGAGTATGGTTCATTTCCACAGCAACAAGGGTATTATTTTATTATAATCGGCTGATGGACTAATAAAATAATTAAAAAATACCCTTCTATAGAAACATTGGGAAAATCCATTACAAGCTTTTTGGGTATGGTTATTTTATTATATTGAGTCGAAAGCCTATTTTTGGGAAATAATAATGAACTCCCCTCTCTTTAACTATATAAAAATAAACAATCTACCCATTATCTACAAAAAATATCATTAAAAAATTTACTTACTATGATCTCCCTTCCCCAATGTCTATCCTAGTAACCCCATTCCCTCACGTATATCCTCCAAAGCATTTTGAATCACGCTCTCATGTTAAGGGATCCTTTTATTCTCAATTTTTTTAGGTTTATTTATTATATTATGCATTATATATATAATTCCTAGTTTTGGGATACATTATTCCATATCCTAAGTACTATCCATTTTTAAAAAAATGATGATTTACCCCTTTCTCCCTCATCGAACTATTTTTTGAAATTTTATATAATGATGCAATAATGTGAAAATATCACCATAATATTTTATGCCAATAAAAATTGAAGGGAATACCAATACCATATTCATAAAAAGGGTGTTAAATATTATAAACATATATATCTTTTACCTGGTACATACATGTATGTATTATGTACTAAAGGATTATTGAATAAAATGTGACGATTAATGATTCCATGTATTATGATCTATTTTAAATAGTTAAGAATGTGAATGAAATGAATGTGATGGGTGATCCCAAAATTCTATAGTGATACAATGCATTTGGTAATGAATTATTCTCATGATATGTCTTATACCGGATTAATGAGAAAACTGAATCTGTCACTTGAAATTCTCTATAATGATTTCTTAGAATTTAGGCTTGACCTCAGTTTATGATTTTTTGTTTTCAGTTGTTTCCACATTTCCCATGTAGCCTTTTTGATCATCATGTTATATCATTTCCCATTGTTCATGTGTATGATTATAACTCTTATTATTCCCCACTGATTTGCATACTGAATAACATGTATTATTTTATTCGTGTTATTCATTTTATATTCACATAATGAGATTTATTCTTCACCCATTTATTATTTATGTACCCAGGTTATTTTTAAATAAGATGTAATAATATGAGCATGTTAATGATGTTTCCAATAATGGTGATGTATTCCCTATTTTATGTTATCAAATTTTCATAATTTCTTATGAAACTGTAATTAAAAATCATCCAGTTTTAATTATGTGAAAACATAAATAACTAATCATGATATAATGTGAAATAAAGGTAATGTATGTTACAGTTGGTATTAATGGAAAATTATAGTTAGTTTTCAGATTAAGATTAAAAAATATTATAAGAAGACTTATGAATAATAGAATTTGTTGAAAACATACCAAAATTTTTGTATGTATAGGTTAAGTGGTTAATAATGAAAATAAATCATTTCCTGGACATTATTAGTGAATATGGCTCTCAAACATATGTAAATAGTGGTAAAAGCCTCAAACACCGCACTAAGATAGACTCGACGAAAAACTAGTGCTCGAAAACTATCCTTTTTTCCCACATATTTTGAAACTATTAGGGGACATGGATTGTTAAATTTATAAAATTATTACAAACAATTATTAAGGGTAAAAAATTACTAAAAGAGTCTATGATAGGAAATAGATCATGGATAACATAGATTGAAGCCCAGAAATGCATAAGTTAATGATATAAATTTAATTTATACATTATCCATTTAATATTAATGGATTCCCTTCATCATAGTTTATAGTTAAAAAATAATCATTTCTAATTTTCCCTTTACTGTATCTAATGGACAAAAATTGGAGGAATAAGGCAAACAACTTATGTGATGGGAAAAGTGATGACTACCCCATTGAGATACCAAACCTGCAGGGAGTGGTAATCACAAAATTTGTGATGGAACTATCCTAGCTAATTTATGTTCATAGTAGAAACCCAGATTAAAAGGATTTACAAAATCCCCTAATGAAATAACAAGATATAATTGAGATCTTTATGCGATAATATGCTCAGTAATTAAATGGATTATCATACCCCTTAATTGGGGAACATATGATAAACCCCATTTCGATGATCTTATCCTCACTTAAATGATTTGAGATGATAATATTGTAATAGATATTTTTGATATGGATTGATAAGATTATCCACGGTGGACATTGATCAGGAATATGAATCCTGAGGAAGATATTGAAGTAATGGAGTGTAAGGAATTATAGAAAAGATTTTTTGATAAATATATTTCTCACACTCTTCGATATAAAATGGAAACGGTTTTTGTTCCCTCTAAAAAAGAGAAAAATAATATATTGATGAATATAATGAAAAAATTACAAGGCGTTCATGATATGGATCTATCGATTTTGTTACCCCAAAATGAAATTTTGACCACTTCTTTGGTGTGATAAAACCTATTCTACAAAAATCCTATGCGATTTCAGACATTGATAGCTATGATGAAATTGTTTGATGTTCCATCAAAGATGAGAGGGAGTTTGATGAATCTCAAGGGGATAACAAGGATAAGAAGTTGATGGATAAGTATTAATCTTTTGGTCTAATGGAAAAATTTAATGCTTACATTAAATTTCTGCATCCAACTTATCAAAGGTGTTGAAATAAAAAACAAAAAAATTTCCTATGGACTATAAGGAAATGCCTTAGGTATGGGAAGGAAGAAAACCTATCTATAGATTACCTATAAGAGAAACCCAATAATGTTCTTTAGGATAGGAATAATCCAATATACTCTTATCACATTATTAATTTCTACAACTGCAAAGAGAATTACACATTACAAACCAAGGCACCTAGATAAGTGTTTTCAAAGAAAACATTCAACCACTAAGGAAGAAAGGGAGTTCTTATTTAATTATAACCATAGAGGTGGATCCTAAAAAATATTTCAAGATTGGTATGCATGTTATTCATTCAAGAATAGGAAAATTACCTTTTGATTCTATTTATAAGAATTCCTTCATAACATAAGAGTTTAGTAGTATAACTAAAACACCACCACAAAGCCTAGAAGTATATATTTCAGTGAAAATGGAAAATGGGAAATTGTTTCATTTGATGTATATAAGTATTCCCATGTAAATTTTTACAAGTTGAACATCCTAAAGAACCTTTTATTATAACATTTTGTGGAATTTCATTCAATTTCGTGTATGGAGTATATTTTATTATATAGATTCAATTCATGTTTCCATGAGAAGGATCTAACTCTCCATATTTCAAATTTTTTATTAAGTCTATATATGTGAAGGGGGAGGATGGATCTTCTTCAGTACCAAAATATCAATAATGTATATTATTACCATATAAGACAGTGTATCTAGGTTAAGTGATTTAGTATAATTAATGGATCAACCATGAAGACATTCCTACCGGGAGGGAATATATAGAAGTATTTCCCAATGAATTACATTGTCTTCCTCTAAGCTAAGAGGTTGAATTTTAATTGAGCTTATAACTGAGGAGATTATGTTATCCAAACTCAATATATAATGGATGTTGTAGAACATGGTGAGATGAAGAAATAAATATAGGAGAGTTTGGATAAAGGGTTCATATTGCCATTTTATTCTCCATGGGGTGCATGATTCATCTCTATTATGTAAAGGGGGGGGGGGGGGGTCAATTTTTCCTTTAATTGATTATTATGATCTCAAAAAGAGAAAAATAAAGAAAAATTAATCAAAGCCATGGATTGAGGAATTGTTTTATCCGACGTATGAAGCACAATACTTCTCCAATGGGGACCATGATTTAGGATATTATAAAGTTTGGGTAAATATGGTGGATACCCACCAATTATGATTTTCGAACAATGTACTAGTACAATGTCTTCATTTTAATTCCACTAAGTCTCATTAATGCTCAAAAAATATTCATTTACATGATGGCTACAATCATAATATATTACCTAAAAAATGTTTTGGTAGTATTTATAAATTACATTCTAATATACTCTAAATTAACAGCAGAGCATGAAGAGCATATGAGTACAATGACAAAGACCTTACGAAAGGATTAAATTTATGATTTGTTTAAAAAATGTGAGTTTCAGTTGAAGGAGGTCTCATTATTCGACCTTATTATCATAAGAAATGAAGTATAATTGCACCCTTTAATGATAGAATAAATTGAAGCATGGATGTGGCCAACATCTGTGATAGATATCCATAGTTTCCTTAAAATAGATGGGTAATTTCATCGATTTGAGAGAAACTTCACATTATTTTCAAATACTCTAACCAATATAACTTAAAGTGTTAAATTTCTTCTTATAATAATGAATTTGAAGATAGATTCAAGGAGTTTTAAAGGTTTCATATCACTGCACCTATACTTAGACTTCCCACAAGTGGATAAATTTTCATTGTATTCAATGATGCTATGAAGAAGGGATTGGGTAGTGTGTTAATATAGAAAGAAAAAGTGATAGCCTCTACTTCAAGGAAATTGAATGCTCTTGAAAAGTAATACACAATGCAAGATACAGATTTGGTTGTTGTGATATTCACATTTGAAATATGAGAAAACTATCTCTTTTGGGAGAAATGAGAAATATATAGAAATTATAATATCCTCAAGTATATATTCACATAGAAAATGACGAAAATTATCCAGGGTAAATGGTTAGAGATGATCAAGTACTATTACCACTCATTACACTACCATGGTGGAAAATGAATAAATCTGATGATGCTCTATATAGAAAGGATCCATTAATATTCACATTGATGAGAATTTAGAAGGACCAAATATTTTGAGAATTAAAAATGATAGAAATAAGAATCACAATGGAAGGAAGAACTTCAATCCTATCACAAATGATTTTTCTCCCATACCTTTTAGAAAATTTGAATCACTATAAAATATTTTAAATGGGAATTTAGTTGAAAGTGGAAGGATTATGAAATGGGATATCCTTAGAGTTTAATTTAAATGAAGAAAAAGTTGTGAGATTTGGTTTATGACTATGGGTACCATCAAATCCGTTGTTAAAGGCAATGTTTTTGGAGGATGTACATGGATATTCATTCTCAATCTATCCTGGAAGTACAATAATGTATTGATATATCTGATAGCACTATTTTTTGGGAAATATGAAGAAGGATATTAAAGAATATACATCATGTTTTCTTGTATGTCACCATGTGACGGTAGAAAGAAGGAATAAAAATAGTTAATGCAGCCATTACTCATACATACATGGTAATGGGAAAAAACACAGTGGACTATGTTAGTGTTCTTATAAATACATCGTGAAAAAAAATGATAAATGGGTTGTGGTTGATCATCTGAGGAATTATTCTCACTTCAATTGAATTAAAGAATATTTTTTAATCAATCAACGTATTTGGAACTGCATTAGAGAAGTGGTGAGTCTTCATGGAACACAAATTATGATTATATCCGATCTAGATCAAAGATTTATTTTTGTGTTCTAGAAGAGTCTCCACCACACTCTAAATATTGAGTTGGACATCATCATGACAAAGGACCAATATATTGTTTTTGAATCTGAGTGGACTATCCAAATAGTTTAGGACCTGTTGAGGGCATACTCGATTGACTTCAAAGGATGATGGGATCAAAATCTTAATATGATTGAGTTCTCATGCAATAAAAATTGAAAACTAACATTAAAATGGATCCCTATGAATCAATTTATGGGTAGAAGTGGAGAACACAAGCTTGTTTGGATGAAGTTGAGGAATAAAAACTGCTAGGTCGTGAAATGGTCAAAGAAATTGTTGAAAAGTCAATACCATTCAGTATCCCATCATGGATGATCATAGTCTATAAAATAGAAATATTGAAGATCATATATGGGACCTATAGTTTAATCTTGGAAATGTGGTTTCCCCCCCCAATATTTATGGAATATATTCATGTGGTTTGTGACGTAGGGAAATCATAGTTCGGGTTACATTGGACCATTTGATATCCATGATAGCATCAGAGTCGTTTCCTATCAACTAAAACTCCCATAAAACCTATATCTTCTACATGATGTATTCCATGCATCCCTATTTTGAAATTACGTACCAGACCCCTCACATGTACTCAATGAAGATGTGGTATCATTGGACAATGATCTCTCACCTATGGTGAAACAAACACAGATCTTAGAATGTAGAGGCAATATTTTATGAAATAAGACAATGCACCTGGTCAATGTACTATGGAGAAACCAAATGTTTTAAAAAGTGGAATGGGAGTTGAATTATGTGATGAAATAAAATTATCCTTATATTTTTTTTTGATTTAAAAGAAAATATTGGGGCATAAATTTTTAAAAGGAGGAATATTGTAATGAAATCAACTTTTATTAATAAAACTTACCTTGAAATTTAATTAAATGTCATAGAATGTTTTGTAGTTATTGAAACCACATGAACTTATTTGGTTTTATGATGAAATATTGGATTTAAAAGACCATTAATAATCGTTAGAAATGATAATATAGCCATTGAATAGTGATCACATAATTAGTTTAAAAATAAGGTTTTAAAAAATCTGATTGAATTCGGCAAAAGAAGTGACTGACTCTCCCTATGGGATTGTACCCTATGAAGACCACTTATCGAATCATCCAAGGGAGATATAATCACTTGGATTTGGAATTCACTCTTACCAAGATGAGATCCAACAACTTATGTACGAGCGAAACCATTTAATAGAGAATATTATTCTAATCAAGTTCACAACGTATATTATGTATGCCATACCACCCCATGAAAGTCTTACCATCACAAAATTTATTCTTATTGAGTTTTTTTTGGGTGTGTTAATGTGATATTAATCAACACTATAAAAATATGAATATGAAGATTTTATTTTCAATATCATATTTCTTATATTTTATTCTTATCATTACATAACAAATGAATTCTTTTTATAAAATAAAAAACTAACTTTATTTTTAATTTGTACTCAGTTTTACTGAAGGAATTAATTTCATTGAATTAATGGATATTTGAAATATTTATTTATTAAAATATTCTTATAAATGAATTTTGATTAAATATAAATGATCGATTAATTTTTATGAAGTGAAATATTATTTTTATAAGCGTTTGAAAACTGTTATTATAGAAAAACCAAACATTTATCAATAAATGTACATTATTATTTTAAATTTAAAAATAAAAATAATTAGAAAAAAATTTATAAAATGAGAATTATTTTTTGATTCAGAATATCAAAAATTGCCCAATGTTAAATTTCAAATAATTTTCTAGAATAAGAAATTTTTTTGGTAAAAATTTAATTTTGTATAAAGATATGGTGTGTATTATGACATCATAATGACCCAAAATTGATTTAACAAATAAATTGTAGGGTATCCCAGACATATTGTTTTCTTTTATAAATAATTTTATTTTATTTTTATTTGTTTTGTTTTATAAAGTCTTTTTGAATCCTTCAAAACCGTTAATATGTTATATGGTTTTAAACTAATTTATTTAAGAGTATGACCCACATCCAGATAAAAAAGAATATTATTTTATTACTTTTGGATCATTTACATATAAAATAATGAAAAAAAATCCCTTTGGGAGAATAATTTATAAAAACATTGGCATGGGTTGTTTTTTTGTTATTTGATTATATAGAGTTAGAAACCTGAGTTTGTGAAATAATGAAGAACTCCCATTTATTTTCCTATATAAACCCAATCATTTCCCATTTATCATCACTAAAAATCCTTATATACCTTACCTACTCTTACCTACCCTCTATAGAGTCCTCACAAGGTGCCCCGATCTCTAAAGAAGGTCCTCCCAAGAATATTTAATCCCATTCATATAGTAATGGATCCTTTCATTCTCTTCTTTATTCGAGTTTTTATATTATCTTATGCATTCTTTTTCTAATTCATGTTTTTTTGTTATAATTTTCCATGTACCTATTACTTTACATTTCATTTCCAAATGATGATAGACACATTTGTCACTTATCAAAACATTTTTTCAATTATCAATCATCGTCGTTATGTTTCAGAAATTTCACTATGATTTTTTATTCTTAAAAAATGTGTAGTGAATTCACATATTCTTTTATTATAAATGGTTATTTCCTTTATGGACATATAATTATATAAATAGCTAATTAAATTTATTTATTCCCAAATCAATGATTTTGGAATAAAATGTGATGATAAATATTTCGGTTATTTAGGATATATGTGGAACACTTATGTATGAGAATGAATTGAATGTGACAAGCACACAAATAATTATATAGAGCACCAATGCATAGGGGAATGTTTTAGTATAAAGAGACACCATATACTGTATTAGGGAGTGATCATAATCCATAATTGTACTTTTTCCATCATGATGTCTTTTTTATTTAGCCCTGACCTAGGTTGATGATGTAGTGCTTAATTTTTTTCTACATTTCCCATATAACCTTTTTGATTATCATCAAATATCTTGTTAAATTATTCAATAATAGATATTTTCACATTTTTTATGTTGTTAAAGCCCATTGGGTGCAGGAACTGTAGAAGTACTGAAGTGTATTTTAGCATCGATGGCACTATAGAAACGGTGGGCACTATAGTGGTGGAAGGTCATTGTTGAGGTGACAGGGTACTGTAGCAGCAGCTGGGTACTGTGTGATACTGTAACAGGTGGTACTATATTAGAACGATTCACAGAATGGGCTTTGGGCCAAAAATTTGGGCATACGGGCCATGTAATGGGCTAAATGCCCACTGGGCCTTCGGGTTATGTAATGGGTCTCCCTCAACCCAGTTAAAAGAGGTATTTTCTTTGATTTAATAATAAATGAGGCTTCTGCCCCAACCATTAAAAAAATGGGTAATGTTCTATTAATGAGGATGAAATGTGTGTTATTTAGGATTTATTATAAAAATGGATACAAAATAAGACCACTTAATTGGTCAGTGTATTCTTAGATAAATCATGACTTTTCGTAATTTAAATGGATTCCCAAAGATGTTATACGATAAACCATATTTTTTATACACATTATTTAATAAATTATTACTTAATGATATAGATAATAAAATATAAAATTTTTTATATTCCTTTTTAAATTAGTTAATTAAATATGTATCATAATAATTTGAAATAAGGATACCACAACAATATTTATATATCCCAGAACATGTCCTTAAATTCTATAGATCTTATAATACTACACCGGAAAACCTAGGGATTTTAAAAAAAGGTGTGCTTTATAAGTCCCATTAAAAATATAAATAAAATTAAGGAATAATGATCAGGTGTAAAAGAGAGAAACATAATAAGTGGAAATCACAATCATGAACAGAAAAACGAGATAAGATGAAATCATAAAAACATCATAGTAATGTGGAAACAATATAAAACATAAGATAACAAGAATATTTAAAGGATAAGTTACATAAAATTAAACTGTTGTTTTCATAGGATAACCACCCACACACCAGATATGGTATCTTATGTGACAAAACACTACCCAAATCATTATAGAGCTATTTAATTTCAGTCCCACCCTTCACAGTCATATCATTCACATGCATTTTTGTCCCTCATTATTCATTAAAAATTAGATGATATTCAATAAAATTTAATTCCCTGATTACTGATTATGGGAATCATAAATGGAATAAAAAAAACAAAGGATAATTTCTTCTACTTGAATTAAATTAGGTGGAAATGGGGATCAATGTTCACAACAAATGTATTAGGTATAGAAAATCATCAAATTATTCTTTTATCATAAGGGGTGTATATAAAGATCCATGTAATGGTATAATGAGAAAGAAAGGAGGCCTTTATTTACTTAAGTGTCTTAAATAACTTAATGTGTTGTGTAAAATCATATTCTAATAAAATAAATTGAAAATCAAAAGGAATAATAGAAGTAAATTACAAGAATAAAAGATGGGTATGAGAAACTTTTTCCATTAAAGGGTTCTTCTAAAATCTAGGGAGGAGATCCATAAAAAAATGGGAACACTGTGCAATGGAGTTATAGTGGTGTTGGGTGAAAAGCTTCATCCTCAATGGAATTTTAGTGAAGAATAATTGGAGTTTAGGTTGTTATTTATATCAAACATGATAAATTTTTTTTAATTCGTAAAATTATGTTTTGACCTAAATGTAAAAAAATAATTAAATGATAAAAACATCCCATGGTTTTTCCAATTTTATCTACATAGATTAGTGGTATTAAATATTTAATTTGGATATTAATTGAAATTATTAAAATAATACCAAACATGATGTGTTTGTGAGTCATGTTAATACAATTTTTATATAAAACCTAAAATATAATATAGGTTTTCGATGATTCAATAATGGTATATGAAATTTATAAAAAAAATATTTTAATTATTTTTTATTTTTTTGTAGATTTATTTTATATGATAGATTATATAACTTATTGAAAACTAAGATGTCATAATACATAACAAATATTTATAACAGACCTAATTTTAACCTAGAAATTTGAAATTCTTAGAAAAGTAAAAAAATTATCATTTAGTAATTTTTAAATTCATATTTAAATAATATAATATATTTTAAAATATTAATTTTAATAATAAATTAATTTAAACTATTATTGGGGAAATCCTTAATAATAGAAAAATACTAATTTTTATGACACTAAACAACATTGAACCCTTTTCAAAATTTCATTTGCGAACATTAAATTACATTGTTATATATATTTAAATTATTATTTTTTGATAATAATGTTTCTTGAGAATACCATTTATTTAAAATATTAATGAATTTATTAAAATATTGTATAAATTGGAAATATATATTTTTCAAAATAACTATTTTAATTTCTCCATAAAAAACATAATTTATACAAAACACATTATATAATATTGTACAAATAAATAAAAAATGAAATGCGAGAATTATAATAATTATTTAATTTAGAAGAAAATATTGAACTTTTTATGACTAGATTCTTTATACAAAACCCATTATTATGCTAGAGTTCAATTTATGGAGGTGGTTATACTTCTTAGGGGTGGTTTTATCAATATAGTTTGGTTGATGATATCTATGATCGTAAACATCTCTTGAAAATTTTTGTTATCCCATTTTATTTGTTGAATATCATCTAGGTCAGGGTCATTGTAAAATCCTATAGATTCTATCTATCTCAAAATCACTAATAAATGAGATTCATTTTGTATGATCCCACTGGTCACGACTATCACTTCATATTTCTGTGTCAGTAAGATATTATTACAACCCCCCGACATTTACTACTATTAACATTCGCTGTATAATATCTATATTGTTTGTAATTATTATGATGACATTTTAATAATAATGAGATACTAATATGGATATATTTTACAATGGTCTAAAAATAATAATATAAATATATTGCATATATTTTATATAACTACATTACATAATAATGTTTCTATTAAATTATAAGAGAGTTTAATTTATAAATTTTTTGGACGTTACATTCTCCCCTTTCAGAAAATTCTCCCGCTAAATTTTATTTTTTATACTAAAATAAATGATTGTACTTATATTCGATCACCTATTTTGGTTTCCATGTTTCCCCTCAAATGATATGCTTCCTTTAATTTATGTTGACCTGGTGATTTTTGTTTTATCATTGGAAGATTCCTATATATTTTACGATATTCACTAGATGATCCTCATATGAATGATCATTTTCCAAAGGTATAACCATTGGATTCATTATATTTTAGCGGTAATTTATTTACATCATTAATAAGGATTCATAAAACTCATCATGTACTTGAGAAAGGTCTGGTGAGAGTTATTTTAAATAGGCCATATCTTGGATATGATCAAGGATCTTAATGTGTCTAATTATCATGGACTAAGCTTCCCCTTCTTCCAAAACATCATCCAATTCTTCCACTATGATATATGAATAAATAAATTATCTAATACTATAAACAATATTTCATTTAAATGAATCTATACATAGATTTCCAATAAATATTTTATATATTTCTTATGATGTATAATTATGTGAACCTTTTTTCTAATCTCTTCGATAAGAATAGTTCCCATCAGATTTCAATTTTCAATTTCATACATGATATTTGAGTCTAGCACCAAATCCCATTAAATTCCACCAAAGGTTTAATTATAGTATTATAATGAAAACTACTTATATATTAGGAGCCTTTTAGGGGATGGTTCTTATCCAAAACTCCTTTGAATCCAAATGAAAATTATGTCAACATATACTCTAGATTTCAAACGGTTCTCTCAAAATACTCATGGATCTGATGGTGATAAGTAGTTATTAAACTGAACTATATATCTAATATTTGTTTAATTTTCCCTAAATCCTATATGAAAACCACGTATATTGATAAAATACAATAAAGAGAGGTATACCATGTATTTTAACAACTTTCCTAGTGTATATATCATGTCCAGTTGTTATAAATGGAATGCTTCAATAATATCATTAAAATTGAATGAATTTGTATGGGAATCCACTACCACCCAAATGGAATTATTACCATTATATGTATTGGAAGGTCCTGTGACTAAATACATGGGTATTTTATCTATTTTAAAAACTATTTTGGGTAATGATTTCATAATATACATAGAAATGTTTCATCAAGACTAGACTTGTTGTTATACCAGGAATCAAGATATGAATACTTGATTCTCAATATTCATGATATCCTATAAGAAGTGTGATTCTGGTATATATACATCTTCTTGATTTTAAGATGAATATATAACAATAAGATATATGAATCATTGATATTTTCCCACTTGAGTAATAATTTTGATGAGAAAAATATAAGGGATCCCAAAAAATATATCTCTATTATCAAATTTGAACTCTTGAATATTTTATATATTTTTCTTTAGCTTCATATCACATTTTTTCCTCTTTAATCCTCTAAAAAATGTATATTTGAGTATTTAATTGAGGAAGGTTGGATAAATTTCCTTATATTATTCCAATTTTAATCTTCTTAATATCAATTAATATTGGATCCCTTTAAATCCATATTATACAAAAGGTTTTTGATATCTTTCCTAATAAGATAATATACCACTTTCTTTTCCTTCTAATAACGGTGAGAGATAAAACAATCATAATCTGGGGTCATCTATTACCACTGTCATTACTAGTTGAGCTCATTTTGTGTGAATACTTACATTAATCATTTATGTTATGTTTATATTTAAAAAATATACTCAATGAGATAATGTCACCAAATCATAAGATTCATGATAAATTTAGCCAATTATAGATATTGTGTCAAGTAGTTATACTCACATTTAATTAATTGGTTTAATGTATAGGGTTTTTCCTTTTCATTCCACATATGTACACAACCCAAATATTTTTTTATTTACTTCTGTAGAGTAAAAATATATCCCCACAATTGGGTAATTTGAGAACAAGTACACTATTTAACCACATAATTAATCCTCTACAGAACTCCTTATATTCATCGGTAAATAAAAAAATCACATCTATAATTGCTATCGTGGTTAGTAGTTTGAAAATCAAAATAAGTTTCAAAAAATTGTGGATAGTATCCAGATAATCCAAAAAACTATCGATCTTCAACATATATATTGTTATGGGATATCCTTAAATTTCCTATATCTTTAATGTATCAAAAGATATCTCTTTTCTAGTGACAACATTGCTGCTGAATATCACTTTTTATATAAAAGACATGCGTTTACATTAGATCACATATAAGCATTCCTTTCACAAGGAACTTAACATAAAATCCAAATAATTCACATTTTACTCCCTTATTTGGAAGTAGATATGAATATCATCTATAAATACCTCCAAAAACATATCAAGGTAATCCATAAAGACTCTATTATTTTGTTATGATGATTGATGGTTTATTAGGGTGTCTTAATGAAATCCCTATGATCTGGTAGTTACTTTAGGTTGTTTGAAATTCATCCTTGAGAATAATGTCCTCCTTATTATTTTAGATTATATCCCAACTGAATATCCATATCAGAGATGTATTGGGATCCATAAATCTAACAGGAAAAGTCATCCATCCATGACAGATGATACTATTTCTTTATACTGATCTTATTAAGATCAAGATAGTCAATATAAAAGGTCCCCAACTCACCCTTATTCTTGATAAAAAGGACTAGTTCCCCCCATTGTAAATCACATGGGAATATAAACACTTTATCCTCATTCTCTAATAGTTTCTTGGTAAAATATTGACCTTTAGTGGTAGATAATATGTATGTATTTTTGGATATTTTCAATTATCTATGTATATGATAGATTTAAAATTCAAACTCTCAGTTTAGGGGAAGTAAAAAAATGTTCTCTACGTAAAAAAACAACATATTATATTCTTGTGTCAATATCATCAAGGTTGTTATTTTACTTATCGTTAATCAATTTCATTATATATTCTTAATTATATGAGAATACTATCCATTCTTAATTTGATAGTTCCAAAGAACGTCCATCATCCTCGTTAAATTTTTATAGTCTCCTTGGGGGACACATGTTATAGGGGGTGATTTCATACTCCCATTAATTTAGTTTCGCACTATATAAGGATATCTAATCCATAGATAAAATATCATCAAATTCAGCTAAGGAAATTATAATTTTTTTTGGAAATTTATCCTCTATTGGTTGATTGGGGGAGTGATATAATATTGGGTTTCAATATTTCTCTAATTTTCTATTTTCACCGAAAACCCAAAATCAATTAATTAATGTGTTTTTTAAATTGTTCTACTAAACGTGTGTGATATAAAATAATGCATGGAGCTATTTTCACATAGGATATTTGAAAATCCTGAATATATTATAAAAACTACATTTACTATTTAATCATTGACATCATAAAAAAATTGACTTATTAAAGGGAATTATAAAGTAATTAAGCATATAAAAGGAAGATATGAACATAGATGTTTTATCACATAAATGAAATATAATTCTGACATTTCAATTTCTAGTTTTAAGTCTAATTTATCAATTTCCACATTCAAATATAAAATTTCATAGTATTTTTTAACCTATATAGTGGTTTTTACATATAATGTATATTTAAAAATAAATATCCCCAAGAGTTTCAAACTATGTGATTAGTAGTAAGTATTTTTTTCACATGGAAAATATTGAGCTATTACCCAATCCACCCATCTAGGGTAATTACCACAAGGTACTACTATGATGGTTCCACATCCACTTATATGTCCAACCATGAATTTCATTACACAGAAATCACTCACTCTATACATTTCAAAAATATAGGGATTTATCAAATGTTTAGTTATATACCAATGGGTTTCGACATGGTTTTGAATCATATTCCTAAAAAATAAATCAATCTTCCTCAAATACAAACTATTTTATCCCATTTTTTATTTACATTATTTCATTACTTATAAAATATATATCTATAAAATTAGAGCAAAAAATTTTAAGAGGCCTATTCCCTATGTTTAATAAAATTAAAATAAAGAAAAATTAAAACTGGGGTACAATAGAATTATTAAAAAAACATAAACCTACCATTAAATTCAATAGAGCTTGTAATATATCATTGGATAATCTGGGAGAATTCAGAAGAAATGGGTGATCTATAAATCTATGTATGGGAATAATCTAAACAAAAAATGAGGTACAAAAGTATTTGGGAGTCAAGACACATAAAAAGATGAAATAAGAATGTGAGAATTTAAACCATGAACATCATATCATGATATGATGTGATAACATCAATTCATCATAGGAATGTGAAAAAAATAAAAAACATGACATCATTATCAAATCTCAAGAATAACTATCATATCATCATAATGAATTATGAGTATTCTAACCACTACTTAACAATATATGTTATCTCATGAGGTAAAAATATTACCCAATGTATTGGAGGTATATATAATTTCTTGCCCACCCATAACAATCATATCAAGTACATGATTTTTGGTTCCACATAGTCCATATAACAATAGAAGGTATTCCCCCACATTTAATTCCTTGATTACTGTACATGGGTTATATTTAGGGATTTGAAAAATCATGTAAGGATAATTAAATATAGGTGATTACCCTTTAGTGGAAATTTGGATGGGTATTTAAAACATAAATGTTTGGCTTGGATAATAATGAGATTATTTCAACTACACAATGAGTTTAGATAAACACTAATGGAATGATTTAGTGAGGGTAAAAGGCGGTATATCATTAGTTGGTAATAATAATATTAGTAACATGATGTGCATTTTTTTAAAATTAATTATATGAAATTAAAATTTATATTATAAGGAATTTACATTTCTAATGGGGATGAGGAGGGAAATCCCTAACCTTGATATGTTACATTTAAATGATTTTGAGGAGCTTATTAATAGAATGAAAACACCTTAGGAAGGATGTAGATAAGTATAGGGTAAGGAAATTCCTTCTCAATTGGTTTTGATTGAATTTTAATGAATGGATATGTGGAATTTTATAGAAAAATAGTAAGGGGTTATTTATAGATCTCATAACATAGGTTTGAGATATAACTGATAAAATATCAAAACCAGAAACCTTCTTAGGGGTTTTTCCAAAGATTATTTCCATTTAATCTTTTATAAGGATATGAACAGAACAACATAATATAATACCAATAATGATGTGAAATATATACATGTTCATAAATAGTTTGTTTTAAATCCATAAAATATTATATAGGATATGGTGGATTCATTAATGGTGTTTAAAATTTGTTAAATAATATAATAAATAGATTATTTAATTGGTGAAATCTATTTTTGTCCTTAAATTATTTTTATAGAATTTATCGCATTATATTTCACCTACTATAATGTCATTATACATATGTTCTGTTTATATATTATATAATTTTTACCAATAATTTTTACTATCATTGAAAATTAAGAAAAATTCACCATTAAATAATTATGACGGGAGAATTTCAAAAATAAAATTGGGTTGTATGAAATAATTTTCTAAATCTAAGAATACATTCTTTTTATCCAAATTAATTATTTATTTAAAAATAATTGATTTTATGACACAAACCATTATCTATCCCTTATAAAAATTAAAATTTTCTTCATTAAATTTTATTATAATTTATATTCAAATAAATATTAATAAATAAAAATATTACAAGAAAATATAATTTATTCAAAACATTCATGATTTTTTCAAAAAAGTCCTTTAATGGAATATATATTTTCCCACAAAAATTAATTTTTAACTTTTCATATAATATATAATGTTTTATAAATAAATTATATAGTCATCAAAATATACATATAATTTAATATTGAAAAGGTACAAATATAATACATATATAATTAATAATGTATATATTTATAGTTGACTACTATGTTCTTGATACATAACCCCTTATCACACTATCATGAACTCTAATGCTAAGGTGAGTGATAGAAGTACATTATCTAGTTTGTAAGGAGAACATGTTTTTAATTGTGATCTTTATGACCACAAATTTCTCTCATTAACAGTTTCACTTGGGTTTTAGTTAATGAATATCCTATTGGGCATGGTCAAGGGAATAACCTAGTGATTCCATCTCTATAAAAATCTCCTATAAATTGGTTTCATAGAGTAACATCGTACTGTTTGATGCCATCACATATTCCTTATATCATCGGTTGATATTATTAAATCCCAGAATAAACAATAACCATAATGGTCATTATAAAATAACTATATTTTCAGTGGTTATTATTCATAAATTTATATTAATTATGAAATTATATAATAGATTAATTTTATATCAATACAAAATAATAAATGAAATATAATTCATGTTTAAATCTACACTACATGATAAAAATATTATTTATTCATAATGTAATATCATTTATAAATGTTTAGATCATTACATGTGATGAGGAAAAAGTATCCATTATTTTTTGTACTAGAGTCGTATAAGCTCAAGGGTAAATTCTTATTAGGATGCGAAATGGAATATCCTAAGATTTTATGATCAATTTTTATAGAAATAAACACAACTTCATTGTTATTTTTCATTACCTGAATCACCGAGCTTAAACAAACATTGATAAAAATATTATTATTTAAATTTAAATTTAACACCTAAGAATTAGATTTGATGGTATGATTAGGAAAAAATTATTTTATAAAAATATTTGGTCGCATATGTGAAAAATGGATTCATTTGTGTTTAGTTTATTGGAAATTAATATTATCTCATTTTAGGGTAACTGGAGATGTTTATATAAGAAATAGTTTTTATGGACACAATGTGTTTTTATCTTAACAATTTATATTATTATATATTGATGAATTATTTTATTGAAATTTATATATAATTAATTCAACTAATTTCCTTAACATTCATTTAATTTATCTTACTCATATTGGAATAAAAATAATTTTTTAATACTTATAATTCATTTTTCATTAAATATTTTTGTTTGGGTTTTGGGCACTAAAAATAAAATAAAATTCTTCCCCATGTATAAATTTAATATTTCAAAACATATTCCATATTTTTTAATAATAATACATATTATAATTTTATAATTTTATATTAATTTTTGGTAATAATGAATAGGTAAAATAGTAAAATTGTGTTATAATATTTACAATTAAAATAGGTTTGTTAGGGGTTATCCTAAAAGATAAGTTTAAAAATATAAAAAAGCACATTATTTTATTTTATCGGTTGGTGGGATTTAAAATAAATAATTACAATAATAGAAGTTTTTTTTAATTTTGGATTGACAATACTTTAGTACAAAATTATTTTAATTTAATGTTTTCAAATATTCCATGTTTTTCCTCTACCCTATTATAAAAGGATACGACAAATATACTCATAATTAGAAAACATAAGCCCTCACTATAAATCCATAACTAACACAATATATTCTATCAATCCAGATATATGTACTATAGAATTTTTTATCAAAAATGAATCCATCCAATGATTAAGGTTCATGCCAATGGTGGTTTCCCAATAGTGACCTATAATTCTGAATTGAGTCCATTCATATTTCATTATACTTATCCCAAAAAAATATAAATGGTATTTATTTTAAAATAATGATAAATTATTTTTAATATTTTTAATTTTTATTATTATAATGTAACAACCATTTCCTTCTTCATCTCACTTAAATTGGAAATAAATATATGGCTTGTGTGTGCGCGTGGCCTAAAACATCTACATAAGAATGTGATTAATTTTACTCCACCATCATTTCTAGTTTTTCATTTAGAGTAATTTGATGTTTATTTATGTATTTCAGAAATAATTGTTATTATATAACTATAATTTATTATCTATGTTATTTCATTACTTTTTTGGGAAATAATGACATCTCTCTAGTGTACGTGTGGAGTTCCAACTCTAATCAGTAATGTGATTCTTTTTTCATTGCAAATTTTTATAAATAACTATAGAATTATATATAATCGTTAATTATTATAATTATTTAATTATATCTATTATTTAGGTGATACAACCATGAAAAATTTGTAATATTTATAACCATCAAAACAAAATAAATTGTGGAAAATGAACCATTTTTCGACAAAATGTTTGTTTTAATAATGAAATTGTAAATAAACGAATAATTAGAATTTATAAAGGCCTGACACATATTATTTTATGAATTAATATAGTAATATAATATCTATATTATAAATTTATTTTTATCATAAGTGATATTTTATTGCATATGTAGTAAGATGGAACTTGAGGTAATGGATTATGTTAAATATCATTTTTTTCTCGGTAGTTTATTGTAAATTTCATTTGAGGGAAATATATGGACATTATATTATAAACTAAATTTATTATATTCACATATGGTTTTTTTGATGTTTTAGTATATTTTTAACATTTCCACTTTTGGGCACTTAAAACTATATGAAAATTGTTTTCTTTTTAAAGAGAAAACATTACATCCACATTGGTAGATTTTTTTACTCATTTCACAAATTCTAAAAATGATCTCTTTGAATGTAATTATCTATACATGAATTAGTTTAAAATTTAATTTCAACTTCCATTATGGTTATTTTAAATGTTATAATAATGAATATTTTTATTCATGTCTTACGAGAAGTCATTTTCCATGTTTTAAAAGTGTGAAAATAAATTTCTCTTTTAACATATCAGGTGTAAATGGATTTTACCCCTATCATTAGTATTATTTTTTTATTACTTCCATTAAAAAACCATTTTTCATTTTCAGTGAAATGTATTTTCTCATTTTTTAAATTTTTAGTAAAATTTTCATTAATATGAAATGATATTTTCACATGTTTTCAACGAATGGATCAAATTTTATTTAAAAGGTATGTGTAATATATGTAAATATCCTATAAGGGTTATGTTTCTATTGTGATATGATCAGATGATACCAAATACATTCTTTCATTGGATTTCATATGATGATTATCATTTTTAAAATATTCTATTGAACCTATTTTTTACCCAACATTAGATTGTGTTTTGATGAATACATGATGACCTGCTTCTTTTCCATGGGTTATACTATGATGAAATGATGCAATAACTGTAAAACCTAATTCCTTCCCACACGTTTGGATATTATGATATGATTAATGTTTCATGATATTATTCCACACATATATATGTTCTTCATTACATTACTAGTGGGTTGAAAATTATATATCACTCTAAATTATTAATATATAATGGATATATCATGAGGAATTATTTACTAAAATGGGGAGTGAACATAATTAGTAATATATAATTTCCAGTATGATATTCTGGGGATTGAGACTTGTCTAAAATAAATAATCGAATATAGTTTGAACCCACTCCACAATTATATCTTTGGTATTGTGGATTGACTTTGAAAATGATTTTCTAAGCTTTTATTTATGCAATAAATTCTATATTATGTTTTTTATTTTTTTGATGGCTCATTATTGATTATAGAGGACTCTTAACACATATGAATTATATATTTTTTATAACAAAGCCATATATCAGTCATTTCCACTAAATGACATTGGATGATTGGGAACCATTATTGTATGTTACGATCATGTTCTCATACCCTTAATCTTATATTATTCTGACTTATAATCATCGATTTAAGTATCTTATGTTTACTCCTATAGATTATAAAGCAAAACCCATTTGAATGTTTCCTATCTTATGGTTATAAAGTGGCTTGAAGTAGGTAATTCAAAAAATTACTATTTGAGAAGATACTTATGGGATATATTTATGATATTATATGAAATAAGATGATTGTGTACATTGCCTCTAATGGATTTTGAAAATTATGGTTTTAGGGTTTGTTTTTTATGATATTTATTGAATATTAATCTAAAATGTTGTAATATATATATATATATGTATTTAATTCTTAGATCACCAAAATATGTTTTAATATTTTGTGCTAGATTTAGATCAGAGCTGGTAGGTTCACATAACATTAGTGGAACCAATCTATATAACAATATACTAATACACTATAGATATGAAACATTTAGAGGCCTTATAAATGAGAACATGCATGTCACCCCATGTTTGTACGATTTTTGGAAAGATTCCCATACTGGATTTGGATCTCTTGTAGTAAATGGTAGAGTATAGGTAATACACAAGTATATTATAATTATGTAGCTAAAAGAATAACTATATAGACTAATGATAGGAGAACTTGGAGTTTGAAGAGTGATATTGTGTATTCATAAATTTATCCCCATGTTGTGATTTATAGTAGTATAGTTGTTGGGAAAACAATCACTGAGGGTTGTTAGTATAAACTAAATATTGTGTTGGGAGTGTGATGTTGCTAAATACCTAGTGTTTCCCATATATTTATAGTAGAATAAAAACATATGTTATGTCACACAATTTATTGGGTAAATTCATAACCAATTAAATCATATTGAATAGGGTTATCATGATGTTGAGTAAGAAGAAACCTTCACTTAGTACAAGGTGGTGACCAATTAGTAAAAAGAGGTGACTCATAGAACTCCGGTGATACCACTAATGCATGTTCTCTGGAATCATAGAAAATTTTAGGTGATGTTGTGGGAATATGAGAGTAAGTTCATCATAATATTCCAACACCATTTCAATTATGTTTTTCTTTTTGGGATAAAAATTCACAAATGTGGAAGGGATATACCAACCATTATTTTGATAGTATATATCTATAAAATATTTTTAATAATATTTTATTGATATTTCAAAGAACCTTCTTCATTTAATATGAAGATTGGATTATTCTGTATAATTTATAAAATATAATAAATTACATTTATTCTTTGTGTTCTCAATCACGGGAAAATGTAATTTTATAAATAATAGGGCAGAAAATGAGGAAAATGATGATGAGAATCCATTAAATATTAATGGTTAACTCAAATGGTGGTGTTAACAGTTTACATATAGTCACTTGAGAGGGGAAATAATGGGTGGGATTAAATAATTAATTTAAATAATTAATTTACAATGTTATCATAACCATTAAACCCATGTTTTTTCATTATATTAATCTTTAGGATATCTCATTAGGTTTATCCACCATTAACCCTATCTAGAGAAATAGAGAGATTATTGAGTAATTTGAGATCAGTAAGTTGATGAATGTATTCATCATGGATTATTTCCAATAAATCTAGTTAGGATGATATCATTTTTAATGAAAAATCTAATAAAGAAGTATGTGATATTATTCCAACCCACTTTCCCAATTAATTTTTTACAAAATAACACAAGGTAATGATTAATTTTATTTCACAAAATTAATGTTTACAATTAGATATTTAAATTTTACTATATTATAGAATTTTATTTCTTATTTTTTTAACAGTCTTGGAAAATCCTATCCTCACAATCAGTGGTCGATCCACCACACTAACCATAAAAACATCTCTTTATGAATCTCTTCCTTTGTTATTCCACTTTTCATCAAATAAATTCCATCTTTATTATTCATGGTTAATGAATCACTGAAATTGGTTTGGAATGATAAATATTTATGATCTAGGCCTTTGTGTGATGAAATCATATAGCTTATTGGATATTTTGGAATATTAGATCCATATTCACTGATGATGGATTTTTGGGAGAGGTGACGATGAAAGATTTTATATGTAGTTGTCTTTCAGGTGATGAGTATGTTGTAAACCCCTTTTGGGTTACTTTTCTATCAATGGATTTCTAGAAACGGAACCCTGGAGGTGAATCAATAATTAATGTTCCCATTAGATATAATTAGAGTATTTAAAATGTTAAGAACAGTGATAAATATGTGCATCCCACAAAGTTAATTTTTTCTTATTGTGTTTCTATAATACATGGGTCTAGTTCTCGTAACACACGTCACATACTCCCCTTTGGTAGTGGTTTGGTTTCACAATGTTTCTTACGTCATTGGAATCGATTGTTATGGATTGTAGTCCGGAAAATAATAACATGGATTTATATATACGTATATGAGATTAATTAATTATACCTTTGTTACATGGTCATCTGGTCATATAGTCTCATAGAACATGAAGTTCTACCCACTCATTTTGTAAATAATATACATCTAACATAACCAATAGTGGTATAAATCATGTACCCTCACATGTTCCACCTATAATGTATTTTAGTATCCACATTTTAAAATAATATCATTTTACACCATGTGGGAAATATTATAAGAATTAGATTCCACTAAATGGTTTCAGATGAGTTCCCCAAAGAACACGCAATGTAAAATTTTTAAGCATATTTAACATCATAATTTTCAAAACAAGGCTCATATTTTAGAATGATAATAGTACATATTAATCAATATTTTATTTATGGTGTGATTTTATAACTTTTTTGGCCTCAAAGTTATAATATATGTGGATTATGAAGTTTTGTTTCAATAACTTGCATCTAAAATGAAAACTAGTGTGTACACAAGGTTAGGAAATCCATTGGTAGCTACTTGGTTACTTCGGGTTATTACTGTGAATTCTTCTAAGAGATTTTTTATCCATTTGAATCTCATGGAATAGTTCTTCTATAAATATGTCAGTTACTCCCACATCAGAAATGTTCTACTAAAAAGTTAATTATTCTTACAATGGGGGTTCTTATTCCTTATACTAATACCCACCATAGTGAGGTGTGGATTCCCCATTATTATTTCTAAAATGTGACATTGATTATAAAGATTATTAGTTCATATTCATAGGTTTCCTATTATGGATGATTCATTTATAGATGGGATATATAGAGTGGGTATTTCAAAACATCTAATCATATAAATGTAAGTATATCTAGTATAACAATTTCCATGATGGTTTTCTTTTGACTGAAAAACATATCTATCCATTTTTGTTTTTTGAGTGACCAATTTTTTTTATATATATTATTTCATGAACTACCCAAAATACCTGTGTACAATAATGCTGGAGCTTTCGCCGATATATCCTGAAGGGAATTCTCGATCCCTTAGGTATGGTGACTTTATCCTCGGATCATTCAAGAATAAATTGGTAACAACTTTCCACAAAAAATAGAAGAAAAATGATACTAATTGATATGTCAACACTCCTACAAGAGAAAGTACTACCAGAAACAAACATGTATAAAACCACAAATAGTATATCATTAAGAAACCTACAACTATCAAGATATATCTCAAACATCCTCTATAATAATTGGATAATATCTCCACCAGTCACAACAACCACTCCAGTTCCCATGGAATAAGAACATATTCCACCTCCAAGTGGCATAATCCCTTTTCTAGGGATTAGAGAATGATAATATACATTTCTCAGAATTTATTGGTTGATTTTCACATATAAATCCTTATAGGGTATCACTATAGAGGCCATAAGTCATTCCATAACAACAATATATTTATGATATTGAATTAATTAAAACGTGAATTGAAAATTATTTACATATTTAAAAAAGGATCTCAAATAAACAAGATTGTAGACATATAAAAACATTCTTAAATGAATGTTTTATATTAAAAATTTATTTAAAATCATTGGAATGAATTAAATAGTTGGTAATCAATGGAATCAAACCAATAAATAAATAAAAACATACAACTATATTATAATTTTGGTGGAATATTAGATTCTAGAAATCGCATCCTCACACATTAGATTATTTATCCCAGCTCGTGTATGTGGGCACAAACATATCAAATAACCATTGGGGATACCATTACATGAAATATTTAAAAAAAAGGGTTAGATAGTTTTTTCCTCATAATCTATTACAAATGTGTTAGATTCCTAGTGTGCATGTCCTGGTTACAAAAAACAATCTTGGATCACATTTTCTTCAATTGATCAATACACCCTTGTGTAAATAATTTATATAAAATCATTTCATCAATCACATTTTAGTTTCCAAAATATCGATTTTCAACATGCTATTTCATTTAAAATCCAAAACATAGGTCTTCATCTAATTCCTGAAATTTTAAATCATATTTAAATTAATGCATTCCTTTTAAGAGACATCGTTCAATAATTACACGAAATATAGTTTCCAATAAAGAAATCATCTTTCTAAAAATCATCCAATAATTTTAAATTATATGAAATAGGGAGGTTTTTTATAATTTTAATTCTATTTTGAAATAAAAAAAAGTTTTCTCAAATCCACATTTATTATCATTTTAAAACTCATTTCAAATCAATCAAGAAAATTAGGTCTTAAATTATATGGAAAACCATTATTAAACAACCTATTTTTATTCAGTAGATACGATTAACACAACAAATAAACAATATCCCCAAACAAATATTGGATTTCAAGGAGATTTTTGAATAAATTCATGACTCAATGTCAATTAATAAAATGGGGAGATTTAGAAGAATAATAATGATCTATAACTCTCTAAAGGAGAGAGAATTGGGGTATTAGGAGAAACTACATGATAGGAGATTCAGATACCGAATGGGGATCCAATGAGATCACAATCACATTGATTCAAAATTGAAGAGTCTTGAGGATAGAATTTCACATATTTAGATAATTTAAGGACCAACAAACCATATTATAGTTGAATGAGAAAGACTAGAGATTGAAACAAGGGGTTCTATATTCTTAAGGCAATTTTTAGGGGAATTAAAAATTGAGCACACGATTTACATGAGAGGCTATATAGTTAGTACCAAATGTCTTCCTTAAATGTGATCCCATATTAGACCTATGTATGATTTCCATTATTCCTTCACATGGATTCTTTAATAACGCACCAACCGTGGAATCCTCTCTATCCAAGGGTGCACGTTTTTAGTGTTGTCTCCATTGTTTAATGGGACCAGCCGCACTATATCCACTAAATATAAACCAAGCAGAGAATAATCCTTTAGCTAAAAAAATTATTCATTTTTTACATGGAACATATCATGAAAACACAGAACTAATGTGGGATAAAAAAGAGTCAAAAATTAATTGAAATAATGTTATGGTATGTTAAAACCTCCCCAGCATAAAATATTTTTTTGTCTCCAAAAAGCCGATAAAAATCCTTTTTAAATAGAGGGGGACAATTCTATCTCATTAGTTCCTCTTTCTCCCTTATATCAATTTAATTATATCTATGATTCCGTATAACTTGTGCAAATGGTATCATCTCCCCATTTAGAACCATTATCTCAGAATCAACCATCATTATTGAATGTTTAGTCATAGATAAACTAGGATCAACATCATTAATTTATTAGTTTCGGATATGAGAAGGATCATAATGATACTTCGCGAGATAAAACACATGCAACACATTTTTGAATGATGTAAAATGTTGTGTAAGGGGAAAATGATATTCCACATTCCTCACATTCCTGATATTCTCAATAGGAACCAAAAATATTAGCACAAGATTTTTATGTTTCCCAAGATGTCGATGGCCCAAACTAGGTGAAAATATCATGAACTCCTAATCTCCTAATGATAACATTAATAACACTTTTTTATGATCAAAATTATATTTATAATCCCTTTATTCCCCTACTATTCTGTGATGAGTCAAAAAAATAATTGATGTCGTCTCTTGGAAAAATCTCAGTCAAACCAATAATGAATCAAAAATCTCAAATAAACACAATGAAAATTGATACATTAAGTTGTATATGTGGTCTTGTGTAGATCCAACAATGCTGATAACAAAATAAAGTTACATATCATCAAGGATCTATATAGATAGTTTTATATGGATGTGATAATATGTATGATATGTTTTTCTCAAGATATCATGGGTTCCCGGTTCCTCCTAGATGCCACTCTAAAAGACAGAATTGAAATGGCATCACTATTAGTGACTATAATAGATGAAACTCTATGATATTTGATGATATATTTTATAAGGAAACATCGCACATTCTTAACACTGGATGTATCTCAAGTGAGTATAAATTTATGTGATTTTTTCATCCTATAAATTAAAAATCATACTAAATTCTTCTTCACAGGGTTACATAGAAACCTAACAAAAAAATCCTTATAAATATCATACCTATACTATGTCATCACTGGAAGTAAGTGAAGAAAACTAGAGGGTCCCTAGTGCTCAACCCCGACCTATTGTAATATATAATTTGGAGAAACAATATTAGTGAAATATCATATCAAACCCTACCACCAAAATAACTTCTGCTTGAAAAAGAATGTATTTGTGGTACGTAGATGAACCTACCAGGGGAATGTTTTATTATCCCCGCTAATATTGTTTCCCATAAGAAATGGCATAGGACATATATTTAAGAAACCAAAAAAATAGCAAGGGTATAATCACCAATGACCACTAGTCTCCCCACTATAAAGAGTGTCCCTGATGCCATGGAATTTAACATCACGATGATGCTCCTGAAGAATAATATTAATAATTAAAAAAGAAAAATAATTTTTTTAAAAACAAGCACGATCAGAACCCAATTGAATCCCAAATGAAACTGACCAAATAATAGCATTATATTACAATATTCCGAGGATTATATTATGGATTGGGTCTAATTTTTCATTCTCAAAACATATTTGATGTAATTTACTTTACCATTGGTATCATAAATTTTAATATTAAAATACTGTAGTTATTTCACCTAAATCCCCATTCATAGTTTCAAAACATTTTTATGAATATATAACATAGTATTTTTTATTTTAAATAAGATGAAAACAATTCAATGAAAAGATAATGTCACTAAAAATTAAGAGAAAACATCATAGATTCAATTTCAAAATCATGGGACGGATAATTATTCTCATGTGTCATAAGCAATCAGGAACAATCAGATACTATTTTATTACCCTATATAAGGACATAATCCTCACATAAACATGATTCATCAAAAGGCCATAGAGCCTTTTTTTCCTCTATAAGGGTTAACACAAACACATAAACCAAAATTTATTTTAGCTCAAGAAAATAACTTTTCATTTCTCATCCCAAATTAACATCATTCACATACAAGGGAGTGCATTCATCAGAGCTTCCATCATTGAGAACCCATTATAGAACAGATGGTAATATTCCAACAGGAAAAAGAAACCATAAATCTGAAAATCATTACCCTAATTTTCACATGTCATAACCTCGATCAACATATCAGGATTAACTAAAATACAAAGTTTCAAGTCTGATTTTCTCAAGAACTCAGTTGAAAAATCAATAAAACACATTTTTAGTTATTTCCATAATTTTTTTTTATTTTTAAGTATTCATAGAATTACTCAAAACTAACACACATGAACTCCCTCAAACATATAGTATACCCATATTTAATCAGAAAATACTTCATGGAAAAAATTAATAGTACTCATTAAATTTACTGATAATTAATTCCATAAAACTATAACAGACTTACTTAGAAAAAATTAAATAAAAATATAATCACAATGAAATTAACTACTCCTGAAAACAG
Source organism: Viscum album (assembly GCA_963277665.1). NCBI lineage: Eukaryota > Viridiplantae > Streptophyta > Magnoliopsida > Santalales > Viscaceae > Viscum > Viscum album. The sequence continues at coordinate 1,928,712,396 of OY728133.1, forward strand.
AATTTTAGATGTTAGAATAATTAATTCTTACAAGTTATAACCATATAGATGAACAATCATCAAGAATGACTTGATCATATACAAAATGTCAAACAGATCGAAAATATATGGTGACAAACACTTGTTCTTCATCGTACATTGATTTAATTTTTGGTAATTATTATAAAGAAGTAGTGTGCCATCATCATTTTTCACTAATTGAATTTGTTTCAAACATGGAGTCCCACTTTGGTGTATAAAAATATTTCCCATATCATAAAACATTGTTTAAAACAGTTTATGTTCATTTGGAATTGTATTATTAGAATAAATAGACAATGGATAAGTAAAATATTCTAAATAAATTGACTACTCCACCGTCCATATCGGAGCATTACTAAAAGATCCATACAGAAATATACTGTGAAACTCAATTCCCACTTGAGGGATATCCTTACTCAATGAATATGTATCCAAGTCAATTGAAAAAACAGATATTACCCGAGAAAACTCTAGAAAACATGTTTTGGATTTACTCATCCATGGAACTCATTATTAATGAAAGGCACAACACACCCTTTTGTGTTCATTAAAATAGATCTTGTGATTTTAACAGTCAATTAGGTCCATATTTGAAATTATCCAACCCATATCAAAAATAGTTTTTTTTGGTTTCATGTGTAGGAAAAAAATCATAGGTAAACTCAATCTTTATTAGGGAGAGAACACAAGGTGGAATGTAGAGACACTTTTCTCTTTTCAACTATTGGGGATTGGTATTATCCATAAAATAATATAAAATCACTGTAAGTATATTTATTAATTCCAAAATAAATTTTAATATAAATGAGGGAGATGAACTATTATCAAATTATTTAATCAATATAAATGAAGCTATAATGATGGTACCTCTCGCATTCATTGGAACTGTATTAGCTTCCCTCTAGAGACTCTTCCACTAGATAATGAAGCTTTACACTTGATTCATGTGGTTGCCGCCCCATGGTTCATAATGTATCTAATTTCACCATAATTCATTTTGGGGATGACTAGGCCAAGTAGCTATAAAGATAAAAAAAGATATGGAAGAACTTCTGTAAGGGACCTGATCATCCAGAAAAAATCTAGATCATCAACATATTAGTGCCATCCTGTTTTTAATATCTAAACTTTCTACACAAGAAGCAAGTCAATGGAACTCTTCAAATCACTGTAAAAGTTATAGATGATACTTGATGTTGATATACCTCATGGGATTCATCACACATTCTCATTCCATTAATTAAATTAAAAAAATCTACTGGGTGAAAAGTGAACTCTTATCACCCAGAAATACTATCCTAGTCAGGCCCATCCACCAAACTTCTAACCAACACATTATTAAGAATACTTAGAAAAAATATAATCAATGGAGATATGAAAACATATACAGAAAAAAAGTCATCATTTGTAATTATCAAGATACTCATATAAAAAGTAGGAAAATAACTATAATGAGAACAAATGTTACTGAAAGAAACATTTCTATAACATCCTTAGTGACCTATAGGTTCTTACAATGAAATATGTATATAAAATCGCTCATAAATGCCTCCTATTACTAAATAAACCTACATCATATATAATAGTACTTATTAAAATACTTACTGAAATCAAGGAAATATTTATAACATGAACCTATGATACCATATTTTTGTTAACAAGCAAGAATATACAATGTGAATCACATATCAACCAATCACCTCTATCAGTTCTGGACCCAAGGGTTAATAATATCCACCACCTCCATGTGGCTATTCCCATATACTTGGACTTGATGAAATATAATCAATAAACACCCACCTATAATGTTAGGATGTTAGATATAAATCCTAGTATGTACTCACTTAGAATTCCATATATAATTACATAAGATTATACCATGTATACATTCAATTTATACAAAACAAGGAAGGACATTACATTTTCATATTTTTAGTAAAACATTATATCAAGTCAAAATGATTGAGTATATATCAAAACTAGAATAAATTCACATTTTTTATAAGAAATTTATATAAAACAATTATCTGGAATAATATAGTTCCTAATAAATGGAATATAATCACAAAATTAAAACATATCATAGCAACTTGTTACATTCTATAAGGTTAGTTATTTTATACCAATAGAATCTTAAGGAATTTCATTCATTATCACATCTCGAGTATGCATCCAAACATGAATCAACATCCTTTCAAGGGATCACATTATTTAAAATCAAGATAGACATGGTTTAGTTAGTATTTTAATCATCAATCCAATTTTAGGTAGTTAGAGTCCTATCATGATTTTCAAATTTAACAGTAACTACATAGTCTCATAAGTTCTTGAAATGATCAATCGAAAATCATGAAAATAATTTATTTAAATAATTTATTAAAAAATAGTATAATTTCCCAAATATCAGTTTTCAACATGTATTTTGGATTGAAACCGAACTCAATGTTTCCCTTCAAAATCATGTATTTTTTAATAAACTTTTCATTTAAGCCAGTTTTTTCATGAACCAATTAGTAAATATTTCATTAATCTATGTTTCTAATTAAAACATCATTTTTCAGAAAATAATTCCATAATTTAAATTCCATTGAAATTATTGGTGTTTGAAAATTTCCAAAACATTTTGAAATGAAATGTCAAATCATCGCAATTATTGGTTTTTAAAAATATTATATGTACATTTAATGTAAATCAGTCAAACCATGTTTACAGTTTTTATGTAATGAATTATGGAACCACAGACCTTTAATATAGTGATCTAACTAACACAACACCCACAATAGGGAAAAATAATTAAGAACAAATACATAATAGATCTAGAAGATTAATATATAATCAGGATAGATCATAATGAATACCAGGTCCATTAATAACATGATTATCTATAAATATCTAAAGGGGATTGAATGCCAAGATTTGGAGGAACCACAATAGTGGAGATTCTCTTTCCATTAGGAGGTACAAATAGATAAATAACAATTTAATTAAAAAAGAAAAGATGATAGTTGATTAAATTTATCCTCTTAAGAGACTTAGTGTACCATTGAATAATGTTAAGGTTGAATGGGGGTAAACATAGGTAAAATTGGGGGGGGGGGGGGGGGGGTCAAGACATTTAAAATAATTTTCTGATGAGTTTAAACCTATGCAAGTGGTTTAAGGGAGATTTCACATGGTTAGTTGTAATCATACTCCATATTTGTAAACCACTATTATAATAATATATAGGTGGAAAATTTTAGCTGTTTGTTTCCATTAACTATAATCCTTCCATGAATCCCTTGGTGTACAAGGCTGTAGAGTTTGGAGGAGTGTCCATATGGTTTCTAAAAACTATACTCCCCCTTAATGTGGCTCATAACACGATTCCTAATTTACTGGTACAGACCACAGAGTATTTAATAACTATGTGCTAACTGTGCACAACCCCATGGGAGTACAAAATAATCCATGTTGAACATGAAACATCCTGAGAAAAGACCCAAAAAAGAGAACTCAAATTATTTATTAAAAATAACATAGAATGAGGTATCATGATTTTACATCCTCACCCATAAAGGAGAATTTTCATACACATGTCAAGTTATATATAGTTGATTAAAAATTTTGATATGAACTTTTTTTGGATACACTATTGGTTTATTTGTAGCTTAGTTCATATAAGATGTGGTAATTGAAGATGATTATCATGATTGGGGATAGTTTGTTTTAGATTTATCTTCACCGTACTTCGTTTAGGAAGGTTTTCCACTAGATTTTTGGGCATTTATTTTTCCCAAATGAATTATGTATTATATACATGTAACAATTTTAGAGATTGTATTATATCGTCATAACTTATATATATTTTAGTTGGTTATTTATATAGTGTTATTTGACTATTCTATTTGGAGATTGGTGATTTTGGTATGAAATTTATGATAAATAATTCCATTCTTCTAGTGTTCTAACTCGAGGTAACAATCCATATGATTTCCAATATTAGATATAATCAGGGTGGCTCAGTTAGTTTACTACGATCTAGGTGGGGTCTTGAGTAATTAGGAAATGACATGTTTGGTTGTCCTCTATGAATCCTTAAATCCACAGAATAGTTTTTTTAGAACTATCAATACATGAATTACCATTGAGAGATCCAATATACTCCATTATAGAATAACATAAAATATATATTTTCATTACACATAATATATGACCAATTTTTACTCATAAAACATTTTATTGGTGTGTTAAATGTTGACGATTTTGGTTTGAACATTTTTTTTACTAATATATATAAAAATTTATAGTGTCCATGCTATCACCTTTAACACCATCACTATTTTTATGAATCATCTATAATATGGGATGGTGTACATGAGGTTAGTGGATTACAGGATTATATTACTTTAACGAGATCAGGATAGGGACACTACATCATAGGGTTTAACCTTCCATGTGTTATAGGAATATATCATTTACAATGGTGGATAATAAAAAATGTGGTAATGGTACACTACTAGGATTTACAATGTTCATGAATGTGGTGTACCCTCTAGGGTATACAATGTATACTATGTATACTATTTAACTTTTATAGATCATTGGTAGCACAACTACAAATTCGGGTCGAGGCATACTTTTTATACAATGTAGGGTAACACACCATATGGTGAAAATTGTTTCTTAAATTTCATATATACTAACTCAATTGGATTTTTTTAATGCTTTATTAGTATATTATTATATATTTTCTATAATTATTTTGATGTACATTTCCCTATAATAGTTGGTTTTTGTCAAAGGGATATTGGCTTGGTGATGATGAATACATTCATGGGTGTGGTGATTGAATTGATTTGGTCATTAAGTATTAACATGAAGTTGGTAAACCATTGTAATTGTTCTTTGGAAATGGTGAGTGCCCTCTATATGTTAAAGGGTATATATTACCCATATCCCCAAGGTTCTTGCGAATAATGGTTCTCCTACTCGAGAATATGTCCTCCATTAATACATAAAGTTAGTTCTCTCTTGAATCTAAGGAAGTATGTGTCCCCCATACTACAAGCATGATTTTTATCCCACTATAGGATGGAGAATGGATCATAAACCTTTATAGGTTTGTATTTTATTATGAGCTAGTTCATGGATATTTATATTTCATGGGTTTTGTGCCCCGAATATTGACATGAACCTATTAGTGAGGTGTGTGACCGATATTATTATAATTATATTATTTTCTAAAGATAAAATGTATTCATATTTGTCAAGGAATATGATTTGGGTTATCATACATTTAACATGATGGGTATTGTTGTCAATAAAATTCATATTTTTATGTTTCCAAAAAGTCACACTTTAACGGATTCTCAGAACTATTACATCATTCATGTGAGACGAACTCAAAAAACATATAATAAATTTGTAACAATGAATTAATGTGATTATAAAACCATAAAAAGTATTTTGTAAAAGTGATACATCAGTTAAAATAAGACTCATGATCGTAGTGGGATGTGATCCACCATTGATATGTGACACAATTTTTTTAATTTATTCATCTCACTATGAGTATCTTATATATTAATGAAATGTATTTTTTTATGTTAACATTTATGATTTCCTAGCATTTTTTTTTGAGATGATTGATTTGTCAATATTTATTTCATTTCCTTATGGTGTTTGACTAGGTATGTTTACACTCAATCCTTCAGGACCTTTGTTTCAACTTATATTTTTTCTATGAAAACATTTCTTGAAATAACCTTGATAAGAGTTTATATGGAGGAATTTGAGCTTATCTGTTGTAGTAGAATGTGGTTAACAAATAGAGATATCTATAGACAAATTTTAATCCAGTAGAATATATATCAAGGTAGAATTCTCCCATTCTGGGATTCATTTTCACCCCATTATCTATTCACTAAATATGTATTTCCACTCTGGTTTTTACATTTATTTTGTTTTAATTTTCATTTATTATATCGTTCATTCATTTTATTAATAAAAATTTTATATTATTAGTACTATTTGATATTATTGTGCAATGGTGATGAAATATTTTTAAAGGATGTTATAGGCTATGTCTCCCATTGTGTGTTTTCTCCTTCTTGGGGCTAGAGTCCAGCCTAGTGGATATTATGATCTATCATGTTGAGGAACACTAAAACTAATTTCGGGCCATGTGAGATCCAAATAGGTTAAATAATATTAGAAAAACAATTCATTATGATTTAAGAGTAGAGTTTGAATGTAGTATTATTATTTATTTCAAATCATTCAATCATATTAAGTATTATCGACAGAAAATCCAACAAATAGTTTCACTGCATTTGGAAATTCAATTGTGATTTGACCAAAACATACACCCATATTCTATCCATTCTAATATAGAAACAAATATTTAACAAATATTGTCTTTTTATTCATTTAAAAATAAAATAATATGTTTAAAATAAAATTTTATATATTAAATTTTATATAATTCAATAAATTAATAAAAGAATTAAATTATGAATTATAAACACTGTTATTTGTAAAAAAAGTTACATGATTTGAATATATTTATCAATATTTATTAACACAATTAATATGCCACCCATTATATAGAGAACAATTTTAAAAATATTTAAGAGAAGAAAAATTGAATGTTTTCTTGAAATTCATATTTTAATTTTTTTTTCGGAATTTAAATTCATGTATTTTATTTCTTTTTTAATGGGATTTCAATAAACAAAATTAAATTTGATATTTCTAATTTTATAAGAACATATTTTTAATTTTTTTAAATATTTCCCTTATAATATTTATTTTATTTTCATCCAAATTAATATTGTATAGATATTCTTTTATTACAATACACAATATAAAATAATTTTCGAAAAATTTAATTTCAAATTATTTTAAAAAATAAATTTTCCTCCTTATAAGTATATTTATTTCAATGTTTAAATTAAAAAATTATGTTTAAATATTTATAAAATATTTCAATTTTATAATCTATATAAGATGCAATCTAACATAGAAATTGTCAAATAATTAATTGAACTAACTAGTTTTTTAAGCACACAAAAATAGGGTCAACATATAAAAATATATGAGAGGCACATAAAAGATTACATATATCACAAGAAGTATTATTTTATAACTAAAATAAGTATATAGAGCCACAATATCCAAATTATCACATTATACATACCACATTATTTTTTATTTGATTGAACACGTATAAGAAATGTAAAATTCTATGAATGAAATAGATTGTAAGAATTACAATATTCAATTTTATATAATTCTATATTCATATCTTTGTGAATAAATGATTTATTTTAAAACACTTTAGAAACAATTTTTACTGTAAATTAAATAAATTATAAACAATTCAATGTTATGTTCCTTTAATTTGGGATAATTCATAAAAAATATAAACCATATAGATGTTGAAAAATGAAAATATTAATACATTGAACTATGAACCTCACTCTAATACCAACTCAAACACCCATAATGATGAAATAACACACATATAATGTTTAAATATGTATTATTATACCAGTATTAAAAATTAGAAATTTTTCAAGAATTAAAATTAATAAAGTAATATATTTTATGATATTTGAAAAACTCATTCACATAGATTTGTAATCAATTGACTATAAATGATAGTTAAATGGGGGAGAATGTATAGTCAGAGATGGATGTTTTCAATATAGAGGTAGGATTGTAGACTGATTTTGGTGGTGAATTAAGGGAATCTAAATTCAATATCAGGACTATGGTGATAATTATTGGTGAGGAGAAAGGATTATGTTTAGGTATATTGAGTGATGATATCTATAAGTCTTGAGGGAATTAGAAATAAATTATGCTATTCTCATAGATAACGAGAACATTAGAAACATGATAACATATGTTTATGATCCACATGAACCAAGGTTCTATCTAGATCTATGTACATGGTCACTTATTACCATGGATGTATCTTATATCCCAAAAATCTTGAAAAACATTAGATTTTTCCTATAGGTAACCAATAAAAATTGTCTAATTAGATCATGGAAATAACTCGATAAATGTATCCACTTTCTATAATAGTTGGATAAAAGTGTGATGTTTTGTACTTTTTTGAACCACATACATAGACATGGTAACATGTTTTATAAATAAATTAATATTTAATAAATACTATTAATAACCAAGAAGAACGAACTCAGGGATTTTCTGAAACATTAGTCCCAGTAATATGGGTAGTGTTTAAAGTTATATTTACTTAACTTCTCTAATATCACCTTATTATGTATATTATTTCAATCATATATCATTTTTCAATAATAAATATGGTTGAACGATTCCTATAGAATATATTTAATAAATCGTATGAAGACCATATTATGTAACTTGAGAATGTAGTATAAATTGGTTGTATAAGGACTATATATTACATTTATTTTTTTCCTGACAATCAAATACTATCATCATGATTAGACTCATCATGTACCTATATTTATCCAACCTATGGTGACACGAGGGGTAACATAACAAATTATTATTTTATTATAAGATGAACTATTCAAAATCCATTTAAAATCCCAAAATTATTAGTGTAGGGTGTCCATTGTAGTGATTATTGATGATAATCTTCTTTGTGAATTTGAAGGTAAAACCACTTATAAAATGTCGATAAAAGTTTCCACTCTATATTTAACAATTAGTATTTAAAAGAGGGGTTGGGGATGATATTTATTAAGTATTTAGGGGTAAAAGTGAGTGATCATTAGTTAGAAATAAAGAATATGATAATATTAACTCTAATTTTATGAGTAAATCTCTATAGATGTGCACTAAATCATTAAAAATTATTTAATGGATATAATGTTTCAATAATTATATAATATAAAATTAAAAATATATGTAGTATATCCTTTGAAATTATGATTTTTGGACGAACTAACTCATATATTGACACAAAGGTTCTTGATGAATACTTATCCAGATATAGAGATCTAACCCATATATAGGTATATTTAGACAGTTACTCAAGGAATGTGTGTAACTATATCATTGATATTATCAATCCCTAGAAATATAGGAACTTATTAAGAATAAAATATAATAGAATATAATTTTCCTTTCATTGGTACATTATTTCGTTGGATATCAAGAAATTATACCTTATCTCCTTTAATGTATTCTATCTGTCAACAAATATTGGATTGGATATGACAATAGTCAGGATTGATCTGCAACTTTTGGAGGACTTTCTTACTAGTTAATTGATCTAAAAATGTATTTAATATGTATATTATATTGATTTATTTATTTAAATGGGTATTATCTCCATGTAAATTGGATGTATATTTACAGTAAGAACATTATTATGATTTATAGTGTCATAATGTGGAGAAAATTTATGATCAGTTTCAATATTTTTAATCAGTAAAGCTTCTAATTATCTAGAACTAATAAAGGAAATGCATTTACTTATTTTTTCTACCAATTCTAGCTGAATTTTAGACCGGTACCCCCGAATAAGTTTTACTATAAAATCTCATTGAGTAAATATAACAAGGTGGTGAAGAATCTCAAGCATCCTAAAAATAATAATTGGATCAACAAACTTCAATATGTTAGTGTCAAAATTCCTTGAGTGAGATGTTATATGATGTGTCATGGCTTAGATAACATGCCCCTTTGCCTCTTGAAGATGTAATTAAATAATTTATATTGTTTATAAATAGTGAACTAATATTTTTAAGGGAATTTTCTTTAGTGCTTCCTTTATAGAAACATGTATGTACTATATATATTTATCCTCAATGTATTGAAGGATATACTTATCACAATCAGAATAGTGACCCAAAACTGGTTTATGATAGTGATTGGGAGAACAACACCTTAATTTGTCTTTATTTGTGGATTTATCTATTATTTAGTGACTGTCCCAAGAGATTATTGTGTAGTTTTACACATTTTTATAATTCCTTCTCTAGAAAATGAGGTAATTATGGTATTGACTATTGCATCAATTAGTACATGTGACAAGGATTGTGGGTGAGGATTCCTAAAATTCATATAATTTATAATGGTGGTTATATAACTATAAAGGATGATTGAATACAATATCTCAAAAATTGTTTGAAAATATACGACACTTAATTTTCTCCCGTAGTAATATGAGGGTACTAGTTCATGTGGCGTTGTTCCATCATTCGTCATAAATTTAATGATGTGTAATGTATAAAAAAACATTATTAATACTTAAAATGTTTTATTTTTCCAGGTTATTTGATCACTTTAATGAAAGGAATGAGAATCCATGTCTAGTTCATAATTTTTTTTATAACATTTCAATAACCTGCAAAAATTTTCAATTGGTTACTATAAAATGAGAAATTTATAAATATATATGTTAAAGTTAATAGGATTTATATTATATCTATCACATAATAGATCTTTTTTTATATTCTTACACAATCATTTAAATTTATGAGTATTTTTTGAAATCACAATCGATGTCATCAATGTTTTTATAATTTTATTTCATCACATATAGGATGAGAAAGGTAAATAAAACTAATTGAAGGAATGAGAAATATTTATTCACACAAAACTCTATAAATAATAAAATATTATTATTATTTTTTCTCAATGAATTTTATTATTTTCATAAATGATAAATGAATGGTCTAAATTTTACAACTGTGTAGGAAAGTAATTTGAAAATTTAATCTACACAAGGTGGAAATCCACGGTTTTAATCCATAAAAAGGAATTATATATTTTAAACCTATATCATAATTTTTTTTATTATTTAAGGGAATATTAATGGAAATAAAATTTATAAAGTCACATGATACATTTTTAAAGGTATAATTAGATTCTAAATAAATCCGTGAATGTTTTATATCATTTAAATATATTTTGGAAATTTTGAACATCACCTTCATGTTTACTGTCATCCATGATGTATTTTTATGAGTTAAAGTCCCATAAAAAATTGTAATGGACTCCAAAGATAATAAATTCATCCCAAAAGTTCAATAAGATGCATTGTGATTAAAAAATGCATATGATATTATGAAGGGTGCATTATAGTTTAATGAAATAAAATATTTTACCACCTGATTTAAATAACCACATGAAATTTGGGAGAAAATTTTAGATGTTTATTTCATCACAAATAATTTACTATGGTTTAACGACCAACATAAAATTATGAACACTGCATTGTAGTTTATATTCATATAATATAAAACTTGTGTATTTGTTCATAAATAATATTGGAAGGATCTCCTTTAGGTATCAATGAATGTTTGAATAAATATCTTTTGAGGAAACATATTGAATATCAGGGATGAAAATGAAATGATGGTAACACTATCTTGATTGAACATCAATGTGAATGATTTATTTTCTCATTTACTAGAATTAATGATTGCAAGTTATAAATAAGTTTATCATTATTTAATAATTTATAATACTTATTCTAGAGAAAACATCCTTGATGTTTTATGACATATAATAATTCTGTGTTATATATTTTAATGCTTTAAATGTTTGGAATCACCCTGATCATATTTAATTTAGTCCTACAATATAAATCTATTCAAGGAGGTATAAAATTTAGTTTCATAAATTCTGTTGAGGGAAAACATATTTTTTTATTGTCATTTTTAAATGACATTTGCCTTAAATTTTATTGTAATCTAACATGCATACAAGAGTATAATATTTCCATTGAGATTTATTATAATTAGACATATGCTTGGAAAACCTTATTTCATGGGAATATAAACTAACATTGGGGTTTTTATGACAATTAGAATATGGTATCAAATGAATCATTACGTATGAAATATTAAATCATTAAGGTCTTGTTGTATAGTATATGATCTAGGTGGTGGACTATTTGTTTTTTTTGGATTAGACTAGAAATTCCCAAAACCATTGTAGACAACACATTCTCCTACAAATTATATTATAAATTCATCTAAGTTAAGGATGTGTAGAGATATTCAAACCAAGGATCACGTGAATGTTTCTATAGTGTATAGCCTTCATGATGTTTTCATGTGATCACAAATAATTTCACAATATAATGACATCATGACTAATAAACCATTTTTGCACATGATATGCCTCCGCAAGGAATCTAAGATCAGTGAATGAATCTAGATTCATGAATGATTGAAAAATATTGGAAAAACAAAAATATAATGGGGTGCATGAAATGTGTTTGAACACATAATTTATATAATAAATTGTCCCACAATTTTTTGTTTATAATTATTTGAAATTTTAATTATTGTGGAGGTACCCACAGAAAATGTCTAGGTTATTGGGCTTTCATTAAAGTCATTTTAACAAGAAATTGTCAATTTCAGAATAAAAAATTTTAAATTTTGTGTTTTTATTTTCAAGAGTGATCTTGAACTATTGTTTCTCATAAGAAAATCTATCTTCTGACATTAATAAGAGTTAACCAAAAAATTTTATATAATAGACTATATATAAGAAAACATTGACAATTTGGGATCATATGACCCACATGATGGAATTAGAAATGCCACTATTCTGAGAATGATTAAATAATGTTAGGGATTTGTTGATTTTGATTATAATTTAGTAATTATTTCCATTTATCAAGATGTTATATAAAATTATTTTAAATTATCTCATCATGGGTAGGGGCACATTGTGTTTATATATATTAAAAGTAATAATATAGATGACTATAAATATATTTAATATATGATTAAATATATCTATTTACTTAATAAAAATATATTTTAAAAATTTTAATATAAATAAATATTTAAGTATAAATTCAATTATTTTAATAATATATATATAAATGTCTGTTTGTCTGTCTGTGTATAAATTTTTATCCAATATATCCATATATTACTTGTTTTCCAAATTTGAGTACTTTTTGAAATTGCATGTGGTTGATTCTTAGTCTTCATGCATTTAAATTATTTTTTAAATTTGGAATTAAATAGTTGATTGAGTTTTCTATGAAAGACATATATCTTGAGGTGGGAATGGTAATTTCATTGGGAGGTGATGGGGGTTCTCAATGATGTAAAAATTTGGGTTTCCATAATAGGAATTTTATTTTATTATATGTGGGGGGGATTTATCTATTTTTCTTATGTTTGGGGTTTAAGAGATCAAGGATTATTTATATCTAAGAAAAAATATGGTTTAATTCCTACCTACCAAGAATGTCCCTTGCACTTAGGTTGGTGAAAGAAATAACTAGAACTTGGTTTTCCCCTGTTATAAATGAGTTATAGTGGCTGCAAAATGATGGTTGGGATTATTTCTCAATTATTGAAATTATTACCTAGGAGGAATTATTTATTGATTCCCAATAAATAATTAACCAAAATTTAAAAAAAATCTTGATGCATTTTTTTATTTCTTAAATAGTATATAAATATAATATTTTTATCCTTGATATCACATTTTAAAAAAATACCAAACAAATTATATCAATGTCTACTATTTGTTTTTGTTTGTCTAAAAACATATTTAAGATACATTATATTTTTCATTGATAGTAATTTTACGGTTTTTATGAGACTTATCTATGTTAGACGAGGTAGATGAATGATATAATGTTTTGTGGGTAAAACAATATTCTACCGTATAATATTTTTTTATTTTTTTTTGGAATGCTTACTTTTTTGAATAAAAATTATTCCTATTTATCAAATATTAATTTATTGTGTAATTGTTAGTTCTTTACTCATCCTCTAGTAATTGTACCAATACTTCCATAGATTTTTTCCTTTGGAATAAATAAAATTAAATAATGAATATTTATGAATGATCATTATAAATGATAATTTTTTAGGATTGTAAAATTGTATTACTCATTATAAGATGGAACATGTCTTAATATTTTAATTAGAGAGTCATTATTTGCATTGAAATTCAATCACTGAATGTTCACAATAAATTTAATTTCATATGGATAATATAAAATATATATTATATTAAATTTATTAAAATAAATTATTCAATATTATATTTTTAATCAATCAATTTAATTTTGAGTTTATATTTTTAGTTTTGGATAGATATATGTGTAATCCAAAACCGGAACTTCGATACTTTTTGAGGAAATATATTCTTTTCGTACTTCTTTGATTCTTACTGAAGTGACCAAAATATAACCATAAATAATTAAAATTTTAATAACTAAATTTATGTCACTATATATGGAAAACGATTATGTTTAAATTTACAATTAATTAGAAAAAAATTAAATAAAAAACCCATATCATTCCCATAAGTTGTAAAATATACTCAATAAACCATTGAATAATTATTTCAAAATTATATAAATTTCATACATGAAATTATAGACACACAACACTCTTTGTGAGATTTAATATTTAATACTATTCATCATCACATGTGGAATTGAAATTATAAGAAGGGTGAAGTCAAATTCTAAGTAGGGGATAATTTACTATAGAAGGTATCATGTAAGAAATAATCAATGAATAATTTAACATGAATAAATAATAATAAAAATGTCATATAACTGAAAACATGATCATGTGTTATATGAAATGGATAACATAAAAACATAAAATATTACATGGATAATAATAACTTATTTCGTTGTTAGGGAATATATACTGTTGTACATCACAAATATATCATACATACTTTGTTCCATGGAATCATACATAAATGTGTTATGTTTTTTCAAAATACTAACCAAGTTTCTCTCGTGAAACCAACCAATGCATCATAGGAATAAATAATTCTTTCCCAACCTATCAAAAACTTTGTCCGAGAAATTCATATTATAAATTAATGATAAAAAATTGAATACATTAACATCATGGTGTTATAATCATTAATCATCTGTATAAAAAACAACTTTATAGAGTGTCCATAATTTTACTATAAGTAAATGTAAAAACAATCATTGTATAGACCATTGAAAATAACACAATATATAGTATTGGGTATATAGTTAATTCAATACAAATAAATAGAAAAATAAAAAAATTTATATATGATATAGAATATATACTTGAAATTAATTAATATGTAAATAAGAGAGAACAAAAGTTAATAGTGTTGTGATGTAAGATAGAGGACATAATACTTATTTATAATGTGGGGTATAAATTATAAATTCAGAGGAGTATTTTGAAAGTAATTCATGAAACATAACTCTAAAACTAATAGATATTTTATAATTGGATATTAATATAGAAATAAATTATAAAAAAATTTAAAAATTGATTGTAATATAGTTTTAAAATAAACGCTAAGTTTTTTTTGAAAAATCCATTTTGATTGGTGAAAAGATGAAATTAAAAAATACAATTTAATATGAATTAAAAATATTTAAATCACGAAATAAATAGAAGTTAAAAGAAAAATATTTTACATAGAATATATAAATATACATTATATTCATGAATTTTTTATTTTATTATTTTAAAATAGTAACAATTATTTTTAAAATTAAATGTGTATGTTACAGTTGGAATAATATTATCTTTTGAGAAATCATGGATACATTAATAGTAAAATTTATTAAGAAAATTTCCACAAAATTTGAAAAATGGGATTTTATTGTAAATATAAACAATGATATTTATTTATAATTTTTTTAAATTAGTCAAAATTAGATCCATGAAGATAATTTGGAAATTATTACTTTTATTCCTTGGTAGAAAAATCAAAATAAATACAGAATATGCTTAATAAATGATTTTTTAAAGATAATATCATTATTTTAGAAATATAACTAATATTAATATAGAGGAAAATGATCTATTTATTTAAATAATAGATAAGGTCATGTACACATGAAAATAAAATTTCAGTTTAATTGTGTACCAACGTGTGGTTAAATTTCAAGAATCACTGTAAAAATAGAAATTAAATGGATAATAAAATTAAAAACCAAATTATACTGTATAAAAATCATATATTACTGAATTTTAAAAATAAATGTTACATTATACTGAACATAAATTAATATACCAATAGAAATACTTACGGCTTTGGTAATATATAAATCAAATGAAAACAAAAAGGGGGTTCTTCAATTATTTTTAAACAGCAATGAATAAAAATTATTTGTGTACTAAAGTTAAATAATGACCTTATAACATCATATGTAGGATCCCACATTCATACAGGCATACAATTATAGAAGAAATTTTACTTTTGATTTACTAGATGTGTGATATTTTGAAGGAGAACATGGAATGTTATTATGAGATTTTGAATTTTCTAATGTAAGTTTTTAGATTTTTAATGAGGATATGTAGGTAGCTCAGTTATTTGTTAGAACCTTTAGAGCTTTGGGGTTTTTTGTTTTTATATTTTTATGGCCCTAGTGCATGGATTGGTGTGAATTTATTAGGAGAAATTGTGTGACAACTTAATGTGCAGACAATTTTTTATTCATTTTTAACTGATCACTGTTAAATTATATAGTTTGATAAAATTTTATTGTAAAACATGTGAGTAAAGGTAAAACCCATTTAGGGTATTTATAAAAACCCTTATCTTTTTTACATAAATAAACATGATTTATTACATGAAGCATTCACTTGATACAACATAGATGATCGAGAGGTATTGTGTATTTGGGGCTTTGGAACATTACATAACAACATAAATAATAGAACAAAGTATCTTATATAAAACATCCTTGACATCACCACTACATTCCCTCGCACTTAGCATTGCATAGGATAACCTGAGGACGAGCAAAAAAAAGGTGAGCTATAAATCCCAGTAAAGGAATAAACACAGAATAACATAAGGAATACAATACATGATAGGGAATAGGAATATAAATTTAGAACAATGGAAACATGAACATAAAGGCATGATAAATCATGATAATCATAACATAGAAATGTGGCACAACACTTAACATGTAATTTGCATGAGCCAAGGCTCATTGCACATGGAGCATGAGCAATCCCATATTGCACATAAAGCATGAATGAACCCTCATTTTACATGAATTTTAATTATTCATCACCCATTTCACATGACGTGTCATGATACTATAGTTTACCCAATGCATTGAAGCGCTATCAAGGTGCACCATTCATAATCATTTCATTTAATGCATAAGTGTGCCACAAGATCATAGAACATGAATTCATAAAACATTATAATTTATTCCATGATTATGGAATTTGGAATTCATACATGAATCTCAAACATCAATATGTTAATGTGAATAAAGGTGAATACTCTTGACAGAGAAATGGTCATGGTTTTCACTACACAATGATTTAGTCTTGGAAAATTGCGGGGCAATTTCTGCAGTAGAACAATAAAACATAAGAATTCATAAAAATTATTGTTTAGATAAAAAGTGGGGTCTCATTATATGTACATTAAATGTACAGTACGAGGTTTCATGTAGAAACATGCCCTAACATAGGTAATGGAATATAGATTCAAAATACAAAATAATTGCTTGAATGTAAATGAGGAGAGAGAAATTCCTTACAGCATTTTGACATGGTAACATGTATATATGGAAGGAACCGATGAGAAAGAAAGGGGTATCTCATCATTAAAAAATAAATATAAAATTATAGGGGTGGTGAAATATCATAGCCTACCATTTATTATTTAAAATAAAATGGCATAATAATATTACAAATCTCAGAAAAAATGAGAAAGGATGGAATCTCTTACTTGGAAATGTGATCCCAATGCATGGGAGAGGCTTGAGAGAGGCTTCTTAAGATATTGGGTGCCTTTTGGAATATTATATAGATAGGATTACAAGGTTTAGTTGAACTCCAAATTTGTTGAGTAAAGTGGAAGTGGGGGCAAGGGTGGGTTTATATGTGAAAGGAGAATGAATTGTTTATTATTTAGGGTTGGGACACCTCATATTAAACATATCAAAACCAAAACCCATCCCATGGTGATTGGCCATTGTTTTTTCGAAATGGGAGTGTATGATCATTATTTATACAATCAATGGCCTAACATCTTAAAATAATAGGGTTGCTTATGTGGAGGTGAGTCACACTATAAAGGAAACCAATTAAAAAGACAAAATATTTTATAAGCCTTGAAGGGTCCACTGAAGCTTTGAAAAATAAATAAAACAGACCCAAAATTACATTATTATAATGATAAAACATATTTTGGCTGAAAATAGTGTTTATAGTATTTTATTACCTCACTATTGGGTCATTATGATGTCATAATACACATTATAAATTTATATGATATTTAATATTTACCAAAAAATTTGACTATCTCAAAAAATAATGAAAAATTTATCATTGGATAATTTTGAAATCATGATTCCAAAAATAATATTTATTTTATCTGAATAATTATCTATATGTTTGAATTTATACCTTTAAAATAAAAACTAAAATTTATCGAAAATTATTGGGTTTTGACAAAAACAGCTTTCAAAGCTTAATAAAAATTACAATTACATTCAATAAAGTATACGATCATTTATATTTAATAAAAAATAATTTAATATAAATAATAATATTTTATTAAAATATTATTTAATTTAGGAATACATTATTTCAACAAAATATATTTCTTAGTTGAATATTAACTAAGAATATTATTTCTGCTTTAAAAATAATTTACAAAGTAACAATAATAAAAATAATGAATATTCTATATACAGGAATAATGTACATAATAATTTTACTAGTGTCCTGTAACATAACCCCTTAAACACCAACATAAGACCATAGGGTAGGGTGCGTGATGCTGACAGACTCTTGGGGTGTCTCAGATAAGATTGCTCGAGTGGTAATGTCTATCAACTTCCACATATCTCGTAGGTGGTTCCGCTCGAGGTTAACATATTTAAGATCATCTTGGGAATGGACAAGAGTGATGCCCAGTGATGCTAACCCCTTTCTGATCTCTGAAAAATGTGCTTCATATGGGGAAAGTCTACTCGATGAGGCCATCACTTCGATTTTATGAGTAAATTGGATTTGTTAAAGCCGGCTATTTACACTAATCATGTGATCACTGCTCAATGATTATATTAGAAATGATCGAATTTATTAATGGTATTTTAAAATATACAACATATATCCCAATAAGTGAATACTTTTTAAATAACTATAAGAATAAATTTAAATAGGCTAGGAAAAATTTTCATTAAATAACTTTGGGTCGTTACTTTATTGGTGTGCCTATGTCATGGTTCATGGTCTGGGCATGGTTTCAAATAAACCATGAACCATTCTATAAATAGGAAGTCATTTTAATATCATATATTCTATATTGTTTTTTTACAACGATTTCTCACCATGAAAAACAGTTTTTAATTATGAATTAAGTGTCAAGGGTTTGGAAAATTGAGGGGCCAGACCTTGTTGTTTTCCAGAATTTTGTCAAAAGGGGGAAGTATATAAAATTAACCCTTCGGTTTTTAGACACTCCTATTTATTAATCACTTAATAGGATCCCACACACCTAGGGTTCTCACAAATACCTGTTTCTTTTCTAAACATTGATTTTTAGTTTTCTTTATGGAATTATTTGTGTGTTTTGAGGTTAACATCACCCTCCAATAGCTTCTTCCATATTCTTTTATTATCATCATTAATTTTAGAGTACTCAAATTTAGGTTTTTTCTATGCTTACACCCACAAAAATTGGAATCATCTATTTCTAATGGGTATTTGGGTAGCTAGTGTAGAAGAGATCTGGATAGGACTTTCACATGTCATTTTGTGGTAATTTATTAATGTATAGATTCATGGTGAACATTTATATGTTTTCCCTAATAATTTAATTTAATTAATTATTGAAATTATATTTCCACTAATGGATTTTCATATGAATAATGTTTGGATTATATTATAGACTACCCAAGATGGTTTCAAGGAGTTTTTATAAGTGGTGAGTTCCTGATGTGTTTTTTCAAATAATAAAAAATAAGTAGTTTAATTTAATAATAAATTATAATTGGTATAATTATTTAATATATTTTTCTAAGAGTGATTACTGATCCAGGATGGTCAAAATGATCTAATTATTTATAAAAGGATTTTGGATAAGGCTTGGACTACCCTTATAAAGGCCATTGGAAATTAGAAATTTAGGGGAATGTTTATTAATGATATAGGTCATGTTAGAGGATTACCCAATGTTTTGATAAATGATTTAACTATGTATTATGTGTATTCCATAAATCTCATTTATTGTGTGGATTATTCCTTGGTTAATGTAAATGGTTTTGGGGTTTTTAATTGATCATTTTAGTATCCATAAATATTGTAAGATCTTTTGGGGTTTTGTGACACATGGGGTTTTATAAGGACTCATCTTTAGATGTTAAATAATATTTATGTATGTCATGAATTATATTCATTAAAATTGAGGATCATTTGAGGTTTAGAGTTTCGAATAATTAGGTCATAAGTCATACATATCATTTCTCAAAATATCAATTTGGGTATAACTAAAACATTATCCATTTTTCCTAAAATATAAATCTTTTGAAATAAAACATGATTTCAGTTTACTGATAAAAATATTTATAAAGTTTATCTTATCCTCTTCATTTACCTTACCCATCCTTATACCATGTGAATATTTTTTAAACATTGGATGAGCACAATAATCTTAGTAATGGGAATAAAATAAGAAAAAAACCATTATCCCATGAATATGTTAAAATCAGGAAATATTTATAATATTCTACCAAAAAACATAAACACCATATCTTAAATCATGAAATAATAATATTACTATGAAACTCCTTATGAATAATTTATCATTATGGTAACTTTTGGCATCAAAATCATTCTTACATTGTAGATTTTACTGCTACATAGGGAGTATCCTTCATGGATACATTTGGAATACCCATCATGGCATATTCCCTAAATATACTAGTAGAAAACCAAACATTTAACTCCATATCATGTCCCATTGAATTATAGAGAAATAATAGACTAAATTGTCTACAATGTATCACATAGCCACTTGTACTCACAAATAATTCCCAGGAACCCAAAAATAATCATAACACATAAACAATCATAAAAGAAAAATAACATTTTTACATTGCAATAACAATATATAATTTAAAGATATTGAAATAATAAAACCATTATTAATACGATTTTATATACCAAAATACTTAATGGTTAATATGGTATCTTTTATATTTATAAAAACATTACGTGCGTACTGGAATCCAAATATCAAATAATGGTCACGGTAGTGGAAAATTAATAGTAACTGTATATGTTAAAAAACATTATTTGTCAGCTAATAAAGTACAATGATTCATATAAAAATACACCTTTTTAAAAAAAATTAATGAAATTAAAATTCAATTGGTTTGATTATACACCTTATAAAAGAAGGTGGTGTATTACATAAAAATAATCCTCAATGGAAGGAGATTGAGACGAAGTCTCTTACCTCGAGCATGATTTTTCTCGTATGTTCTCTATCATCCTGATTAATAAATGTCGAGTAATTTATAATTTTTTTGATCCATTTTCATGTTTATTATTCTGTTTATAACATTTATAACCATTTTAACTATTATAAAATTATTTAATCTCACATCGGGAATTCTATCAATATTCTCTACTTGAGATCAATATATCTTCTGTAGGATGTTAGTAGTCAATGTGGTCATGATTAAAATATCTCCATAATTATATTAATTACATAATAATCAATTTTATATATAAATTATAATATTAAATAAAACTATCTATGTATGGTTAGGAAAAATGAACAACCTTATAATCCTGGAGATGGTAGGTCATACGTAAGCATAATTAACGTCCTCATTTTTCAATGATTTTTATGGAAAGAACATAATTGTAATATTATATTTTCATAATGATAATATTATAATTATCAACGTATTAATAATTTAGATATAATTATACTTATATCATATATGTGACATGATGAAAAAAATGAATCACCTCACTTTGTGGTGGTTATTGGTCACACAAAAGCACATACGATTAATTATTTTCCCATTTTATAAAATCAGAGAATAAATTTGGAGATGATGTTGACTTAACAAGATATATATATATATAGTATATTTTAGTTATTATCTCATCCTTGATAGATATTATATTATTTAAGTGGACGGATAAGTAAAATAGAAACACTAAAATTAAAACGTTGCCTTTCCATTTGACGATCACCTTTTCTTAACAACTTAACTCCTATAAAGAGAGTGTTCTACCAAATATAAGTCCTTTATACTATACAGAGGTCTCATAATAAAGGGTTTTGGTAGATCATGGTTGAACTAAATGGTTTTGTAAGTGTAAGAAATGGAAATGAATGAGATCCTTTTTACAGGAGAGGGGAGGGGTACTCTAAGAATTATGAAAAATATTAAATTAGTATAAATTCATATTTTATTCCATATGACTCTAAACATAATTATTGTTAATATGGGATAATTTTAGACCAAAATAAATTCATTCAATTAAAACTAGACAATTAATTTTATTATGAAAACCTTATCGTGTTGTTTTGATACTTATGAATTCTTATTATTAGATTACGTAATTTACATATTGAGAATAAATATAATTACTACAAAATTTCAAATGACCAAAGATAAATCTTTGATGAAATATGAAGACTTAACCGAATCGGTTGGTTGAATTATTGTTTTATATTAACTTTATATATTTAAATAACATATTATTTATTTTAATATCTCATGAATGTCAATTTATGACACTATTTAGTACTTGAATTTTTAAATATATCCTAAAAACAAAATTCCTTCGAAAAAACATTATCTAATCCCAAACATGTCAAATGCATCCATAACATTGATGAATGGTATCCAAAAGTTTAAATTATTTATTTTCCAATATTATTAATATAATTTACTTTATTTGTTATTTTAAAAAATCAATTATTTCATCACCATTATGTCACATTTAAATTTAATTATGTATCATGTAAAAATTATAAATTACTTCTCATGATGTAGATAAATATTTTCACTTCTGAATGACTCTTTGTTGTCAAATTTATCTTCAATATTATCTTATTATTATAAATCGTTAACTTATTAATAATATGAGTTCAAATTGTTTTACTTATCTTTAAATAATGTATAATAAATGTCATATTGTTAACCAAGTGGCTCCAAAGGGTTATAATTTAGGCCAATGGTCGATTTTGGTCAAAACCCACTCATCTAATGAAAGTAGGACATGTGTTAAAGTAATTTTCTTATATTACAACATTATATTTAGCTTTAATCACATGATTTAAACATAACCGTGGTAAATGAAATACTAAAGTTTCTATTAAAAAAATAAGTTTATTATAATAGAAAACAAATTTAATTTTGATTGAAACATTATATGTCCATTTTTTTAAATTATAATCATAGAAGGGGCTTGAAATAATTTAAAATTAATCTCATTGAATTATTGAGGATCCATGTTTTTAAAGTAAAAATGTTTAAAAGTTCACTTTGTTTTTATATCCAATTTCAATTTGAAATAGATAACAATGACCTACATTAGATTAATTGACAAAAAAATAATTAATTATACTTTAAAACCAAATAAAATGATAACCTTACAATATAAATATATTATATGAAGAAGTATTTTTTAATTAAAATGCAGTACTTTTCACTTTTCATTAAAAAATGAATAATATAAGAAAAATACCATAACATCAACCCAATTATATTTTTGTAATCTTTTTATAAAGAATCTGTTTTATTTTTCATATAAAAATTATAAAAGTGAAAATATAAATTTAAAAGGGGGTTTCCATCAAAAGTCTGTAAAACAACCTTTTAAAAATATTAGATATTTTATGCTTAAAATTTTATTTTATTCATTTTTAAAGCATGTAAAATTTATTGGGTGATTGTAAAAACATTTCATAATAATGTGTATACATAATATAGTTAGTTCTATTCCATCATGTTACTAAGACATGTAGAAAATAGATACCACATAAAATAATAATACTTATAATATGTTATTTTTTTGTATAACTCATTCTTGTAGGCAGAATAAGATTTTTGAGAAACCCATTATTGAATATAAGACATACTCTCGAACATAGCGTCCCCATTAATGAAAAATTTCTATCTAAATAATAATTGTCAATAGATATGAAAATGTATTATTCCATATTTATATGGGTTGTTATGACCTTCTCCCTTTGGAAAATTAAATCTTTGAAATTTTACTCACTTATTAAATATGTAGGGGAATTTTCCCCTCATGTTTGTTTTGGATTCCCATGTTTCCTTTTCAACTATACAGGGTTTCCAAAAAACCTAAACTTGGTAAATCACCTTATTCTTTAACACTTTATCTCTGTGGTCAAGAACATGAATTGACTAATCCCTATAAGAAAGATATCATTCCAACTCAACTATATATAATCTCTAAAAATGTCATCGATTCGACTTATACATTCTTTACATTGAAACATAGAGACAATTATGTTCCTTTGACTAGCTCGAATGTAAATCCAATCGATATGCAACTCATCCAAATTTATCCAAGATTTTGCAGGGTTTAATGAATAATGGACTCAGATTCCTCTTATAACCAAAACAAGTCAAACTTTTCCATGGATAAACATTTAGAAAATTTTGATCACCTATCTTGAAATAAAGAACCTTCTTCCTGTTATCTGCATAAATTTTATACTTTCTCTGAGCTATACTCATGTGTCACTGAACCAACTAAACTATCTTAGCCATTTTATCCACTAACTCTGGTCACATAAAATTCCTTTCTCTAACATCATTCCAAAAAGCTTTCATCCAACACCAGTTTCTTATAATCCCTCAAGTAGTGCCATATTTATACCAGAATGAAAACATTTATTATAAGAAAACTAATCCAAGGAAAGATGTTGAGCCCAAATTCCATAGTAATCCATTGAAATATCATTTAAGATATCTACCCAGCAACAATTTTTTTTCTTACTACCCATACTGTTAAGGGTAAAAGGCTATAATGAATGTTAATTTTGTTACCAATGACATCTGAAGGCCTTCGAAAAAGTTTGGAGTGATCATGGGGTCATAATTAAATAAAACAGAGAGATGAAATCAATGTAACATGAATATATCCTTAAGATAAAATGAATAAAGTTTATATACAGTGAGAGTGTCTCAAATAGTAAGAAAATTTGATGATTTAGTTAGTCCATAAACAATACCCCAAATTACATAGTTTCAACGAGATGTATTTGGTAATAACACTACTAAATCCCTATATATAGTTTCCCATTTATTCTCTAGCACAAAAAATATGAATCATTCCCCATGTAATCTATTATTAGGCTTTAACGTATTGAAAATTCAAACATATTAGTGTAAAGTAAGTATTATATATTT
This sequence comes from Viscum album, assembly GCA_963277665.1. Lineage (NCBI taxonomy): Eukaryota > Viridiplantae > Streptophyta > Magnoliopsida > Santalales > Viscaceae > Viscum > Viscum album. The sequence goes on from OY728133.1 coordinate 1,928,737,798, forward strand.
TTATTCTGTCCCACCAATAAAACTATCGAACGTATCTATACTTCTTAGTACTTCTAGGATGAACTGAAAAATAAAGACTATGAGGTTCACATAATAAATATTTCATCAACTGTGAATCACAAGGCACAAATAATCTCTTCCTAAATATAAAAAAACTCTCTTTATCAATGTTAAATTAAAGTACCATACCCATTGGTAGAAATTATACATTTTCAGCAATTCACTATCTTCCTTCTTTGACTGCTTAATTCTTTCTGAAAGATATTATTGCACTGAAACATGAAACAAAATAATAAATTTCCTACACAAATAACTTCCAATCCAAATTTTAAAAATTATTAACCAGACATTCATGTTTAAAATGTAACATGGATAAATAAAAATGAACTTCTCTACACAAATGTTCAACAATATTATATTCTTTTCTCGTATGTTAATTAATTGTGAAATCATATTACTTGACTAGTTCTATTTATTTTCTATGTCCCATGTTGAATTCTTTCAAAGTGAATATATACTTAAAACATTAGAAGTTATAATATCTTTCAAATTTTACTCCACACTGATGATTCCTCCAAATTCATAAATCAAAACCAAAAGAAGATAATTACAAATCGTGTGTAGTGTAATTAAACTCATGAAGTTTCAATTGACATAAAGCAAAATAAATTACCTAATAATTCTTCATATAGAAATGACAAAGTCCTTTCACTGAAGAATCAGTGTAAATGATAAATTCAAAATTTCTTGAAGGTAGGTCCAGAATTGGAGCATTCCCCAATCATCTTTTCAATTCCAAAAAAATGATCCCATTATTTTTTCTAGATTAACATAACACCTTTTTGTGTAATCATACTCAGTGGGCTAGATAACCATGAAATGATTTCAACAATACTCCAGTAATAGCATAATAAACCATGAGAACTATGACTCTTGGTTATATTTGTGGTTCTTGGACATTCTTCACTAGCTTTTGTTTTTTAAGGATCAACAGTTATGTCATATTTATATACAATGTGATCCATAAAAAAATTTTCTACCACCAAAATTCACAGTACCTAAATTTCCAATACATTATTTTAAGGTTTCCAAAATAACCCTTAGTTAAATTTCATGCACTTATTTAATTTCATAATATATCAAAATTTCATTAAAAAACACAAGGACAATCATATCGAATAACTCATGGAATATTTTATACATAATATCCATGAATAAAACAGGTGGATTAGTTATCCCAAATGGATGAACTAAAAATTCATAATGGTCGTATTTAGTATGTAATGTAGTCTTTAGAATTTCTTCTTAAATTAGTTTCAGTTGGCAGTTTACCAACCTAATGTTGACCTTTGAAAAAAAATCCTCCTTATAGCTGATCAATAAAATAATACAAATGAGGAAAGTGATCATTGTTCATTACATTGACAATATTCAAGGCTCTATAATCAAGGAAATGCCTTATTGGACCATATCTCTTTTTAACAAAAATGACAGGAGAACCCCATTTTTATGTTCTATGAGAAACGAAACCACTATATAATAACTCATAATAATGATTCTTTAACTCTAGAAGTTAAAATTTCACCATTTGAAATAGATTTATTAAATTGAAAAAAATTAAGAACTATTTCAATACAAAATTCAACATAAAAAGAAAGTATAATTTCCTGCAACTAATCTAATAAACATCAAGATAATTATTTACCCCTGGAACATCATTAATCGAAATAGTTCAATTGTTTTCTACAATATATTCAATAAAACATTCATCAACATCCTTTCATAGTTCTTTGGCTCCCTGATATCTTATCAGTGGTTAGTGTTCATTCTTGTACAAAAACATAAAGTCATTCTAAAATGAAACTTCTTTAGATCAACATTGAATATTAGCATAGTAAACATAAATCCAATTCATATCCAGAATAACATCATACCATAATATAAGAAGAAAATAGGGGTTTTAGGCTTATTCTATCAACCGAAATCAATATGTATATTCTCGTAATTTCATTTCTACATTAACACATACTCAAGGTGTTTTTACCATATGTTCCTTCTTCATTACTTGAGGTGTAATTTTAAATGTCCAAAAAATTTGTAATAAATGATTGAATATGAAGAAACTGAGTAAAAAAAGCATTGTTATAATCCAAATAAACAAAAATTATACCCTCCACCACATCAATTCATGGCCCAAAATCTTATGAAGTAGTTTCAAAGGATTTAACCACACTGTTATTCTTATATTCTGGATTCTTCCCATCATTAAGGATCCTCTTCAGAAACTAGTTTTCATAACGAACTATCTCATTTCCTTTAAAAATATTAACTAACATTAAACCCAAATTTTTCACTACCATGATCCTTTTTATTGTAGTTATGGGCCTTATGTCACATTTTACCACATCAAATGTACCTAACAGAATTTAGAATTCATTCCCCAGTTTTTTCTTTACCACAATTCTCAGTAACTATTAAATTCATTTTCTTATAAACAAGATTTTTGATGAATTCATCTACTTCACCCACTATATAATTCTCTTTTTGTAATAGTTGTTGAAGAACACATGATCATTGAATTACTAAATTTCCACCTACTCTGCATATCAAACTAGTTTTTCATAACATTTGAATTCATGAGAAGCCAATAAAATTCGATACATCAGATTTAATCATGATTAAAATTTATTGCTTTTACTATCAAGATGTTAGATGAAAATTGGAGCTTACCTTGTTAGTCGAGTGATTTTTCATTGTATGTACACTTTGATTCATACTCCAACCTCAACTCTTGTAATTTTATTTCCATCCTATGTCAGACCACTAAAGGAAAATATTTCTCAAGAAATATATTTTTGATTTTATCCCACTACAGAGTATAAATTTCCACATTATCCCTAATATTATTAAACATAGACCAACACTAAATGAAATCACCATTAAAATTGTAAATAATAAGATACATTTTTTTGATTATTATAACACCCCCCTGACATCAATAATATTTTCTAGTTCTTTAATCCACCATTTATCTAGAATGGGGTTAAATGATCAACTAAGTTATGGGGGATTCTGCCTCATGAAATGATCAACTACTCAAATATTATTTTGTGTCGATTAGGGTGATCTCATCCTCAGATTTTACTACCATTTATAGCTTGATTCAACAAAGAAACCACAACAAAAAAACTCAGTTCGGAATCCAACCATCTTAGGTTTCAAATTTTGAAGGTTCTTTTCCTATAGATTTCATCCCAACATGCCTTCCCTATTACCTGTGTGGAAAACCAATTTGAACAAACATATCAAAGATGATGAAACATGGAAATCATTAAATGTTATATCATTTCAATTTTAACATAATGTAAAAATAATTTATGCATATTCAATTCAAAATATCCTAACCCCTAAATTTGTTTAAATAGACATTTGATACCAACTATAAGGACCCAAACATAATCATAATGTAATATTGAGTTAAGTCAAGAATCATATTCATTCACATAAAGGATCTTTTCTGGTTTATAGTTTTAGATAATTATGTGATTATTCATACCTAACATTCAACATACATTCAAAGTGGGTAAAACTAAAACTGTATACATTTTTTTCAAGAATAACCAATTTTAAAATAAAACAATGTTTTTTTTCATTTTAAAAATATTAAAAACATTCATGATTTCATCATACATTATCTTAACCATCCTTATACCCTATGAGGACCATTTTCTGAATTGACATTGAACAAAAAATGCTCATTAATTGTCATATAAGAAGGAATGAAATCATTTATCCCTGCGTATTTTAAACTTATGAAAAAAATCAAGGTTTTCACCCATAAAACAAAAATATTTTATCATACCTCATGAAAGAATAATATTCTTATAAACCCCTATATAAATCATAAATCATAAGGGTAACAAGTGGAATCTATATAATTCTTACATTGTTGAATTCATGACAACATAGGTAGTAACCATCACAGTTACATTTGGAATACCCATCATGGAATAGTACATAAATATATTAGGATAAACCCAACCAGTTAACTCTGTCCCATTACCTAATTCATTAGAGATCTTTCATTGCCTTAACCGCCCTCATTTTATCACCAAGCCACCCATACAAATAAATAATCCACATGAACTCAAACATAATCATAACACATAAAACATGTAGAATAGAAAAACTATCACTTCCAAATTGAAATCAAAAGATATAATATAAAGATATTGATATAATAATTCCTCTATAAAAACAATTTTCTATACCAAAATTTGTAAAAATTTAATATGGTATTCATTTTTATTTTTTCAACATTACGTCTGAAAGGGGAAGTGAAATATCAAATAATGGTCATGGGGGTGGAAAAGTCATTGTCACTGTAAATGTAAAGAATAATCCATTTTATCACTTAATATATTAAACTTATTCTTATAAAAAGATTCCTTTTCAAAACATTTGGATGAAATTAAAATTAAAATTGCTGATTAAATACCCTATAAAGAAGGTTGTGTATTAAATCAAAATACAACTCAATGAAAGGGGATTTAGACAAAGTCCCTTACATCTAGTCTGATTCATATCATATGTTCATTATCATAGTGAATAACAAAATTAGATTAATTTATACTTTCATCAGAACATTTTTCATGTATATTATTAATTTTAAAATATTTAATACTATGTTATAACAATTACTTAATTATTTAAACTCGCACCAGATGTTCAATCAATATTTGTTACTTGAGTTCAGGATTAATTTGGTTTGATATCAATTGTCAAAGTGGTCATGATTCCATCATCTAAAAAATACTAATAAATACAAAATAATAACATTTATATATAAATTATACTATTAAATCAACCAATATATATATATATATAGTTTTGAAAATAGAACAATGTTATAATAATGGAGATGGTAGGAAGTACACGCACATGACTAACACATCCATTTTTCGATGATCACTAATGAAAGGAGGAAACTATGATTTAATATTTTAATAATGATAATAACATCTTTAAAATAATATTAATCATTTATATATTCTTATATATATCATACATGTGATTTGGTTAAGAAAAATGAATCACATTGCTTTATGGAGATGATAGTTCACATGTACACATGACCAATTAATTATTTTCTAATTTAGTGGAATAAAAGATGGATTTATGTTTTGATATTAACAAAAAAACATAAAATTATATTGAGGATGCTATATTTATAATCTCATCATAGTTTGAGATGATTTGAATTAATTTTATGTGAAAATAAAATAGAAAAAAATAAATTAAAACATTAAATTTCATTTTGATGAACAACTTTTCTAAAAATCACAACATATATAAAGAGATTGATATTAGTGAAATAAGGCCTCTATAATGTGGTGAGGTATTATAGGAAGGGGTTTGTGTAGATCCTATGCAAGCCAAATGGTTTTTTAATTTTAAGGAATAGATATGAATGTGTACCCTTTTATATGAGAGAAGATGGTCACTCTTGAAATTATATATAGTATTAAATTAATATAAATTCATTTTTTCCAAATATTTTCAAAATATATTAATCTAAATACAATATGATGTGGGGTTGAAAAACATTCATCCTATTAAAATTATACATGTTTTATAAACCATATTTATTTTAATTTAATCCTTATTAATACTCGCAATGACATTCTGTAATTATAGTTTGAGAGTAAATATAACCACAAAAAATTCCAAAACACCAAATAAGATTCATTAATGAATAATTTATACATAACCCCACTAATTTGGGATAACGGTTGATTTTTATCAATTTTATATAATTTAATATAATATTATGTATTTTAAAATCCAATAAATTTCAATTTTGGACCCTATTCACAACCAAGCTTTTTAAAAATATTTTAAAAAATGATTCTTAGAAAAAACTAAAATAAATTATCCCAAATATGTCAACTTTATCAATTAAAAATCATGGATACTATTATTAATTTTAATTTATTTTTCATTTTAATACAATTAATATTATTTATTTGACTCTTCTTTTAAAAAATCAATTAATACATCACCATTGTGTCACAATTAAATTCAATTAATTAATATCTTATTTTTTTCAATAAATAATTATGTTTTACATTAACATTTTAGCTTTAAAAGTATTATGTATAGTTAAATTAGTCTTTTATAAAACCCTATATTAATAATTATTTACTTCTAAAAACATGAGTATGATCCATTTTCATTAAAATATCATTTCATTTTTAGTAATATGAGGTGGGGCACAATGGAATTCCACAAGGGGAAAAGTAGTAAGTACTAAGTAGAAAGTAAAAAGAAAAAAGTAAAAGAAGAGAAATCCAAGAGGTCTAAATTAATGTAACCTGAGCGCATAACCTATAATCAAGTTGACGCTCCCCACAAGGATGGAGCCAATGGTTGTGAAAACTAAATAAGGGGAATTCCGAATCACACAAGGCTGTTATGAAATCAACCACTTTGTTACCTTCACACCGGGTCTGATGAAATCTCATGCCGTTCTGGATCTGACTACAACCCTTACAGATAAGATACTGAATGGACTAGATAGTAAGATAATTTTCTTGTAGGGAGTTAAAATCACTAGGGAGTTAGTTTCAATGAAATAAATGTAGATGTTGTGCAACAGGTACGTCTTGATACAATTTATCAACACATGTGTTTCTGCTATGATCAAAGACCCAATGCCATAAAAACTACTAAATGCCAAGATGGTATAACCATTATTGTCTCAAATAAAACCACCTCCCCAAATAAGACCAAGATTATAAGATCCATCCACATTAAGATTTAGTCCATGCATTGGTGGGGACCAATAAACCCAAAAACTCATCCTGTTAGGGATGGGAGTGGGAAATCTACTGGCAGCCATGACTTACATCATGAAGATAATGGAGTCCCATTTCCTCACCATGAGACTAAGCTCCACCTCCGGCCACCTAGAACAGATCTGGATACCAAGAGGCTTGCTAAAGTGACCCTCAGACCATGCTTTTTTCTTGCGTCAAAAATGATCAAGAATCAAGTAGTAAGAATGATCTGCACGTCCCTGCGCCCAGGAATGTTCACAATATCTCATAGAAAAAAATTCTGAAAGCGTTCAAATCACCAAATGGAATGTCTCTAAATCCTTGAACTTCTCAAAACCTATCCACACCATTTTAGCTCTTGTAAATTCCATAAAGATACAACACCTTGATTCTTTATTTCTATTGGAGAGACACCAATAATTCAAAGATGAATAAATACCTTTACCTTTAGTCTCATCATCTGTGGGAATGTTCAGGTTACGAATCCTCCAAACATTTATGTTTTATTTAATGGGGATATCCTTACACCAGGAAACCACACTAGTGGGGGGATAACACTATTGGCATGTAGAATATGTATGTATGCCTTGGCTGAGAAAATTACAGCGGGAGAGATAGTGAATACAACCTGATATCTGTCCGACATGATTTCAATGAGATTATAAACCTCAGGATCTGGCAGATTAATGGTGTCATTCATGAAAGGTGGATGGAGACACGCATGGGAAATAGAGATATCTAGAGTTGGACCTCCCAGAAAATCAATAGTAACCCAAACCCAATTATCGAACTAGTAATTTTTGTTTCCACAACACACAATCCAACGAAAATGGAGGTCTAGAAGGGGAATATATTGAAAAATCATTTTCCAAGTTGTGGAGACCTTTCCACCCATTTTACCAATGTTTGGGCCATACCTATCAAGAATAACCATTCCCTACATTGATGTACCTACTAGGATCTCCCATGCTAGTTTTTATTAGAGAAAATTCATCGATCCACTCACACTACAAAGGTTAATACCCCCTCTTAAACCTAAGCATCCATTCTATTTCATGAAACCCACTTACACATTCCCTAACTGTGGGCATCCCATATGAAACTAGAGAGGATTCCTTTGATATTTTTGGCAAATGTTTTCTAAACCTTGAGAACATAGAGCATGTGCATGGAGATAGAAATGATAACACAATTTAACAGGGTAATGCTTCTTCCAAAAGACAAAAATATATTCATCTAGCTGGTGATAAGACTGGAAATATTGCTAAGAATCCCTTCAAAATGAGCAATACGAGTCCTTCATGGAGAAATAGGGACGAAATTTTATTCCATGGAAAACATTATCCTACTAAATCCTAAGAGACGATGGATGATATTAACCTGGCTCTCCATGCATTATCTCTGTGTAATGAAGCATCCGTTGTGCCCGTTAATAATCTCCCAGCTTTATTTTCTATAATCATCAAGCATTCTTCTTAGGCTCCTAATAGTGAGACGACATCCATTAATGAAGAATATAATCACATCAGCAAAGAGGATATGAGAAACTCCATTAAAATTCCTTTGAAAATTAAGAGGTTGGATAGACCATAAAATCTCTTTTCTAACCATGATTCTGCTCAATGATTGTTGAACCAGAATAAATCTGATAGGAGACATATGATCCCCTTTTTAAAGCGAGTCACCGCCTTAAAAAATCCCAGACTATTAGCCATCATGGATACCGAATGCCACAAAGAGCTATAAAAAATGAAGAAGAGGTCCCTCACCCTATGGGAAAACTCCATGTAGTCCATGTACCTAGGTATAAAACCCTATTTGATATTGTCATATGCTTTGTCCATGTAAATTTTGATGACAACCTTAGAACATGGTGACTTATTATTCAGGGAGTCCATTATCTCATGAGCAATGGAAATAGCTCTTGTGCTGATATTCCATTGATAAATCTATGCTGGTTCCTAGAGACCCATTCCAATAGATTATGACTCAAGTGTTTATTAAGGATATTATAAAGAATCTTATAAAACACGCTACACAAACTGATGGGCCTAAATTGGTTGAGCTAGTTGGGGCACGGTTGAGGGTGCTATCACAATGAACCCTGGGAAGTGAACCTCCAACAAAGAATTCCGAAACTACAAACATCAGGCAACTTTTAATGATATCCCATGGGGTCGAATAGTAGGATGTAGGGAACTCATCTTGCCTGAGGGCACTACTTTTCTTTAGGGAGATGACTACATCCCAAATTTCAGGTTCTTCCTAAAAAATCCTGAAGAAATATGTAGTACTGGAGGAACCCAATCTAGGAATCTAGTCATAAATGTTAGAGTGACAATTGGAATACCTACCCTGCATGCATGGGTTATCATCAGATAGCAATGATTTGAAGAAGAAAACTGCTATACGTTCAACAATAACTGGGTAAATAAATATGAATAATCTTCTATGTGAATATTCGATCTGATAATCCTTCTTCTTCCATTGATACATTCTTGGAAGAAAGTGATATTTGTATCCCCCTTATTAACCCAACTGAACCTATCCTTATCACGGAAAACTCATTCTTTCTCAAGAAGTAGTACTGCATATTGATTTTCCAAAATAAAGAGATTGTTGAAAATTTTGTCTCCCAAGACACTTTCTAGCTCTACTTCTCAAAGATTTATTTTATTATTGGTATCTTCAAGGTCATAATATTTAGGGGGGGTTTCTATCTAACCTGGTCTTGACGTCCACCTTCATTCATCATAGATTATTGTGAAATCTAAACAACATTCTTCCTTCTCTCGGTTTGTTACAAGAAGAACTAACCACTTGGAGAAATACTATACTAGAGAACCACCTAACAGGAAAGACAAAATGCCCTCAAAACAGATTTTTGTCCCCAAGGGAGATAAGATTATGGGATTGGTTAGAAAGGGAACATACCCTATGGATGACTCAAGCATCTGAAAAAAATAGATGCCATATAGGTTGGCCAGGCTGTGATCCAAATGGTAACAAGTTTTGTGATCCCACAGTCTATTTATACACCACGTGAGCCTTCATCTTGAAAATCCCATCTCGACAATACCACTTTTCTCTAGGAAGATATCAAAAGCATGTCAGTCTCTCCATTAAACAACACAATAACTTTTCTTCTCTCACATGTAAATGATTGTTTTAATGTCACCCCAACCAGCCATGCATAATTCGGAACAATACACGATTCTTGGCTTATGCACAACAAGTCTCTGACTCGCGTGTCATAGATCATGTAGAAAAAAATAAAAGAATTAGGAAAAGATAACAGTGTTGATAGAAAATTTGAATTGCTGATATGATAAATCAAACTTCTCAACTAAGATTGAGTGGTCCCAGAACAGCTAAATATGCTGATTTATAGGATCTATATTCAGATAGATGCACATCCCATGTTTGCTATCAAAACTTCTAATCTTATAAGATCCCAATGTAGGTTCTTAAATAGTTAGTAAAAAGGTATGTTTTATATTAACTATGTTGGAAATAAATTCCATTTTTTCTCTGTAACCCAAGCCCTATGAATTTTATATGATACATGATTCCATTTGAACTGAAGGCCCATGACTTTGGCCCTAGATGACTAAAGTTGACTGCAAAGGGTAGATGAGAAGGAAGAAAAAAACTTTGGAATGAGCCCTGGTGAAAACTCTACTAGAAGATGTTGGAGGCACCAAAGCCGCTTTATCTGGATAGTAGATTCTTGGAGAGGACATGATGGAAAAGAAAACGAGGGCATGGGAGAAGGGAACTCATCATCGTCCACTTAAAATAAAGAACTAAACATTTTTTCAGATAACATCAGATTATTATCTAACAGAGGACTTCAACAACTCGAATTGGGCAGTAGCTCTGAATTGGAGGCGAAATCATGTTATTCGAGATTAGGTGGAGGGATAATGGGGACCAAGGCCAAGGGCTGCCCCAAACCCATGGGGGAGGAGGGACAGACTTTCTATAAAGTGGGGGATTAGTAGAAGGAAGGGAAACCAGTGCCAATGGAGAGACCTGAAGGGGAACAACCGACAGGGTTAGCGGGCCGGACAAGTAATTTGTAGTAGTAAATCCTAAAACTCTTGGGCCCTGTGAGACCAAAGCTGGCCTAAGTGTTATTATAATTTTATAATAATATAATATTATTTTTACATTTAACAACTCGATTAACCCATAAACATAGTACATAAAATAAAGATGTTACTATTAACCAAAAATTACTTTTATTATATAAGACCACAAATTTCATACTGATTAGAACCACATATGTATATTTTTGAGAAATCAGTTTATAGAAGTGGGAAAAAATTGAATAAAATAAATCGTGTTGAAGGATCATGGAAATGATTTATTAAAGTAAAAACATTCATAAGTTCACAAAGTGTTTATATCCAATTTTAAATTGAAATTGATTCGTTTTCCTGAAAATGGACTAAAAGATAAAAACATTATTTAATTTTACGTTAAAGATAATTAAAAGGAAAATATTACTATATAATTAAATTTTACCACGATGTAATATTGAATTAAAATGTTGTATTTCAACAATTCATTAAAAACTAAATATTATAAAAAAACAAACAAAAACTAAACCAAACAAAATTTTGATACACCAATTCTAACAAATATGTTTAATAGGTAATATAAAATTATAAAAATGAAAAAAAATAGATTTATAATAGGTTCTCCATCAAAAGATGGTAATATAACCTTTTAAAAATTTTAGGGCCTTTCATGCCTAAAATTGGATTTTAATCTTATTTTAAGACAATAAATTTTATTTGATTAATATAAGAATATGTAATAAAATTTTGTGAATATATAATATATAATTCTATTCAATATTTTTAATAAAAATACTAGCTGATAACTACCACATAAAATAATAATAATAATAATATATTATTTTTCATAATAACTCAGTTTTGCATGAAACGTTTGATTTTGGATAATCACATTGTTGTGTGTTGGGTATTCTATCATACATAGAGTCTCCTTTAAGGTAAAATTACTATCTAATTTATAAATATAAATATATATGAAATATTTAATTCTAAAATTACATGGGATGTTATAGTTTTCCTTTAAATGAAGATGAATAAGTCAGGTTTTAATGGTTAGTGTTTCTTGGTTACACGACTAAACTAGTTACTTAAAATGTTTGGACTGATAATATTCTTAATAGGACAATAGTAGTAACATATAATATAAATGTTTATGACTAGTAAGAGGATAAAATGGTTTGTTTTAATTTGATGAGATTTTGTGAAATTCTTATGAGTACTTTGAAATGGGATTAACCTTGTGGGATCAGCTATGACCTAGATTTGGGGTTCAATAGTGTAATGTAATATTGGAAATGTCATTAGTTTTAATTATGAGGGTTTACCTCCAAGTAATTTTGAAATTTATTTTTGGGGTTAATTTATAATATTAAAATGAAATGGTTGTGGGGTTGCACTAGTGGGAAAATAATATGATGAATAATTTATTTTTTTTCCAGACAATAAGGCCTTTAATTCTTATAGAATTTTTAATAAGTATATTATTGAATCTATGAAATTGAGAATTGATTTAATGGTTTAGGTGCTAAATTGGTATTCTTGGAACTTGTTGTAAACAATAGGATTAAGGTGATATAATGAAGCTCTATGAACATGTAGTATAATATATAGACAAGGTGTTAGATGGATGATTCATGCACAAATAGTGTAATATATTTATTATGTTCCAAAATTGAGCTCTAGGACTTCAAGTCTAATATATGGAATGAAAATTGGATTGATGCAATTCATCCATGGTTTTGTTGCTGGAAATGTGTTTTTTGAAATATGGTTTTTACATATGATAGGATGAAGAGTTTATTGACCGGAAGATATTGTTATAATGTATGGTTTTAGATGTCTGAAATTGATATCCAATTCTAAGGAATATAGAGTTTAACATGGTGCTTTAGAGCCATGGTTTCATATGACCGACATGGTTCTTCATATTTGAGGAATAGTTAATTCTGTTGATTATTTACACTTTTATGAGTTTTATGATGAAGCAAAATACCTAAAATTATTTAGTGATTGTTTCACACAATGTTATATACCTCAAATCACCAGACTGGGTCTATGCATATTTTTTGGACTATGTGTCACCATAGAACCTAATTGTCAATGGTTTTCTTAATATGCAGAAATTATTTTTAAGATGTATCTTCCATTCTGTAATATTTATTTATCTATATATTTATTGGAATACATAGATTATCTGGATGATTTTTTAGAAAACAATGCACATGTGGGTATATTTTGTTACACAAAGGCCTGTTTTGGTCCTCCTCAATAAATGGGTTCCAATAGGGTTTTAACCTTTTTATTATAGAAATATGTTAGAGGATGAGGCTCAAGGTTTGGCTTCACAAGATGGACTCTTGATGGATAAAAAATTATCAGGAAATTGGATGTGGTTATACTCTGTGATGGTATATGAACTGCAATACTTTTTTTAGTTTTATTTTTTATTTATGGGATTGGATAATGGGTGATAAATGTTATATGTATGACATGGATATTCAGGCGATTGCATTATTTAATTTTATCACGACATGTCTAGTTGAATTATTCTGTTTTCATACAATAATGTACATGATGATTTTATATTTTTATTGTTATGTCACACACTATAATGAGTTAATAGACCACTCAAAATACAATCATAAACCCCCTCTATTAGTCAAAAACATTTTGTGTATGCGTAAGTGCACATCAAGTCACAAGGAAAACTAGCTCAAGGAACCGATTTCATTGATTCAATACCAGGACATTACAAAGTTGCATCAAGGGAATTTCTTTCCTATAGTTTTACTACTTTATATTTTTTAGATGGGATATATAATAATGTGTTAGAACCTATGATGGTTTTCAAACCCACAAATCGTGAACACTTGTTGTGAAAGGATATCCAGGTTTCCAGTGTTAGGATTGTTTTTCCTATTTTTGATTTTTATTATATTTTTTTCCTTTTTCTGAGTGATGAACATGCAGTTTAGATTTGATTACATGGGATGTATTGATTGATCATATCCTATTTTACAAAGGAAGATTATCTGGATTTCAATCTTGGACGTCATAGCCAAGAGGCATATCATACATCTTTGTAGGTACACATGATCCACCTGTTATATATCTTCAGTTTTATTATTTTTTTGATGATAGGTCCCCTTTAGTTTAATCATTCCATAATGGACCATAATGAATTTTTACATATATGTACCTAGTTACATTCCACTATGTTGAAACAAAATTTTATATGGAATAGTTTTTGGTGGTAGGTCTTTTGGATCTATTACGAGATGTTCGATGATGAGGGCGTCAATGTGGTGTTCATGCACAATAGATGCAATGTCCTTGGTGCGTCATCTTGATATACATGAATGAATATTGTACACCTAGTGTGTATTTTTCTCTAGAGATTTGTTCTATTTACTAGTTCTGTAGGGAGTGTCTGATGTGAAATCACTCAGAGTGTATGGGATCTGTAGTTGTTGGGGTTTGGTAAGAAATATGATACTTTCACTATGTGATACCCTATAGATGGGTGTTTTGACATCTTGAAGTCATGGGATATTCAAATGGTAGAGTGGTTGATGCTTCATATCTTCATTCCATAGTTGAGTAGTAACAGTCCAAGAATATTGGACCTTGTGAGATGTTGTGAAAATTTATCATTAGTTTTAGGTGGGATTGGATAGTAACCTTCTTGATGTGATTCCACTTTAAGGAGTTATTGCTGCGGGAAATTTGAGAGTGACCAGTGATATAGGTGAAATGATTTGTTTCCCCCCTAGGTTCAAGTGGCATCATTGTATGTTTTTTATCCTTTGAAAATGGTGCTCTATGTGTGAAACTATGTATGGGATTTGGGAACCTTTAATTACTCTTTTAGAGGGAGAAATTGTGTGTTAGTGCTTCTAACATGTGGCTTGTTTCTAGAGATTCCTGTAAAGACCCATAAAATTCATGGAAATTTTTTTTCTCTTAATTTTATTTTGAATTTTACAAGAAATCAGTTTCGAACAGCACCTGATTCAGAGGCACGGTGTGCCCAGAATCATTTTCCGAAGTTTGGCTCGGGTATGTTCAGTAAACGAACGAGCTGGTTTTTCTAACTTTTGAACCAGTGCTTGGAATCGAATTCTGAGGGAATCAATGGTATCACAGTGCCAGTATTTTCTTAGAAACACATATTTCAGAGTTGCGTTTTCTCGGGTGTGTTTTTTTTAATTTTTATGGTTATGTTAAGAAATAAAATAAAAGTGGTGCAACACTTTATTTTATTTCACTTAAAGTAACATTAAAGCCTCTTAAGCTAAGATAAGCACATAGGGTGGAATCCAAAATATATTACCCACTTGGTAGGATAATTGTGAGGTGGGGCCTGCATGAGCCCCATCATTTCTTTCCCTCTATGTAACCCACCCACTACCCCCCTCTTTAATGAAAGTCAACCGTGCAATTTCTGGTAAAGAAACACCACATTAAATTGGGCAGTTAAGTTGTTACAATTAATTCTTTGAATTAAATTTTCATTTCTTAACTTTGAATTTCAAATCGTTGGCACGGGAATAAAACAAGACCAACACGTTTTTATATGAGGGTTGTTTGTTGAGAGGATTTAGAGAAAGCTCTAAGTCTTGGAGATCTTCATCCTTCTTCGCGAAGAACGCGAAGAACGCGAAGAATACTGGCCTCCGACGAAGGGCGACGAAGAATGCCAGATCCTCAGAGATCAAAGGTGCGACGTAACGATCCTCCTTTCGCGACGCTTCTTCCGCGACGCTCCTTCCCCACGACAATCTTCGATCAACAACCGATTGAGCGACACCCCTTCTGTGACGCGACGATCCTCTTCTTCAATGATGGTTAAATCCACAACAAACTCACGTTCGACGACAACATTGAGGTAGGGGTTTGATTCATTTAAATATTTGTCATTTATACCTGCGGCGTTTGATTAAATATTTGTTGTGAGACTTTTAAAACTGCTAACGCGGTGGGTGCGGACCAACGAACAAATCCAAACCCACCACCCTTTTCGTTCTTGGTGTGCGGAACAGCGCATGATGACAAAGTAAGCCACACGGGTGATGTGAGGTCCTCTCAGTGAAGGAAGGACCCCGGGAGGGCCTTTGGTGAAGACGACGTGCATTTTCGACCACCGGAACTCGTCCGGTAGTCCGCTGAGTAGCCCTCCGGGAGGAGCCGCTGTGGGGGCAAGGCTCGGGCCCGTGACCGCATGGGACCGGAGGAGGACGGGACACGGCCGACTGCCACATCCGCTAGCAAGGGCGGCCCCACGTGGGGTCATGGCTCATTCAATGGGGTGGCACCCCCTTGCACACTGCTCGGCCGCTATGGCCGAGCCGCCTGGCGACCGGGCCGCATCCAGGCCGGGCCGGGCCGCGCCCAAGCCCGGCCGAGCCACGCCAGCCTGGCCGGGTCGCGCCCACACAGGCTGGACCGGGGCCCAGGTTGGGTCGACCCGGTTCGGGCTGACCAAGGGGGGGTTTGGCGGGGTCGGTCCGGGCCCAGACCCCCCGCTTTCAGACACCTTTCGGTCTTTTGTCTATAACATGAGCTACGAGCCTCCGATCAACATACCATCTGTGGAGATGCGATCCTTGTACTGAGATGTTCGTTTTGACATATTACACTCATGGTTCCGGAATACTTTGGGTTTGACGGGGTTGGTTCGTACACGAAACCAACCGGGCCCTTGGAGCGGAAACACTTATAACTTGAGCTCCGGATGTCCGATTGACGTGCCGTCAACTTTTTTGGATTCCTCTAAGTGAGACGGATCTTTTGGCTTACTCCGCCTGAGGTTTGGACACATGTGGAGTATGGTCGGGTCGGTTTTCCCTTAAAAACCAACCGGGCCCCTGGGATGAAAAAGCCAATAACTCTCAGACCGGGTGTCTGTTTGACGCGTCGTCTGCGATGTTGAGTTCATGTAGACGATACAGAACTTTTGGATACATCAACTCCGGACTATGTGTCAGTTGATGTATCAGCCCTCGACACATGGAGAGGACTCTCTTGAACAAGCTTGCTGTGTGCGGGAACCCTAGATCTGGATGAGACTGTGACGACAATGAAGACAGTACGAGAATCCTCTGTGGGTTCGGTAGTAACCACTACAGTACTTCTTGGGATACATCAAATCCGGACTACATGTCAGTTAATGCATCAACCTCTTGGCTCATGGAGTGGACCCTCTCAGAACGAGCAGCCTGTGTGTGGAAACCCTAGAGCCGGTTGAGACTTGACGACTACTGATCGAATGACTCGGTGTGTTACGGATAGCCCAGTGGGAAGCGATTGGTTGTAGAAGCAGACCCACGGTGGAGGAGCGCTTGGTTGTAGCGGTAGTCCCGTGGTACTCAATAGAAGGAGTACCTCTAGAGGCTACGAGGGGGAGTGCTTGGGTGGAGAGGCAGAACCAAGACGGAGGAGCGCTTGGTTGTAGCAGCACGAGGGAGCGCTTGATTGTAGTAGCAGACCCACGGAAGATGAGCGCTTGGTTGTAGCGGCTGACCCGTGGTACTCAACAGAAGGAGTACCTCTAGGGGCTATGAGGGAGAGCGCTTGGTTGTAGCGGCAGACCCATGGTGGGAAGTGCTTGGTTGTAGCAGCAGGCCCACAGTACTCGATAGGTTGAGTACTACAACAGTCCAAAGTTAGAGGGAAGCGCTTGGTTGTAGCGGCATACCGACTGTACTTGATAGAGAAGGAGTTTCCCAATACCTATGGTTTCAACATCATGATCGATCCTGTGTGGGTCATTTTAGGGGTTAGTTCATTTTGATACTTTGTGGGTCTGACGGCTTAGATGAATCAGTGGATATATCTGATCATATCTATCCTCATACGAAGAAGTATACCTGTGTGAGTTGAATCCTGTTTTGCTTTCCTCTGTGGATCGTGTTGTGATATCCTGTGTGGTTTACATTTTGCTTTCCTGTGTGGACTGGGTTGTGTTTTCCTGTGTGTACTGGGTTGTTCTTGGGCTCGGAAGTTGGAGCGTACTGGAATTGATGACTTAGGTATATGTATGTGCATATACCTAAGCAGCGTCGAATGTTACTTCGTGATTGTATCTTTCCTTTGTGGATTATCCTTTGTGGATTCTGGGAGACCATAGGGGGTATCAGGGTCCCTACTGAGTAGCTTATACTCACCCTCGCATGGGCTATGCCTGCACTAGGTTGTGTTGGTTGCAGACGATGGACAACACTGATCATGGTTGAGGCCTGCGAAGTAGGATGGTACCTGGAGGTGGACCACTGGGTGAGACATTCTCAGAGCGGACAGCTAGACCCAAGGAGCTATGGAGGCTATCTGTACTCACCCTTCAGGTGGGATTTCTAGTGGATAGATCGACGTTACAGATTTACTTTCAGTAGATGTTTTCCCTTTTGAGTTGTACTTTACTTTCAGTTTGGGTTTGCATACTGGCCCACATACTTTTCTGCAATTACTGTTGTACTCAGTTTTTACATACTGTTTACTTATACTACTTTCTTACTCTATGTTGTTTGTTTACTCATAAAAGAAAATGCATTCCCTTTTTATCGGGAATTACGCCTTGGTGCTAGTCGCCAGCCCCAGGCCTATGGAAGGCAGGCTTGGGGTAGTCACGACACGGGCCTCGAGGACGGGTCGTGACAATTCCACCTTATTTTGGGCACCAAGAGAAAGTAACAATTGAGTATGTTGGATGTTGAAAATGGTTATGAGTCGGACCAGGATCATAAGAGGTAATTGAAAGAATTTTTTGTTTCAGGTGTGTGAGTTCACATTGGGAGGTGACAATGCTTGTGATTTTGATTTTGTAATGAGGCATGTGGATATTTCTAGTCTCCTTGAGATGAAAAATAATTTTAGTGGAGATGATTTGGTGGTACTTTTTATTTTTGGTAGGACTAGTTATGTTTCATTTCCATTTATCACTGGATGAGATTTATGTAACATTAAAGGGGAGTAAATGAACTTGGTGGACCATTTGAACAAACCTCAGGAAATAATTTGTCATATAATAAGTTTGGGTTGGTGAGTTTTCAATTGGTTTTGGAAGCTCCAATGGTGCCATATCTTGGGTGATATGTAAATGTAGTGAAGGCACAACTAGTGGATATTGATTATGAATAAAGACTGCGCGTAATGTGAATTGAGGGAGTCAAAAATTGGCTATGTGTATGGGTTACAAAACAACGTTTCAGAGTTTAGTGATTACGGAATCATGGAGGAACTAGTACAGGATGGCACAGTATATCATTTTTGTTTTGAATAAAAAAATAATGTGGAATACAATTGAGGTTCTTAATATAAGTAGGTATCCATGAATAGGCATCAAAACGATGTGGGTTTTATGATATATTTTCAGGAAGGTAGATGTGGGACATTTAATATGTTTTATGTGTCCGCACTATTTCATGATACATAAAAAATGTATAAATATTTGGTGGAAATCATTGAAAAAAATCATATCATTCTTTTATTATGGGGGAAATCATTCACAATTTCATAGAGTGGTGTATGTGAAGCCATATTTTTAGAAGTTCATGGTCCTTATTATGTGAGTAAGTTAGTTGTATTATACCGTAAGTTAATCAATATTGGGGATAGAATTATTGGAAGATGGAAATGTATAACAGTTGAAAATTTTTATTATCACGGTGTTGAGACTGATATGGCCACATCACTTTCTAGGGATTAGTTGTGTTTAGAGTGTTGTACATGTCAGTTGTAGTTTCGTGATTTAGGTGTTGGAAAAATTAATTCATGGTGGGGGTGTAATGTGTCTATTTTAGGGGTATGAATGTAGTTCTTGAAGGGCCATGAATATGTATATATGATCATGATTTGTTCAGGGTAGTACTGTAATTCTAGTGAGTATCCAACGAGGTTTGTGCTGTTATTATTTCAAAAATGATGATAGAAAAATATGTTGTTTTGGATTAGAAATATATATATTGGGTTTAGGATTGTATTATTTATAATGGTAATATAAGTTTCTTCTATTGGAGGTGTATAGGTGGTGTAGTAGATCATAATGATATTTCTTGTTAGTTGGTGATTAAGCTATAAAATCTCAACTAAAACTAACTATGCAATTCATTTGGTACGTTCATGTGGTCTTGCAATGCCTCTGGCTGAGAAGGAATAATGAATAAGTTAGGTGGTGACATATCGACAGATGAAGTTGATATTTTTTAGTGTCATTCATAAGGGGATATCATGAATTTTTTTTGTATATGGCAAGTATATGGTAAGATATAAACAGAATCTACTATTTCATATTTAAAATAAAATAAATGTTCCAAAATGTAAACCTTGCTATTAAAAAAAGGACAGTTTATTCCTAGTTCATGTACAATTGTAAGGTATACATCCAGTCTAGTTGGTTTTCAAAAATTATCTGAGTAATAAAATTGAAAGGATTTCTCCTGGGTATTGGGCACAATAAAATGGTATGTGTGTTGGGTGAATTTAATGTGAGACATTTTGATATTCTGGGTGGATTTTACTATATATAAACTTCCAACCACTATAAGATAGTGGTTGAAAGATGAAACTTATGGTTGGGAGAACCATAGATCCCATGAGGGAATATGAAATGAAATATTTGATATTTTGGTTGGAAAGGAAAAGGTAAAATCCATCTTGGTGTTTGGATTTGGGCTACGGGTTTTGGCTCAGGTTTTGGTCATTTTATTTCCTTGAGTTAGTTGTTGTCGAATGGTAGTGTTTGCAAAATTCAAAAATTTATGAGGTTGCTCACTATAATTAGGGACTGCCATAGTTCTTGGGGTTTGGATGGATGACTAAGTAGAATTATTAGAAATGAGAAATATTATTGTTTTATGGTTGTAATAGACCACATCCTTATGAGTTGAAAATTACTGAAAGAATTTAAAATTTTGATTACTAGAGGATATAAATTTGGAATGAAAACATAGAATTGGATTTTGAGAGTTGCAATTCCCCAAAATAATTTTTTTGGATAGAAATAATTCTTAGAAGGTTGCTCATATGTTTTGTTCACCGTCAAGAGAATTATGTTAGGTTTTGTTATTCATGATGTTTTTAACTAGGCTGAATAGTTTGGTGTTCATGGTTTAGAATGAACTATGTGAGACCATGATGATCAAATATATTTCTTTAATTTTTAATTGAGGATGATTATTTTCAATGTCAAATGCATGATAACAGGTAAACCATGTGAGTTAGTAGGATAATTGTGTATGGTGTTGGAGAGAATGAGGATTTTTTCATAGATTACAAACAGTTTTAGACAATCCATGTACATAACTACAGAGGGGGGAGTAGTGAATGTTGAATATTTGTTGTTTGGTTTCTCAAACAATATGGCCAAACCATGAGATTGATTTTTTTTATTCTCAGTAAATGTCACAAAATTCTTTAAATGTATGGAAAATTATCGTTCCAAACCGTGTGGATACCCAAAATTTATTAAAAAAGGAAATGAACAAAACCTATATGGTTTTTAGCCACTATTCTATCTTTCTACACCATTAGTAATGCATAGACTAGGCTGATCTAATCCCCCTTCTCCATCCCGAACACTTGATTTTGATTTGCGTTTATAGTGATATTTGGGTGAATTGTGGTTAAAATCAACTTTAAGCCACCTCATTCCTCTTATTTATTTTCCTTATATAATTTTTTTGTTTACCAAATTATTCTTTACTAATGGTTCCACTGAATAATGGTGGAGTCATCCGTTTCTCATGCAGCTTTTGGTCAGTGAGGAGATCCCATGAGGACGTTTCATGTTGTTTGATGAAATTTTTTAAATGTATGTTTTTATTGTGAATTTTATTAGGTTTTAAGTAATAATTTTATTTATTTAATTATAGAAATGGTATCACTTATTAGATTATTTCATGGAAATAGGGATGAGAGTGTATTGTGGACCACCCATGGTGGTTACGATGAGTTTCAATAATGGGAGGCCACCATATGAATTTTACATCATTATATAGAATTGGGGATTTAATTAATTAATTAATTATAATTATTAGAATTAATTACGTTTTTATTCTTATCCTGAGAATAGATCATGGGTGGTCTAGACGAGCTCGTTTGGACCCTATAGTTTATTGATGAGGCTTGGAAGAGACATGTAATGGATTGTAGGATAAGTTAATATTGTGTAAATATTAGTTGATGAGGAAGGTAGTCTAAGAGATATAAAAATATTCTAGATAAATAATATAAATCATTAAGTATTATATTTCTTAAAAATGTTATTTTTTTCAGATATAGTTAATTTAAATTATTTCAGGATTTATATTTCTATGATTAATATTCCCTGAATCCCAATAGATCTGTTGGTGTTTATGAGACTATTATTTTCCCACATGGGGTTATTTCATCATTAAAAATGATCATTTTTTATTTTAAAGGGTAATATAAGTAGTTATTAAGCTTAACCAAGTTAAACTAGTTTTTTAATAGATATTAAGGGTATGGGGATAATGTTCATAATAATGAAATTGATGGATTATCTCTTGTATAAGGACAAAATTATTTGTCTTCATGTGTGAAGAATTTTTGATTTTTACTTTGATTTAATTGAAATGGTTTTCAAAATGTGTGTTGGTTTAGTACATAGTTTTGGATTTTAAAGGGGGAGAAATAGTTTTAAGTGGAATTGGATTTAAAGATGGGTATTGACCTCAATGTAATTTTTTAAATGGCGGATTATGGTTTATTGTAATTATTGGTGTGTGAAATGGATTTTTGGTTCCATTGTAGGGAATTGAATTAATGGATATCAATATAGTTTTTGAGAAAATAAGGCTTTAAACATATCATTAATGTTTTAAAATGTCACATTATTGAGCCTTAGTAATTAGGTAATAATGGAATGGGTTATTTGTTAGACTTCTACTCCCAACACTGATAGTAAACCATATGAGTTATGTACTACAATGATTCAACATGAATGGCTAGTATACGACATTGAATATGTCTAAGAGTGGGTATTTGGGTAATGATAGTATACTCCATGTATTATATGGATGAATTATATTATGGTCACCCAAGTATACCAAATGGTATGTATAGTGGACCAATGCTATGAATCCACAGTTTATGTGATCGAATGATGCTCTGGGAAATATTATTTTGATGCATGAAGAGATGTTGGGCTAATTATTATAGCTCTATTATTATTATGTATTGGTTTATATGTAAATATTGGAACTCAAAATCTATAGTATAGAGAGTTTTACATGTCACTCTACAGTTAGTTTTCAAGATATCTAAAATTCCTCATCACATCATAGGTTTGGAGAGTCATATTAATTCATTAAGATGTGATGAGTTATATAATGGATAAAAAACCATTTATTTAATGTATGTTTCACAAATTTTTTTATGAATCTGATGAATTTATTGGGTTGTTGATAGTTTGGTAAGACTAATTTAAATTATAGATTTCTAGGGTCAATAGGTTACTCTATGAGTAGTTGTTTATTCCAAGATATATCTTCCATTTTTACTATTAATTTATAACACTATTTATATGAATAAATTGTTTCAGTAACTGTTATTTTCCATATAATATATTAATAGATGACTAATGAGTTGTACTCACACCCTTATTAGGCTGCCAAAAAAAATGGATTCTAGAATAGAAAACACCTTTTCAGTTCAGTAATAGGTTTTGGGAGGAATGTGGTTGTGTTTTTCCTAACCAACTCTGGATGGCATAGATGACAACTAGATATAGGATGTGGCCCATATATACATTATTTAAGGTAATTCAATCCTTATTTTTTTGTATATGGGGTCATTCTAGTGGGTCATCAATGATATATGTATGAAACTTTTCATCAAGGTTTTAGTACAATTTATTTTATCATTACAGTTTTGGTAGATTTATTCACTCTATATACTATGTGGTGTATAATTAATTTTTTATTTGTATTGTTATAGAATGCCCTAGTATTTGGATATATTTTCCTTATAGTGTCATATTTTAACCCCACTAATAGTTGGTTGCCTCTGTCACTTGAAGAGGAAAACATAAGGTCATGTGGAATACTGGCTTGAGGAAATAATTCAGTGGATCCTAGGATATAAAATTACACCATAAAATATAAATTGGAACAATATGTGAAGAATGTTTCACGGAATTTAAATTGAGAACATGAATCCATAATAAATTGATCTACTCAAATGTTTCTCGTGATTTACCAATGGAAAAACCAAATTTGTTTTTTATGTAAATTTATTTTTAAATTTCTTATTATATTTCTTTTTTATGGTCCATTTATTATAATATATTATTAATTTGTTGTTTATATTTATCTCTCATAATCCACATGGGATGTATAAATAATCTTATCTAAAACAACTTTTATATGTTTACAGTTGTATAAGTAGTTATAAAATAGTTTATCATCAGTGTATTTGTATACATATGTGATCGTTATCATTATATTTTTTCTAAATTTTATAAAAAAATAACTTGTGATAAATAGATTATAATTAAGAAAATTAAAATTTTCTGGTTATATTATGTGGATAAATTGTAAATAATCATTTATTGTTAATATTATTAATAAAATTTTAATTTTAACCTAAAATAATAATAAAATTTTCATAAATTTTCTGTTGTTGTAAAATTTTACCTTTGAAATGTTTTCATTTAATTATTGAGGGGTTTTACTTTTGGATTTGGGATTTTTTTCTTAACTGAAAATTGGTTGGGTTTTGGCTGTAGTGAATATTCTTTCCTTGAAGAGCTGATTCATGATGTAAACCTATTGCTAGAAATAAAACCATGAGTTAGAATCATGACATAAAATATATTACAAATGTGAATTCAATCCTTGTATTGAATGGGTCCTTTAGGATTTATTTATTAATATATAGATATTTATATTTTGGTGTACATGCATCCAAGGGGATTAGTGCATTGAATCTGAGATGCAGGATGTGAATCCTTCCTATCTAGTTGGGTTTTATGCACTCTTGGATTGAGCCTATTTTAAATTTTATTATGTCTCCACCCAAAAATTTGATATTCCCTTATGGCACTATTAGGAGGTTTTAGTCCATTTGTGTTCCTCCGATAGGTTCCTTGATCTTTTTTTGGCTGGATTATTCCATTTTGGTTAATTTTTCATTTAATATTTAATTACATAAAGACTTATTGGTTTAGAGTAGGAACTAAACAATGTTTTTCGAAGCTAATGACTAGGGTGTAGTATCTCTCTCATTTCCTCTCTCGATCACTCAATCCGTTATATTTTCATTTATTTTTTTCCTATATATGTCAATTTTCGACTTTCTTATGTTGTGAAACATGATCTTTCTGTGTAATATCTCAATATACCATTTCTAAAACCAACTTAAATATAGAATTCAATTCCAGGAAGTGATAATTGGGATTAGGCCCCATGTCTATTTATCTTGTGTTTGTTTTATACTCTTGGTGTATGTATCCTGTTATAGTTAGTGTGTGACCTGAGTTCAAGTATTATGCTCCATCTCCTATATATTTTAGATAATCATTGAATGAAAATTATTTGTAAAAAGGTTTTCTAAATTAATTGTATTGATTGTATAATTTTCCAGCGAAAATGTGTTTATGATAAATCAATGTTTTTCTGTTTATATTGATTAAATAATCATGTATTTTAAATAATAATAATTTGTATTGTAAAAATTTGTTTTCCGAGAATGTTTTTTATGAAAATTGTTTTTTTGAATAACATTGTTAGATGTGATAACCTATTTTGGAATGATTTTATAAATTATGAAAATTAGAATACTTGGGTAATTAAGTGGAAAGGCTTGTATTGGGAATCAACCATTGGATGTTCATGGGGTTTATACTATCTATAATAGATGAATATTTTATTAGTATTTGATCTTAATATTTTAGTGGGATAACTCATAAGGGTTTCCACTATTTTTAAGGCCTATTTTCCTTGGGAATATAGAGTGAACTAGTCTTATTGATGTTAGGTGTATTATATCTATCTTGACCTATTGTTATCCTAGGAATATTTAACATTGAGGTTTGGATTACAATGTTTAATCCTTAATATGCATTATTTGATAAATGAACATGGTTGTTTGAAATATTATTTGAATTAATTTTACCTATCATGGTATAATGGAAAAGAGGAACTATATACCATGAATTTGGCATTAAAATGATTTACTTTATATCATTCAATATTTTTTAAATATTGATCATTTATAAATGTTTTAATAGTGGCATGAAATGACAAACTAAGCTAGGATTCTAATGGGTCTATTTATCTCACACCATGAACATTTTCTCGAGGATTTTTTAATCTTGTATTCCTTTGGATGTATGAGAAGTCAATCTTCCAAAATAAAATATTGTGGTTTATATCGGCTTGACATTGGTATCTTGCAGGGATATGGTAGAATGTTCCCCACATTTAATGTAGTGTAGTTGTTTTTGGTTTTATTTTGTCATTTTTGGTTTTTGGAAAAGTACTCTGGTGTTTTATCTTAATGTTTGTTATTTGGATTGGGACAGTTGTAATTATTTACTCAAGTATATTTCATTTATATATGTATTTATATATAAATATATATAACATATCTATTATTTTTAGGTTGGAAAAAATTGATCCATCTATTAGCGTGCTCATTGACAGCTTGTATAGATTTGGAACACGTTTTGGGTAAGGGGATAATCAGTTTAGATAGCAATTTAGACTATATCCATGGTTAGTTAATTACTATTAATATTATACTTTTCCCCTCATGTGTCCTAATCATTGGGTTTCTAGTATATAATTGGTAGCAATGTACATTATATAGAGGTTGTTTACGGTGAGTTCCTAGGGAACTCATTCTATGATGAGTCTCAAGTTAACATGGGATATAGGGATGTGTGTCACATAAATTAGATTTGATCTAAATATCTGCTTCTACTTATGTATTTCTTGTTCAAACTATGATTATCTTTTTTTCTGGTCACTACCTTTATTCTGGTGTGTAGGTATTTTCATTTAAGACATCTTCCATGGATTTAAAAAACAAGATTTCATGAGAGATTATACTCAATGTAATCGTCTTTTGCATGAAAATATTATAGAGATGGAAATTCATACTAAAAAGACCCTATTCTATGTTAGTAAACTATTTAAGATGGACCAACAAACCACATTTCTATCTTATAAAAAATGATATCCAAAATAAGTTGAAACCCAATCAAAAATCTAATAACTAACCACTATCTCTAACATAAATTGATGGTGTTCTTCAAAAATATATTATGTTTCTAAAAATTGATGCCTATCATTAACCAGAAACGCACATCAACCTCTTCTCACCTAGAAATAACTTGGTCATACCGTATACCAATATCATATATTTTTCCCATTGTCATGGAGATCCAATGGAATTCATATACATCAACTCCATGTGATTCTCCTAAAAAATAAGTATGAAGGATTAGAAAACTGAAATTAACTGAAATTAAGAACTAATTTGTGATGTAAATATCCTATGATAGGATAATTCTTATTGTTTAACCATCTGTATAAATATTAAATTTCATTATAAAATTTAACTGAGAGAACTTCACATTCCAAAATACATTCTATTTTTTTAACGCACATGTGTCTCCATTGCAAGGTAACATTAGGTAAAATAATGAACATCACCACCACTTGATTATAAAAAAATAAATACAATCTATCATTATTTCATCCTTGGAAGGAAATACATGAGGTGAATTCATGAATCATGTAATGATAACATATAATCAAATCTTCTTCACTACAAGGAGTCTATGGTGGGTCATTTATAAGTTACTCATACCCTTTATGTAAACTCTATAAAATAATTGATAACGCGACATCATATCAGATGGTATATGGTATTCTGGTTCACTATTATTGATAGTTGTGTGTCACAACATAATGATTTAAATTGAATGGATCACTATATGATAATAGCATCGAAGTATCATTTCATGAATAATCCAAGTAATGATTCTAGTGCACTACCCCACATGAGATATCTTCACTGTCTAACAACCCCATATTCAAATCAATATGGAAGAAAAAACTACCTCTAAATTAATAATGAACCATAAAGAGATAGAAACTCAAAACTAAAGGTATCCCCACTATAAAATGTATCCCTAAATTGATGCCAACTGTAATCGATGTCTTCCCGAAATAAAAACTGATTATATAAGAAAGAATAAAAATTCTCAAAATATGAGAATACAAGTACACTAGAGCCTCAAACATAACCCAAGAAATATCTTCATGAAAGTTTCCCTAAAAATCCACCCTACTTTGGTTCCTCATATCCTACATTGGTGATTCTCACATCAATGTTCCTGTGAACATACATTCTCTATAAATATACCCATTATTCAAATAAAAGTTACCATGTCAATTACCCAAAAAAATTTATTATATGATTATATTCCTTTGGAAAAAAGTACATCACATTATTCTATAGTCTTAATATATAATATAATTCACTCTCATTATGTTCTAAAAAATGTTCTGAGATCATGAACTAGTATTAGAATATTATCATCCAAGATATTATACAGTCTTAATCTCATGAATGAATAATTTTTATAACTTTTCCAATATGCAACTTAGCTTCACTTGATTCTAAGATGGTTTTGTTATTAAACTCATTTATATCCATTCAATGTAGTTATAGAATCATGATTCCAAAAAAATAAGGATCTAAAATAATAGTGGCCTATCATTGGTCTCCCAAAAATTTGAATTCAATAAAAATGGTGTGATTTTTAGAAACTTCATTGGTATAAGATAGAATCAATATTTTTTCATGGTTATACATTTTAGTAAAAAGGAAATCCCTTGATCACTATCTTGAATTTGAAAATAATGGCATTCTCTCATTAGCTACAGAACACCAAGAGGGAATTTGGTCTAGACATCAAAATGTACCATCCATAATAAATATTCAAATTATCATTAGTTCAAATAATCCTGGAATCATTTGAAAAGAACAAGCCAAGTCCCCATATCTATAAATTCCAACATAAC
The DNA here is from genome assembly GCA_963277665.1 of Viscum album. Taxonomy (NCBI): domain Eukaryota; kingdom Viridiplantae; phylum Streptophyta; class Magnoliopsida; order Santalales; family Viscaceae; genus Viscum; species Viscum album. Next base: position 1,928,766,775 of record OY728133.1, read on the forward strand.
CAAGTGATGGATAAATTAAAACATACCTCAACATAAAATGTCATGACTTATGTCCAAGGTTACAAAACTACATCTTTGGTAACTAATTTCTTGAGTCCTAAACTTGTTGTTATCCTACCCTCAAACTGATAAAAACATATTTCTTATGGATCTATTTTACAAATTATTCATTAATCAAAACCTTGTTACCCATAAAAACACAAATGGTTCATCATTCCAAGAGGACTTATCCAAATATTAGGACATATATTTTTCCCTTAGGTTATCCCAAGATAAAATTATCACTTAGAGAAGTGAAAAAATGAGGCATGAAGAAATTCAAGATGTCAATGCTCTAAATGGATCAATACAAACATGATACCAAATGAAACAATTAAATTTTACTTCCCAAAACCACAACATCTCTGAAACAACATACCGCAAACCCAAATTGATTAACACACATATCATTGAATGCACCGATCATTCCATGATATTCATGGAATGATAGGGACCCATGGAAGAATGTTCTTTACCTACTCAATTAACCAATAAAATAAATTTTGTTATTTATTTTCCTATAAAATTATATTGATGAAAAGTCAAAATGAACCAGAATATTCAAATCTTGGGAAAGACTAATGATAGGATTAGAAGACATACCTAAATGGATGAATATTATAAATGCTCATGTGAACATTTGAAGACTAACTCATGGATCTAATTATGAGAACTCAATAAATTAATGTCTTTTCAAGAAAATTAGATAACCCCTACACATAAGGATAGGTCCGGAAGAATATATAAATCTATTAATCAAAAAACACATATAGAGGGATTTAAAAACAAACCCACTTGAGGAGGGAAAACATTATTGGAAAATTTGTAAAATTTGGAAACTAAAAAGTACCATTAGAAACATATATATACAAGGAAACCATTGAAAAGGTGATCATCATTTATTATATTTGAAAAAAATCTAAATTAAAATCTTTTAAAAACTCTACAATCTCAGGACACAACCTCTTATTTTTAATTCTATGAAATTAAAAGTGAATCACTTTTCATTTAAATTTATTTATTTATGATGGAAATTATATAAAATATACCATCATTCCAAAATAAAACTCAATTCACGAACCAACAAATTTATAAAACATACTTGACAAGTGTGAAACCATTTCATGAAGATCACTGACTACTTTGAAAATAGAAATAGTTTCAATATTTTAATGATTAAAAAAAATCTATAAAGACACGAGCTAGAAGAAAAAAATAATTTCATTCAGTTTAAACATGTTATAGTAATCCTACTTCAAAAAAATCATTTGATAACATTTAGTCAAATTGGTTATTAATATCTATATAATTGGGAGAATCTGTGATTTTTCCGTACATTGGGAGTCAATCAAAGAATCCAAGAATCATTAGTTATTATTAACTAATGAAAGGGGGTGTGGAGTAATAATCTAACTTTCCACATGGTTAAGTACAATGTTTAATTAACATAAAACTACAATTATTTGTTAAAAACTATTTTTTTGAACACTATATGGATTTCTAGGCCATCCAAGCTTCCCTCACAACTTGATTCCTCATTCTATGTACAACCCAAATCCTAAAAAAACCTATGGTAACTAGTAAATTCCAATTTTAATCATAGATCATCATATATAATTTAATTCATATAAATAATAAATCTATAATATAATCATAATTAACCAAGGAAAATTTGGTGAAATCACAAAGGGCAATTATTATGCACTTGTTCAAAATGTAATCTCAGTGTCCAAAAATGTCATATATCCATTATACCAAACCTAAGACAAATGAAGATTGGGTTTTTCCATTCCAATATGGTTGATGGCCCTAATATTACTTTGTAAAAATCATAAATGGTTCATTTTATTATTCCACATGATATCATTCATAAAAATCATAAGGAACATTTTTGGTCCCTACAGGTTGCAGATAAGCACCATTGTATCTATATACAAAACTATTGGAATTATTTTACATGATAATATGACACAAAAGTTCTTATTTATAACATGATAATAATACAAAAATATTATAATGTAGAATATTAGGTACACAACCAAGATAGATAAAACCGCAATCCAATAAGAGTAAGTCTGAAAAAAACATGGATAAATCAAGACCGAGTGTACATGTGACCATACATCTCCACCGTCCCAACTCAATATTAAGACATTAAAAACCAATAATATCAAAAAATTCCCATGGACTACTTCCTGTTAAAATTATCATCCTAAAAAATAAAAAAAAAATCTAACAAAAATTAGTGTAAGAGAACAAATTATTAGTAAGATGCCATCGAGAATCTATACAATATCTATCACTATAAAACTATCAGTTCAAGATTCAAAATTAAAGAAAATTATACTGATACATTGAAGGAAAAAATTTAAAAAAATATCCATTGGTTTCATTAAAAATACTCATATTCACAACAACTAGGAATAAAAAATTAACAATAATGATATAATAAAGGAATTGAAATATTTATCCATGGAAATAACATTAAATAATCATGATGGAAATCAAACATGGTATAATACCATAATTTATATTACCTAGTACGAGGTGGGATATAGTATTTTGGAATATGTTCCACTACAATGAATGAACATGTATCCAATGATAATTTGAATCCATTAAAAATAAATCCCTTCTATAATCTGTAGGAATCACAAGAATTACCCCAAGTGGTTCTACACTCATTGTGGTTAACATAAGAACATACACCACACAACAAAGGATCAAAATGTTATATGATTAAAAAAATATATTAAACTTTTTTTACACATATTATAATTAGTTTTTCCCAGAAACATCATGTCTCACATGATATTTAGTTATCTTTAGAAAAAATCACCATTAAAAAATTGTATTGTACACATAATGTGAATTAAATATTTTTAAACCAAAACCCCTTTATGAATCCTTTTTCATGAGAAGATGAAACTAATAAATAGAGGTCAAAAATCATACCAAATGAATTTAAATAAATATTATTTAATTTTATGTGTATCCCTATTATGTATAGACACCTACCTTAAGAAGTATAAATAGTAACTCGACAAAAAATCACCAATAAAGTGTTGGGGCTAGAACGATCATAAAAAAATAACCTATATATCCATATTATTGATCACATGGAGAGGAATAAGAATGAATTAAATTGATCTAGATATAATTTTTGATCTATTTTATATCAAACAATTTCCCCAAGAGTCTTTCAAAAGTTGTAGGCTGAAAATCATGAGCGCAATTTTAATATGTAAACTGGAATTTTGTTCACATCATTAAAACTAAAAATTTTAAAATAACTATATAATTATTATTATTAATCAATTAATTATTTTAACACCTTAAAAATATATTAAAATAATATTTAAAACATTTAAGGAATCATAATAATTATATTTCAGTAATTTTAGGCTATTTATATTGTATAAAATCTTTGTAGGCACGTGTTGGGGAGGATGAATAAAATTAAAAATTTTAATTTTAATTTTTTAACAAGGCTAATTCATAATTTTAAAATGGTATTATTCTTATATAGACCAATGTTGTCATATTAGGGTAACAGTATTACATTTCAGATGCATTGAAACCATAGAAATTCCCTTATGTATCTCAAACATCCAATATCAAACAGACAGTTTATCATTGCAAAAACTCTTGAAAAATGGTTTTACCATTACAAAAAAGTATACGTGACCATATGAATATATTTAAAAAAGTATAATCACCTTATAATATAGTAATAAAAAACAAGAAATCCCTATAGAATGATTATTTTACCATTAAACAGTTGTGGGAAATCACATACTCTTACACACTGACTCATTTACTATTATGAAACTATTATAAATAAGTATTTTCCAATATAAAACACCCCTAAGCCACCTTTAATATAATAAGAATTTATTTTCCATTAAATAAATACTATTAAATATATATGGGTAAAAATTAATTTGATAAGAATTTAATTTCTATATAAGGGATATTTTAATATATACCAAATGTGGTTTTCAGAAAATAAAAATATAAAAATATTTGGAAGATATAAAGAATATCTGACACAATAGTAACCAAAATAAAAATAATAATGGAATGTAATTAAAATAAAATTACAATATGATTCATTTATCATGTCATGAAATTTATATTTTTATTTTATAAACACATTTAAATTTTTTTTGTTAAGAACTGATGGAAAATGATTTACACCACTTTGTGGAAGAAAATTAATGAATAAAATTAAGTTAAAAATAATTTATCAACCAAGAATCATAATTTTATCATAAATAATCGATTAATTTATTAAATATATCTATATAAATTCCACTATGGTGAAGTGATGAAACATGAAACATGTCACTTCTTGGAGATGGATGTTTGTATGGACACATGAGGAAGAATTTAACTTTCCATATGATGTAAATAAATAAAAACTGCATATAAAATTTTCATGACAATATTTATATTATGAAAAAGTAATCTAATTTTTTTTGAAATTGGTATAGAATATTTAGATGAGTTTAAAGAATAAATAAACAAGATATAATTTTGTCAACACAGTTATCTCATCTCTTAGTATCTCAGTTTCACTTACACTTTAAGAATTCATAAGATTGTATTTTGGTCATAATAGGAGCAGTTCAATGTGGGGATGAAAAATTTGGAGTGACATGGGGAGATATTTTTGAATATAGGGTGCACAATGTGTGTAGTGAAGTGAGAGAATGAGTTCCCCTTTTACATTTGAGGGAATGTGCAACCTTGTAAATATAAAATTTTTTAAAATATAATAAATTTATTTCTCATGGAATGTGGATAGAAATTAGAAATATTACAATTATATAATAACTTAATGAATAAATTACTTTATAAAATAATTTGTTTCTTGATAAATAGTTTGAAATGGGCCATTTTCTCTTAGTTTGAGAAGCACAATAACCATTTTATCCCATACCACAATGATAATTTTTTCCCAAGGTAAAAATTAATTTTTTATAAATATTAATTTAACCTTATTTTTTAATATTCTTGGCAATTATTCTAAATATATAATCCTTTTTACATTATTCAATTCATATAATTAGATTAAATTAATTCAATATCCATACAGAAAAACATAAAGACATTTTTTAAAAAAAATATGTTTTAGGTATAGAAATGATTTTATTCACATTCCATTCTCTAGAAAAGCCATTAAATGATAGATAATTTGTCAGAATAAATATAATATTTAAAAAATATATTAAAATAATTATAAATTTTTGACTATTTTATTTTATTTAAATAAAAAAAATTTCATTATTAAAAAATGTTCAATTCAAAGAATGCCTATTTTTTCCTTCAAATGATTTTATCTTAACTTTTTTAAAAAATATTATCAATGTATGAATGGTCTATCATTTTTATAAATATTTAAATGATACTTTTTCATATATATAATAATTAAAAAAATATAATAACATCTAAATAAAAAATATATAATAAAATTAATGTTATTAATGAAAAAATTTCTATTTTGCTAATTATTACTATACTAAAAGTCCTTATTATTTGTAAACTATTTAATTAATGTGACAAATTTAATTTATTATATGGATTTTATAAATTATAATTATAAATCAGTAATTTTTTTGTATTTTAAAATATTAAAGGAATTTTCCACTTAAATTACGTGTTTCATGCATCATAAGATAACAAACATATAAAATATATTAAAGTGATTTATGTTACAAAATATTTGATTTTTATCAATAATTTAATATTAATCCTTCAAAATATCCTTACCAATAATCTACACATGGAACATATCTAAAAATATTATATTAAATTTTATAATTCAAAACCTAGGGATATTATAACAAAATAAGGGTGAACTAAAATACTTAGTAATGTCCTAAGCTGGGTTCCACACACTAGTTCCCTGACATCGTTGGTCTTGAGCCCATAGGTGTTCTAACCTATATTTTAGAGGCAACAGACTAGCAGTGAGGGTTTAAAATTTAACATGGAGACACAATATCATTTTGATCAGAGTATTATATTGTCAAAAATAAACAAACAATAGCCAAATTATATTACCATAATTAAAATAATACAAGCTTTACATGATGATCCAAACATGAATAAAAAACCAAAAAACTGAAAATTTGTCATGCCATGCCAATTACAAGTCAGGTTTCAAAATGAAAAACCCAAAATAAAGACACTAATAACTCTTTGTGAGTGCCAACATTAGGTTTGGTTCACTAAACCATGCCTTATCCAGACCCAGTAATCTATCATGGGGAATTTTCCATTATCCTTAATTGAAAACAATAATTCTACTCATGAACCGATCAAGAAGTCTACGAGGTGTGTGAATACAACTCAGTAGGCCACTACCACTGATGTCTAAAACAATATCTAGTAAAAAAACGTATATGTAGTAGTATCAAGAATAAATTAAAATGGATAATGTAAAATTTTACACATTTCATTATTATTTAATTATCCATATAAGCACCCCAGTTCACGAGAACACCTAAACCCTCAATAAGTGCTTCATCTTGTGTTGAAGTCTAAAACATATCACAATACCATGTTTATCATTTATAATTCCATGTAAAATCATATCCCATCCAATTGGAACCATTTTCCAATGCCAACACATAAGAATTTAATGACATATATTACACCACATTGGTATTTGGAGCCTCAGTCTCTATCTCACACCTCATCAATCACATGGGTATATGGATCCTCAGTCTCTTTCACATACTCGTCATCTCATAATAGTATTTGAATAATTAGTCCTTATCCTATATCTAATTTAACACTATGGGTATTGAGAGCATCATTCAATTTCCCGCACACGGATATCACACATGTCACACATATGTCCCATATATAACATAACTTATGGATAATCAACTTTGGAAAAATTATTAAACATCACATACTATTTTTTATACTTTAATTATCAAAAGAAATATTGATCAATACTTTAATCACATGGAAAAAATATATAAATTCACTATTATTCTATTTTTAACATTTAAACATGTGACCAATTAATCAATCCAATTCCATAAAATCAATAACCCGTTAACTAATTCAACAATTAATTAATCATATTCCAAAATCACAATACCCATTACCTAATTCACCCATTAATTAATACAATTTAAAAATTAGAAAACCTCATCAACTTCAGAATCACATCATTCTATTGACTAATTCAATTTTAATTAAGCCAATTAATCTAATTTAATAAACCCAACAATTCCACTTCATTAATTCACATATTAATTAACCCAATTAATATTTCCATTAATTAGTAAGTCAATTAATCTATTAAAATAATGATTCAATTGAAAAATGTTAAAATTTAAACCTAACAACATATAAACACAATGGGAATCATGAAAATTGTAATTTAATTTATACCACCTAACTCAAATCATTGAAGAGAAATCACCTAATGAAAATTCAGAAACTAGAAATGGAATTGTTAGACCCATAATGAATAATGATATACAGAGTCAAATTCTTGAAATAAGATAAAAAAGAACATAAACAATTTAACATAGATATAAATCCTATACTAAAAAGGTAGAAAGTTCTTTCAAATGTTGGGGAAGAAAAGGATAATAATGATAAACCAATTAGGACTAGAAGATCATTCTAGGAGGGGTACTAATCAATGACCCGAACATCTAATTTTCAATAACAGATGTATTATTGGCTTTTAATCCATCCATGATCCACTAAAAATGTGAGAAATAATTTATGGTCGATTAAGGATTGATTTGGTGTTTATACCAGTGGTTGGATAAATAAAATATATTTTTTTGGTTAAATAAAACTACACACATTGTTTTCTGGGTTGGGGAACATGGTTTTCTGAACTGTGTGCCTTATCCTTATGACTCTTTCATTTGGGGGGGGGGGTGTTTGGTTAATGGTTTTAAAATCCATGCTCTATCCATGCAATCTATCTCTGTCTAGGGTTACAAAATTTTCTAGGGTAGGTTGCACAATTTCCTTGGGGATGGTGCATAGATTGGGAAAATTGTAGCCAACCATGTACTGCCCAATATCCCCCAACAACATCCAATTTTCATACAAATTCAGAAAAAGGTGAAACCCAAACAAAAACAACTCAAATCTACTCAAAACAGAATATGGAATGGTGTTGGAGACATATCCTGAAAAGTTCATGATAATACTACTTCCCAAACATATAGTATCTTTTCCTTGAGTTGTACTCCAATTCATCTATAAGATTTTGAGTAAAAAATATTGGGCCACTAAGCCTATATATCTATTTCTACCCCTATGTTTCCTCTTGAACAATGCCACATTGTGAGAATATACAAAAAATCAACACAGTTGTTCCCCGTAACGCCATCTAAATGTCATATAACTCACATATCATATTATCATCAATTGATGCATCCATATCAAGATCGAAATCATCCACATTGATCACATGAGATGGGTTAGGGTGATACCACTAAATTTTTGACACATAAAAGAATTCATGCATAACATTGTACCAATGCGGAAGAGATAATTGGTATGTCACCTATATGATTCAATCCACAAAATCAAACTGTCCAACAAACCTAGGGGAAATTTCCAGTATATATATCCTACAATTACTCATCTTATGAACCACCCGAATTAATAAAAGATCACCCACTATAAACTCTAGGGGTCATTGATTTCAATATACATGTTAATTCAATCTAACTTGAGAGATAGTAATACACTTTATATGTTAATGAAACTACTCTGAAGTCTCCAACACAGGACATGGTCCCAACTACTCTATCTCACATTCCTCCATCATGAAAAGTTTTTATCTTCAAGTCCTATTTTAAATATCCTCATGTGGTTACATTAATATTGTTTCATGGTAACTATGATTATCGGAAAATCCCAACAAAGCTAGGGGATTCTCCCAATAAAAACTAAAGTCTTGGACACACCCCTGAAGAATATCCATAATGGTCTATATAGAATATAAAGCTACCTTCTATTTGGGGGTGGAAATTAATTCTCAATAGAACCTATATACTATATGAATTGTAAAATCCCCTCAATAAGTGTTATGTAATACATGAATAATGGTCTAAATCAATACTTTATTGAACCCCATGTAGAAGAATTAATTTCTGGATGTACATATCTCCCAAATGATCCAACGAAAAAGTATCCCCCGCTTTAATGAAATGATCCACCATTTTCAAATGGTCCAAAACAACAGAAATAATTTTTTTATTCTATGTAATTATATGGATACCCAAAAACAATTACATGGTCACATCATCCCACCTCTATTTCGTAATGGAAAATGTGTGTAACAAAACTCTAGGTCATTGATTCTCAACCTTCACCTGTTGAGAGGTTTTCCATTGTGTAATGAACTATGTAATATCCTTCGTTGTTCTTGGACACCAATATTTTCATCTTCTAATGACCCTCCATAACCACAACATGCATCTCAACTCGGAAAGTCATCATCTTTCACTTAGCACAAGAATCCTTTATGACACGAGTCTGATTCTTCCTTCATAGAGTGTCAATAACTTTATTTCCCTTCACGGGCATATATGATATCTAAAATTCAAATGAATGCATATACTCAACCCATATCCACTATAAGATATTAAAATATATTTATGATAACATATAATATTATAAATTGTTATATGTATACAAAATATACTTCTCTCCCAATGGAAAATGCCTCAAACACTACAAAGTATAAAAAACTGATGCATACTCAAGGTCATTCATCAAATATTTTTGTTCATGTGTCCAAAAATTTCAATACCCATAATCCACAACTCAATCTCCTTAATTTAAAACTACTCCAATAATAATACCAAAATCATAAAAAACACCATATACTCCTCACCTAGATTGGGTACGATAATAACCAGTGTCGTTTTCAAGAGCTACTTCATCTCCAAGAAGGAATTATCACATGATTCCATCCATTAAGACATTATCCCTTTATTTTTGAAGCTTCAAATAGGTGTTTACAATCAATAAAGGTCATTTATGAACCATTTATAATATCATACTAACCCTAGAATACAATAGATACCAAAAGAAATCATGCGACACTCTTAAGAAAACACTTCCTGCACATTCTATAGGTCAACTAGCACACCATACTCTGAGATTTTGTGGCCAAAAAGATATACATGATCCATCTAGAACTATATATTAGATATCTTGGTGTATAGTTGACGGTCTTATAGTGTAAATAGATTGAATCCATGATGTGGGGCATGATCTGTATTAGTCTTGAAGTGCACCGTGATGTCATCAATAAAAAACCACAAATTAATCCAGAAAAATGTGGAATCTATTTGTCGTCAAGGACATAAACACTACTACTTCAATCTTCATCCTAAATGGAATCTCAAAAAAATCATTAATGACAAACCTGCTCTTGAATTCAGTCTAAGTTATGTTAGAAGGATGAAAATTCAACTATTGATACCACGATCTTATGTTTATCTTGGTGAATAAAAAATCGCCCCTCAAATGTTGAAATATGATTGTTGGAGTAGGAAAATACAGTGGGGTTGGGAGTGAATTGTGTTCTTATAAAATGTTCTAATAAAAACATATTTAAATATTTCCCCAATTAAAAATATTAACACTCTAGCTAACCAATGTAATAGAATTATATGCATTTTGAATGTTCAATTAATTTATCATAAGATGGATTAATTCTTATTTACACCAATATGTAATATTATTATAACTTTTGAAATAAATTTACTCAATAAAAATAGTTATAAACACTAACTATGATTACCTAACAAATTAATATTTTGTTTTTTTGAAATATGTGTTAATCCGGAGAAAACTAAAATTGATAAATCTAGTGGTTTTAAAAACAAGAGTTTTAGTCTCATCCACAGACCTTATACCTTCCAAATTTTGATTACCTATCACCAAGCCGTCTATATTAATAAACATGATCCACACTCTAGATCAGGGTTCAAAACAGGACACAAGGTTTTCCAATTCAACAGGCCCTCTACCATAGTTATTCATGGGAGAAAATATGACCAGAACAAACATGTACCTCTTCCTGAGTTGTACATTGGTGAAAAATGGTAATGAAATATGAGTGAGTGAGGATATATTGTATCATCCATGTTAGTTCTGGATAAGGTATCTATTTTGGATACAAAAACACCTACTTATTGACATCATTGGTGTAGTATATGTGAGGCTTGAGTCCACTTCTGGAAATAAACACCAAAATAAATTGTTTTGAATGCTCTGTGATCTTGTTTCCAGTGAGGTGTGATACTCCTTGAATATTTTCTTCCATAGGGTTTCTTTCTTCATGAATGTTGAGACTTTGGTTCTCCACAAATTCATCTTGTTCACAGTTATCAAGAATGAGTATTCCTAATGTATGCCTCTTTCTTTACTTCACAGGTTATCTATGTATCATGCGCTTATACATTTTGAAAAGGTGATTTCTTTTTATACGATAGAGGTCGATAATAGGAATGTTTGGGAAATGTGTTGTACCTCATACCTACGAAATCTTAGTTAATGAATTCTGAAAAAAGTTCTATATGTAAACTAGTAAAATTAAACAACCCAATATGAATGTTAGGTAAAAAATATAAATTTGAGGGAAAATAAATTTTCAATGTATTGAATGATAGTTCATTCAATCGGTAAGTCCTTTTTTGGTTGGTCAGTGTGGTAGTGACTCCTTATATGGGGGACTCCTTTTATCTTTGACTCAATGCATCGATATGTCAATGTATTTGTGTCACATACTATCGGTGACTTATACTATTAGTAAATAAAACTATCAACATCTCAGTCTTGTATCTTTCAGGGATTCATTCTATCGGTGACTCATTTGTTCTGTCGGTGAGTTGTTCTATCAATGACTCATTTGTTTTTTTAGTGATTCATTCCACCAGTGGATCATTTCTTATATCATGATTCATTCTGTTGGTGAATCATTTTTTCTGTCAGAGATTTGTTGTGTCGGTGTCTCATTTGTTCTATTGATAAGTCATTTTGGATTATTTTATTATAATATAAACATCAAATTAATGTGATAAACATAGGATTTATCATAAATAATAATAATTAAACATATATGGACTTATAATGAAGACAACACTAAACATAATTTTATATGGTTTAAGATTATTAAAACTATAGAGGTCCAATAATCTCCCCTATTTTGATGATCAGAAATCATGTAATTATATTGTATAATTAGTTGATTAATAATGATCAAAGTGGCTATTCTGTGTACTATCTCCCATAAAATATTAATGAATAATTAAGAAATGTGATAATTCATAGTGAAACAAATGAAATAATATCTTCGCTGTTAAACTAATGCATAATATTTATACTTTTCTCCCACTTTTTGGAATGAAAAAAAAGAAAATTTATTAAAGAGTAATGACCAAGGAAGAAAATAAATAACTACAACTTAAAAAGATACTTCATTTTATTATAAATGAAAATTACATTAGACATTAAAGCTCAAAAATGCATCCATGAATACCTATAAAACATGTGATCAAAACTACTTCTGCTTATTGAAAGTATAATCTAGTGGGGAATATCCTTTATCAAAAATATCAATGGCAGGAGTAGATGTAGAAGTTGTGGGTTGAGGTTCTGAATGAATTATGAGATAGTGAAAAAGAACTCCAAGAAAGAATGAATGGTCCATGCTCAGAATAGAGATGGAATTATGACCATTAAGTTCTCTAAAAATAAAGGAATGAATATATCTGAAATATTGAGTAGAAGAGAGTTTAAAAATAAGGCATGTTGGCAGAAGTATAGATTAGCTGGTTCGAATAGTGGTCTGATAGGGGTGGCAGGAGGGAAAAAAATAATATTACTTTGGAAATGTAGATAAGGATTAATAAGGTTGATGAAAACCACTAGTATTTTTCCACCATAATACATAGCTTTTGTAAACTATTCCATATTCTCAATGAAATTTTCACTTGTTGTAGTTCTCTGTTTATGAAGCATTACCTGATATTTAAAGGCCTGGGTTATAAGAAGAATTATTTGTTTCTCATGTAAAATCATGAAGTGGCTGTCCAGATGAGGATTTTTCTATAACTTATTGAAATAAAAATAAAAATTCTTGGTGATTTCTTCTTGAGTTGTCATAACATTATTGGAAAAATTCTAACCATGTCACAGATATGATCATTATTCTTCATAATATTTCATAGAATCTGCAGATCAACACCACCCATCATTATTCTAATAACTTCTCTAATTACAGTCTTGAAAATATCTATATCTTGTGGGTGATATCTAGATTCTTTTGAGCAAGATGCCCCTTGTGTAATGTCCCTCTCATAATTCCATATCTGGCCCAATTATTCACTATCTGAACAGCCTATTATTGAATGAATTTCTTCCTTTACAAAAGTTCAAATCACCGTACAGTCTGAAGAAAGAATAAGTGGAACAAAACGAGTTTGAATAATATATTTTGAGGCACTATTAACTTTTTCATTGACAACCAACTTCAGAATGAACAAATATAGAGTTAAAATAACATCCTAAAAAGAGGATATTGGTAAGATGTCATGACATTGTAGAGATTTTTATATAGTGGATTTGTATTCACTTAGAAGTTAGAAAAAAATAGTTCTAAGCATGACCATTTCATCAGAAACCTCTTAATTATCTCTCTTAACAACTTACAAAACTGATACCAACCAAGGTTTGAGCATAGAAATGAATATTCCTGAAATATAGTCTGCATCATTCTCACTTTGTGGTGGTACTTGTAAAGTTTTATCTTGAGGGACTGTTGTCACAGTAGCTAACATTTCTTCCTTAAAACTATCAAAAACTGATTTGGTGACATAGTCACCTAGCACTGAAATGATGAAGGGTACTGAAGTAGAAGAAGATGAAACTATTGGAGGTTCCTGAAATAATGATCCTCTTGAAATAGCTATCCTCTCGTCATCATCTAAATATAAATAATCCAGACCGAGACGAATATAATGTATGGATTTTCTCACTGAGATAATATATAAGCATTCAGATGAGTGAGTGTATCAACTCATTTTCATAGTTTGTGGATCCCCTTCTATTTGATCTCTTCTCACATGTTCTCCTCCTCAAAATGAGGTCTCCTTATAGAATACATCAATAAAGTTATTAGTCCTTCCAAAACTCTATTTTCATTACCAACATCAACCACCTCTTCTCCCTCAACACAATCTTTTGCTGGACCAAGAGGTTCAACTAACTGTTCATGATTCTAAGAACCACCTTGTTCTAAATTGTAAACTTGATCATCAAAAGGATAGTCCGAATAAATATCAATTTTACCACATTAATAACGTTCATGATCAAGTTAATCTCCATCATTTTCACTATCACCTTTTCCACTTTTACCACCAGAATCTTCATCCCCTTCTACCTCACTACCGGAGCCACAGCCTCATTCATTATATTATCTTTCTGCTTCATCTTCTTCTCCAATTTCCTCTTATGAATCATTTGATCTACTTTTATATTCCACACTAGAAGAAACCTCAATATTTTTATGATAATTATCAACCAGAATAGGTTCCATGGATGGTTGAGATAAATGTGTACTTAAAGGTCTAAGAGAAATCCCCTTTGGACTTTTCGAAAAATGGGGGTCACTCTAATCATCTATATGAGATTCAGATTCTGTAGCAGATTCATATTCATCTTAAAAAAAATAAACAACCTCATCATCTAGTCATAGACTATGATTAGTCACAAATCATATATTAGTAAGATGGTCTATTGGATTAAATGTTTCATACAACTTCTTATTTTTATTGACTCACCCCCTCTTCTAGGGATTCAAATTTATTCCCATTTTCATGAAAATTTTGTTTTTTAAGAAACCTACACTACATGCAGAAATAGTTTCTCAATTATCACCAACACATCATCTTTCCTTTAGAATATCATATATCATTCTTGGATAGAACAAATAATTAGTCTTACAAAATGGATTTATCATCTCACTGATATGGACTATTAGATATATACACTATTCTACCTTGAACCATTTCTTCAGCAAATTCAAGAGATATACATCCAAATATTTTATTGTGGAAAATTCACATTTCCTAGGACAGAACGAATATTAGATAAACTAAAATAAATTTATACATTATCCTTCCAACTCTGGATTTATCGGCCTTATATTATCCTCATTACCATTTATTTCCCTCAAAGAATTCTCATACAAAAACACCTCACTAGTGGGTGGAGTACTTCCCTGTTAGTCAGCAAATAATACTTTATTATTTAAATTGAGGAATTGAGCACAATTACTTGAATAAAAATATAATATCCTTCCATTCACTACTCATTTGATCATATAAACCTGAATACCTTCCAGGATATACTGAACATGAAGATAAAACTCATGCACAATTTTAGGTTCATACGACCTTCCATTATTTAAAAACAAATATATTTTCCCTTGTGTTTGAAACAATCTTAACAAAAGAGAGTTTCATGAATATAACCATTCTATGAACACATTCTTCTTAGGAATTACCACATAGTTTGAAAGACGTAAATGAACATGATTAGATCTAATTGATTCTTCTTTTATCCTATTCGTAGGTTTCGATTCATCTTCTGATCCTTCGAAGATGTGCAATACTCTAACCATTCCAATGTTTCTATTTAAGGGAGAATATCTAATTTTATATGGGTAATAATATAAAGGGTGGCAGTGTAAGAGTTGATTTCTGAGTCTATGAAATTTAATGGATCAAATCAATTTTATCATTTAAGTATTTATAAGTCATAAATCAAGTAAAATGGGTTAAAATAAAATGATATAAACAAAACTCTGTCATTTTGGTAAAATAAAATAGATACATAAAGTGGGTTCCATTGGTGAGTAACAAATGGAGAGACATTAGTGTCAGTGTTAGGAAGACACTATCGGTGTGACCCTATCACTACATACATGATACTATTGGTGTCAACATGGCATAGTCAATGAGACATTTTTGGTGACTGTATGACCTTATTAGCAAGAAACTCTCAGTGTCAGTGACACAACTGTGTTTGTGAAACAACCGTGTTAGTGTCACAACTGTGTTAGTAGGACATCAGTTTTTGTGATCGTGAGACATCACCAGTTGTTCTTATCATCATGAAATCTAATCTACATTTTAATAGAGCTATTAACAGTAGGTCCTCAAAAATTATCCATCCCATATTCATCTTCGAGGTACCTCATTCTCTTATAATTCAATGTATTAGTGAATATATCAACAAACTGATGTTCTGTGCCAATAAATCCCAAATTTATATCATATTTTTGATAATGATCTCTCAAAAAAGTGATGGCATACATCAATATGTTTTGTTATTCAATGAGAAAAATGATCCTTTGATATTTTAATAGAACTTGTTTTGTCATAGTTTATATTCACATATTTAAACTGATATCCATAATCTAGTAAGGTGTGTTTCATCCACATACTCTAAGAATAAAAACTACTATCAGATATATATTCATCTTTTTCAATAGTTAATTCCACTATATTTTAATTTTTTACTACATGATAATACTATAGACATTCCATAAATGTTACATGTTGTAGACATTATTTTTCTATCTAATTTACGACAAAAAAAATTCATTTGAATAACTAACAATATAAAATTATTTTCCCCTAGGGTAGAGCAATCCCAAGTTGGTAGTATACTCGAGGTATTTAAATATTCTTTTAACCGCAGTTAAAATGATATTCTTTACGATTAGCTTGAAAATGTTCACACATACACACAATAAATAGGATGATATGAATAATTGTAGTCATGTAGTGTAGACTTCCAATCAATCCTCAGTATGTAGTTTGATCAACATAATTACCATTTTCATAAAGATCTAACTTACCGGTGGTTCTCATTGGAGTATCACTACCCTTTGTACTGTGAAAGACTAAACTTTTAAAGAACATTTAGAATATTTAATTTTATATATAATAAAACAATATTTATTTTAAATGATTTTAAATCCAAGAATGAATTTGATTTCTCCCATTAAACTCATTTGAAAACCACTTTGCATCATTTATGAAAAATCATTAGAAATTCATTTGATAAATATATTAGTATCATATATAAATTTTGTAAAACAATTTAAAATCTGAAAAGTACTTAGCATAAAATAGCAAGCTCTTAGAGCCTTCTTTTAACCATATAAATAAATTGTTAACATAAAAACATGATTTGGAAAATGGAAGATATTAAAATGAGGTGTTTGTTCAACAAAAACATCATTAACTATATAACAATATAAAATTCACTTTTGACGTCTATTTGATATAGCTTGACACAAGAGGTCCTAGGCCATTCCTTAATCGCCTTTGTTTTTGAAGGATCCACAAAAATTCCCTCACTTGTGATCACATGTCTCAGGAACATGACTTGCTTTATCGAAAAGTCGCACTTGATGAACTTGGTGTATAGATTATCCTTTCTCAATGTATCCAACAAAAGTCTTAGATGTTATTCATGTTCCTCCTTGCTCTTGGAGTAGATGAGAATATCATCGATACACACTACAACAAATTTCTCGAGGTAATGTCTAAAGAATCTATTCGTCAAATCCATGAAGATTTCAGGGGCCTTAGTATGTCCGAAAGGCATCGCCAGAATCTCATAGTGACCACACCTTGCATGGATGATAGTCTTCTGAATATCTTCCTACCTCATATTTAACTGATGATATCTAGAAAGAAGATCTACCATAAAGAAGTTTTAATCCCCCCCTTAAATTGTCGAACAAGTCTTTAATCCTTGGAAGAGGATATTTGTTCATTATGGTGACCTTGTTGATTTCATAATAATCGATACAAAACCTCCTTATTTCATCCTTTTTCTTCACAAAGAGCACTGGCGCACACCAATTTGATGCACTACAGTGTATATACCCTTTGTCCAGATTCTCTTGTAGCTGCTTCTTTAACTCATCTTGTTCTATAGGATCCATCCTATAGGGACACATTGAGATAGGAGTATCCCCATGTATGAGTTCTATTGAGAACTCTACCTCACGATCTAGGGGAATTTTGGGTAACTCTTCAGGAAATACATCATCGTATTCCCTCACAATGGGAATTTCTGCAAGGCTTGAACATTCCTCTGACTCAACCATTTGGGCGAGGTATGCTTATTCATATGGAATCAACACCCACAACATTAAATGATTTTTCAAAGGAGATTTATGATCTTCAATGATTTTGTAGAGGAGCGTGGTATGGTTCGGAATATGAAAACATATATCCTTTTCATGACAGTTGATATGCGATCTATATAACGAGAGACAATCCATTCCCATTATAGTGTCAAATTCCACCAAGGTAAGTATTAAAACATTTATTGGAAGAATATTCCCTCATATGCCAATAAAAGAATAGTCAAATAGTTGGGCTGAAATGATTTCACCACTTGGTGTTTTTACAGATATCCCTACTTCAATGATTTGGGGCTTTTATTCTATAGTTCTAACAAACATACAAGATATAATAAAAATGTGTAGAACCAAAATAAAATAATACCTCTTCCATTATTGAGTGAATAGTAAGTGTATCGTGTAAGACATCATTATATTTCTCCACTACCGTAGTAGTGATGGAATAATCCTTCCCTTGTTCCTTTGGATTTGGTGGCTGCTGACGCTGATTACCATCGAGGGCTCGAGGTTTAGTGCAATGGCATGCATAGCTCCCTAGCTCCCTACAGTTGTAGCATTGAACCATGAGTGCTTACCTCTTTTATTCAACCTCATTTTCCTTCATTTTTATGTCTTTTTGACACTCATGAGCATGGTGTTCTTCTTTCCCAAACATGAATAATTTCCCCCTTCCTTTAAGGCAGTTCCCATGGTAAAACTTCCCACATTTTTGGCATGTGGATCTTTGAGTTTTCCTTCAACCTTTGTCATTATATCCACCTGCTTGAAACTACATATATCATTTCTTATCACCATAGCCCTGGGACCATTCCTAAAACCCCATCTCCAATTTTAGATCACACAGAAAAACATCTTCATGACTCCCAAAGAATCGAATTCAAGAGCAATTTTAAAGTGTGGTTTTATTACACTAAATAATCAATAAATTTTGATACCATTGTTGATAACAAAACCCGAAGCATACCTTGCAATACTGGAGAAATTCACCTCATAGGTTGTGGTAGATTATCCTTTGTTTTTCATAAGCTCTATGAATTCTCTCTCCATCTATGTACAAAGAGTTTATGGGAAATATTTATTACGAAATAGGATCTTAAAGTCTTCCCATTACATCTCTACAATTTCATCCCGTAGCTTGGTGTTCTTAATCTAATCCCACCATTGATTAAACTCTCCATATAGAAAATAAATGGATAGAGTTACATTCTCTATCTTAGAACTTTTATGCACAAAAAATATATTCTCCATGGATTTGACCCACTTTTCTACAACTAGTGGATTAGAAGATCCACTAAATTTCGGTGGTCATTTCCGCATAAAACATTCGATAGCCAGTTGCTCCCTCTTTGGTGAAGGATGAAATTCTGAATTATTATGGTTATTGCTCATAAACTGAGATATTTGGGTAACAATATCCATGATGTTTTGAACTCCACCTCCCAAATAAATGGGGATGTTGTTCAGGAAATCTTTGAATTGGCCCTCACATAAGTTGTTTGCCAGGTATCTCCTGGTTCCCACCATTTTCAAAAATAGAAAAGGTTAGAACAAAACATAAGTCAACAAGTCAAGAATAAATTATTCATTTAAAAACATTATACTAAAATCATAACATATGGGATCCTAACATAAAAATTCATGGGTGCATATATGTACTTAGTCTCATGCTAGAGGTTTTCTCTAGGGTTCACTAATCCTAATTCCCAAATTAACTGAACCTTTCCTCTGATACCAACTATAGAGACCCAACCTTTTCTAACATTACCATAAAATCATTTTAAAGATAAAAAACATAATATTTTTACACATTGGGGATACAACAATTTAGTGTCTTGGGAAAACTAGGTCCATACACAATAATTACAACATTGAGAATAAACATTTATTCAATTTTTTATTCTCTAGCATCTTATTGGCATGTAAAGACCCGAAAATTTCAGGAAATTTTTTTCTTATTTTCTTTGGAATTTTACAAGAATGTAGTTTCTGACGGCTCCTGATTCCGAGGCCCGGTGTGCGTGGAATTAATTTCCGAAGATTGGCTCAGGTACGTTCAGTGAACGAATGAGCGGGAATTTCTAACTTTTGAATCGGTGCTCGGAATCGAATTTCGAGGACACCGATGAACTCGCAGCGCCGATTTTTTCTTAGGAACTCATGTTCTGGAGTTGCATTTACACGTGTGTTGATAATAAAAATTGTTGATGTTTATTTTATAACTATACTACAATTTTTATTAACATACTCTATGTGTTAGCTCATGGTGGAAGTTGGGTAACCACCCAACCTCCCTTGGGAGGTTATGAGGGTGGTGGGGCCCACACGAACCCCACCTCTTCATATCCTCTAAAACCCCTCAACTCCCAATTAAATGAATTTAACATAGTTATAACTTATATCTTAAATGAGTTGAATTTAATGTGGTGAGTTGTGTGAGTCTTTTGAATTTCAAACACTTGAATTTCAAAAGCCATGTGAAGTTAATAAAATAAGTGGAGAACTTATTTCATTTGGGGGTTGTGTTGTTTGAGAGCTTTTGGAAAAAAAGGCTTAGAAGTATTGAAGTTTCTTCATCCTCTTGATAAAGAACGCGAAGAAAAATCGGACATCGATGAAGAACGCCAGGTTCTCAGGAACCATCTTCTGCGATGCCATACCCGCAACACCGACGACTTCTTCTTCCACGACATCTCTTTTTGCGACGCTGAATCTCATCACCTCTTAAATCAAAGTAGGGGTTTTAACTTTTTAAAGTTATGTGGATCTCTCCATCAAACATGAAGGTTTATATTTTCCGGGCCTTGATTCCAAATATTTTTATTTAATTTAAAAGATTGTGAATGTTTATTGTTCATTAAAGCCCGATTGCTATCTATTTAACGTGTGGAGTTCGGACCGCACAAACCCGGCCGACCCTCCTCCTTTTTATTCGTGTTGAATCATTGTGGATTGGTTCGGGAAGGCGTGGTGTCGTCGCACCATGTGGATTCAAGCGGAAGGAAATGCGCGGTGCCGTTGCGCCGCGCCGTGGAAAGATTTCAAGAACTCGACGTCGTCGCATCGCGATGAAAGAAGTTGAAGGTGCCGCGGCCGGAGCGGGGCCGCGGTGGAAGGGGCGCGGTGCCGTCGCACCGGGCCGGACGGCAAAGACCGCGGCCGTTTCCGGACCGAGGTGGAACAAGGCGACCGGTGGCCACCCAGACCGCCGGTGTTGGAAGCCGGAAGGGGACCGGCCTCTGCCGGTCCCGTTGAGAGGGAGCCGGCCGGCCAGGTCGGGCCGGCCGGAAGGAGGCATCCCGTGGGAATTAAATTCCCCCAGAAGTTGAACGCCTCCCCCCCCAATAATGTAGGGGGGGGGGGGGTTTCACAGAGGGGGGGCAACCCCCCCCCCCCCGTTTTCTCGAAGGCAGGCCCCCACATGAGGGGGCCGTTTTATTTCAAGGTGCGGTAGGTTTCCGCACCGCCAGCTGAGGAAAGGCAGGGGCTTTTCCCCCCGCGTGTGGCGCTCACGCAACACCCGGACCGCGCCGCCGCGCCGGACCGCGTTGCCGCGCCGACCTTTGCCGCCGGGCCTGGCCGAGATTCCGGGCCGGGCCGGGTCTTCGGGCCGGGCCGCCGCCCGGGATGGGTCAACCCGGTTCGGCCGACCCGAGGGGGGGGGGGTCGGGCCGGGTCGGCCTGGGCGCAGACCCCCATTTTCAGACCAATTTCGGTCAAATGCACGTAACTTGGGCTACGAGCCTCCAAACGAATCGCCGTCAGCGGAAACACAATCCTTGGATCGAGACAGTCGTTTCGGTCTATCACACTAAAGGTTTCAGAAAACTTTGGGT
Organism: Viscum album; assembly: GCA_963277665.1. Classification (NCBI taxonomy): domain Eukaryota; kingdom Viridiplantae; phylum Streptophyta; class Magnoliopsida; order Santalales; family Viscaceae; genus Viscum; species Viscum album. The sequence goes on from OY728133.1 coordinate 1,928,788,885, forward strand.
TCAGTCGGGTTGGTTCGTACACGAAACCAACTGGGCCTCGGAGAGGAAATGCTCGTAACTTGAGTTCCGGACATCTGATTGATGTGCCGTCGACTTTGATGGAATCCTCTAAGTGAGACGGAACTTTTGGCATACTCCGCTCGAGGTTTGGATGTCGTCGGTGAGCGGCCGGGTTGGTTTGCTTACGAAACCAACCGGGCCCCTGGAAAGAAAACACTAATAACTCACAGACCGGGCGTCCGATTGACGTGCCGTCTGTTTCGTTGAATTCCTCTTGATGAGACGGAACTTTTGACATACTTCACCCGAGTTTTGGATGCAGTTGGATAGTGGCCGGGTTGGATCGCACCGAAATCCAACCGGGCCCCTGGAACAGAAAAGCTGATACCTTTCTGACAGAATGTCCGTTTGATGAACCGTCAGTGGCGTTGGTGATCTCGTTGAGAAACGGTCCCTATGAGTATACCCAATGACTGTTCGGGGTATAGTTGAGTTACAACCAGTTTGGTTCGCACACGAAACAAACTGGGCCCCTCGGACGAAAAGGCTAATAACTCACAGACTGGACGTCCGATTGACACGCCGTCTGTTGCGTTGAGACCCCTATGATGAGGCGGTCCTTGAGATACTTCTTTGTGGGACTGTGTGATACTTGGAGTATAGACCAGTAGCTCATGGAGCGGACCCTCCCGGAGACGAGCGTGCAAAGTACGGAGACCGTGTGGCCGACTGAGACATGACGACTGCTTGACCGAATCGACTTGGAGTGAGTCGACTAGCCCAGTAGACGGAGCACCCGGTATTTGGTGACAGACCCACGGTGGACGGAGCGCCCGGTAGTTGGCCGCAAACCCGCGGTACTCGACAGGAGGAGAACCGTTGTAGGCTATTGGTGTAGCACCCGGTATTTGGCGACAGACCCACAGCGGACGGAGCGCCCGGTAGTTGGCCGCAGACACGCGGTACTCGACAGGAGGAGTACCTCAGCAGTCTTAGGTTAGTGAGCAGTACCTCGGAGTCGTGACAGGACCACTGTACACTCCAGAGACGGAGCTCTTCAGCAGTTATGGTTTTGTTAATGAAAATCCTGGTTTGACCTGAGACTTTCGACCTTTGTGATTAACTCATGATTGAGATGGGTCACTTGATAACTTAGGTATATGTATGGGCCTATACCTGGGTAGTGGTTATCCGTTGATTTCACAATCCTTGTGTTTCCTCATGATTGAGATGAGTTATTTGATAACTTAGGTATATGTATGAGCATATACTTAAGTAGAGGTTATCTGTTGAGATCTTCTTTGTGGTTATCCTTGTTGGTTTCGTGGGACCTTGAGGGTCTCAGGGTCCCTACTGAGTATCGTTATACTCACCCTGCACGGGCTATGCCCGCACCTCATTGTGTTGGTTGCAGACGACGGGTAGTGCTGACGAAGGCCGAGTGTTCGAGGACTGGACGGTACCCGGAGGTGGACTACACGACGAGTCAGTACCTGGAGGTGGACTACACGACGTGACGGAACACAGAGGAGGTTGACGGATGAGAGCGTGGAGGAAGCTATCTGTACCTACCCATTAGGTAGGATCCCTGGTGGATGACCAGGAACTGCGCTATCTGTACCTACCCTTCTGGTAGGATCCGAGGAGGATGAACCAGGAGCTGCTTCCTACTTCTAGCTGTTGTCTTTTTGCTGTTGTACCTTGTTCAGTTGTAGTCATACTTTCTTTTGGGTTTGTATTCTGGCCCATTTACATTTCAGCATTTCTTTTGTACTTAGTGTTTTGCTTCCGCTTGTACTCTGTGGTGCTTGTTTTCTTTTATAAAGGCAATGCCTTCCCAGTTATCGGGATTTTACACCTTTGGTGCTAGTCGCCAGCCCCTGGCCTATGGAAGGCGGGTTTGGGGTAGTCACGACACGGGCCCCGAGGGCGGGTCGTGACAAATTAGTATTAGAGGAGTTCAGTTCTACCGCTGAACTTATAACTCTGATGTTTCTTTTTGTAAAGAAATAGTATTAAGAGTACTGAGTGTGGTTTTTAGTTTAGGGAGTCCAGTATTGGTGCGAGCGGCCGACGTATCCATACACTAGGACCATGACAACTGAATTCCGACTTTGTGCACGAAAACACTGATTGCGTGTGTGTTTTAAAAGAGTTTTATTTAATGTCAACTCAAACTAGGTCATCTCACTAGGTATAATCTTTTTACCGTGTCACGTTGTTTCTTTTAGGATGCCTCCTCGTGGACGACCAGCTAGAGCCCCGAGAGTGGTGCGTACAGACATCCCGCCGAGCAACGAGGCCTCAGTACAGGACCCTATCCCAGTTGAGGCACCAGCGGAGGCACCATCGGTAATACTAACCATTGGGCCACCGATGCCACCAGCCCCAGCAGTAGAGGATGCACGTCGCTTGAGAGCACTTCATGAGTTCCAACGCCAGAGGCCACCCAGGTTCCAGGGAGGGACGGACACACAGGTAGCTGAGGATTGGCTGGAGGCTGTGGTGAGAGTCTTCAGGCAGATGGTGGAGCCTGATGCTTCAGATGCATGATGAGGCGACAATTCTATGGTTAGACTTCGAGAGCTTGTTTCGGGCAGAGTTTGTACCAGCCACCCTTCGAGCGGTGCGTATACAGGAGCTACTTCAGCTGTGGCAGGGCAGCATGTCAGTGGCGCAGTACTCAGCAAGATTCACAGACCTCTCGCGCTTCTCCACAGATATGGTACGGGACCCGTTCTTCAGGGCTCGAACCTTCGAGCAGGGGCTCGAGCGAGAGATTAGAGCTTCTGTTGTTTCTCACAGCTTTCCGATGCAGACAGGGGTGTTGGAGAGAGCCCTCTTAGTGGAGAGTTTCCTTGCTGAGCAGTCTACAGCAGTAGGACCCACCACTAGCCGGCTTGTGGTAGAGTTTTCTGCAGCAGGCAATAGACAGATGACGCAGAGGTCCAAGAGGACCAGACCTACCGGTGGCCGACTGCATGACTCAGGTTCAGTTGTGTGGGGAAACCATGGTGGAGTCAGAGCCAGACGTTCCGAGAGTGGACGGTGTTACTCTTGCGGCGGAATTGGTGCCATGGTATGTGACTGTCCGACCCGCCATGCAGATGACCAGCAGTTAAATGAAGAAACTCCGAGGCAAAGGCAGAGGTTTGATCAGGGCGGACCGCAAAGAAGCAGGTGGCCATGGTCATGGAGCTCCGAGAGTAGGTGGACAGAAGAGGAACTAGTGGATACGTCCTTTGTACTTCTAGTTCCATGTTGCTTTTGTATTCTTGTCTATGAGCTATGAACTGCAATAATAAAAAGACACTTATCATTGAGATGTTTTCTTTCCTGTCCTTTTGTTTGGTTGATACTGAGTGGTCCTGGTTAAACTGTTGAATTGACCCTCACTTTCGAGATTTCTACTAGAGGGGACCTAGTGACCTCACACTGATGCCAATAGTGTGACTTGACCCTTGGAGGTGAGAGTGACAGTTGGATCTCTTAGTAGTTATGTCGAGGCCTTACGACGTCATCCATGGCATGAATGCATCATTCATGTCAGGATTGACTGTATTAGGCAACGAATGTGGTTCATCTAGGGGATGAGACCAGGTTTCTCTTATCAGCAAAGAAGAAATCATAGCAGCTCTTGTGAGACTAAAGAAGGTCCAGGTCATCCAAAAGCGGATGAAGACTGCACAGTGCAGTAAGAAACAGGAAACCAGTGACAGTATTAGAGACTCGGCCATGTTAAATGTTAAAGAAGAGGAAGCCTAAAGGAAAGATGATTCTACGAAGTAGTAGATGTGGAGGCAGAGCTAGGAGAGCAGCATGAGTTGGTGTACATCCTGACATGGTACAATCAACCGCCTTAGTTATTCCCGCCAGGCTCAGGGAGCTGGAGGGCGGAGGAAGAGTGCTGCTGCATGCAGTCAAGGAGTGTGACCCAATGGCTCTAGAAATGATTCAAGGGAGAGTCTATGTCCACTACTAGCTGCTGTAGTAACAGACGTCGATATGAATCATTCCATGCTTTCACAAATCTTGTTCCAGGCCTAGAGTTTCCGGTAAACCATGGACTTGACCCTCACGTCTGGAGATAACTTGGGAGGAGACTTGATAATCACACTTATGTCGACGATGTGGTCAGACCCTCAATGCGAGAGTTCCGGTTGGAATCTCTTGGTGGCAGCGTCGAGGCCTTACGACGTTAGTTTGAATATGTAATGGGAAATAAATGTTCATACTCAAATTGACGGTTTTAGGGAAACGTCGGGATGGGTTAACCTTGGTCGGAAAAAAGGAAACCCTGGGTAGCACAAGTTAAACTCATGCACAGGAGGGTGCGACCGATCACTTTTGAGTCGGCCAACCTTACCCCCGTGGTAGCAGTCGTTACGGGTTCCAGTTCTAACAGGAATTGGAAACCTCTGGAGTTCGATGATGATGATCACGTCCTTATACGGGTCTCACCTCGATGAGGTTTACGGAGATGTGGCCAGGGAGCCAAGTTATCTCCGAGGTTCAACGGACCTTTATAGGTCCTGACCTAGGTAGGCGAGGTGGTTTACCGCCTGACCCATCCACTTCAGTTGCACTAGGTGCAGGACGTTTTCCACCTATCCCAACCGAGGAGATACGTGCTCGACCCTACGCATATTATCGACCATGAGGAGATGGACGTCAATGACAGGGCGACATGCACAAAGGTTCTAATAGAGATTGAGGATCGAAGGGAGCGGGTCCTACAACTATGGTTGATTCCTCTTGTGCACTTTCTTTGGCAGTACGGATCCTCCAGGTAAGCACATTGGAGCGGAAGGCTCAGATGCGTGCAATGTACCGCTTTTGTGACCCTAGTTTGTGTAGAAGCTTTACGGGGATGTAAATCCCTGAGGTGGGAGTAATGTAAAGACCTGGAAATTTCAATGAAATTTTTTTATTAATTTTATTTGGAATTTTACAAGAACGCAGTTTCTGACGGCGCCTGATTCCGAGGCCCGGTGTGCCTGGAATTAATTTCCGAAGTTTGGCTTGGGTACGTTCAGTGAACGAACGAGCGGGAATTTCTAACATTTGAACTGGTGCTCTGAATCGAATTCCGAGGGAACCGATGGACTCGCAGCGCCAGTTTTTTCTTAGAAACTCTTGTTCTGGAGTTGCGTTTACACGAGTGTTGGTAAGAAAAATTGTGGAAGTTTATTTTATAACTACACTACAATTTTTATTAACTTACTCTATGTCTTAGCTCATGGTGGAAGTTGGGTAACCACCCAACCTCCATTGGGAGGTTATGAGGGTGGTGTGGCCCACACGAACCCCACCTCTTCATATCCTCTAAAACCCCTCAACTCCCACTTAAATTAATTTAACTTAGTTATAATTTATGTCTTAAATGAGTTGAATTTAATGTGGTGAGTTGTGTGAGTCTTTTGAATTTCAAACACTTGAATTTCAAAAGCCATGTGAAGTTAATAAAATAAGTGGAGAACTTATTTCATTTGGGGGTTGTGTTGTTCGAGAGCTTTGGGAAAAAAAGGCTTAGAAGTCTTGAAGTTTCTTCATCCTTTTGACAAAGAACGCGAAGATCAATCGGACATCGACGAAGAATGCCACGTTCTCGGAAACTGTCTTCCGTGACACCATACCCGCAACACCGACGACGTCTTCTTCCGCGACATCTCTTTTTGCGACGCCGAATCTCGTCACCTTTTAAATCAAGGTAGGGGTTTTAACTTTTTAAAGTTATGTGGATCTCTCCTTCGAACTTGAAGGTTTATATTTTTCGGTCCTTGATTCCAAAATATTTTTTACATAATTTAAAAGATTGTGAAAGTTTATCATTCATTAAAGGCCGATTGCTATCAATTTAACGTGAGGAGTTCGGACCGCACCAACCCAGCCGACCCTCCTTCTTTTTATTCATGTTGAACCTTTGTGGATTGGTTCGGGAAGGCGTGGTTCCGTCACACCACGTGGATTCAAGCGGAAGGAAATGCGCGGTGCCGTCACGCCGCACCATGGAAAGATTTCAAGAACGCAACGTCGTCGCCTCGTTACGAAAGAAGTCAAAGGCGCCGTGGCCGGAGCGGGGCCGCGGCAGAAGGGGCGCGGTGCCGTCGCACTGCGCCGGACTGCAAAGACCGCGGCCGGTTTCGGACCCGTTGGAACAAGGCGAGCGGCGGCCAGCCGGGCCGCCGGTGTCGGAAGCTGGAAGGGGACCGGCCTTTGCCGGTCCCGTTGAAAGGGAGCCGGCCGGCCAGGTCGGGCCGGCCCGAAGGAGGCATCCCAGGGGAATTAAATTCCCCCGCCAGTTGAACGCCCCCCCACCCCATAATGGAGGGGGGGGGGGGCGGTTTCACAAAGGGAGGGTAGGCGCCCCCCCGTTTTCTTGAAGGCAGGCCCCCACGTGATGGGGGCCGTTTTTTTCAAGGCGCGGCAGGTTGTCGCGCCGCCAGTTGAGGAAAGGCAAGGGCTTTGCCCCCCGCGCGCGGCGCTCACGCGGCGCCCGGACCGCGCCGCCGCGCCGGACCGCACAGCTGCGCCACTGCGCCGGCCTTCGCCGCCGGGCCGGGCCAGGCCAAGTCTTCGGGCCGCGCCGCCGCCCGGGCCGGGTCGACCCGGTTCGGCCGACCCGGTGGGGGGGGGGGGGGGGTCGGGCCAGGTCGGCCTGGGCCCAGACCCTCGTTTTCGGACCACATTCGGTCAAATGCCCATAACATGGGCTACGGGTTTCCAAATGACTCGCCGTCAGCAGCAACGCGATCCTTTGATCGAGATGGTCATTTCAGTATATCGAACTCAAGGTTTCGGAAAACATTGGGTTTGTCCGGGTTGGTTCGTACATGAAACCAACTGGGCCCTCAAAGCGGAAACGCTGGTAACTTGAGTTCCGGACGTCCGATTGACGTGCCATCGACTTTGATGGAATCCTCTAAGTGAGACGGATCTTTTGGCATACTCCGCTCGAGGTTTGGATGTCATCGGAGAGCGGCCGGGTTGGTTCGCTTACGAAACCAACTGGGCCCCTGGAACGAAAAAGCCAATAACTCACAGAACGGGAGTCTGATTGACGCGCCGTCTGTTTCATTGAATTCCTCTTGATGAGACGGAACTTTTGGCATACTTCGCCCGAGTTTTGGATGCAGTTGGATAGTGGCCGGGTTGGATCGCACCGAAATCCAACCGGGCACCTAGAACGAAAACGCTGACACCTTTCTGACAGAACGTCCGTTTGACGAACCGTCAGCGGCGTTGGCGATCTCGTTGAGAAACGGTCCCTATGAGTATACCCTATTGGTGTTAGGGTTATAGTTGAGTTACAGCCTGTTTGGTTCGCACACGAAACCAACTGGGCCCCTGGGATGAAAAGGCTAATAACTCACAGACCGGACGTCCGATTGAGGCGCCGTCTATTGCGTTGAGACCCCTATGACGAGGCGGTCATTGAGATTATTCTTTTTAGGACTTTGTGATACTTGGAGTATCGACTAGTACCTCATGGAGTGGACCCTCCCGGAGATGAGCGTGCGACGTACGGAGACCGTGTAGCCTGCTGAGACCTGACGACTGCTTGACCGACTCGACTTGGATTGAGTCGACTAGCCTAGTGGACGGAGCGCCCGGTATTTAGCGACAGACCCACGACGGACGAAGCACCCGGTAGTTGGCCGCAAACCCGCAGTATTCGACAGGAGGAGTACCTCTGTAGGCTATTGGGGGGAGCGCCCGGTATTTGGCGACAAACCCACAGCGGACGGAGCGCCAGGTAGTTGGCCGCAGACCTGCGGTACTCGACAGGAGGAGTACCTCAGCAGTCGTAGGTTAGTGAGAAGTACCTCGGAGTCGTGACATGACCACTATACACTCCAGAGATTGAGCTCTTCAGCAGTTACGGTTTCGTTAATGAAAATCCTTCTTTGAGTTGAGACTTTCGACCATTGTGTTTACCTCATGATTGAGATGGGTCACTTGATAACTTTGGTATATGTATGGGCATATACCTGGGTAGTGGTTATCCGTTAATTTCACAATCCTTGTGTTTCCTCATGATTGAGATAAGTTACTTGATAACTTAGGTATATGTATGAGTATATACCTAAGTAGAGGTTATCTGTTGAGATTTTCTTTGTGGTTATCCTTGTTGGTTTAGTGAGACTTTGAGGGTCTCGGGGTCCCTACTGAGTATCGTTATACTCACCCCTGAATGGGTTATGCCCGCACCTTGTTGTGTTGGTTGCAGATGACGGGTAGTTCTGACGGAGGCTGAGTGTTCGAGGACTCAACGTTACACGGAGGTGGACTACACGACGAGTCAGTACCCGGAGGTGGACTACACGACGTGACGGCTCACAGAGGAGGTTGACGGATGAGAGCGTGGAGGAAGCTATCTGTACCTACCCTTCATGTAGGATCCGTGGTGGACGACCAGGATCTGGGCTATCTGTACCTACCCTTTAGGTAGGATCCAAGGAGGATGACCCAGGAGCTGCTTCCTACTTCCAGCTGTTTTCTTTTTGCTGTTGTACCTTGTTCAGTTGTAGTCGTACTTTCTTTTGGGTTTGTATTCTGGCCCATTTACTTTTCAGCATTTCTTTTATACTTAGTGTTTTTCTTCCGCTTGTACTCTGTGGTTCTTGTTTTCTTATATAAAGGCAATCCCTTCCCAGTTATTGGGATTTTACATCTTTGGTGCTAGTCGCCAGCCCCTGGCCTATGGAAGGCGGGGTTGGGGTAGTCACAGAACGGTCCCCGAGGGTGGGTCGTGACATGGCACATGACCTCTCTTTAGTACATGTAGTCACCCGATGATATACATAAAAATGGGTGAGCCAGAATCCTAGTAAGGGGACAAAAAAGAACAATATATCATCGGGTGAGAATAATCATAACATAGGAAATAAATCATGACCATAAGGGGAACCATAAATTTAACTCTTGAAATTTGGATATTCATAAAAACAAAACATCATGTCTTTGTGGTCAACTAACATACATACAAGTGAAAAAAGATAGAATATTTTTTCACACATAATTTCACATTTAATCATGAGATTAATCACTTTATTTAATTCGTTGGAGCAATGTATAATTCCAGGTGCACCCATAACATTCCTATTGTACTATATTATTTTGGGCGCACCCCTCACATCATAACATTATCATTATCACACACGATACCAAGAACATATATCAATAATGAAAATAACTAACCCATGGAAAGGTATTGGTTTCATCTCATAAGAACACATTCATAAACTTTGGGTTCCCAAAAGAATGATGGAATAATCATACTTGATACAATAACCATAAACATTGAACGATAGGTAAAAGGTGCGTTTTTAAAAGAAGAGTTATTTTAGAAAAAAATTTGTTTGACATAAACTACGGTAGAAAACATGTATATCCCAGAAAAGAAAATATAATGATAAAAAAATTATTTTCAAGGAGTGATCATACCAATTTAAGAGTAAAATAGGGAGTACTCGAAGAATGAAATTTTGGTTATAGATTTTCCCCTTACCTTATATATGAACACTTACTTCTCATTAATGTCCTATATAATGGCATTATATTCATTAATTAGAAATTCAAGAAGTATTTATACATGAATAGGGGTTATTTTTGTTTCATTATGTTATTTTATGGGCCTTTTGGTATGTTATATTATTAAAAAACATTTCTTAGGAATGTTCGTTTTTATGGTTTTCTTGAGCGTTTCACATGTATTAATGAATTGAAGTTCCTGTATAAAGTGGATAAACATAAAAAAATATATATTAAATGTTACTAATAATATTCCAAAAGTTAAAAAATCTTATATTTAATTACATTTTATTCCAAGTGCATGTCATTGGAAAAAAATTAAGTGATGGTTGTTTGAGTTACTTTGGGCAGTTTTTTGACCACAATGAACTTGTTTTGATTATTCATTAAGTAATATGAACATAAGATAGTTCCAGAATATTAAATAGAAATTAATACCTATAAAATATTTTGTTTCAACCATAAGAATGATTTAATTACCAGATCTGAACTTAGAAGTTAATAAATAAAGCATGTCATTCTTGAAGGTGATTGATTAACACCTCACATACAATGTTTTCTTTTATAAGATAAATGGATAAGGAGAATGGTTTAGATGTTATAATATTACATTATTATTGTAAAATTTAAGTATATTTAAAATAATTGAGTTAACAAACCATTTGGACTATGATATGTTGGTAGAGAATAAGAAAAGAACATGAAATTTCAATGAATTTAAAGGAAAAGATGGGGAGAAATAACCTCTTGAATCCTCCTCTTGAGATCCTACATAAGGTGCCTTAGAATGGTATTTTTATGAGACCAGAAGATATTTGATATGGGGAAAGGTACAAGGTAAGATTCATGGTCAAGTTTTAGGAATGGTTGGAAGCTTGAGAGGTGAGAGGGAATGAGGAACTGAAAGGTGGTATTTATAGTGGAGGGGAGAGGGGTTTCTCAATATAAAATTCATTAATTTATTATTTTTCCATAAAAAATGGCTTAGTGACTATTCCATGATCAATAATAGTAATTTCATAATGTAATAACTAAATAAGTGGACTTATAATTGCAGAACATCACACATGACACTACAATTAGCTTATTTAGTAAAATTTGTAAATAACAGTATTTAATTATTCATAAAAAATTCATGTATTTTAGAAAAATCACAAAATATAACCCCATCCATTTTTCGACATGTAGAATCCAAAAATGAAGTCCGTTTTTCAAAAATAATTTTCTAAATATGATAAATTTAATATTTAATTAAATTCATTAATTACTAAAAAAATTATAATTTTGAAAATTAAAATTGATTTTATAATTCTTTAAAAAATAATTCAGGGTCTTATAAAATTATATAAAAAGTAGAAGACATGGATATGTTCATTTATGAAGACATTTTAAAAAATAAATGTTATTTTAAATTAATTAATTATTTTTAATTAATAATTTTTGACTTAATAAAATATCAAAACTTTTACTGTGGTCAAATTGTCATTTTCTGAGATGCCTAAATTTTTTCTAATTATTAAGGGTTACAGTTACTATTTTCAGGGAAATTTACTATTCATAAGGTTCACAGTACTATTTGTAAGAGAATATTACTATTCATAAGGACATATTACTATTCATAATAATGTGAGTGTATTATAGGGAATAATTATAACAAGGGAATTACATTAATAAAACTTTTGGTCGTTACACGTATTCTCAGAATCATATTCATCTTCAAAATAAAAATAAATATGCACATGAGATTTTAGTGTTACCTTAGATGTGTTTTAAATAAAACAAATATTTGTTTTATTATCATTTTTATCATGTGTAGATTTAGATTCACTAGATCTATCTGCAGAAGCACTCCATGTTGCCATCTTTTCCTTTTTGTATTTTCTATCATTATCCATAAATATTATTATTTTAATTTTGGACAATTATCATCTATATATCCTATTCTATTTTACTCATAAAAAACAATATCTTTATTATTTTCACTTCTTTTCCAGTGTTTTTTCTTTTTACCCATACATTCATACTTTCCATTGTAGTTAGGATTTTCGAAAAATATTCTCCTATAATAGAATTTTATGAACCTTTGGGCCAATTGATACACTTTTTCATCTCTGTCAGATGATGAGTCATCACTTCTTGAACTTTCATAATGAGTTTGTGCCTTCCCCTTTTCATTATTGATATAAGTAGTGGTTTTGAATTCCACTGAATTTATCTTTTATTCATAATCCTTTTCCATGATGACCTTTAGTTCATCTTCTTAAAAAATTATTATACCTAACAGCAAATTTATTGGAAACATACAGATATCACATGATTTTTTAATTGACACTATGGTTCAATTATCAGATGTCTGGCGGACATCTGATAATTTTCATGATTATTTATTTTGTTATAACATCCTTTTATAGAGAGATCATTATGTTTACAAAATCATTTAACTTGAGATACATGTCACAAATAGTTTCATAAAGATTAATTTTGAAGTTATCATATTTAATAGTATAATTGTTAAGTCTCATATTCATAACTATAGTTGTTCCTTCTTATAAAATAGCTAGAGTATCGCAAATTTCATGGGTTGTTTTATATGTATAAATCATATTGTATTCTTTATCTCCTAAAGAAAAATTCAAGGAATTCACAACATTGTAGTTACTATTATAATATGCCTTAATTATATTATCTAATATATATCTAGTAGTAGCAGGTATCTTATATTCATATTCAATTGAAGACAAGATCTCAAAACTCATACTTTCAAAATGCATTTTCATCTTAATTTTACACTGAGCATAATTAGTTATATTGGAAAATTGAGGTCTTTTGTTAGCAACACATTCTAATAAATTATCTGTAACAAATAATAAATAATAGATTTCAAGGATCTAAACAATTATAACTAATAGAAATTTATATATCATTAAACAAACATTCAATCCTAGTTGAAAATGTTTGTAATATATTTGGAAATAAAAGAATAAAAAATAATAATCATTAGATACGAAATGTTGGTCAGAGTAGGGAACTGAAGAGGGAGGGTGAATTGAATTCCTATCAAAAAAATTATTAAAAACAATATTTAAAAATTACCCCAAATTAAAATCTAAACATCCCATCTAGCAAAAATATCTAACTGATAAGAGTTATAATGTTCTATTAATTTCACAAAAGATAGATTAATTCTCAGTTACACCAATTGGTGAGATTTTTATAAAATTTGAACGTAATTTAATGAATCAAAAATAATTGTAAAAACTAACTATGATTAACTATCAATGTAATATTTAGTTTTATGAAATATGTGTGAAAATAGAGAAAAATAAATTTAAAAAACACATCACATAAAAAAACAAGAGGTTTAGTATAAAGAAGAGACCAAATCCTCCCCACTTGGTGTTCACCTACAACAATGTAGTTTATATTATGAAACATGATCTACCCCCTAGTTTGGGGTTTACTACTGCACATGGGGCTATCTAGGTCAACAAGACGTCTACCAATGTTATTTATGGGAAAAAAATAAAACTACACCAGACCCGAACTTCTTCCATAGTTATACATGGGTGAAAATTGTGTAGAATGATATGTGAGTGAGGATATCTTCTATCCTATAGCATATCTCATTAGAAAATATGTTTATGTTGAAAACACACCCACACTACTCGAAATAATAGTAATAAAGTACAAAATAGAACATAAATAATTAGAAAAGGTTTAGTATGATTTGTGTGATGTGATTGAATCTTATAGTGTTATTAGGTGTAGCGGATGTGAAGCATGATTCCACTTTTAGAAATAGACACCAAAATAGAGTGTTGTGGAAGATCTATGTTATTATTTCTTGAGAGGTGTGATTCTCTTTGAAGGTTCAATTCACGAGGGATTATTGCTAATAGAATGTTGAGATTCGAGTTCATAGAAAATCCTTGTTCACATTTAGCTGTAATGAGTGTTCTTTGTGTATGTCTCTTTCATTAAATCATAGGATGTATTTATATCACTCTATTCCACACTTCCTCAGTTGATTTACGTTTTTACTATAGAGTTCAACAATAAGCATGTTTGGGACATGTGATGTACCTCATTCCACTGACATTCAAGTTAATGATATTTTCAAAAAAGTCATAAAAGTAAATTTATAGCATTAAATAACCCAATATGGCAGTTAGGTAGAAGTTATAATTTTTAGAGTACATATATTTTCAAAGAATTAAATTGTAGGTCATAATGTTGGAATGTACTATTGTTTGTATACTAGTGCATTGGTGATTCCTTCTATCGTTGAATCCTTCTATCAGAAACTCAATGTGTCACTATATCAGGGCATCAGTGTCACATACTCTCTGTGACTTGTTCTGTCAGTGACTCAGACTATCAGTGACTCAGTCATGTATCTTTCTGTAACTCATTTTTTTGTCGGTGAGTTTTTCTATTTGTGAATCATTTTTTATATCGGTTAATCATTCTTTCTATGACACATTTGATCAATCTATGACTCATTCTGATAGTGAATAATTTTATTTTGTTAGCGACTCATTCTGTCTGCCTGTCATATATTATAAACATCAACAGTTTGTGTTAAAATTATGAATGATCATAAAGAATCACAATTATCATATTTTGATTTGATAATTAAGACATGAATAAACATGATTAGACATGATTTTAGATCATTAAAACTAGACTTTTCCCAGAAAATAGATCTTCAAAACGGACAAGAGCATATAAATTATTCACTGTCATCTGGTTCAAAATACAGTAATTCACAAAAAAAGTGAAAACCCCCATCATCCTTCATTGTAAACAAAATTTGAGAACCCCAAGGTGATGCAATCAGGTGTATAAGCCCCTTATTTATCAATAAATACAACAAAATCATGAGAAAATGATGCTATATTAGGGTTATATTATATGTTTGAATAGAAACTGATTCCTTTTTAGGAATGAGCTCAATTGGAAACTCCACACCCCTCTCAAGTGGTAAACCTATGAATTAGTCAAGAAAATACTTGGAACAGAATGTATTCTGTTGGGAATAAGTCATATTTTATATCTCTACAATCCACCAACATACATGAAACATTGGTGGTGAACTCCAATAGTTACTGATGAACTGGCCCTACATGGTTTTCCTGTGTATTCCACTCTCCATGGTGGAAATGTTTTTCACACTCAACAGACATAAAAATAACTATCCTATGATAAAAATATCTATGTGATAAATATTACACTAACCAATCCATAGACATAATTTGGTAAAAACATGGATTATCAATAATTTAATTATTCCGTTGGAAGTGATACTCTTCATACTTGGGAGAACACCCGCTAAAGAAAATGATGTCTCTTGATTGTACTCCAAAATATGTATATATTTTCATCACCCCACTCGCAATCTATATGATCAATCTACACAAATTCACAAGTTGTGTAGATATAAAATAATTAAATTCACCTTTATTAAATAATCAACTAGATAGTTTCGAAGCCTTAAGAAAAGTCCCTCTAACTATCTATGGTCTAGGCTCATTATACACTATTGTTTATTAAACTACATGCCATATTTGGGACCCTCTTCCTTATGATATAGGTTGAGTCCTATGAGCTACACCACTTTGATGATATTGGAGCACTTTCATAGAATCAAATCATCCATAAACTCTTCTACCACAATCTATATGACTTTATTTTGCAGACTCATGCATTGTAAATGATCCCATTTCCACACTTTGGTTCTATCTAGCTATTGTTTAACTACAATTATATCATTGTTTCCTATAGAATATATGTATATTTACCATTTTGACATACTAGTAAAAAATTTATTTATCATATAATAAATTTCATGTTGGTTATTTATAACCGACATACAAAGCCGTGTATATTGACTTATCATGTCGGTTATATTATAACCAATATGAAAAATGAATGATCAAACTCTATCACATCAGTTATTATATAAATTACATGATAATGAATGAATCTCACTTAAAACATCCATTAATATATAACATACATTATAATGAGAAATTTTTATGTTGGTTAAAAAATAACTAACATGATAAAGAAAATACCAATGATTTATCACATCTATTTTGTAATAACTAACATGATAGATTGAATTAAAGTTTATTTAAGACATCGGTTAAAAAATAACAGAAATTAAAAAACATTTAATTTTTTTGAATCCCTACTCAATGTAATTAGTGTATTTATTGATTGGGAGACTGTGAATTGGTTCAATCTCATGCAGACACCCTAAAATTGTTTCTTAGATCCCATAGACTCCAACCTATTTTTTCATCTTCATTAAAAATTGTTCACATTGGTTCATCTATCTTACCGACTCAAAACTCTCAGGTAATCCTCACACACATCGATTTTGGTTGTTCTATTTAACATATCCCCTAAATCTATATACTACAATTTGAGCTACTTAAATATCGCAATGCAATCTTGTTTAATTTCATTTTGTTATCATATCCATATCTAGTAAGCAATTATGTGTCCAATCCATTTGAGAGTTATGCAGGACATGGTTTGTATTCCAATAACACATTATGTATTCACTGTAAGTCCTTGTTTCATGTATTTGATAAAATGTAATGTTTTTATTATATCCATTCCTCATTCATGGAACAAATAAAATCATTGATTCTTGTATGGTGAGCCCAAGTGAGGTTGTAAATCCTGTAATCTTTTTACACACAATCAAACCACTATAAAAATTTTGTATAATTATTCCTAACATGATATGAATCACACATGGGAAGATAAATAAACCATATATATAACTACTAGTTTAAATAGAAAATTAGACAGAAATGAATTTTTTTCCACAAACGAATAATTTGATACAATGATAAAAATAATTATAAATTAATATATTAATGCTAAAAAACCACTTGTAAGATATGGGTCGTAGAGTAAGAAAATACCCCTCATGCTAATAATGAATGTTTATTAGTTTCATTCTATTTTTTAATATTATTCAAGAAATTGAAACCTCTAACATATGATTTATATTTACTTTATATAATGAATAATTTTCATTAATTATATTTTTTAATTGTTTTGGATTTAGATAATGATGTTGGTCAAACTATTGTTGAGTTAAATGATCCATGTGATGAATCTATGTTTTAGTAATATAAAAATAACTCCATCATCCACCAAACATTGTCATACAATATTTTAATATCGTGTTAGTTTCAAATTATGGGATATTTCATATAAATAAAAAATTATAATATCTAACTATCATTTATAATTTAAATTATTAAACTGAATAAATTTTTTTTGATATAACATTTATATTTAAATTTATCTTCCCCTATTATATAGAATTTATAAATATAGTTTATAAAAATATTTTTCTTATATGCATATTTTTTTTATATTTCAAAATTTTGATACAATAAAATTATGAAATATTTCAAATAAATATAAAATTGTCTTATCATAACAAGATATATTTTTGTGATATTTTTTATATGTAACAATAAGTTGAAGATTGATTATGTAACATCGTGTGAGTGATGAATATGAGGTAGGTGATGATTCTTTATTAAAATTTTATAAATCAAATTTTCCAAACAATGACATGTTTTTCTATCCTTGTCTAAAATGTTGGAATATGAAGAGTTGAAATTTTGAAAGATCAAAGATCATTTAATTTTTTATGGTTTTAATCTGAGATAAATCCCTTTTATTTCACATGGTGAAACATTCCATAATTTTAGATCTAGTAATTAAGATACTTTTTTAGATGGTAACTCTGATGAAATTTATGAAATGATTCGTTAATTTGAAGCATGGGAAATGATAAACAACAAAAAAAATTAGTGTCTATATAGTGTTAATGAAAAACTATTGTATCATGGATGTATGTATTTTATGGTTCTATTGATGGTGTTAATATTTATTAGCTTTTAGGAAAAACATGGTCAGAAGAAAATATTTGGACTGATTCTCTACAATCATTGAATGAAATTCTTCTTCAATTCAATGATCCTCCATAATCACACAATAATGAAAATAAAATACTATTCTAGGAGGGATTAGATTACAAGAAAATACATGCCCAATTGAATGACGATGTGATATATAGAAATATATATGAATATTTGTTAGAGTGTCTTAAATATGGGACATCACTAAATAAGTTGAATGAAAAAAAACTTGTTGATTTAGAGGACACGTGGACCCCTAACATTGATTTTTGTTATCATCCTATAATTCCACATTGGGAGTATTAATTTGTAATTCACATGATATAGAACGGGTAAAATGGAATGATTATAAGTAGATATGTGATGGAAAAATATGTAATCTAGTAGATTGAACACGGTGGAAGGAAATTCATAACAATTTTCCTATATTCAGAAATGAAGGTAGAATTATAAGAATTGGACTTTGCATAGATGTAATGAATCTATATTGAAGCCTTAGTAGCACACATAGTTCCTAAGAAATCATATTGGTTATTTAAAACCTGTATCAAATTTTTTTTATGAAGCAAAAATATTTCATGTTGACTTTAATGATTTAAGGACCAAAATAACTCAGAAATTATATTGAATCTTCTTTGGTCACCATTAATTAATGATTTAAAACTCTCATGGGAGGATATTATTATGGAGTATAAATCTTATAAAATGAAATAATTTTAATTGCATGAAGTTATTATGTTCAATATAAATGACTTCCTATCATATAGAAATATTTATTGAAAGAATGATAATGGGAATAAAGCAAGTCCAATTTATGATGAAAATATATTTATATTGTCAATTTCATCAAGATTGAAAAATATTATACATGGGTCATCACTTGTTCATGTCTATGGACCAGTCGTATTGAAGAATAAAAAGAAAATTCAATGGTTCACAAGAAATTGAAATTACTCTAATAACTTTATCCCCTGATCATTATTTTGAGAGGGTAGAAAAAATTTAAGCGATGTTTCAAAAGACACATAAATCTAGTAATGATAGGGATATTTGGAAGAAACAGTCAATTGGTTTTGAGCTACTATATTAGAGATATCATGAAGCGAATCATAACATTGATTTCATGAACAAAGAGAAGAATATATATGACATCTTGATTGGATAATTATTATATATTAAATGAAATAATAATGATGGGTTCAATGCAATATTAGACTTACTATCAATAGGAATACATTATGTGTTAGATCTCAAAACCTAATGGAAGGAAAACATTTCATCCCCCAAATTTTCTTACATTATCCAATAGAGAGAAAATTATCTTTTTCCATTATCTCCATGATATCGAAGTGTCATTGGTTTATTCGTCAAATGTAAAAAAATTAGTCTCTTTATAGGATATGAAGTTGATAGGTGTGAATTCTCATGATTTTTAGGTCAGGATGAACGAACTTCTACAAGTTGTATTGTGTGGAATATTACCCATCCATGTCAGATAGTGTATTATGAAGGTGAGTTAATTTTTCAATTCAATTTTTAATACGGGGATTAATCTAGATGCGTTGAACATTTAAAGAAACAACACATTTTCACTTATAAATGAATTTTCCTCCATCTAATGGTGAATATATAAGTTGATTTGGTTCGATAAATAATGCTTTACAGACCTGTATATCTAATTTGGTTGTATCATTTTGAAAAGAATATGAATATATTCAAGGGGTATGTTAAGAATATATATAGTTATGAATATACCATTGTTGAAAAGTCTATTTATGATGAGGTTTCATAGATTTGTATTATCTACTTGTCTTTGGTGGAGCACATCCATTTTCCAATATCCCACAACAAACTAGTTTATTAGGGGGAAGTGGAATTTGTGGATTGAATGTCAAATATTTTCTTGGTAAACATATAAAGAAGTTACATTTATACATATTTAATAACTTATATGATGCTCAACCAAATATAATGTTGCATAATAATTTGTCAAAACAAAGCCATCTAAAGAAGAACGAAATTAGGATTTTGTATGAGCATAGGAAAACATTTTTTCCATAGTTCAGAAATACAGTGCTTGGAAGATCAGATGCATCCGAAATAATAAGATGGATAGTGGGTTGTCTAAATATAAATGTGATAACATGTTTCAAGTATGATATTAATATATATAAATGTCATATGAATGATCAGGAAAATAGAATTATAGTTCAGAGTAGTGGTGTATTGGTGT
This sequence comes from Viscum album, assembly GCA_963277665.1. Classification (NCBI taxonomy): domain Eukaryota; kingdom Viridiplantae; phylum Streptophyta; class Magnoliopsida; order Santalales; family Viscaceae; genus Viscum; species Viscum album. The sequence continues at coordinate 1,928,808,607 of OY728133.1, forward strand.
TCACAAAAGCAATGCAAAATTAGAGTTCAAAAGAAAAAAATTAATATGGAAAGATCATATTATAGATTAATTTAAGAAGTATGTGATGTTTATTATATTAAATTTAATGATGTATTGTTTAACTGTAAATTTATTATCAGTAATAATAGTGGAAGAGATGATGAATTTTAAAATAAATTGGTCAATCTGAATAGATTGGAAGACACTGCCGATTATTTTATAATGGAAACACTTGGAAAATCAATTTTCTTTGTTCTTGAACAATATTATATGCAATGGTATATTTTTTAAAAGTAAAAAAAAATTTGTTTGTGATGATTAGATTGAGGAAGATAATAATTTATATGAGTTCCTTACTTATATTGAAATATTAAAAGATAATAACATTTGAGCATGTCAGAGACATTGTGTGGGCCTTAAGGAACGACATTGACAAAATAATTTGGGAAAACAACCATTTAGTACATTTATAATTTTATTGGTAACATATATTTATTTCTCATTTAGTTTTATTAATTTTATAAAATGGTATATAAATTAATTTTTCATTATTAAAACTCTTATGAAAACAAATATGAAAGAATGTTTGTTTATAAAAAACTAGTTCTGTTTGGTTTACCATTTTTACAATTAAGTAATTTCAAAAAACTAATAATATTTATTACTAATTTAGTTCATTTTTATTTTGTTTACCATGGTTATATTAGTTTATTATTGTTTAATTTACCATTTTTATCATTTTTAACATTCCCACACCGATTTTGGATTTGTTTTCATTCATTCACCCGACATTTCATATATCATTACTCTTGATAGAATTTTATTTAAATAAAAATTATAAAAAAAAGTGTTATGTTTTAGTCTACTTTTATGTTTTATAATTTTTTATATTTTATTTACATTCGTTTTTAAATAGTTGATTTTTAAAATTTGTGTACTAATTGTTTGTTTCCTTGATTTAGAGGATAAAGACATATCTTTCAGCTGATCAAACACATACTTTTGGGGATGAGTGTCCTGATCTTTCCCCTAGAGAGGAATATGCACATGGTCCTCTTGATTATCCCCAAATATCATCATATACTCCCACAGAGAAAAGAAGAGTTTGAGGATTAGTAAATCTGGCACCACACATTAACCAAAATTATCACTTTCATGTTTCCAGGAATAGAATATAGTGGTATTAATTGGTGATAATTATATTTTAATAGGTCCAAATATTAAATAAATTTAGGAGTTACATGTCAACATAGGGTAAAAGAAATGTTACAGATTTTATTAATAATTAGAGAAGTTTTTACAAAGCAACACTATCTCAGTTGAGGGAGACAATACTAGTATGATATTTTGTTATTGTTTTACTAATTTAGAAATATTTATATTAATATATGTTTTCACCCCTTATTATTAAATGATATTTGATATACCTGAAACTAGATGATTCATTAGTAAATTTTTGTCCATGGAAACTAGGAGATGAAAGGATTTTAAATCAACCCATACAAATGATTTAATTTTTGGGCATAAGAAACATCACAATCCTTATAAAATATTTATCCTTTTTTAGATCAAGAAACATGTAAAAATAGTTATAATTATATGAAAAAAAGAATTTTTTGTAAGTGTAATGTATATTTTTAGATGTTATATTATATTTATGATCTTATTAATGATTTTTTAATGACTTCTTATTCTTATATTACATAAATTGAGGAGATCTCATCAGGAGGTCCAATATAGAAATGTATACCCTCATACATTATCTTGAGGAAGGTATAAATTATAGTTATAACCAATAATGGGATTTTAAAAAAAATCTGAGAGTTGAGTCTTCAATATCTGGAGCAGTTTCCCCTCCACCCCCGATGGACATGATAAAGGGAAGATAGAATAGAAGAGATAAAAAAAATAACTAAAGGATGAATCAAGGATTGTAGTTGAGAGGATGGTATAATGTTTATTTTAATTATTTATTTAATTTAACAAAATTCTTTATATATTTTGGATCATTTAAATGTTTTTCAAATAATTCATATTGGATTCTCTAGAGGAGCATAAAAAGCAGTGGGGTATTTGTAGTTGATGGGTGTCATGATATTTTAGATTCATCTTTATGAATGCACTAACACTTAGATCATGTATGAGGATACCTATAGGGTGTATTGTTGAGAAATGTTTTACAACATTATTTATCTTCTGTAGTGGCGGTATTTATAGATAGTATAGAATCTTTGGAAAGTGAATTTCATAATATTAATGTAATGACAGAGGAAAATATTAGAGTGTCAGAATAGTCCATCTTTCCAGACAATAAAATATAATTTCAGACTATATCTCCTTCTCCTCAACCCCTTTTAGTATCTACATCTCCTACAAATCATCCTAAAAAATCCCATTTTTCATACCCCTCCACCTCTCGCAATATACCCAATTTTTTATCCTACCCCTACACTTCCTCCTCTATAGATTCCTAGTTACTGTGAGTTATATATTGGTGATCCATATCATATTGTAGCATATGTGATGATATATTATATTGGGAATACCATTCATCTTCAATATTTAATGATTGAGCAACATTGTGTCACCATAGAAGATATTGTAGATAAATTAGCTAGAGTAATGTTACCTATAGATAAGGTGATGACAATTTGAAAAAAGAATTGGTCACTTTTTAGTTTGGAAATCTAGAATTCTGTGTCATATGACCATAGTGGTACATGAATATTTTTTATTTTATTTTATTTTATAATTAAATTTTTTAATATATGGTGGTGAATATATTTATCTATTTATTTATAGTTATACAATAGTGTTAAATAAATAATGAAGAGACAAAAAAAAGATAATGAGATAAGAATTCATATATAGATTCTTGTAGTATTGATAGATCACCAGCATATTCAAATTTTTTTGTGCGTGCTTATGTGATTGCAATTGAAGATAATGGATGTGGGATGACATAAGTATTAAGATTTTGAGAAAAGATATCATGGAGCTTTAAACTAAAGTTACGTTGAGAATCAATGTGATGAAAGTTTTTTCCAGGAAAGTATTTACATAAATCATTCATTGTATTAAATTTATTGAAGATTTATTCTTATTTATTTTTTTCTGTTAAGTATCATTATAAAACGTATGATGAGAATGAAAAGAAAAATTTATATTGATTTCTAGACCATCAACTCATTTCCCCTGAAGCACAAACAATGACAGAAGAAGAAGGAACATTTTATATTGCTGAAATATTTGAACAGAATATAATTATTCATTACAGGATGATTCATTCTATTTAGAGGTATGCAAAATAAATCTCAAAAAGTTTTTTTTTATCTTTTAACATAATAACCATAGACATTAAATTTTCTTTTATATAATTGACCATTGTTATTAGGTTTTTTTGTCCAAGAGAGAAGCCAATTTACTTGAAATGCACTATTCATGGTGATGTGTAAAATAAGTTTTATGAACATATTGAAAAAATAAAATTTATTTTATTAATATTTTTTTATATTTTAATAAATTTGAAATTTATTTCATTAATATTATTTACTAATAGGGTATTTGATGTATTACAAAAAAAACAAAAAGAAAAAGAGTTCTAAGATAAAAAGGGTAATACTAATTTTGAATTTTCATTTATAATTATTGAATGTTAAGAATATTACATAAGTATGTTATTTTGAATTGAAAATCTCATTGATGTAGAATATTCATAAATAATATGTCATCGAAGAATGTAGATATTATGTGTCAAGATTTTTTATTTAATTAATTATAACTAGAATAGTTATAATGTTCAATAAAGTAATATTTCTTTAAAAACTATTCCTTAAAATTTCATTTATTATATTAATTACACATGTTAAACAAATTCCTTTTAATTTATAGATTTTTGGTTGGATTTAGGTTTGGTTTTTGTTAAAATTAAAATTTTTGAATGTTAAAATCTTGAATCTATAATTTTTCTATCTGTATCTGTGGATACTTGTGGTTGTATATTGCTAGTTTGTTCGGTAGTGGAGAGGTAGGGTAAAATGAATTTTTATTAAAAAAATAATTTTGGTTCTTTTATAACAGAAAAAAATTCCTTTCATGGGATTTCATGTTGTTTTTTAATAAAACTGACATGAAATAGCCTTTTTTAGGTCATTTATTTAATAATCGATCTTAAGAAGTCTTCACAATGATGAATTTTAACACTGATAATATAAAAACCGACATGGTATATGATTTTTTTACATCGGTTATTAAATGAAAGAGGATTATAATCCTAAATCCTTAATCCTTTTAACATTGGTCCCTTATAAAATAACATGTAATTGTGTTTTTATGTCATTTATTAAACTAGAACCAGAAAAGGGCTTCAGGATCATCGGTTTCCATGTCAGTTATATAAAACATGATGTGGTATATGATTTTTTACATCTTTTATTAAATTATTGAACTAAAAAGGTAGTTCAATTCCATATTTACAATGTTATATTTTTAAATGACGTTAAAGATATATTTATAATGTCTCCTTTAGTAACGATGGTTGATTACTGATGTAAAAAAATAAATTAAAAACTTAAGTAAAAAAACATTTTTTTACCAATGACATAAGATCAACACTATACCAATGACCAGGGAAAATATATACGATAGTGGATAGCCCTACCACACAAGTGGAAAAGCATTTAGTTGTGATTTAGAGTAACTAATCCTTACCCTATCTAATCATCAACCCACTTCTCAGGCTGAAATTGGCATAGTGATTCTTCATACTGTTATAATAATTATCTCATTATTATCCAATAGAAATTATTTTCGTCTATTTGAAGCCACCTTCAGGTTCCCCTCAGATATGTGACAATGGTCTAAAACATCAGGAATTAATTTTAAGCCAAAATATATTAACTTAGGACAAAATATCAAATTTATATTAATCTTTTAAATTCATTTCCCTAACTATCTCTTCCCCTTCCCGCACTAGAGAGGGGGGATTCATGTTAGTAAAGGGACCAAAACAATCCATCATAGCCATAATCCATTATATCCATTCCATAAAAATATCTTTACTCTCTTGTATTAGTGTCCCCATATAAATTTCTCCATGAACATCTCAGAAATTTCCTTCCATACCATGCCCTCATCCTGATCTATGAGGGCTTGAATGTTCCATCAAAATGTCACTAATCCACTTAACATATAAGTAAGAAACATTATTATCTTCTCACCAAGACACTCTTAAATGGTTATGTATAGTCTACATGGACACAATTGAAAACTCATTTATCTTATGTTAACCCTCTATAGAAGAAATCCGAGCATACTGTTGTATAATATTCGATGTCTGGTCTGACATTCTTTTCATAACCCTATATAGGTTTATCTCTATAAAATGTATGAAGAAAGTGATATTATCATGACAAAAATCTTCTTCCCCTTCTCCCAACACTATCGAGGCCTCATGTTACATTTTTGGGGGATCATTTCTAGCCCTAACCTCTAGTTATCATATTAAGAAGATTCTTTAGGGAACCATATAACTATAATTATAAACCATTGAACATGAAACATATCACAAATTTAATACATTAAACAATATGGCTTCACATAAATTCATAGTAAGGCATTCCTCAGTTTTCCCCATTACATAGTAAAAATAGGGGCTCTATCACAACCTTTGACAATATTATATATTGGAAATTTCTAAAACTTGTAAAATCATTATCATATCAATGTTCTCATTAGACAGAAATTTATTCACATTTTTCATAATTTTACAACATTAAATTTCAAATCAGTCATCAATATCAGTTTAATTTCAGAAGCATGGAAAGAAATTTCTATTTAATCTAATTACCCATAAATCTCTTTTCCACATGGATGCCTAAATATGAAAAAATTTACATTATAATCCTAAGTTCCAAGAATGATGCAAGAATACTAAATACTTGTTCCATCCGAGACCATGAGTCAAATCTCATAAAATCTAAGAATCAATAATCTCATCACACCAAAAGTGCTTCACCCAAGGAGAAATAATATCCAACTTTCATAGAACACATCTATAACAACAATACCAACATGGAAATTTCAGTTTTACCTAGCACATGGGTTAGCTACTCCCATGCATGAGCACATGTTCAATGCTTGACTATATCTATCCTCTAAACTACCATTCAAAAATAGTAAGAGAAATCAAATGAGAAGATAATTATTATCTCATACCCATTTGTAATGTCTTTAACAAGGTACCACACATTGGAAAACCGAGTCGGTTGGTCATATGAGCCTAGGAAAATCTCCCCATATTGCATCGGCTGTTGACAAGTAGCGAGGGTCCAATATTGATCATGGGGATAATATACCCTCTTTAATAGAGTAATACACCAGTGGAAATAAAAAATATGAAAAAATGGTATAACCATAACTAGAATAATTACACTATCACATGATGATAAAAACATGAATACCATATCAAAAACTAAAAATGTAAATATTCCCTCAGAAGTACGTTGAATGATTCAAAATAAAAAACCCAAAATAAAGGCATGAAAAACATCAGGAGTGTCTCAACACAACATATTGTTCCCTCAACCATGTTCCATACCAAATCAACCATCTAACGTAGGGACATTCCCCTTATCTGACCCCATAGACAGTATTTTTAATTAGGTAGGCATTCCGAGTAGGATGTGAGTACAACTCAGTAGTCCCCCAAAAAGGGAGTTTGAAACAGTATCTAACTAGAAATAGGGTATTATATTTTATAAAGTATACAGTATAATACCTAAAGTAAATAGTTAAAGCATTTCATTATTAATTAATTAACTACATAAACCCCCCCCCCCCCCCACTATGTTCCTATAGACACACAAACCCTCAATACCTACTTTGGCTTGTGATAGTGTCTGAGCTACATCAAAATAAAATGCTTATCATTTATTATGTCATTTTAAATATTTTCATGTAATATTGGAACCATAGTCCAATATCAAATCATGGTCATATAACATCATTTATAACACCCCAATGGTATTTTAAGCCCCAATCCCTATCTAAAACCTGATCAATTAGATGCATATTATGACCCTCAGTTCCTTTTCCATACTCATTATCTCATATGGGTATTTGGAGCATTATTTCATTTCCCACACCTCATTTTACACTATGGGTATTCAGAGCATCAGTCCATTTCCCACACAAGAATATCACATATGTCACTCGCATATCATATATATTAAATCAACGTTTAACCATTTAAACAATTAATTAATTAGACAATTAATAAATCCAAATCCCAAAAACCAAAAAACCATTAATTAGTACAACAATTATTTTATTCAATTAAACAATCCTAATATATTTTTTTTTCACACATTAGTTAGTCCAATTTCACAATCCCAATACCTTATCAATTCAATAATCACATTATTATAATAGTTAATTCATAATTAGATAATCAAATTAAAAAAATTGTGTCAACACAACAATTCCCATTAATTAATTAAAAAATAAATTAATCTCATTTAATGTTTCTATAAATTAATTAATCAATTAATTTATTCAAATAAAGATTCAATTTCACAACATGAATAGTGAATCCTAACAACAGATACACATAATTGGAATCAAGTCTTTGTGAATTGAATTTATACCACCAACCTCAAATCATTGGAGAGTGATCACGAAAAGGATTTTCCCCTAATTTTAATGAAAAGGATGACCCCATGATGAAGAATGAGACCTTGAATCAAATTTTATAAATAAGGTAAAAGTTATCATGATTCAAGAAAAATATATCAATATACAATAGCAACATGGAAAAATAACCTTTCAAATGTTCATAGATAAATGGAAGAAGGATGAGAAACTAATTTGGATGAAATATTCTTTCCTAGAGGGGTGTAGATCATTGATCCAGGCTTTAAATCATCAAGAACATAGGTTGGAATGGCATGGAATAAATCATAGATCCAAAAAATTGGGAAAATAATTTAGGGGTAAGCATGGATCAATTTGAGGAAAATACTGAGCGTTTAGAAAGTTAAAATCTAATTTTAGGGTTAGTTAAAATAGCATGTACAATTTTCTAGGCAGGGGTGCACGATTTTACAAATAATGTGCCTTAACTATTCACCTCTTCTGGGAAGAATGGGTTGAAAAACTGTATTCCAAGCATGAAATGCCTCTCCTTCTGGGGTTACATGGTCTTCTGGGTTAGGGTTCATGTTTTGGGAAAATAGTGCACTAAAATTGTACATTAAATTATCTATCTAAAAAACCAAATTTAAACCAATCTAACCCAATGTAAAACAAAAAAAATTACCTAAAACTTCGGAAAATAGTACTGGTAATCTTCCTCGATCCATCTAATGAGAATGTATGGATCTTACAAAATTATTATAGTGTAGTGTAAATTAAAATATATAATTGAATAATCATTTCATCACTAATATAGACCAAATAAAAATTTATAATAAAAATACAATATAATTGATAACATCGATTGAGATATATCCTTGTATAACATAAATATGTTAATAATCATATTGAAAATAAAAATTAATTTCATAGTAGGGAACACAGAATAGCAGTTATCATAAAAATACTATCATGGAATTATGCTAAGACATTATACATAATCAGATAAGGTTTACATCAAATTATAGGTCAAGTTTATCTTATAAAACCTACAAATTCATATAGGGGATACATAATTATAGGCCCCGTAATTCAGTAGTTATATTCAATAAATTTATAATATTATAGAATGAATTAAAAATAAAATAGATTACTATCATACTTATTAATTAATAAACATTTATACTTAAATAATAACTATATTGAGTATCAATAATTCTCTAGTATGTAAATAGAATAATATAGAGGGAATGTTACATTTAAACTAACTATACATATCTTAATGAACATATAGTTTATTCCACAGAATTTAACAAATGATAGAATAATGGATGTGATATAGAATATATCCATGAAATTTAATAATATAGACATAAGGGTAAAAATTATATGAATACATGTAGGGTGATAGAGAATATAATTATTAAAATAAAGTGATATATAAAAAGTAATTTAATTACATTATTTATAGGTTAATTGTTTCAAAATATATCCTAATGAGATAGATTTTATTCAGTTTAAAAAACAAAAAAATTATAAATGTATTTTCCCATGATATTTAGTAAAATGATAATAAATAGAACCTCCTAATTATCTTTCAAAAATCCATTTCATGAGATGAATTTTGGACATTGAAATTCATTATTTAATTGTAATTGATAATATTTATTCCCAGAAACAAAATGAATTTAATCATTTTTAATGTGGTGTAGAAGATAAAAATATTGATAACTATATTTAAATCAATTTATTTATTACTCTAAAAAAGTAATCATTTTTTAAAATAAAAAAATTAAAATAAAAATGTGAACTATATATTCATTGGGATGTCATAGAATTATTATTAAGAAGTTTTTTTAAGAAAAATATATACGAAATTCTGAATAAGTGCCTATCTAGAAATCCTTATAAATGTTATTATTTTCAGAATTTGTAAAGAAATCATAAAATGGCCCATGTGAAAAATAGTTATAATATTATTTTTTAAAAATAGTAAAGAAAGTAAAAGGAAATATAATTTAAAGTAAATAATTAATGTATTTAGAATAGACTTATTGTTACAATATAATGAATATGTTCATGGTGGAAAATAATTCCTAACCATAAATAAGAGATTAGGTCAAGTAAAAGCAATTATTTTGTTGAATTGTGAACCAACAAGAGTCATAATGGATATAAATCTAGTAAATCATAGGAAATAAATTATTATAAAACTATGTACTAGAAGATGAACATCCTAAAATGTTGATGTTCAATATTAATATTTATAACTTAATGATTGTATGTTATGTTAACAAAAATAATTCTTTCAAAATAGGTAATATATATATCAGTTTGAAAGGAAAATGAGTGCATAAATGAATGTAAAAATATGAATAAAAAATTATTTCTCATATAAGAAGTCAAATAAGAATTTCATATACTATAAAAAAGTAAATTGTTGAATACTATGAATCATAACCAATGGGATTTTAATTAACACCATGAACCATTACATTAGGTTTGTAGTCACTTATTTTTCACATATATATATTATAATAAAATAATCATATTTATTAACTATATTTTCAGAAACTATTTCTAGAAAATTTCAAATTTTTAGGTCTATTTATTATCTTATGTTATTCATATATGGAATTATTTTTTCTATAATAAGAAACATGTGGTTGTTCAACTAATTTCTCAAAAACATTTCCAATATGATAAAAGTTGTTAAAGGAGTTACAAAATGTTTCATAATATCAGAAAATTTATAGAAATATGTTCTTTATCATTCTATTAGAAGAAAATGTATTGTTTAATTAACTTTTGAAAATAAATTCAACTTGAAAAACGTTTTTTTGGTATTCCACTTTAGGAGGTTAAATTTACAATAAGAATTGATTGAAAATATTATTAATTTAATTTTATATTTATTTTAATATATTCTCAACAATATCATAAATAATTTTTTTAATTTATTTCCATATTTTTAACCAACGTTCTATGGTGGTGATAAAAAAACAAAATTGGTCAATAATGGTTACGGTAGTCTGACCATAACATTATCCACATTTTAATTTTTAGTAGGTGGGTAGAAGTTACATTATGGTAGGTTTTAAAAATATGAAATTTCACTATATATTCTCCTTAAATATGTAATATATGTAATAATTTGTTCCACACAATATATCAAATGAGATAAAATCATGATATATTTTTGATATTTTATATGAATATTGAAGCATATCCTTAAATTGGCCCATATAATTTGATGAAATAAAAAAAATGAAATAATTATTTTAGGAAATAATTTCATCTATATGTGGAATTAATCTTTAAAAACAATATTCTTCTATGGTCATATGGGAGGTAACATTTACAGGGTTTTCTCTAGACCATTCCCATTCCAAACATGAGAAGTTATGGCTTGAGGGAAATCAATTATGAAAAATAATTACAATGACAGAACTCACTGTGATATCCATTACTAGCTGAAACATTACATGTGACTTCCTATAGTAGTAATCATATAATTATAAATTACAAAAATGTTAGGGTTTTTTATTATATGTCATTATGATAACAATTTGTAATCATTTTACATACAATCAAATGAGTATAGAAATAAAAAAGTAATTTTACCCTTAATTATTTTTTGTTTCTAAGTTATGTATTACCATAATTAAATGACCTAATACTAATTTAAGAAATAAATTTAATAAGAAATAAAATAATTTATCTTATATCCAATAGATATATATTAACACTAAAATTTAAATCATTAATATGTTACAAAAAATAAATTTTCTTATAAATTATTTTTTTCTCCTATTTGACATTTATATAGTATCATATTCTAATTAATTTTATAACATTAAATCAATTAAATATATTTTATATCTCAATTTAACATATCAATGTAAACATTGTTTTTAATAATGTTTTCAAAATAAATGATATTTAGGTATATGGTTATGTATAAGGGTTTTTCTATATCTGTGACTTTTAAATGATGAGGATGTTTTTTAAACCATTTATATATTCAAAATATATATTTATAATGTTAAATTAATAATTTAAAATTCCATTTTAAATAAAAATATCGATGAATACTATATTATAAAATAATGTAATATTTGATGAAAAATAGTTTTCCTTTTTTCTTAAATTTTACATACAAATAGAGAAATTTGGGTTTAAGATTTATATTAACTTAACATTGCTAATATTTTTAGAATAATAATCTTATTAATATCCTTATAATTAATAAAAATGGTAATATTTTTAAATTCATAATCTTCATTCATGAAAATACAGTTTTCTTAAATATATTTCATTAAGCATTCCACGAACTGATGTAAACATTAATTTCCTAGCACAAAGAAAGAGTGTTTTTAAAAAAAATCATATATTTTAGATAATATTTTTCATATTATATTACAATAAAATTTTCATTAGAAGGTATAAAATATTGGTTATTTTGATTAATGGTGATAAACACAATATTGGGGAAACCATTATTTAAAAAAATTTATTTTGTTAATGTCATGGAGAATATATTTAATAAAATAAAATAAAATCATTAAAACAATGATTCACATATTATTTATTAGCAATTTATAAAATTTATTAACACCCATTTAATTATTAATCAACTCTATATAAGATTGATGATCTATAATGGTAAAAATTATAGTTTTTTGCAATCACAGTTTTTCAACACATAACCTATTTTAAGTTAAATGATGATATTATAATATTAAGAATCTTTTATTGAATAGTGGTAATTTTAGTTATATAACACCCAAATTTGGTTATATGGGTTCTTTTATATTTTTTATTGAACATAAAATCAATTAGTTGAAATCCAGTTTCCTATTTTAATCAAAAAATAAAAACAATTATACACTTATTAGTAAAAACCATAAAAAATATCTGAAACAGATGTCAAAATCCATCACTAAGTCCTTATTCACACACATATATCCCAAAATTTAATATTTCAAAATCATTTGACTCATTGACCATTTAATTGTGTCATGATGTTATTAAAATATAAAAGGTGTTAAAAAAAGTTACATTTTTTCCTATTATAAAAGGGGTTCATGTAGATTCTTTTAAGAATACCCCTCTAAAAAAAATTCCTTGAAACACTACTCAAATATCATCTCCATGAATTTACTCACAAAATATTGATCCCATGTTAACTTTATATAATCATATGAATTTTAATTCAAAGGATTATTATATGAAAATATCATGATGTAAATATTATCTCTTTTTTATGTTTTTCTCCTTGATATTTCACTTCCTAATATCTTATATCCAAAAAAATATACTAAAATAAATTTCCTTAATATACTAATATTTTATTATATAAATTAAATAACCAATATATATTTTAAATGGCACCAACCTAATAATACAAAATTTGGAGTGTAGTTATTTATATGGGTACCAATGATCACTCCCTAACAAACTAATATGTTTATTAATCTAGTAAAACTAGATAAATACAAGATTTCTATATTACAATGGAAATATAAAAGAATATCATATAAAATATTATTTAATTATTGATAACATTCATAATATCCTTCTACAAAACCATGTTTATTGGTTAAAATGAAGGATGAGCTCTTAATCTCATTTTGGGTTGTATACAATGGATGTTATCATTAGTAAATAAGGTATAATCAACATGGAAGTGCGGATAATAAAAATTAGAATAATTTAATAAAAAATTGAATATAATAGATTATCCTTAGATAATATCAATATAGAACACTCATGTATAAAGATAAATATAATAATAATAAAAGAAATTCATAATTTTAGAAATTCATGATAAATTCCCTCAAACTATGATACAATGAATATTACTACATTGGCCTCTCAAACAAGGAATCATTCTTAATAAATGAGGAAATTTTAACTAAATACCTATTTAATATAGCATGAATACTATTTTTTATTATAATATGTGTCGATGCATTTTTGGGATATATAATTTGGCCCATATTTATCTGGCCATATGCTATGCATTCCTCACATTTTGAATTATCAATAAAATTCATTCTGAAAATTATTTATAGGTCAAAAACTATCTATATTGAAGGAGAAATATAGAATATAAATAATAGGTACACATAAATAATTAATATAATAACAACATAAGGTATCATTAGATTAAATCCCATATAAATCATTATAATATAGATGAATTTAACCATATATAGAAATTTTACTTTAAATTTTATTGAAAATTATTTTGAAGAAAATACCCTTATAAATTTGAAATAACATATATAAAATAAATTTTTTTATAATATATTATGTAGAAAATTATGATTGATATAAAATTTAGAAACATGTATAGGTTAAATTTTTAAAATTGAGCACTTCTGGTAGTGGGATATTATATATATGTTGTGTGTGTCTAAAAAAATATTCCATTTACATTTTTAATTAAAACCCAAATAGTACATTTTTCATAGAAATGAAGATAAGATTATTTTTAAAAAATATTTCAAAAATTAAATCATGAGTAAAAATGAATTCAATCATTAAAATATGGATATGAAATTTTTATTATAAACATTTTTACAAAACATATATATGCAATAAAAACATTATAGAGTATATGGGAAACAATGTGGTTTTCCATAAAAAAAATTCATTATATTTCTATGTATCCACGAATAAAAAATTTAATTATTACATGAAAATATCATAAATAAACTATGTATAAGAAAAAAAAATTGTTTCTTCAGATATGTAAAATAATAGTCCCTAATTTAAATTCAAAAATAAATAATAAATAATGAAATTGAGATTGAGATTTTAAATGAAATCCCTTACCTCACGTTCAAATTCACATAATATGGTATTAAAATTACAATGTAATAAATATTAATTTAATAAAATATATCCATATAAATATCTATAAGATAATATTTTGTCCATTTATAACATCTTATCCACATATTTTTTCTATATTTTATAATTCACAATCTATTTTTTGTTAACTACATAAATTTCCTGAATGATTTTGTATGAGGGTCATGGTCTTTATTTCTTGATCATGGTTACATTATTCCAATAATATTAATCATATTATTAAAATAATATATATATTAATTAATGATATATTTATAATTACATATAAGATATAGAGATGAAAAATGAATCACAACTCACCGAGGAGAGTGTATGTTGTATAGATAGGCGAGTGATGTTATCAATTTTCACGAGAAGAAGAATAAAAATTCTAAGTACTAAGTTATTTTTCATGGATCATAGTTAATTTATTAATTTGAAAAATATTAAATATTTATATATTTATAACCATCTAAGTAAAATGGTGGTGGAAATGAATTTCACCACTATGAGGTGATTTTATGACACACGTATGTACAATAGATGATTTATATTTGCATGTTATGGAAAAAAGGTGGAAATGAGTTTACTATAATCATAATAAAATTTCAATATAGATATTATACTAGATTAATTATTTTCTAATTTATATCATATATTTATCGTTTGAATATGAAGACATTAAATTCGAATTACTCAGTTAAGAGTTGTATCTCTTCATTGGGAATCACAATTTGGATTACATAAGAATACTAGAAGGGATGTTCTCCTGGAAAGATCCTATACTCTGGGATATAGGGAAGGCATATAGTAATTTATTATTTCATGGATTTTAAGTTCTATAAGACTCAATATGTGTGAGTATTATAGGAAAAAGGATACATTATAAAACTGATGGGAGGGACACTCTTGGAATGTGTATATAAATTAACATATTTACAAGATTTGTTTATGATATGCTGAAATCCTCTCATCTATTAATATTTAGAAATTTTTTGTTTTTGTTTTAACTTTTATCACATAGTTGTATTCCCCTGTTATACATTTTAAAAACTACCACAAAATATATGGTTTTTAGTTTCAATGGTGAATAATTTAACCATATAAAGGACACCTCATACAAAAATTTAACATGGATGATATTTTAAACAATATACTATTAACTAGACCATGTATTTGTTTTGTGAATTTAAAATCATTTAATAAAATATTTTATATTATAATATATCATCATAGTCAAGTTTGTAAATATTAATTTACATTGATAATAATGTCTAAAATAAATTAATATAATTCAAATCTGAAAATTTCACACAACCTTGTTATATTTAATTCAACTATAGAATTTATTGACAAGAACAGTTCATTCATATTGTATTAATTTTAATAATTTTAATATAATTTTTTTATTTTTCTACTTATTGAAAAAATAATTTAATGGTGTCGAGTAAGAATTTATGCTAAAAATTATGTATCTTAAAATTTAAAATATATCACCATTATATAGAAATTATTTTATATTTATGAATACCATTTTAAATTCTACATCACATATTTATATCATTATGAAAAAATAGTACAGATATTAAATTCAATTGAGTGACAATTTTTATTATTTTATTATTATAATATAATAGTAAACATCAAATAAGGATAGAATAAATTTGTTTTATTTTCATCAACTGGAAGAAAATGGTCGAGATGCACCCATCCAATAGGATAAAGATATGTTTTAAAACATGTTTCTAAATACTTAAACTAGTCTTACATATTTTATCCTTACCAAGGCGACACAAATTTACCAATGATACAATTCATAATTACACAAAGTAAATAGAACCAATTTACCAAATTTTATCCTTCTGATTATAAATATGGAATCAATTTTATCAAATTCATTTCACATAAGTTACAGTTTAGGTCGCAATTTCATGAATTTAAATATATCATATAAATAATGTTAATAATTATATAAACATCATATTTATTTTTTAGTTACATATTACTAATCATCTTTGAGAAATAGTCCTGGATGTTGAGTCACATCACATCATGGAGAAGGTAGGCCGTATATGCTCATGGGTGACATTATCATTTTTTATTGATTGGATAAATAAAAAAATTAATTCCTAAATTATATTTTCTTGACCGTTATTATGTCACAAATAAAATATATATTCATTATTTTTATATTTATGACTACATCTGTAAAGTGGTGATGAAAAATAAATTTCACAACTGTGTGGAGACAATAAACTATATGTAGGGAGGATAAATGTTTTTTTCAATAGAATAAAACATGTGTAAAAGGTTTCTCCCATCATCATAATAACATATAAGATTATTTAAGATGCATTACTAATTTTCATTAAATGGATACAATATATTTATTTGATTCATAATAAAATATAAAATTGTAAGTACTCATGTATGTATATATAATCTCATCTAATAATATTTAAACAGGTTTTGGAACTGTTGAAACAGTAATCATTTATCCTTAACCCTCATTATGACATTTTGTAATTACTAAAATAATCTATTTTTCTTTTAAATTAGAGGCCTATAATTCTACCATAAAAATAAAAGTGACCCGTAGATAAAAAAATTGTTTTTATTTTAAACTATATCCCATTGTATTTTCTTACAGTAAGTGTCTTATGAAATTTAAATCATTTACCAAAAAAATATTTTAAAATATCATTAATGTCATTTTTGGAAATATTTAATTACATTGATATATTTTTCGGATGAAATTAATGTAATTAAAATATATGATGATTACACAATAATAATATGTAATATTAATCTAGATAATTCATGGATCAAAATAATTATTCCAAATTGTATAAAATGTAACATTTTTCATTTAATTTTTAATATTTTCATAATAATTTTAAAAAAATACAATATCAACATGTCATAAGTTTTCAAGAAAAATATTCAAGATTTTTTTATATAAATTATAATGATAAAAAAATAAATCATATATCATAATAAAATTTTAAACCAAATACCAACACTTTTTATACTTATGTAAAAATAATACCAATATAACAGTCAAGTGAGTGGCACTTTTTTATATTATTTTCATGAAATAATATAAAAGTAATAAATAATTGAAAAACAAATGTTTTGGATGTATTTTTATTAATTTTATGTTAATTCAAGAAATACAATTAAAAAAAATAAATTAATTTTTTATATAAATTTTATATTCCAATTCTTATATTTTTACCCTATTTTAACTATTTTACCCATACAGTTGGGATAATCCTTTAATAATGTATCTATCCATATTTTCCCATAATTAAAGTTATTATTTAACATATTTTAACCACGTAATTAAAAATATGGATTTAGTTTTATCAAAATCCATTCACGTAAGTTTCATAATTAAATTTAAAATTAATCTTGTGAAATGAGGAAAGGAGCTTTTTTATAGAAAAAAGTCCATTCTATTATGAAAAATATTTCTTGACCAAATTCAGGTATTGCATGGATTCTAAAAAAACTTACCCTGTGATGTTTTCAAAATAGTGATAATTATATTTTTTAAATAATCCAAAATTTTATTTCAATTTTAATTTGATATAAAAAATCTCCTTTTTGTAATAAAAATAGTATTATCATATATCATATTATGGTTCAATTAAATTCATTGTTGAAAGTATCATATGAAATGAAAAAAATAAATTAATTAGAAGGATAAATTATCCTAAAATCTTATCATTTAATTTTATTCCTCTCTATCCTCTAATTGAAAGAAAATTATTGTCACTATAGCATATTCATTACTACCTCCACTAAACAATAACAATCATTTTTTCATCAAAAATAATTCTTGGATTTTAAATTGTATATAATTTATAGATAAAAATTATATATACAATATTTCTAGGATACATAAATTTTAATTTATCCAGTAATTTATTTCCATCTCATTCTTTGAGAAATAGAAACATTAATCATGTGTACATGTGAACTATCACATCCAAGAAAAATGTGTTCCATTTCTCTATAACTCCCATAAAAGTGGGATTAAAAAATTTATATATTATATAAAATATAGTTCCATTAAAAAAATTAATATTCTAGATATTTTGAAACTATATTATAGCACTTTCTACCATTGTTATCACACAAAAGGAGATATATAAAAATTGTACGAACACCCCCAAGTAACCAACATAGGGAGGAGAACTATATTACAAATAAATAAAAATTGAAGCTCAAAGGATCATGGAATTTTAAATATAAATAAAATATTTTATTTTTAATATATCCAACATAAGTAACATATTTATTCAGGAAGTAATTCTCAATTGTAGTGTTTTTTCAAACACATGTAAGGGGTTTTTATCAAAATTTCCTTCATAATGGAACATATTATTTTAAGAAACAAATTTATTTTAAATTGTATTAACACTATCAATTGGTTAATTTATATCATTTATTATATTTTTTTGGTTTTTTATCTTATACATTAATATATTTCTATTTCATGGTATTTCTGTTAGAATGTTTCTTAGGTTCTATGGGATTAGTCTGAATTTATGGTCCCCTATACAATCATTACATATTTTAGTGACATAAGAATATATTTCACTTTATAATATTCCAAGGATCATTTTGGATTATATAATAATATGATTAGGTACTAACACATATATAAACACACACAAACAAATATATATAAAGTGGCAACTTTAAATCAGTATCATATTTTCCCATAATATAATCTTTCAAAATAAAACTTGATTTCGTTTCACGAAAAATCATCATGAATTGCTACATGAATTAATTATTTTTCTTAACCATACTTATACCCTATAAATTTTAAAAAAACATGGTATGAGCATATAAATAACAGTAGGAGACATAGGAATGATAACTCAGTTATCCTAGAGTAAAACATGAAATACCATGAAAAGAATTTTCTTAAAAGAGTAAATTTTTATCTAAGTTAAAAAATATTATTCCCTTAATATATATCATTTTAATTTATTATGAAATAAAACTTCTTTCATGGAAATTATTTTTCAATAATATAAATTTCATAGGGTCTACAAAAAACATTATAACCATAAAACCATCGAAAAACACTAAAAAATAAAAATAGTCATTCAATCAACAACCAAAATAATTAATTTCAAAAAATAAGAATTAATCAATTGATTAGAGTTATTTATTTGTGAACCCATCATATAATATATTGTGGTATCATGAGTCACAATCTGGGTGTACCCAACCTAAATGTTTTATCATGTGCACCCATGAACTATTATTGGAATCTACCCCTCGCATAAATTTTAGTAGTCTCACCCATTTCAAATATAGTTATTATGTAACATAAAACCATGTTTTAATTATGTATTTTTATCCTAAATCCTTCTATAAACACTTTTAAACCCATATAAAACTTTCATTTTTTATCAAAATTCCATTTTTTAGAATACAATTTTAACGTCTAAAAATTATCCTCTTAATAAATAAAAAATTTTATTTGATAATAACCTTGTAATTATTTAAATAAAACAGTAAAGAATTTATGAATCATGATGGATGTAAATTATATTCATGTTATACGAGTTATAAAAATAAATTCATTTTGAATTTGTTAAAAGTAGTTAAAAGGGGAACTTAAAATAAGGACATGTAAATTAAATTTCCTTACCCAGAGTCTTATATGTCTTGTAGGTTCTTTATCATGATGTAAAAAACATCTCAGTTTTGAACTTTTATTATAATATTTACATATTCCATTACACAGCTATTTTATTTAATACAATGATATATGTAATTTTACAATCAATTAAACATACTTTATAAATTTTGAAAATATTTGACCCATTTGACTGAAATGACTTCGGTAGGTTTACTATGGTTATAGATGACATTATTCTATAAAATAAAAAAAATAAAAATGAAATTATTATAAATTTTCAATAAAAATCATTCTTTTAAGTACAATAATGAAATATTGTCATGAAAAATGAACTATGTAAAAACTTATAGATTGTAGGTCATACATATGAGTTCAAGATGTTCAAAAGATGGTAGTCTATCATTGACAATAATTATGGTTTCGTTTCAAAATTGATTGGTGAGGAGGTTTATAAATAATTTTCATTAATATTAAAGTAGCTTTGAATATTTATGTTAATAGTGTTTTTATATAGTAATTGTTAAGGAAAAAATCAATGATGTGGAAGAATAAGTAAAACAAAAACAATAGGTAATAAATGATAATTTTTCTTCAAACAACCTCCATTTAATATCCCCCTAATAAAAACAATGAAGTGTTTTCCATAAAAAAGGCCTCTAGAATATGGATAAGGATTTTTATAATGGAATTTGTAATATCATTTCTGAACCAAAATGGTTTTTATGTGTGGAGTTATAAGATAAATATATTCACATTTATAAGAGAGGGTACATGAACACTAGAAAATTAAAAAAAATTAAAAATATAAATTAATTTTCAATTTAAAATGGATTTAAAATGATTTATTTTGAATATATCATGATTATTTTTCTATATAATATCATTCTACAAAATATAGAATGATTTCACAACGTTTTTATAGTTATCTTTCAGTTCTAACTTCTCATTCATCCCTTTCACACATACCTTATAATTAGGATATTTATAGATTGAGGACTGTGATATTTATTATAGATAGATAAATTGACCATTAATCAACCACATATGATGTTATTATCCATAAAATAAATATATTAAAATACTTATGATTTTAAAGAATTTATATAATTTAATAAAATATTATTTAATGTAAAACCACCTTAGTGTAACTAAGGGGTGACAGCCCCTGTGGGATTAGAAACTGTCTTTAATTTGAGTATCATTATGTTTTTACCACGTTTTTTATTTCATTATTTTCTATATAATATAGTCCCTTTCCCTACATTGATGTAAATTATTTACTATAAAATATCATTAATTTATACTTTAGAACTATTCATTACATTAACTCTAATAACATCAATACAAAAACACAAATTCAAATTTATTATTTAATTATATCCCCAAAATTTAATTTAATTCTATAAAATTATTAGGATACAATAATTATTTTCAATAGTGATTCTTTTAATACATTCAATGTCATATTTTTAATTTTTCCATTAATTGAGGAATTAATCCATTAGTGTTGTGTAAGAATTTATGTTAATTATTAATCACTAAGTTTTAAATATAAATTACCATGACAGATGATTTGTTATATCTTAATTGAATAATTATAAATGAAAATATATTCTGGTTAACCATAGGATAAAATAATGTTTTTATAAATAAAAGAGTTTGGAATTTTTTCTCTTTTTTTAAAATAAAATAATAAAATGTTTAAAATCTCAACATAATTAAAAAGAGACTGTTAACTAAATATAAGATTCATATGGATGAAATGGACTCCTAAAATAAATATAAGGAAAAATTTAGGGTCAATTTATTGACCTTATCATCTAATTTTTAGCGTAAATTACATTATTTACCTTTTATCAAGGCTACAAAAATAACTAAGGTTCCAATTCAAGTTGTCCAAAATTTAGAAGGCCGTATATAAAATTTTTGGACTAATTGATAAAAAATAATGATTATATTTTTTAAAATCTAAAACAAATAACTACTATTATTTAATTTATAATTAACTAAAAAAACGCAATGACAAAGTGTTTTTAGGGAATTTAACCTTTTAATGTAAATGTTTTTATGAAGTTCATGTATAAAAAAGATTATAACAAAATATAATTGGATAATTTTAAATAAATATGATCTAGTTAAATTTTAAATATTTTTGAAAAATTAATTTATCTATTAAAATTCATAAAATAAATTGTTTTAAGAAAATTTGAATTTATCACTATTAAGAGAAAAATAAAACATTCCAAAAAAATTTAAAAAATTCAACATAAGATCATTTTGATATGATTGTTTTGAAAAATGACATTAATTTTATAAAATATTATTTCTAATAGTACTAGAAATTTTATATATAATTTTCATAAAAAATTAATAATAACAAAATATTGAAACAACCTATCATTGAAATATAAAATATTTTTATTTAAAAACTTCTTCTTATTTTTTGAGAAATTAATCAATAAATTTGTATTTATTAGAAAATGTATATGTATATAATCCAAAACTAGTTCATTACATTGATAATTTATAATTACAAATCTAGGTTATAATAGTCACATTTAAATAATAATATTTCATATTTCTTTTATGTAATATGATATGTTTTTTCTAGATATTGAGTACAATTTTTATTTTTTTAAAAATCATGAGATATTAAACTCTCAACCATTTAAGAAATATCTTCCTTTAGTTTTTACATTGGATAAAAAACATTGATTTAAATTTTAAAAATATATTTCCTGAATTTCTATAAAGTAAATATGACTATAAATTATTCAACAACAAAAGAGAGAAAATTGATGTACGAAGGTCATCATGGGTAACACATAACTAGGTTTCTATATAGAATTTTTTTTGTGAAGTACAATTATGGACATGTAAGAGAAATATAAATTCCAATGACTGATGTGCATTGATATTAAACCTTATCATGATAAATTTAACCATCATAAAAACATAAAAATGCTATTGGTTAAAAGTAAACTTATTTGTCAATACAAAACGTCAATGGATATCATTTTAATTTCAATATAACTTCCATAGAGTTGAGGAATTCCATTATCATATATAATAAAAACAAATGAAAAAATACATATATTTCAAGAAGGATTCCATCCTTTCATCAAATTCTATGGAACTTTAAATTCTTGCACCAAAAGATGAATATTCAATTGAATTTTTTTTAGAATTAAACAATAAAATAATATTCCAAAATATGAAATTATTATTTTAAAATGATTTAAATTTATTCCTCATATCAATAAAAATTATAAATTACCAAAATTATTTTCATAATGTAAGAAAATTCTAAAAAACAATAAATCTTCATAGGAATAAATACAACTTTAATCACTCATGCATCAAAAATGAAACCGTAAGATTGTTTAAGATCATTTGACAAAAATATAACCTTAAAATTCAATAAAATATTCTAGACTAAAATTTAAATCCAACTATTATAAGTAATTGTTCACATATTCATCCAAGGTAAAATTTATATTCATATCTGTATAACATTTAACACTCTTAATATCTTATAGAAAAAATTTCATAACCCTAATAACATATTCTCAACGATATTATAATAATATATATAATTCCACAATGAAATAATACAATATTCTAAATGTTAATTAACCCTTTATTCATCATATTAAATCCCATAATATTGCTATTACCTTAAGCATATAAGGATCCTAAAGTATTTAGCTTCATTTGAAATGACATTAATTACATAATCACCCAATCATGTTTAATTATCATTATCATTTATATGATAAAAAATTCGTTCAAAAAATTAATGTAATCATTATTTTTTATATTGATAAAACAATGAGAAAATTATTATACTAAATAGGCCATCACATAAGACGATTTTCGGAAATGCACCTTTTCTACCCTTCTATTGTTGGTTCAAGTACCCCAACCTTTTCATATGCATCATGTTGTCACCAGAACTATAGGTTTCCATTTTTCTGAAACATTATTAATATAATTCTTATAACATTTCATTAAATATAACAACACCCTAAAAATAACCTTATTCATTAATGATAATATAATACCTAAGTGTTATAAATACCTTTAAAATCATATCAAAAAATTAATATGAGAATTTCTCCACAAAAAAACTATTCCTCATGTAAATTGTAATGGTTACATATACCACAAAGATAAATGTAACTCAATGTCCTAACACCGTCAAAACTGTATCAGTGCTTATTATCCTTAAATATGCCACTATATCATAAATCTTGTATCCCTTATATGTAGAAGTCTTAATCATTAAATGTTCTTTATAATACATTATCCATTATTTTTTATCTTATATATTTTTTTAAAAATAAAATAAATATATAAATCATGTCATAAGATTCAGTAATGTAAAAAAGTCTACGAATAAATGATCCATATCAATAATATTTCAATTTCAGTTTTGGAATATTTAAATTTAATAGAATTAGGTATTTCAAAACATATATATGTATGGTCTTATTTACCGCATTAATTATCTTACTATTATTATAAGAAAATTCCAGGGTACATCTTTCAAAATTTATGACACACATTTCATTGAATCATTTTAACTTTATGGTCATTATAAACTAAAATTTGAAGGATCTTTACCTATCACTTATTTGATGAGTTGGGAAGCTCTGATAGGTTTTTTAATCATAAATCATGTTATCTAGTAGTGAATAACCTTATGGATTCTCATTATAGTTCTCATTCCATTTAATTTATTATTCATACAACCACCACATTTATCCATTACATCTATTGTTATTTTTTTCCATTGGGATCTACCCATTTACTACAACTAAAATAAGATAGCATGTTCATAAAAAACATCATAATAAAACCATATAAAAATATTAGAATTACTATTATATCCTTTTGCATGGTATCCAAAAAAACTACAATTCTTTTAAATATATTATCTTTATGGTTATAAGAAAATTTTATATAAAATTAAAATAATATAATATCATAGAAAATGATTTCAAATAAGCAATGGGTCTATTTTATCCATAATCATTTATGCTTTGGATAAATAGTTTTTGTTTCAATTTATATTTGATCATAAACTTTATAATAATTTTTTAAATAAAGTTCAAAAATGTGAAACTTTTTTTAATATAACTATAATATTTTTTTTCTGGTAGTGTTAACTATAGGATATGTTTTGTTATTATAGTTCTTATGAAAAGTTAAAGAATTTATTTTTATCTTGTTAATTTATTTTTAATTTTTTATTAATAATTAGTTTCCATTAAAATTTACTGAATGCATACAAAATAACTTTCTAATTAATCAAACAAATCTAATTAATTATCTTAAAAATAATAATAGTAATATAGTGTGAGATCATTAATATGAACCTGTAATTTTTCTGATGAACATGAAATTTTAGGGATGTACTCAAATATTTGGCTTGTTTTTTACTTATTCATTTGATGTTTTTATCATTAAAATTAATGAATAGTTTTAAAGATTGACATTAAAAATATATTAAAGTAAATTATATTTTATTAGAAGATTTAAAATTCCAAACGATATTATGTTTGGCCAAGTGATTATTATGTGGTTGATAATGTCAATAATGTCCATTTATAGGCCATTTTACAATTTATAGTAATTATATTAAACCATTGTGAGAAAAAACCTGTTGTCACAATAATATTGTTAGGGATTAAGAAATATAAGGATGAAAAATATATTAAAAATATTATACATACTAGTTGATTTAAACTAGAATACACATTCTTTTCAAATTATAAAGATCTATTAGATAAATTTTTCTTTAGAGAAATATCATATGGATCAAAAAAATAAAATATATTTACAACGTAGCTACTTTTACTCAGTAACAATTCTTCTCTCCAATAAAAAATTTAAAATAAAACATGAGTCCTTTTCATGAAAATTCTTATTGCATTTCAACATCACTTCTTCCATTATGTTTCATTTACTTAACCTATATTGAAATTTTATGAAAATGTTGCATGAGAAAAAAAATCAATTTAATAGACATAAATAAGAAAAAAATATTTATATTAGTAAAAAACATCAAAACCCACACAATGTATACATTCACAAAATTGATCTTCAAGTGAATGATATAATTCATTTGCACATGAAAAAAACACACATTTTTATTGAATGTAACTGTTAAATCTCACCGGAAAACATTTTTTGGAAATTTATAGAATCATACTCATAATTCATTTAAATTTCATGTTACAGAAAAATGACATTGTTAAATCCGTAGATAAAACCTTTGTTTAACACTCTCATTATTTTCATAACAGACTTGGTAAATTACTAATTTCATTAGAGAAATATTTTGGATCACCCATCATATAAGTTATAACATTCTCACCAGGTATTATCTGGGAACAAAAAAGATATAGGTTTATCAAAATACCCATAAGATATAATGGGGCTCAAACCATTATATAATCTGTATCAGGTACACCCGTTTATCATATAATGCTAATGTACCATATATTTGTTTTGTTTCTTTTAGTCATATAATTTGTCATAAAATATTATAAAACCATAACTTAAACAATTTCAGAATTAATAATACCATATTCTTTTAGAAAGAACTAATTAAAATATAGAATCTGTACATATAATATAGAAACCAATTAGTATAATAATATCATTAAAATCTTAAAATATAAATTTCAATGAATTAAGGCTTCATGATGGTGGATAATTTTTTTAATGTGGTATATGTTTAAAAAATACTTTCCTCTAAATTTTTTAATGATATTAAAATGGGTAAATTAAGAAAGGGGTTTTAGAAGAGAGTCATTACCTTGAGTCTGGCACATCATGTCGGTTCCTTATCTTCCTTTTCTTCAGACAATCCCTTTTTAATAACCCCTGAAGAAAACAAAGGATGGTCTTATAACGTAAATAATGAATATAAATATTAGGAGGGATGTCAGGATGTTATTTGGGATGATAATTTTCGAACCAAAAGGGTTTGAAAGTGTGATGTAAATTGATGAAGATGTTCCCTTTTAAAATATTTTGGAGGGAAAATCTTTGAATATCACAAAATATTAAATAGAAATAAATTATTTTTCTATTACAAATGGATATATAGTAATCTTACTGAATATTCGAATGGGATTGGTCCAAATCTGCTCATCTACAATAATTAGAGAATTTTGATCCATATTATAACCTTTTTCAATTTGGTTAATCCGGTAATTAACCCCTTACAGGCATAATGTGAAAACATTCATTTTTACTCATTGATGGTCATGCTAGTTACAATAAATGGGTAGAAACTATAAACAGACAAAAATTGATATAATAAATCAAATAATAATCACTTGTATTAATATAATTTTGTTATCAGTGTTATATATTTTAATGGACTATTTTTTATTATATTATATCAATATTTTAGTTTTTTAGAACATTTAATTAAATTGAGTCCAATTACAGCAGGAGTAAAAGTAAAATAGAAAATAAATACTTTATAATATATATATCATATCATGTTAATATAAATAATTCACTCAACAATTTATTTATCAAAAAATACATTTATTTGAATTCTTTGTTATTATTTATTTTTTTTTCTATTAAAGTAATAATTACTACATCAGTGTTGTGTAAGAATTTGAGATACATATTTATTCAATAAAAAACAAAAAAAATGACCATGATGATGAGAATATATTGTTGATTTGTAAATACTATATATAACTGAACATGTCCTCTAGATAACCATATTATATGAATATTATAACTATTAAACAATGGTAGTGTGAAATTTTGGAATTTTTTTTAATTAACATTAAAAAAGATAATAATTCCCAAAAAATGAAAAATCCCATATAACTAAATCGTGGATGATTAAAAATTATATAGTAACATAAAATAATCCTAAGCTATCATTTACTGTCATTTTATTTTTTACTTAAATTATTATATATACACATTAATATGTTTGTAAAAAATAGTGAAGTTACTATTCAAATTGATGTAATTAAGGGGGCCCATTACAAATGTTAGAAAAACATATTCAAAATACGGAACCGATTTTTCCCAAATAAAAACAAATAAGTTGAAGAATTCAAACAATAATTTAAATGAAAAAATGCGACAGAAATAAATATTTTTTAAAAAAATTCCCATCTTAATGTTAAAACCTTTTTATAACAAATCTGAGTATATATTTCAAAAACCATAATTGGATTATTTCAATCTAAATCAACAATTTAAATTTTAAAATTAATCCATAATATAAATTTTTAGTATAAATACCTTGAAATAAAATACAGTTTTCAATGAAAATATTTATTTTTCACTATTAATTGAAATATATATAAATTTAGAAAATTCTGCCACATTTACCTTAATATATATTTAACATGATGATTTAAAATTTAAAATTAATTTTTTAAAAGAAAATATAAATTATTTGAAAATTAATCTTTTATATAAAACCATACATGAAAATAATTTAATTATACAATTTTCTATTTGATTTTAGAAATTAAATAATATATTTATAATGAATAAAACTATCTACTTTGTGAATACTAATAAAAACAAATAATCTATTAATCAATTAACTAGGTTGTTACATTGGTAGTCATTATTTAAATTTCTTCATCATGATCTTATTCACTTTTTAATGATGTGGGGATACCTTTTTCTCATTGAATTTTCAGTTTCCCATATGGCTTCTAGAACCATATTTTATTTCCATAAAAACATAACTCGATGAAATAACTTATTAGGTAGTACTTGATATCTATTGTTAAAAAGAGGATAAGTTTGTTCCTCATATGAGAAGTACTCTTCCAATAAAATTACCTTATGGATAAAATCATTATATAAGCTCGGAACATTCATTTCAACTATTGAAACATAAAACATCTTTTTAATGTGAGATACACATTGAAGAAAAACACTATGTATGAAACTAATCCAAATTTATGATGGATATCATATGGTCTTGTTAAACATTGACCAAAATTTCTAATTTTCCCAAAATAAATAACAACTTTCCATAAAAAAACATTAAGAAAAAAATGACCACCTACTTTAAAATTGTTATCATTCCTCCAATTATGCACATTTTTTAATCCAACCCAGAGTTGTCTTCTTATGTTGAAAAATTACCATAACTATTTTTACCATTAACTATTTGAAATATTTTCCCATTAACTAGATTTATCCAAATTTTTCCAAAAAATAAAGAGTTTTATATAACATTACTTATAATTCCTCAAAATGTGTCATTTGTAAACTAGATTAAAAACTATTATTTCAATATAAAACAACCAATGAAATATGTATATCCTAAAAATCATTGGAAATACATTGAAAATTTTAAAACCATTTCATTGATGCCCTGAATTATTCCTTTGGACATTCCATTATATTGGGGTGGATAATATAAACTAATATTTAATTCAATACCCAATAACTCTTGAAGACATATCCAAAAAATCTGATGTTTACCTAAAATTAGATTCAGATATTATAGAGAGGGAAACTATGTATAACATGAAAATATTTATGAGATATGATTAATAAAGTTAATATAAAAGAAAATTTTATAGAATAGTAAGTAAATTCACATATTTATTTAATCCATCAAGGACAAACTATGTAACATTATTACCTTGATATGTATTTAGAATTGACACTATCAATTCTATTGAAACATTTTTTCTATTCCATAATGGTATAGGAAATAGTTTAATAATAACATATAGTAATTTTTGTTATACTTTAAACTATGGATAATTCAATCATTTCCTATTAATGTCATAAATACCTCTTTTCATTCCATCCCATATATAATACTATTCATGGTCTCGATTCATCATTGTGTTACCACGTTGAACAAAAATGGGCATTTTAGAACTTAAACCAAAAAATATCTATTTAGCGATGAATCACATAACACAGATAATGTAATTCAAAATCTAAAACACCACCATCATTAACATTAAATGCATAGAACATTTAATTCCTAAAAAGTTATAAATTTCTATGTAATCCTAAATTCTTCTTCTGGACTTTATAAACTCTATATATTAAGGTCAAATTCAATAAATCCCCACAAAATAGATAAAGTTACTATATCTAAAAAATCATGAATAAAATCATCAAATCATTAAGAAAAAATTTCATGTTATAAAGTTAACAAAATTGTTGTGGCTTTATTTTTTCAAATGAATGCATTAGTTACAATGTTTTATTTTCTATGATAATAAAAAACAATTAAATAATATTCATTGATCAGTTTTGATATCTTTTTTATCCCATTTTCCACTATTTCATAGGGAATATATTCTTGAAACATTTATGATGAGTATATATTTTAAACATTGATCCATATATATGATTTTTCCAAAATTTAAAATTAATAAGCTCAATAGCTAATTCATAATCATATGTAGGATAATTTTTGTCAAGTTGTTTTAGTTTCAATTATGAATAATAAATTTCAAGGACATTATGCATCAGAACACAACCACCTCCCTTAAATGAAGCATTATAGTAGATGGGGAAATAACCATTTATTGAGGGAATATCCAAAACTGGGGAATTCAAAAATTTTATTTTTCTACCTTAAATAAACATAACATAATTTATTGAAGATTAATTTAACCCATTTTCATGTTATCTTATTTAGGGTATTGACAACTGTGAAAATATTTCAAAAACCTATTTTTTATAACCGCTAAATATAGAAAAGAGTGGTTCGATATTATATTTATTTCATGGAAATTCCTTAACAGTTATAGTGTTAGAAGGGTCATCGATTATTCCATTTTTAGAAAAAATATATCCAATGAAATTAATTTTTATACAAAATTAATCCAATCTATAATTTCCATATACTTCCTATTCATTTAATGTTTGAAAAAAAATCATCCGTGGTTTTTAGTATCATGATGAATTTTAGAATACCCCAATATGTCCTGAATGAACAAAACTATAAACATATACATATAATCATGGGAGAATCTATTCATAAGATCCAAAAAACTAGATATTGATCCTTAGAATCCCTAATAAGAATTACTATAAACACTTACCGAAAACATCTAGTCTTAAATATAGTCTTCAGAACAATTTCCTCCTTCACCATGAACTGATGGTTCCTTGATTCAAGATCATCATTGAAAAATACTTATCTCACTATATTTTATCAAATAAATTATATATATGATCAATGGGTAGTTTTTTATAATATTAATGATATTCAACAATTTATAATCTTTCAAAATGCTCCTAGAAAAATATTTATTTTTAAAGAATAGGTACAACCCACAGTTATATAGATTGATGAAAAAAACCATTACCTATACACTCTTACCATTATGTTTTCAATTCCAATATTTATTCTTATTCCATTTGATAAGTGGTTTTCAATATTTAATTAATATCAGGTACTAAGTAAATAGTAAATCAATCCTCTTAATACCGAACCAAACTAGCAAAATTATCAGGAAAAACATCAATATATTCATTTAATACTAGGATGTAATTAATAGGTAATGTTTCATTTTTTCAACAACATGTAATAATTAACATTTGTTAACATTTTCTATTATTTTAAAATCACCTCGCCATGTAATAAATGTTACAAAAATCATTAGAAGTATAATCTACGTTATGAATTATATCATATGATGATAAAATTTAATCCATTAAATAATCAAAATAATATTTAACTCTACCATGGGTAGTTAAGTAGTATAGTTAGGAAAGACTATTCCACTGAATAAACATGGAATATTTATATTAAAATTGATTTCGTTAATGTTTCCACCAATATTTTTCACCAAATGAGATATCTTAATTTAAATATGTGATATTAAAAATTTACTTTCATTTTTATTAGATATAATGGAATGAAAAGATTCAAAGTCAAAATGGTATTGGAAGACTTTGAATAAACATTAAATATACCTTCCACTATTCAGTTGTTAACCCCACATCAACTATAGTAGTAGAAAATAATTTTTCAACACCCTTATATATTTGATCATGATTATTGCTGCCTCTATATTTAATTTTTGAATCATGTTATCATAGGAAAAACTCATTTAAATTAAAACACATCATTAGTAGTTTTCTATCTATTACAACACTTTTTTATTATTCAGAACTACTTTGGGTGTATTCATGGTCCATATAACCAAAATTAACACAATTGTAACACATCCTAGAACATGTTAAAAGTAAATTGAGATTTAATTCACCACACATGGAATATTTTATGGGTTTTCATCTATAATTATCAGTTTCTTTCTTCTCCATTTCTTACAACGTCATGATATTCTAAAAATTTTCACCCCTATGAACGAAAGTGTCTAAAAACTCCATATCTCCCTTTTCATCTTAAAAAAATTCTATTAACATTAAATTTTTATGTGGAAATTGTTCTTAAACATGGTATAAATGAAGTGAATTATTTATTTATTTTACAATCAATGTAATGAAAAAAATCTGGTATATAATTATCAAGTCTAGTTATGTTTTCATCATAAGCAGCAACAATATACTCCTATTTTTTATTTAATTATAAGAATTGTTTCTCCATATTGATTTGCATTACCATAATGAAATATATATTGTTTAATTTATTTTAAAATTTTCTCATTCCATGGAATCATGTTCTTATTTCTTATTGGTATTCGTAACCAAATACCACCATCAATCAAATTCAAATTCAAATTGATTAATGGAAAGAGTTAAATTTTTACATTTTTAACTCCCCATGACTTGAAATATTTTTTATGGTAATTGATCCATCCTTCCACAAACACTCAGTTAAAATATCTACTAAAAACAATAAGATGTTATCTTAAAAAATTAATGATTGTCATCTTATTCTTTGGTAATAGATCTATATTATATCTGGAATACATTTCAAAAATATGAAAAGCTTGAAAAACCAAATTCATTACATAAAGATAATGTTTATTTATAACGATGACCATATTGGGTTAATTATTTCAAAGGAAATTTACCACTTCACTTCTCTCTGTTATAACTTCATTATTTCCGTTATGGAAAAAAATATAAAAGACATACTTTAAATGAAAAAATTTAGTAATGGTTAATATCTCTATCATTTCATCTTTCCCATTTTGTAAAATATTCTAAATATATTCTATTAAATTCTTCTAAAATCTAAATTTGTCTAAACCATGCTCTAATACCAACTATAAGGATCTATAATTAAATATTACACATTCTTGTGAATTTAAACTATATTTCAGTTTCTTATATTCCCAAGGATCGTTTTAGAGAATATTTATGGATTATTAGGACATAAATTATTTTTAACAAACTCATATATATATATAGTGTGTGTGGATAATTCTGATGCCTTTCTATTATTAACACCATTTAAAAAAACATAAAACACAATTTCATTTTATGATAGTTCTTAATTTCTTTTAACATGGCATTTTTCTATCCATTAACAAATTTTTAAGCCCTGTGAAAGTCATTATAAAACATGGTATGGACATAAAAATATCAGTACAGTACAAATAATATGAAATCCATTAAGAAAATGAAAAAAATGAAATCCTATGAAAATGTTATAATCACCTCATTAAAATTTGTGAAAATAAAATAGAGTCAACCCATATGAGAAAAACACACACTTAAAGCTCAATAGAAACCATTAAAACACATAGATATACAATAGAACCCCCTTTTTTAAAATTATGGAAACACAATCATTACTCAATTTAAAAAAAAAATTATAAATAATTGGATCCCCATAAAATCCATTAGAGAAACCCATCTATTGACTCCCTCAATCATTACTCAAAAATCGTGGTTGGTTACCTAACACAATGGAGTAATATTTGGGAACACCATTCGTATAATCTGAATTAGATCAATTAGTGCTATCTCAGTTCAAAAAATGTATATTCTTTATACTGATCTCCTATTAGATATAATGGGGATCAACTCTTCATATAAGATATATCACGCTCACCTATTTTTCATATATTGATCATATACCAAATAAAACATTTTATCTTATACCTTTTTATCATAAAACTTTTGAATTTCATTTTTTGCATTGAATTTATTGTTACTCACATACATAGGGAAGAAAATACCTTGGAGAGTGGTCTATCTGAAAAGTGTATGGACTTAAAAGATCTTGCCAAGTCTAATAAAGTCCCTTTGGATATTTATTATTTTGTTCAAATAGTTATATGTGGTATTCCTATTTTTACTTGTGTGTTGATATGATAAATGATTGGTTTTTATAAATAAAGGAGTGTTAATTTTATGGTAATATATTCATCCTATTATAAAAAAAATATCAGAAAACAATCTAATTAATAAAGAATCTATATTCTTGGAATATAAAATTTGAAACTTATAATAGAATTCTCAAATCATTAAGGTGTCATGACAGAATAAAATTATGTTCAGTCAATACATGTTAAAAAATAAATTCATTTTCACATTGTAAATAAATGTTAAAAGGGGGGATAAAAATGGGATTTTTAAAAGAATATCACATACCATGAGTCTCAGATGTTATGTACATTCTTTATCATCATTTATTTTAGAGAACGTTCTTTTCATAACAAATTAAGACCACTAAGGATTGTGTTATACTCCAACTAAGCCCTCAAGATTGTGGGGTGGTGTGTGAGGTAGGTACTTGAGAAAAACACTGGCTAAACCCAAAAAGGTATTAATTGTGAATATAAGTGAAGAAGTGGTTCCATTTTATTACATAGTGGAGCGATACTCTTAGAACCTCAAAAAATATTAAATTAATATAAATTACTTTTCAATAAAAAAATGATGAGAACTGATTTTTTTAGATGATAGGATGAAGAAAATAAAAAAACTCTCATTGAAAAAATTAAAAAAGGTTAATTCAAATTCTAACCCTTATCATTCTATTTGAAACCCATTTTTACCCATTTTAGACATACATTGACAACACAGAAGATACTATTTGAGGGTAATATTATTTAGTATAAATACTCAAATAGACCATAAATGTTCCATGGATTATATTATTAGTGATATCCTACTGAATTTTTTGAATTTTTTATTTGTATAACTTTTAATGCATTTAATTATATAAATTTTATTTTTATATATCATTAATTTAAATTTTTAGAATCATTCATTACTATTTATCTAGTAATATTAACATAAATGAGATAAATTTTAAAGAAGTTATTATATTCGAGCAATGTCATGTTAATATAGAAAATTCATGTTTCATAATTATTATATCTAATTATTATTTTTATATATTTTAAATATCATCTATATTGTTTTTCTATAAATTGAATGATTACCACATAAGTTTTGGGTAAGATTTTTAGGTACTTTTTTCTCAACCAATGGTTGAAAAATAATTTATCATGATGAATATAATTATTTTTTATTTAGAAGACAATTTTTAACTGAGCATCTCTTTTTTAACTGTACATTATTAATATTTTAGTTATTAACAATAAGATTGCTTCATTTATACATTTTCTATGAATTAAATGTCAAAAAGTTTATAATCACACCCAAATTTGAAAAAAAGGACATATAGCCAAATATTTGTTCATTTTGGTTGAAATGGAATCATTATAGATAATGTTTGGATCTTTCCTAATACTTTTCAATAAATTTTTAACCTTAACTGTCTGATTTACCCTCTACCATAGCAAAAAATGACCAATATTACTATTCGTATAGAAAACGGGTCATATTATACAAATTTAGACTAAATGATCACAAATTTAAAATCATTTTTTTCAATATTCAATAATCCTACATGGAAGAATTTATATTAATATTATGT
Organism: Viscum album; assembly: GCA_963277665.1. Taxonomy (NCBI): domain Eukaryota; kingdom Viridiplantae; phylum Streptophyta; class Magnoliopsida; order Santalales; family Viscaceae; genus Viscum; species Viscum album. The sequence continues at coordinate 1,928,844,618 of OY728133.1, forward strand.
TGTAAAAACATGATGGAAAACATATTTTGAGAAAAAAATTTCTTCATAATGTAAAAATATTTTTTTTAATAAATTGATGTATAATGATAAAAAATCGTAATTTGTTAAATTTAAATCCAATGAAAGAACATAGATTTTAAATAATATTCAAAATAAAATTTTACCTTATATGTACTTTACTATAAAATATAGGCACCAAGAAATATTAGTATTTTTAATAGTAAGTTGAAAAATAAAGATTTTTTTGGAAATTATCAATTATTTATTTGAAGATTATATTGAAATAATGATTTAAGAAAAGATATTAATTTTTTCAAAATAATATTCTATAAATTTAAAACGAATCTTTTTAGTTAAAACATATTTGAAAATATCTTTATAAAATCATCTTATTATTATTTTAGAATTTATATAAAAAGTTTCAATGAATATAACTATTTAATGTTGGATGACTAATAAACATGATATTTTTTTATTATATAATTACATTTTATGTTAAAATTAAAATATAATTCACTTTCTTAAATTTCCAAATAACTTTTTGTATTTAAATTTAACACTCTTATTTCAAAAATCTTACATTCCAAACCCATATATATACAATGTTGAAACTTTTAATTAGTTTCAATTATTCCTACCAAACATAACTTCTAGAATGAAACATTATTAATTTTCATGAAAATACTTCATTAATCTCAAGAAGGATAATTTCATCCCCTTTACAAATCATTAAGCTCTAGGAAAAGTATTTTAATGTGTCAGGTGAACATAAAGTGGCCTGGTTAGGGAATTTGAAACCTAGGGTAAAATCCATTATTAAATGAAATTTAAAAACACTTAACAAAATATTTTACTTCCATTCAAAATTTAAAATAAAATTTATATAAAAATTGTTAAAAATATTAACCTAGTGGTTTAAAGAAATCTGTTGGGGAAATTTATTTTCAAAATCTATTAAAAGAGAATATATTTTTAAAACTCATTCCATTTCAATGTCAATAATATATCATTTATGATTTATATTTATTCGTTAAAATAATTTTCAAATTACTTATTTTTATGGATTAAAATGATACTTGGAAAACAATAACAATTATAGGATGCCACTAGAAATTTCATTTTTATGACAATGTACTCTTGCGGTATGGTAATCAACACATTCCTCATCATCTTATTTGAAACACAAGTGCTGAATTTCATACGAAAATAATATTTTATGCATAATTATCACATTTATAGTCCATTAATTTCCCATTCCAAACATATATAAATTATTTCCCAAGATTAAAATAATTTTTATATTATTTATACTATAGATAAATCTATCTATTAAAAATTCAGAAAGGGTTAGGAGAAATCTGTAAAATTTCATGATATTCATTAATTAAAATGTAATATTCATAAACACAATAGAAATAAAACTTTTGAAAAATTATTATATTAATATAAAATAGAATATTAATGATAATTACTGTGGTTGGAAATATATACAAATAAGATTAATCTCTACATATTAAAATTTAAATTTAATACATAAAATGATAATAATTAAATCAACATGAACTCTTATTTTAATTTATAAAAAAAAATAAAAAAAATAAAATATTTATTATTTTAAATTTACCATTGAACTATGAAAATAAAATTTTATTTTAGATAAGTTTATTTTTTTAAATGGAATATTAAAAGTGAATATTGATTAAAAAACAAATCATCCTTATCTAAAAAAGTGTAACTTCTAGAAAGTTTTGAGTATATTTCTTTTATTTATATGGAAATATTTCGAGACTATGAAATTCGAAGGCACAGGATTCCAAGGCCCAAAGGTCCCAGAATGGGTTTCTGAAATTTTATTAAGATACATTTAGTTATCGAGCGACTGAGATTTTATATCTTTTGAACCATTTCTTAGATTAGAAATCGTAGGGAACCATTGTAATTAGAATGATTGGATTCACCTAGAAATGACTTATCATTTGCCAGTATGGCCTGAGTGGAAAAGGCATTTTTCCGTATTTTTATGAAATATAATAAAATAATTTAATGGAATTATTTTTTTATTCTCACAATTGGGTGGAGGACGATGATGCTATGGGGCAGCGATGATGCAAATTAATGAGGCTCATTAACAGCTTGTTAAGTCGCAGTGTATCAACACATTAATGACGTATAATAGTGACATTTTTTCTTAAATAAAATCGCATAATGAGGTGACATCACATCATAATGGTAATACAGAGATGTGCTTCTATTTATAGTTTGATGCACATGATAAGTAATAATTAAACATATAGAGGATTCTATAGAGAACCTTTGATAGACTTCCACCCCAGTAAAGAACGATGAATGTCGGGAGAACAACATCATCTTTAACGCCCTTCGAAGATCCAAGCCAGGAAGCGACGTCGATGTCTTAATCCCTCGAGGACTAACATCATGGCAGTAGAAATCATAAGAGGTAGGGGTTTATGATTTTATCTTATTCCCTGTCCTTTTTAAAAATGAAGAACATGGATCAACCCACTAAAAGTTTGATCAGTGATTCCTGTGTTATGTGGGAGGGTGATTTTTTCATGGGGTTAATTTATTCGCGGTCCAAATCATCACATGGAATGACTGAATGGAAGATCCTCGAACCACCCACGTCTATAAAACACTAATGTTGAGGCCCCGATATGACAATAACAGAGCCTGAGTTCCTCCGTTTAGGAATATCATGGTGGTTGTAACCCCAAAATGATTCCAATGCATGTTTGGGAGCGTCGCGGTGAGGGGGGTGCTCCACGGAGGCCACAGATGCAGATGGATCAAACAAAAAACCCTTGGAGCATGTCCGGTGGTCGACTAAACTCCCTAAAAGCTGTAGATCTTAGCCTCACTTACTGTGTACAACGCTGACAAGGATGTCGCGACACGGTAGCTGCAGCGGTGCACTAGGGGACGCAATGCCAGGCGGGGCACCGTGTGGTGGGATGGCTCATGTCTGTGGTGTCCGGACGGCTACTGAAGCTGCTTTCTATCAATAGTGTCTGGTGGAAGGGTCCCATACTCACAATGCCAGGGAGAGACGGACAGGGCAGCCAGGCTGTGTCCCAGTTGGTCGGCACTACAGGTTGCACATCGGAGCTGTTTCCCATAGCCCAGTGGGCCGGACCGTAGCCCAGCGGGTCAAACATGAATGTCTGGGATGGAACTGCACTAACAGGTAGAACCCACACCCCATGGGCCAGAACCAAAATGGCAGGCCAGACCAGTGCCCTCTTCTGGCTGTGCTAGACTTGACTTGGTTGCCAGGCAACTCGTCAAAATGGACAATCAGACAACCAGGCCGGGTCCAATAAAGGCTACAAGGACCTTCCCCTTGTCTAGGCCGGATCAGAACGACCTCAACCCGCAAAGGTCTACTCTAGTCTATTTTAATGAATAGGGGTACATGGCACCCCTGGGCATGTTTTGTCTAGTCAGTCTGACTGTTCCTTATCACTACCTGCCCCATGTTTACTAAAACACTCGTATCTTCCAACCGACATGTCCGATTTATGAGCCGTTTGCGGAGATGAGACCCTCCCAACAATGTGGATCTTTTAGCATGCTCTATGGTGAATTTAGTATAATTTGATATGTGATTAAGGGCTTGAAGTGACGTTTTCCCAAGTGCATTATGTACAGAAACTTGTGAATGGTTGAGACCAAAAGATTGCTGGCTTTTAGCTCAGGGGGAATCACCTCTATGTGACTTTGTAGGCCCATAGTTGGAATCACCTATCTGTGAATTTTTTGGCCCAAAATATGAGATTAGTAGGAGTAAGTCAGTAGTCCAGGACTAGTAGGAATAACCTTTATGTGATCTTACAGGCCCAAAATACGTGATTGGGATGAGTAACTGTGTAGTCCAAGGTTAATAGGAAGCACCTATTTATGACACGGATGGCCCATTGTACTTACTAGAGGAGATGATATCTAGTAGTTTAGGTGACCAACAATGTGATTGATGATGCCAATGTTACTAGCCCAGAATATACAAGGTGTGATTTGTCTTTTGTTTCATTCTTTACATTGGGGAAATGATGTGTTGTCTTTCCCTTTTTGCGGTCCATATTGAGCACTATATTACACACCCCTACATGGGATTCACCTGTACATGTTATGTCTAGTGCAGATGATTGATGTTTAGACATGGGTACTCAGGGTGATGAGAATGATGGACGCTTCGACCGTGGACTATGTGGCCTATGACCCGGAAGGTCCCAGTAGGACTGTGCAGACATGACATACTACTTCACCATCTTATTGCTTCACTACTCTCCCAATAATGTGAGATTTTATATGGATTTTCATCCGAGTTTCATTTTTTTATACATGTTATATTCAGTTCCATATTTCATTTGTATTATAGCCTACATACTTTCAGTTGTACGTGCACACAACATTTTATTAGCAATATAATTTTTCCCCCTTTCAGTGTGTTGCGATGTTGTTGGGCGTGTGTGTGAATACAAGTAATTAGGAAAATGCCCCCCACATGGAGGTTAACACCTTCAGTGATAGTCTCCATCCTCTCTCCTTCGAAAGGCGGGCTTGGGGTAGTCACGACATGGGTCATAGGGGACAGGTCGTGATAAAGTGGTATCAAAGGGTTTCTAGTCCAACAAAAAAGTCCATGAGTCTGTTAATTTCTTTGGGAAATAGTGTTATGTGTTGCTAGTTATACATTCAGATTTTTGGAGTCTAGTGTTGGTATAACAACCGAAATATCCACACATCGGGACCATAAATTCTATTTTTTGGATCAATACATTAAAACAGTGGTTGCATAAGTGTTTCCATTTTTTATAAGAGTTAGATCACATGGAATAACATTCTAACCATTGTACATCTTGATCTATCTCAAGATGTCTACACATAGAAAACCAGCCAGGATCCCGATATGAGGTCATGAGGAAAGCCCGCCTATCGACGAGACAACTGTTGAGGGAATAGTTCTAGAGATAGACCCATCGGGTAGTGCACCAATGAAAACAGAACCCAACGGTCATCATCTACTGTTAGAGTTTTTGATAGAGGATTCCCATTGGCTCATCTTCCAACATGTGTTTTAGATAAAGTGGATCCCAGGGTTTAGAGGAGTGACAGATCCTCCAGTCTTAGAGGACTAGATGGAGGTTGTGACGCGTGTCTTCCTCATAATGAGGACACCGCCTGACCATATGGGAATCATGGAAGCTATCCCTTTACAGGGATTAATAGGGATATGATGATGTTTGACCATCCAGACTCACAATGAGGTGAACCTCAGTTGTGATGACATAGAGATGCTTTTTCTAGAAGAGTTTTCCCCCAAAACATTGCAATATGTGTGCATCCATGAGTTTCTTTACCTATAGTAGGACAACATGTATGTGGTCGAATAATCATCATGGTTCACGAAGCCTTCTCACTACTCCATAGATAATGTGCGAGACCCTTTCATCATGGCTTGATCCTTTGATCAGGAACTCGTGTTGAATATTAGGGCTTTAGTGGTGTCTCTCAGCATCCCTACCCATACCAGGGTGCTGGTGCGAGCCCTTATGATGGAGAGCTTCATAGAGGAGAAGACATCAGTAGCTAGATCTACTAGCAGATGCTAGGAGGATGAGTCTATGACAGGAAGTTGAAAATAGATGTGTGGGCCCATGTGGGCCATGTCTTTTAGAGACCGACCCCAGGACCTAGGGTTGTTAGTGTGAGGATCCCAGGACATAGGGAGTTACACATAGTCCATGATTTGATACTCATGTAGTAGGAAGGGACACATGGATTGTGAATACCCAACCCGCCATACAGATGTGCAATAGATGGTTGAGGGGACACCGAAGCAACAACAACGGTTCTAGAAAGGTCATCTGTATGGTTGAAGATTTGGAAGGGGAGTAGACCGACCAATAGGAGGTGGGCGAAACATCATGGTGTTACTTCCACCAATACTAGGTGGGCCACCCCAACCTCAAGGAGATGGAGGAAATGTGCAAGTTCGGCTCTAGGCAACAGAGGCTTATGACCGTAGTGCGCCATAAATGATCTATGGTATGATCTGTGTCACCAACACTCTAACTGTAGTACTTATAGACACAGTTTATCGTCACTCCTTCCCTACCATAACTTGCAATTGGATCATAGAGAATTCTATGGATCTTTTTGGTCTATCCATATAGCTATAGAATTTTACGGGAGGATATTCAATGATTACACACTGGTGTTGGCAGTGTGAAATTATTCTAGGAGTCAAGATCATCATTTGGAATCTCTTATTAGCAGTGTTGAGGCCTTATCAAGTCATCTAGGGTATTGATTAGGTATCCAAAGTCCATGCTCAGATCAACTATTTTAGGTGTACAGTGTGGTGTGTCTATGAAGATGTGACTAGATTGTCCATCACTAAAGAGGAGGATACCCTTGCAGCGCAGGACGAACACTCTAAGAAGAGGGTGCATCTAATCACTCACTAGATGGCCTGCCATACCCTAGGTTCAATTGAGAATATGATTCCATGATTCCCTGTCTTGGTCAAAGAGTATGGGGATGTTTTCTCAAATGCGGTTCTAGGGATACCTCCCTGTATATTGAATGACTAATGTGTCCAATTGTGCCCAGGATGGAAACGATATCAACACCGACATATCGAATGGCTCCCGTAGAGCTTCATGAGCTAAGGGTACAGCTGGAGGACTTGTAGGGTAGGGGTTTTGTTAGGCCCATCATTTCACCATGGGAAGACATTTTGCATTTTTTTCATGAAGTATTATGGTATATTGAGGTTGTGCATGGACTTATGGCCCCGAAACTAGGCAAAATTGAAGAAACATGACTCACTACTGAGAATTGAAGACATCATCAACCAATATAAGAGATAAAAGTGGTTCTCAATGATAGAACTCATATCAGGCTATCACCAGCTTCAGGTAAGAGATTAGGATATACTGAAAACATCATTCAGGTTCTGTATTGGCCACTATGAGTTCAGGGTGATACATTTCCTCATGAAAAATTCCCCAGTAGTGTTTATGGACATCAAGAACAGGATATTACAACCCCAAATCGACCAGATCATCATGTTCATCATTGATGACATCTTGGTGTACTTAGAGTCAAATGAGGATCATATTGTACACCAGAAGATTGTCCTAGATACACTCTATGAAAACCCACATTATGGTAAGCTCTCAAAGGTTTAGTTTTGGATATTGGAGCTCTATTTCCAAGGACGCATTATCTATGAGGATATATTTGCATTAGATCATGAAATGATAGAAGAATTTCTTATTTGGGAGCCACCAAGAAGCATGATAGAGGGGAAGAGCTTCTTGGGGTTGGCTGGTTACTATTTGAGATTCATGTCTATCTTTTCTAGGGTATCATCACCCTTAATGGCATTGACACAGAATGGAAAACCCTTCGTGTCAATGGAGAAATTACAATAGTGCTTCCATGAGATGAGGCATAGACTGAATAGTGCAACCATATTTAAAATACCACGGGTGGGCATTGGGTATGTAGTTTACGTCGATGTATCTGGGACCAGGCTCAGTTGTGTCTTGATGAGAGATTGAGTGGTGATTGCCTAAGGCTCACAATAGTTGAGGTACTAAGAGAAGAACAATGTGAGCAATGACCTAAATTTAGCAGCAATTGTCTTTAGGTAGAATATGTGGCGACACAACTCAATGGGTGAGTGGTTAAACATTTACACTTAACACAAGAGTATTAGGTATATCTTATAATATAAGGACCTTAACATGAGGTAGTAATGATGGATAGAATTCATCTATGACAATGATTTTTTGATAGTATATACTTATTGAAAGGGGGAATGTGGTGGAAGAAACGCTCAGCAGGGGGACCTGGTTGCAGTTGTTGAGTGAGGGAACATAGTAGTTACTCTAAATGTGGAAATTCTTTGTGGATGATGGTGAATTTTCTAACCTCCAATTAAAGACTATTACACCCCCACACTTACAGTGAGCCTGGGAGGCACAACTGGGGGATGCTGACTGCAAGGCCCGATGTGATCAGATAAGTTGAGGATGGGATGCTAATGGATTTTCGATTGGTAAGGGGCACATCATACTTTTCAGCGGGCACACCGTAGTGCTAGTGACGTTACCAGATGAGGTGTTTAGGGAGTTCCATAATTACACTCTGGTGGTACATCCAAGTGTGGAAAAGATGTACCAGGACCTCCGACACCAGCATTGGTGGAATGTGATGAAGAATGCAGTGTCCTAGTTCATTTCAAGATGCCTCAAATTTCAAAAAGGTAAGGTTGAGCACTAGGTTCAATTAGAATTTAGTCAATCTATCGAGGCATCAGAGTGGAAATGGGATGGTAACTCGATAGACCTAATGATAGGGTTATCATGTTACTCTAGAGGTCACGAAACTATTCGGGTGATTATTGACTGACTCAACAAATCGGCTCAATTCCTACCCATTCGAGAGAAGGGATATGTATAGGGATCAGGACGCCTCAACATCCTTGAGATAGTATGGCCCCACGTGGTGCCTTCGATGGTCATATTATATCATGACACTCACATTATATCCTAATTGTGGAAGGGATTACAGAAGATATTTGGGATGAAGCTACACTTGGTCGCATGTCTTCATCCAAAGATAGATTGTCAGACAGAACAAACAATGTAGACCTTCATGGATATGTTTCGTTCTTGTGTCATTGACTTTGGTCAATATTGGGAAGACCACCTGCCACTGGTAGGGTTTTCATACAACAACAGCTATCAATCCACCATTGGAATGGCACTGTTTGAGGCCATGTACAAGTGGCCTTACAGATCACCCTTACGTTGAATAGATGCAAGGGAGTTTAAACTCATGGGTACAGAGTTCATAGGGGTGACCACTGAGAAGGTGTAGATCACCCGGGAGTGGATGAGGACTGCATTGAGCAGAAAAAAGTATTTTTCTGATTGAAGATGAAGACCCTTTGAGTTTGAGGAGGGAGATCATGTGTTCCTTAGAGTCTCACCAGGACCAAGATTTCAAAGATTTGGTGGAGATTGTGAGCTATCTCCAAGGATCATCAGACCTTTTCAGATCCTGAGTAGAGATGGTGTGGTGGTGTACCACCTATCTCTTCCCCCAGAAATTCACCCAGTGCATGATGTTTTCCACATGTCGCATATGAGGAGGTATGTGCATGATCCATTGCACATCATCGACTGGGAAGAGAATTTCATTGATAATGGGGCGATGTTTGAAGAGTTTCCAGTGAAAATAGAGTATCAACATGAGCAGGTCATATGATGGCCGTTGATTCTTCAAGTGCACGTTCAATCACAGTAAAATAATCGTGTGAAGAGCACATTGGATTGGGGGGATTAGATTTTTGCTCAACATCCCCACATTTTTGTTCCATTCCTGTTTGGGCATATCGGGAAGTAAAGCTATAAGATGGGGAGAATGTAACGTGTCATAATTTTTTGTATTTTTTATTTTATATGGAATTATTTTGAGACCGTGAATTTTGTTTACATGTGATTCTGAGGCCCGAAGGGCCCGTAATGGGGTTTTGAACTTTTTTTTAATGTATGATCAGTAATCATGAAGCCATTATTTTCACTATTCTGAACTGGTTCTCTGATTAAAATCTATGGGAACTGTTGTTTTCAGAACATCAGATTCCCTGCAAAATAACATAACATCAGTAGGTAAGTGCTGGGTGGAAAAGGCATTTTTCATACTTTTTGAGAAAGATAATAAAATAATTTAAAATTATAATTTTATTTTCATTCTCATAGTTGGGTGGAGGATGAACACACTGTTGGGCGGTGACAGGGCATCGACAATGCACATTCCTGGGGAACATTAATGGTCTGTAAACTCCTAGTGTAATGGAGCATTAATGACTCGTTACATTGACACTATTTCATAAATAAATCTATATAAATACACAAAAACACATCATAATGGGAATGTTGTGACGTTCTCTTATTTATAGTTCGGCACACTTGGGAAATAAGGATTAAAAATTTGGGAGATTTCTCGAAGAAGCACTGACATACATCCACCCGAGTGAAGAGTGAAGAACACAAGCAGAACATAATCAACATTGACACCTTTTGAAGATCATAGCTAGGAAATGAAATTGACATCTTAATCCCACGAGGATGAATGTCGTGAAATTGGACCTCATCATTGGTAGGGGTTTCTGATTTTATGTTCTTGCATGTACTTTTCTAAAAACTATGAACATGGATAAACCCACAAATAGGTTGATATGTTATTTGTTCATAATGAGGGAGGGTTATTTATTATTGGGGTTATTATATTCGGGGTAGAAATATTTCCATGGAATGATTCTATAGAAACACCCCAAACCTCTTCCATCTTTAAACCTCTTATGTGAATGCCTTGGGATGATATAAACATAGCCCAACTGCCTCCCCATGTGTGTTTCATGGCGGTTGTACCCCAAAAATTATGGAAAGCAGGTTTGGGATCCTTTTAATAAAGGGGGATCTCCCCAGGGACCATATACATCGACATATCAAAGAATGGACCACCAAAGCACATCCGATTTCCATCAAACTCCCATTCGGCATGCTAAAACCGGTGGTGGCCGGCCAGACTGGCTACATAGGGGAGGGGACGACACCGGCGTGTCGCACAGACTGGGAATCTGTAGCTTGTCTGCTATAGTGGCACTCTGGATGACGTGAATCCAGGCGGGGCACCGTGTGGAGGGACCACTTGCAATGCCGTAGTCCGTCAACTACGGCGGGTGGACGAGCCTTGCGCCCAAGAGGGTAGGGGTTGCTGGACGTAGAAGGAATGCCTTTCACCAGTAGGTTTCCACCACCAGCCGCACCATATCACCGATCCCTAGCTGCTGGACAGATCCCCCAACAAGATGGACTCACATCGGCTGGTCATACCCACACCCAATCTGTTGGACCGACAATGGCAGCCCAGACCAGCATCCTTTTTTGGCTAGGTCAGATGAGACCAGGTCACCTGGATGAACCCTTGGCCAACATGGTTGGGTCCATCGAGATCTATTGGTCTTCACCCAATGGCCTCGCCGGACCAGACCGACCTCGACATGCACCAGGTCGGTTCGAGTCTGTATTAATGAACCAAGGTATTTGGGACCCCCAGGCTAGGATGGTTGGGTTCGTCTAGCCCGGTCAGACTGGGCCCCATTGTAATAAGTCCCCTGGTTACAAAAACGCCTGTATATTGAAAACAATGAATCTAATTTACAAGACATTTGTGGCATTGGGACCCTCTAGATGAGGCTCATATTTTGGAATGCTCTGTGGTGACATTAATGGATGTGGTGATTTGAAAGAGGGTTTGAGGAGTGGTTCTCCCTTACGCACTATGTACAGAGTGCTCTTCCTAGAAGAGACCTGAAGACTGCTATCTTTTGGCTCAGTGGAAAGCACCTCTCTGTGAATTTTATGCCCCATAGTGCGAATCACCTATTTATGACTTTGTAGGCCCATGGTACATGACATGTAGCAGTTCCTCAGTAGGCCTTTACAAGTAGGAAGCTCCTCTCTATGAATTTTAAGGCCCATGTAATTTAATGTGGTTGAGCACCTAAGTAGTCAAATAATAGTGGGAAGCACCTATTCATGATATCACAGTCCCACACTACTCTTTATTAGAGGATTTCACAAGTATCTGAGGTGTTCAATGATGTGATTGATGATTCTATTATTACAACCCAAGAATATAGATGGTGTGAGTTGTCTTGAGTTTCGTGGTTTACTTTGAGGAATTGATGTAGTGTATTTCCTTTTGTTTTGGGGTCTCTACAGAGTATTATGTTACTCACCCTTTCACGGTATTCACCCATATGTGTTGTTTCTGGTGCAGATGATTGATGTTTTGATATGGGTGCTTAGTGACATGGGACTGACGGATGCTTCGATGGTGGACTTGGTGGCCTAGGGCCAAGAGGGGCCCAGTAGGACCATGCAGATAGGACATAAAACAACACATTTTAGTAGATTCACTACTCTCATGATCAGGTGGGGTTCTCTGTAGAGGACCATCAACATTTTTTTCTTTGTAATTTCTATTTTTAGTTCTTTGTTAGGTTTATAATCTAGCCCACATACTTTCAGTTTTACTTTAACATAGCCTAGTTTATTTGATATATATTTTTCCCCCATTTCAGTGTGTTGGGATGTGGTTCGACAAGTGTTTTTATACAGGTCCACTAGAATGTTCCTCCAACATGCAGGTTGATGCCTTCAGTAAAGGTTTCCAGTTGCTGGCCTTCAAGAGGAAGGCTTGTGGTAGTCATAGAACATACCTCGGTGGACAGTTCGCGAAATGAAGGGTTTTAGTAGAACAAATTTTCAAAAAATAAAATCTTTATAAAATTTATTAAAATACTTTTCCCTTATACATAACGGATTTATAAGTAAATAACACTTATATAAAGAGTTTTTTTTGGAATTTGAAATACATTATTTTAATAATATGTTTCATATATAATAAAATTTAAATAATAAAACCACATTATAGTAGGATTTGAAAAAAAAATAATATTGAATGATGTTTAATAAATAAATGAATTCTAAAAAATAAAATATTTATGAAAAATTCATAGTTCGAAAAATTGATTTTTTGGGAATAATAACTCACTTAAAAGTAAGGGTTTTGTAATTGTAAGAAGAAGATAATTTAAAATCCATTTCAACTTAATTTTTTTGAAAACTATAGAGTATATATATATATATTATCTTATCGAGAAGTGGTTTGAAATAATTAATTCTTCATACAAAAATAGTGATTTTATAATAAAACTCTTTTAAAATTATTATTTTGAAAAGAAATTAATAAAATTTAATTTTGAAGAATAAAATTATCTTTTATAAATTATTATTTTGTTCTTAAATAATGTATATAAAGAACGGTATGTAAAATGTAATACGGTTGGAAAAATAAATGTAAACAACTAAGAAGTGTTGAATAAATCTACCAAATAAGATACGTGTGCTGTAAAAAATATTTCAGTTAATGTTTTAATGGTTTTGTGAGGTTTCACTTGTGTGGCAAGTTTGGACATAAATCTCATGACTACAAAGAAATGTTTTTAAAACTAACAATGAACGGTGTAAAATATATCCATCAAGTGATGAGGTATCTTAAATACTAAGAGTTGAAAAATTATATTATCATGTGTCCAAAATATGTTTCACAAGTTGGAAATCCTCATGGGAAAAAATTAATGGTGTGGAATAATATATTTTTTCTAACTGCGTTAATGTTTTTCCATCAATTCATGTAGTTACTTGTTTTTTATTATTTATTCAAATTATCCTAATACCTTTTCTGAGTATTGGTCATCTAGTTCCTTCACTTATAAGAAATTTTTATATTATTTGGGAATATCACTTGATGATAGTAATATTGATCCTTTGGTGAATACTCTTGGTTGATGCATTAAAGAAACCATGATTTATAGAAATATAATAACGGTAATTATTAGAATGGATTTTCCTTGAAATATTTTTCAATTATCCACGGTATATTTTGATAATATTTTAGGTATGGATTAAATTTCATATTATCATTCAATAATATATTTTATAGATAATGAATTTTTTCACCGATTTTAAACCACTAATAATTTTAACAGAATATTAGAAATTGATTGTAAATCATAGTGAAATTATTTACCACATCTTATTACAAATATAGAAATAATTTATATTTATAATGTCCAAGTATTGAATTAATATATGGTTGTTTAACCTGATGAGTTTTTTGATTAGTTTCTAACAAATAGGTTGATTTTACAATATAATTAGTACCTATTTCAAAAACAATTTCTAAACACATTTTCAAAAGGAAAAATTGGATATTTATTAATCAAAATTGAAATTATTAATGTTTTTAGATCATGGTTTCATTATTCAAATTACATAACTATGGAATAAAAATGATAAAATTTCTAAAAAGAATGATTATTTGAAAATGATTTGGATCAATTATAGAGGATTCAATAACATCACAGTTAATATTATATATACATTGTCTTATATTGATGATTTTTTTGATTTACTATAGGGAGAAAAAAAATGTTTAATGAATTATCATAGGTATGTGTGCTATCAATTTAAGGTGATGTAGGAAGGTATTATGAAGACTACATTTCAGACTATATACGAACACTATTAGTTTGTAGTTGTTCCCTTTGGGTCATTCTGACTGTATTTATCAAACATATGACTAGAATATTCTATGAATATATGGATAAGATTTATGTTGTTTTTATTGATAATATATTATTTTAATATAAAATCCATGAGGATCATTAAAAAAACCTATTGAATATTTTTGAATACGTTAAATAAAATGAAATTATATGGAATGTTTTTTATTTTGTAAATTTTGGTTGCAAAAAAATCATTTCCTCTGAAATATTGATTCTAAATATGGTATAAAATTTGTCAATGGAAAAAATAATTAAGTTGATTAATGGAGAGGACCATAAAATATCACATAGATCCATATATTTCATTGATTAGTGGGTTAAAACAGCAGGTTTTTTTAAAAAAATTACTTGATTCTATATCCTTCGGAATATATTAAATCTAATGGGGGTTAAATTCATCTAGTTAAGATAATTTGATGGTTGTTTTTTTCCAGAACTGAAATTATAATTGGTTTATAATCCATTTTCTTCCATGAAATTAATTAATATATACGTTTTCAACTACTATGGTTCTTTATTGAAAGAACCTGGTTATGTTTTGAGGAAAAATAATCATGCAATTTCTAACAATTAATAAAAAATGAAACATCCTTACATAAATTACCTAACGCGTGATCTGGAATTACCTACTATTTTTTTTATATTAATTTTTTTTTGAATAGTTTATATGGAGACATGTGAGAGAAATATACTTATAAGATAATTTTTATGAATATAATCACTCCAAAATAGTTGATCATTAGATAAGGAAGATGGGTAGAACTGATCAATGATAACGATCACAAGATTCATTATCATATTAAAAGATTAAAAAAGTAGTTTAAGCTTTCAGTCAAAAAATTTATGATTCATTAACTATTTCATGTTTGGAACATAATCATTTAGTTAATGATTTGATGATTTTTTTCCTAGAATAAATTGATGTAGGAAATTATTCTTTTTTATTTCAGGTTTTATTATCGATGACTTTGATATATATAATGAAGAATGTTCTGAAAGAAGATGATGTGTTATTAGAAAATGTAGAATTGTTTATTAAGGGTTCGTTTCTGAATTTAAAATTTATTAATAAGGGTTTTTGGGTTTTGAAAATTGATTATGTTTGCCTTTGGATTCCGAGATAAAGAGAGAGTTGTCGATTTGAGGTCATAGTTCCTCATAATCCATTTTTGTAGGATATAAAACAATATATAGATACCTCTTAGAGTATTAATGATGGGATGGATTGGCAATAAATATTAATGACATTCACTTGAATTTTTTGACATTTCAATAGTTTAAATAAGTAAAAAAAATTATTAAAAGGGATACTTTATCCTTTTCTAATACCATAGTGGAAATTAGAAAATTTGTCCATGGATATCATGGTACAATTTAAAATTAAATAACTATGTATTAATGAAATTTTCTTAATCGATGATTGTGTAGATAAATATTTTCATTTCTGTAAAATTTGAGATAATATTTCTCAGATAAAATTACTCAATTGTATCTCATGGTGATATTTAGGAAACAAAGAGATCCACTCTCCATTAAATCTAAACAATTTCCAGGGATCATTTGAAATTTTTTTGGAAGGATGTTAGATATCCTGGGGTACAATTTTATATTTCAATACATATTTTCACCCCAAATCTAATGGACATTCCAAAAATTACTTTTGTCAATGAAGAAAAAAATTCATTCTTATTCTGTTTATTACAAGGGAATTTTGTTTCAACATATTTCCTTGTTTTAGTTTTTTTATAATAAATTTTTTCATTCCGTTATACACATAAAACTTTGGTGGTATTATAGGGAAATCAATGTCACATCCATTATTTTTGGGATTGAGTTGGTAAAATGAAGCTAATGGCACTAGATTTTGTGGAGCAAATGTTCCAGAAGGTAAAGGTAATTCAGTGAAATATTAGGATAATACTAATCACATAGAAATGTTTTGTGGATACTTAGATAAAAATAGTTATTTTGTGGTAGGTGATCTTGTTTTTCATAACATATATCTACGAAAATGTGTTGTGTATTTTGATAAAAGGGGATGTTCTGTCAATGGCTTGTAAAGGAATATGAAATATACGAGAAAATTAGATCTATTTTCAACATAGTGAGTTTACCTCCATGTTTATATCAGGTGAACAATGATTCTAATTCTCTAATTTGAATAAAGTACATGCCAGATTAATCTAATGTTTTGATCCCTAAGTTAGTTATATTAGAAGAAAATATGTCTTATGATAAATAACCTATCTAGATTTCGAACTGTTGAGATTATGTATAATAGATCATCATAATTCACTATGTTGTGATTTTGTATAATAATTATATGGTTTAAGGAGAGAATTTTGAATATAAAAATTAAATGAGAGAAATATATCCCCTCTTGATTATAAAGTGAATAAAAGTATGGAGATTTAATTTCTAGGGATAAAATGTAACATCCCAAGTAATGATAGAATAATTTATTTTCATGTTTCTTGTTATTCAAAAATTTTATAATTATATTCATTCTAATTATATTAATAAAATTCTACATTCCAAATGAGAATGGTTTTAGTTAAATATATTCTTATAATATTGTCTTTATATTTTTAATTTTTCTTATTATAGAATTTGATTTTTTTATGAATTAATTTTACATCTAAAATATTTATGTATAAATAATATAATTATAAATTTTACTGTGTTTTTTTAAAATATTGATTTTTCAATAACTATGAAAATAATGATTTTTATTCAAAAATGAATTTTCTATTAATGTGTTAATAAAAAAAATTATTACATGGATTATTTATAAAATTTTAGTTTTCCAGTATATTTCAAATAATATAATTAATTTTTTTAATATTATAATTGTATATAGTATAAAAACATAATTAATTTAATATTGGATTTTTTCAAAAAAAATTATTTTTCATAACATTTCTAGAATAAAATTAAATTAGATAATTCGACTTCAGTATTTATATTTATAAAAGTGGAATCCATATATAGAATGAGTGCATCAAAATTTAGTAAATATGTTCTTTTCATAATATGAATAGTCACATAATTATTTTAAAACAATATTAAAGGATAAATGTCTTAATAAATGTTAAAAAAATTATAAGGATTTTATAATGACCAATACACTTGGATATTGTTTATTAAAGGAATATATTTTATTTATACTCTTCCAAATTCAGTTATACAAACCTTTTTTTCCATTTCCCTATTATTATAAACTTCCTAATAATTTATTTAAAAAGTCAAAAATTATAACTCTCATGATTTTTATAACTGTGATATTTATATCATAGGGTTAAACTGAGGATATGTTATGCTATAATTAATATTTTGAAAACTAGAAGACTTATCATAATCATTATAATTTTTTTACATTTTCTTATGAAAACATGCACCTTAAATGTTTACACAATGCCGACTTAGTAATAATTAAATTATTAAATGAAATAAAATAATGTATATTAAAAATATTAAATGGAAATAATATTGTGGTAATTATTTTGATCCATGAATATTAAAATTTACCATAAATTATTAATGTTAAAATAACTTATTTGGTTCACATTTTACTTTTTTTATTGAGGTTATTAGAATCTAATAAATTAAATGTTTATAAAATTAACATTTATGATAATTTATAATTAATACTGTTTTATTAAATGATATAAAATTTTTCAAAATCATTTATTTATCCATGTAATTTTTATATAGTTTATGATATCAACTATTCTATATTTATTATCTAATATTCCATATATAGTAACTATAGTTACCCAAAACACGTAAAAATTCATGTTTTAACTGTATGTGGGAAAGGGGTTTGATAAGGGTTAAATTAAAATGGTTTGGAAAAAATTGTGATTAGAATAAAACTAATTGTCCTTGGTGGTGTTAATTTCATCCCAATTTAATCATATCTTAAAATTAAATATAATCAGATCCAATTTGAATTAAAAATTAAGTTATATTCTTTTAATATTTTATAAATTTGTAGTGCCGCTTCCCTCTCTTATGAATGGATTTATCTTCCCCTTATTTATCACATAAATTCCATTTTGGGTAGTCGAGTTTTTTAAAAAACCCTTCCTCGCATCCATCCCCTGGTTCAGGAGGCCATAGTTAGGGTAGAAACCCAACTTTACAGACTTTAAAGAGTCAATAAAAGAATGTTGTTAAAAAAAGGATGATAAAAATGTACATGATGTGCAGAAAAAAGGAAAATGATTTTTTCCTAAAACTTCTATTTTGAAGATATGTTTATATATTTTTCATCCAAAGTCATTGGTAATGCATTTTTATAAAATATTTATCTAGGATTTAATATCCCCATATCATAGTTACTTAATTCGGGGTTGTTTCTATTATTAGTTTCCGAATTTGATTTCAATGAAAATGGTTTCATTATTATGTGTGTATGATTTAGATTTTGAGAAGTTATTTTATTAAAAGAAAACGGTATCTATATATATATATGTGTGTGTGTGTGTGTATGTGTGTGTGTTTTTTCTATTGGATTTAAAAGTGTTTTTCAAATGATTTACAATAAAATAGGACAAGAATAAAATGTTCTATATGGTACATGAACTTCATATGAGAAAAAAGTGAGCACTATATAGAATATATGGAAGGTTGAGAACCATTATAACATATGGGTGATCCCAATATAGCTTAAACATTGTTCACACCTTGATTATAATCGGTATGAAAATTATAATTTCTACAATGGTTGTTTCTAAATAGTTCACCAAAAAATAGGGTAGTATACCTTATCCTTTCAGGAAGGAATGATGGAGTTTGTCAAAGAGTTTATCATATAGATTTTACTAGGATCTAATTATTTTTGAAATGGGTTTAGAAATGGTTATGAATGTGATACCCTATAACTGAAAAAATTTATTTATTTATCTATTGAATATTTAATTGCTTTCTTTCACTAATAAGTTTTTTTTCAAGTGTAATGGAGTTATTTCATTCCCTCCAATACAATGGTGGTGAATGTTGGATTTAGGTATAAAAGTATCATTACAGTTGTGGTAATATGATAAAATTTATTTTAATAATGATTAATTGAAACCAAGAGTGATGATCTTGAACATGAAATTAATAATTAATTTATTTAATATCTGATGAAAAAATACAATATCTTGGTAACACTCTTCATTTATGATAGTTGATCATCCTAATGGCCCTTCCAGATTTCCATTTTTCTTTGGTGAGGATCCAAGTGTTGATTCCCTCTCCTAGTGATCCACAAATGCTCTAATAGTCTCTAAACAATGCCCCTCATTATCTGTGTGTTGGCACGGTGAACCTAATATCTTTTGTGTGTCATTATCGATCGCTCGTTCTTCGATATTGAAGAAATTATTTAATGGGTTTCTTGTTCTTGAGAGGGATATACGAGGAGTCGATAGTGAATTCATTATGTGAAACAATTATTAATTCCCAAAATTTTATATGGGTTTGAATGATTTACATAATAGACATAGCCATATTTTTATAGAGTCACGATTAGAGTTATAAAAAATTAATTTCATAAAAACCATTACATATAATTATAACCATTAATGAAATCCCATAACATATAATAAAAATGATAATATTTTTTTGGGTACTAACTTATGAAAAATGGATAAATAATCTTTAGTGGTGCGTAAATAAATATTTTATTCACCAAACATGGTCTGGGTCTGTTTGAACTCCACTTTCTTTTTTTGAACTCCCTAATAAACATTTTTATGACAAATATATATTTTATTAGAAAATTAGTAAATAAATATTTATTATGTTTTCTATATAATAAATGAATATATTTTATTAATAATGTTGTGAAAACATATTTAATTAATTTACGTTATTAATATAACTTGAATTAAATTTTCTCTCAGTTTTGAGAATAATATTTATTCTATTAATTAAATTCTAGTATAATTTAATTGAACCCAACAAAAAAACATAGTGTGTGATCCTCTAGGAGTATTTATTATTGCAATGAGTTGGGATTTCCAAAATTCTAGGATTACAATCTAGTATATGGCTATAGAACTGAAGAAAAAAACATAAATTCTATATAATAAAAACCATTTATGAAATAACAGTATTTTATATAATCCATTTCTCAAAATATATCATCAATCAGGTAGCATAACACTGTAATCAAAATATATGCTCGATACATCATTCTTTGACTATCTAAAATAAACTCGTCATTACACATAGGTTATGAAATTTAAGGTGGCGGTTCTATTTCAATAAAAATATCATGTTATCAACATCAAGAATTATGGAGGGGAAAAATCCTTTTTAACTTATCCATTAATAACATTTCATTATTTACACACTCAATATACCCTACTTCCCACCAGTATATGGAGTGATGGTTTATTTGGAAAATATAATTGTGCGATTCGAGACCCCCATTAATGAAAATATTAAATCCTAATGACCATTACACACACTCATAGTGAGAAATGTATGCGGACACAAAAACATTAGGAATTTATAGAAGAGGATTTATTCTCAAAACCTTTTATCTTGGAGATTACTATATGTGAGCTTTATAAGAAGAAGTCTCATATACATATGAGCACTCACATATGATGGTCTATATACTATGTTTCCCATCATAGTATTTTATCCCTTCACGTAACTATATTATGAATACTTACATATAACTTCATGGTTCTCATTATATTTTGGAACTACTACAACCTTATCAATGCAAAAAAATACTCTTGGACACTATTTAATTGATGTTATGAAGAACAATGAATAGTTTGTAATAAGTTGTTTGACTTAATTTTTAATACACCTAATAATAATGTAATCGATGTAAATAAAGTTTGTTCTAGGACAGAAATACTAAGATACTCCCATGTGGACCAGATCCAACTGCATATGACTTTCATTCCACGATACACCACATGATTATCATTTTTTTGATAATTCAAATCTTTATTCAAGGCGTCCTCCATGTAATATTCTGTGGAAATACAACACACAACAACCTTGCCTCAATTAGAAAATTACCTTATGAGATGATACATCTTAAGTATGTTCCTTTTACAGTTATGTGTCCTTGGCACTTCTGCGAGAGGCACTATTGTAGTATTATCACAATAGATTGTGATTGGATCATTACTTATAGGTTCCACATAAATCTATTGGATGAAATTTCAAATCCTAACTGCTTGATTATCAACCTTAAAAGCCACAATATACTCAAGATCTACTATTGAATATGTAACCACAACCTTCATTGACCTCTTCCATCTCACAACACCTCCATTCAAAGTGAATAGGTATCCCTTTTGTGACTTTATATCATCTTGATTAGTTTAGAAAGTAGTATTTGTGCATCCTATGATGAATGTTTCCTCATATCCTCTTGAAACAAGGGAAATTTCTATAGTATTCCATACAAACTTATGAAAGGTATTGACTTCCATCTAATGGAAGTCATCTCGATCATCATGATATCTTACTAAAACAAATAATTCATAGTTTACATCTATCCTAGTACATAGTATAAAATTCCTGATGACCGAATATATGATGTGTATAGAATCCTTTCTATTATATTCCTTTCCTCAAGGGTCAAAGGACACAATTTCATGGAAATAGTAATGCCATGTGATGTTGGAAAAAATACCTTCTTGGATTATTCTACATTAAATCTGTTAAATATTTTTGTTTAATGTATATACTTTTCCATAGGCTGAGCAACCTCTTGGATCTATCAAGAAGGATATTTATCCCAAGAATATATATTTCCCCACCCATGTATTTAATGGAAATTCATTTTTTCAACCACACCATAGTAGAATGTATCACTAGTATTTCATTTCCCTTAAATAATATGCCGTCAACATATACTATTATGAAAATGACTACACTCTTACAGATATTTTTTAGACCCATGTATTACATTAATTCATTATAAAACCAAATTTCATTATGGATTTATTAAAACAATTTTCTCAAGACTTGGATTCTTTCATATACCCAAAAATATATTTTTTCAGCTTTTATATCTTATTAGCATCTATTGGAGTCATGAACCCTTCTAGTTGTATCATGTTGAAATGTTACTCTAGGTTCCTGTTAGGGAATGCTATTTTGTTATACACTTTTCAAATTTTATATTCATGGTAAGATGCAATGGAAATTATAATTCTGATGGAATTTAGCATTGAAGGTGGTGAAAAGGATTCATCATAGTCAATTTCTTTATGCTATTTAAAACATTTTTCATCTAGTCAGACCTTATAGGTTTTCACGTGTCCTTCCATGTCCTGTTTATTCTTGAATACCCATTTTCAACAAATATGATTTACATCCACTAGATTATCTACCAAAATCCATACATGGATTTGGTACTTAGAATCCATTTCATAATTACAAACATATTGAAAGATTCCAACATGAAATCAAATTCATGATTCATGGTAGGAAATAGGATCATTAGTACCATCAAATAATAATCCATACACTCGGTAACTAGAAAACATTACCATTAGGGTCCTCTAAAATCACTTGTAGTTTTACAAAATAATTATGTCTCTGGAACAGTTTCTTCTTCCCTAGGTCTTTGTAGAATATAATCTCATACCCACTATTGTGTGCATTGATCCTCAACTTCATCAAATTTTTTATCAATCCCACTATCATATTTGTAAATTTTATCCATCTCATGGAGTATGGAATGTATTAACACTACAATATACTATCTGAGGGACCGTATAGGTAATACCACATTGTTTCTTTTGGGTATCCTTTAAAGAAACACTTTTTTACATGGGTTGAATGTTTAAAACCTAAAGGGGCCTTAACAAATGATTCACTTCCCCAGAAATATAATTTTCATAACATGGTTTTACTTCCACCCATAAATTTATATAGAATAAGATTTATCAATTTAGTTTGTACTTTATTTATTGTGTGATTCATTGGTTGGTATCCATATCTCTAAAAGGATAATAGAAGACTCACATGACTCATTATTGATCTCACAATGTTTAACAGGGTGTGTTTTCTCTACTCATATAAACTATTCCAAATAGCCTTGTAAGGAAGAGTGAAATAGGATAGGATCCCAAACTATCTTAACTAATAAAGAAGTATTGATTTAGATATTCTCAACCACAGTCTTAGTTGAGTATCTTAATTTTCCTACAAATCTGGATCACATATTAGTTCATGCAATACTTGAATTTATTAAAAGCATCCCACTTATCCATTATTATGTAAATATATTTAAATCTACTAAAATCATTAATAAAAGTAATAAAGTATTATTACCCACCCCTTTATTCAATAAAAAATTTTCCACACACATTGGTATGAACTAATTCAACAATCTCTTTAGCCACTTTACATTTCCCACTAAAAGGGGATTTGGTCATTTTTCATTTTAATCATGCATGACATAAACCAATTGGTTTTAGTTTGAAAGAATCTAAATATACTTATTTAGGTAATTTTTAAACCATTTATCATATATATGACATAGTTTATGATTCCAATGTTATGATTGGTATAAGTCAAGTGAACGAACTTCATTATTAATTCCCATTACATTATTCATGTAATCTAACATGTAAATAAAATTATGTAAATTTTTTGTACCATAAAAAAGTTTATATTTATAAAAAAACATTATTTAAAAATTTAAAAATGGATCAATCTGTATCTAGTCTGAATATAGAAATAATATTTTTTGTTAACTTAATGAACATAATAACAAACCTGTAAAACCAAGATCTTCCTGGTAGGCAATGTGAGGTGGTAGCCCCTAATAGGTTCCACAATAATTTTCTCTCTATTGGATGCTCATGTATATACCTCCCCTTAGCCATTTTTTATGAATCTTCACGCTTTATATATTTGAACACGTATATAATCACCACAATTTGTATCTATTATTTTTTATAAACATATAAACTACACATGATAACAATGAAACATGAACATTCCGCTTACTTCTTTGGCAGGTTCCAGTTTTTATTCTAAGGTCCCTTCTTGCCACATGAAAAATAAAATCCATCATATTCCCTTTCTTCCCCTTTGATCTAATCCTTCATAGAAGGACATAAAGAATCATCAATCTTAAATCTATTTTAATTCCCTTTCATTTTGTTCAACATAAGTATAGAAAGATTTTTCTAAATCAAATATTTTTATACCTGGAAAATGAGGATAGGAAGACCTGGAATATACATCATAAGGATGTTAATATTAAAATTAACAAAAAAACATGAAAATATTTGGGGAAGGGATTCAAAAATGAGATCGATGTCCAGTTATTTAGTGAATTTAAACCATGGAACCTCTAGGTGCTCAATGTTGAGAATAATAAAGACTATGTGAGGCCTAGATGGGGATTAATCTCTAAGCATATTATGAAAATAGATCCTTGTAAATATTAGTGTTATTCTATAGCTCTCTCATGGTAAAGACAATAGTTTTGATCAAGAATGTTATACAAATCCATTTTTTCATGAGACATTAGGAGTTCACTAGACAAGGATTAAAGAATCACACATTGATTATAGACCACATCATTCACAAGTATTTTTTCAAATAGAAAATCTTCACCACTCACTTCTTTAGTAGCTGGATTAGGTATTGAGAATTATAACATGTAATATATCCGTTGATGGTGTAAAACAACATGAAGGCATCTAAATAACTCATCAATGATACATCTAATAAGGATATTTTCTTCATCCAATTATGATGATAGGTATAGTGTGGATAAATAAATTTTAATTTTATTCTACCATTAAAATTGCATATTATTAGTACATTTCATGATTACTATTTTTTTGGAAATAATAAATTAATTGTTTTCCCACTATTTTATCAAGTCCAAATAGCCCTAATCATTGAACAAGGAATATATAGTTTCTAGGAAATTATAGTGGAAATGATCCATATTCCACTTAACAAAACCTCTAAAAGGGAAGTTCAAGCTATTTTCAAGATATTTAGGTAGGCAAGTCATTTCCAACTATGGCCTTGTAGCTCCTTGATCCCTTGAGTGGACTCGCCAATCCAGAAATCCATACTTGGGTTTTATCAACACATGAATCAAATAAACTCAATGTATAAAATGGGAAACCCATATTTATGTAAAATTTTTATGTTATCCTGAAACCTCCAAAAGAAAACCTTTTATAAATGAAATTGTCCCAACAAGGGTTAGCCCAATATATAGTTTTTTTGAGTTTTTTTCTATTCTATTTTATGAAAGTGTTAGTCCGACATAGTATTGCATTATAGAATTTTATTTTATTATGAATAAATTTTTTCTTATTTCATTCTTTACATGTCTTATTAATATTTAAGTGGATGTTTATGAAATTAATTGATATTGTTTATATAAAACATTTATGCATAATCATTTTTATTTAAATTCTATCTCTGTATATTAATTAATTTTTGTAACAAAAATCTTTCATCAATGCATATATTTTTAACACATTGGATCGAAAATAAATAAACAATTAAATAACATAATCATGGGCTTATGTCATTGAATATTTAATTACAATACATTAAATCAACCAATGTAATAGAGAAAATAACTCTTTTTTTCTAACATGTCATGCGCTTCAACATTCCACATGTCCACCTATGTATCCCCAAGTTGGCACATTTATGGTCTCATCTTGAAACATTAACACGTACCCGAAGATGCATCATTAATTACAAATATTTCTTATAGACATATGGGTGAGGGGATAAAAATATTGGTTAATTGGAATTACATAAATATCATTGGAAACAATGGTTTTAAAAATTAATTTTTAATGGGATGACACAAAGAACATCTTTTAACTTATTATTAAATAATTGAAAATATGTGCAAAAAAATTATATAAATAAATTTATACTCATATATAGGTCTTGTTCAAGCTTATGATCGATCATACTTGAAATGAGTACATAAAAAGTTAATGTCTAGAATTTATTTCATTTGTCATTATTTATAATTATGACGAATGCTCTTGTAATAATTATGTAATTAATTAATTAATTCCCTTTCAACTTAACGATCATCCAAACATAATTTTAGATTACGATGAATTTTTTATTCATGAAAAATAAATGGATGAACCATTAATGACATATTTATTATTGTTAATTAATTGATCATTTAAAATTTCTTTAAAACCATTATTAAGTTATGAAACCTACAATGGTATGATAATAATAAAAAATAAGGTTTTAATGATGTAATTATTCAAATTTATTGAAATTTTTATATTTTTCATTAGTGTGAGACTACATGTCATGTACGTCAAGATATATTCCTTATACCTAAGTTTTTGTGTAACCAAGTCACATATCCGTGGAATCTATGTGTTAAGTCAGTAAGACTATACAGAGTGTAAATTCTAGCTCCACACCCTATATCCGATTTCTGCTTGTGAGGTTTGCCTGGTCAGTAGGAAATATCAAATAAAAGAACTGTGTTTTTTTAGTTTCTCTATTTATCTTGATATAATGCCCGGGGTTATGCGACATGTGTTACCACCGCATGCGAGGAAACAAAGCATTACTAGAAAATGATTGGGCACTTCACAATGGATTTATCAGTCATTATTCATTTATTCTTAAATATATATGATTATAAAACACCCAATTAACATGAATAATATGTAGATAAATTATTAATTAAAACTTTATTAAATAATAAACAAAAATAAATGAAAATCCAACAATTATTACACAAAAAAATAGTCAAATAAATAATTATAATTTTAAACGTGACTGCTCTAATTCCACGTATTGGTTCTGGGTGCAGAGGAACCATTGAAGTGGAGGTACAAATAAAAACATTTCTGTTAATAATCATTGTCTGAAACCATGAGAAAGGATATTTCATGTAAAATTTGAAATAAATTTATTTTATATTAGAGAAATAGATACGCAAGATTAGGAACATTATTATTTCCTGCTTTTTAATCAACCAAAATTGACATTTTGGATTTCATTAACTGCACTTGCGAGGATACAATGGTAAAATCCCTCTAGTTCTGATTAACATGTGATCAAATGTTCTTCGAAAATCAACACTCATTCTCCATGTGCTAGCACAGTGAATCTAATCTCTTACATTGCTCGTTATTGATTGATTTATCATTAACATTCATGAAATTATTTCTTAGGATTCTCATTCATGATAAGGATAGATGAGGAGGAGTGGAGAGTGAATTAATAATGTAAAAATATTATTTATTCCCATATTTTGAATTGGTTTTGATTGCATTACACAATAGACATAACCCTCTATTTTTAGTGATGAAATTTTAGTTAATTATTTTAATTGGATAAATGACATTAAATATAATTATAATTACAAAATGAACCCCATTCCACATAATAATATTATTATTATAATTTTATGGTACCCCGACCTTCTATAAATGGATAAATAATATTTACCAACAAATAAATAATTATAATATCACCAGACATCGTACTTGTCCGTTCGAACTCCCTTTTCTTTTAGTGGACATCCAAATCACCATTTTATTCTATAAATAATAATGTGTTAAATAATCAATAAAATAATGAAATATAATTTATTCATAATTCGTTGAATAAATATTTTTTTATTTTATTTGTCTAATATAACATGAATAAAATTATTCCTTAGTAATGAAAATAATATATATTACATTAATTAAATTAAAATATCATCTAATCAAGACAAAAACCCACTTAATGTGGGACTATCTAGGAATATTTCTTCTTGTCATTAGGCAGCATTACTAAAGTCCATGATTAATATCTACCAATAGGCCAAGGCACACAGTTGAAAGAACTTAATTTCTCTATGACAACAACAACAACCAACACTCATTATAAAATAAAATCCATTTATAAAAATATATCAACAAGAAGGTGACATAATTGTGTCATAAATCTATATCCTTGATACATCACTCTTTGACTATTTGAAATAAATTAGTCATTAAACCTGACAATGGAATTTATGCCAATAGTTCTATTTTAATCAATGTTATGATATATCAATATCCATAAATATAAAAGGGAAAAATCCTTTCAAGACTTATCTATTAATTACATTTCATTCATTGTGAAACAAACAGAACATACATCTCGCCAAAATATCGTATGTCAGTTTTCATCATCCAATATATGTGTGTGAGTGGTGATATGTATTAATGAAAATATGAAATTCTAAGGACCATTACACATGCTCGAAGATAGTAATATCTGATGACACCAAAACATACCAAGTTCCTACTAGCAGGTGTATTCTACTAATCTATGATCATGGCGATTACAAATTTAAAACATCATGAGATGAAGCCCTATATTATTATGATTAATAGCACCTGACTATCTATATACTATGTTCCCCATCATAGTATGCTATAAAATGAAAAAACTATATTTTGAATTTTGTCATATCACTTCATGGTTCCTTCATTGTGGTGAACTACTATGAACTTAACAATGCGATAAATACTCTTAGAAATTATTACATTTTTTCACACATTAAAATGAATAGTATATCACAAGATGTTAAATTTAATTTTTAATACATCAAATATTTGTTTAATCAAACTAAAAATAGTTGTTTATAGGAAACCATCTCTAAATGTGAAGGTTAACATTTCATGGGTTTTCATGTTATTCACTAGAATAACATATTTCTTTTTTTTGGTTCCTTATTGAGTCTTTTGTGCTCATCCCACATTTTAAAATGGGTTTTTTTAGTTTTAATTATGGTTAAAGGAATGTATTAAGTGAGTTTGAATGTCATGGAGAATTCTCATGAAGATAAATCATGTGTTATTTTAAATGATTAGTTTTGTGAAAAAATAGATAATAATAAGAAGTATCCAATATATAAATATATATGTGGGATTGTTTTGTAATATTTCTGAATTATCACTCTAGAAATATAAACATAAAATATATTTCATATTTTATGAAAGGAAATTATAGTTTAATATCACTAAAATTAGTAATATTTTAATCCTTGCACTTATAGTTGGTATCAGAGCAAGGTGTTGGTAAATATATATATTAGAATAATTATAGGAGAATAAAAATTTAAATATTTTACCCAATGGTTGTTATAAAATGATGTTGAATTTTAATATTGCCATATTACATCCACGAAAATGTGTTTTTTAGAATTTTTTTAGAAAAACATGGAATCTGTAGTCTAAAGGTAATACGATTATGATATTTTCCAAACCAACAACCTGGGATGGTCATAATTAGAAGAAAATAGTTTTTTACTATGAAGGATTAGTTGAGACCGACTATAATTTTTTTACATCCAATCTAAGTAAAACCGGATATAAAAAATAGGAACATAACAATAGTATATCATTTTATGGGAAAACATCTAACTATATTAACTGTATCTTTATATCCATTTGTAACAGAATAATAGATCAATTACCTTGTGATAATTTATTATGTCATTTGGTGTTTAGAACATCAATTTGCATCCTTTTACATTTATAATTTTGAAGGTGAAGTTGATCGATAGGGGTATTTGGTTAAGAATACCAAATATATGGAGATAATATGAAGATTTCATGGAATTTGAAATAATTAAAAATGTCTTCCTTGAATAGTATTTCCAAAATTCTTTTAGACTTAGGATGGGGAAATAATTATTTAAAATAAAGAAAAATATTGAGGAATCTGTGGTTTCTTAAAATTAATGCAACACAATACTTGTCAAGTATGTATTATATTTTGTTCTTTGGATTGATAGGAATGTTAATATATTTTTATACACTTTGAAACCATTTATATATGATCATATTCTATATTTGAATTTAAATGGTTCAAAAAGGAAGTTCATTTTTATTTGAAATTTGTGATAGTGTATTTTAAATATTATATATATATAATAATATTAGTAAATGGTTATGGTGGTATTAATAAAAGAAGAAACTAGCCATGATGTTTGGAGAAAATCATCCAAAATGTTCAATGTATAGTAATAAACAATTCAATTTTTTTGTTGGTTTTAGAAATTTTAAACATTTTTACAAGTTTTTTCATATGGATGACATCTAAAATAAAAAGTGTTATAAATTACCCAATAATGTGACAAAAAATATTTAGAAAATTGTGTGTTTTTTAAATTATATCATATTTGGAAATTTTGAAAATGTGGGTCCCAAATTAGTTGCATAGTTTAGAAATCATGAATATTTTAAATAAAAGATTGTGGGAAAATCTCTTTCTATAACTAAAATAGAATTTGGGATTTCAAATGAAGAACTTATTTGTATGTTCTATGTTTATTATATTTTTTTTCATTACCCAATTTCAATCTTCATCTTATCATTCATTTATTTCAAATAAATTTTCATGTAAATTTTGAAAATCACCTAATATCATATGATAAAACGTTTGGTGAAATAATTATTTTGAACTATTAAAGAAAACAATTTTGTAGAAATATTCACATTGTTATTTGTGGAATGGCCTTTCTAAAATATCACATTAAACATCCAATTATAGATTTTTATATTATTTTCTGTATGGATTGGAATTTATTATATCTTGAAAAGAAAGACTAAAATGATAATATGGTTTTGAACAATGATTTCATACCATTCGTTATAAAAGATGATGATAAATAGTTTGGAAAAGAAAATGAAAATACTCTATCACATATTTTTAAATACAAAGAAACAATATAGATTATTTATTTCCCAAAATTGATTTAATATATAAATATTTTCCTCAGAAATGTAATGGTTATTTATAACTAAGATGTTTTTTTGACTTAATTCTTAGTTATACTCTAATTTCAAAATCCAAATATTAAATGAGACAAGAATTATATATTGATTTGAAAAATAAATTATATAATTTTTTAGATAAAAGATTTATTCCTTCAATTACTTCCCCATAAGGAAAAACTATTTTCGTTATTAAATATAAAAACTATTCCATGAGTGTTTGCATTGAAATTTGGGATTTGAATAAATTTTTTTTTAATAAAATGTATTCTTGTCCTCGTATCCTTGAGTTTTTTGATCAACTATTGGTAGCACTGTATTTTTACAACACTGATTTTAAGTTAAGGAACTATTAGTAGAATGTGGTGGTGAAATATATTCTGAATAATTTGTATTAATCAAGATACAATTATAATGTTTTTATAGTTATTTTCATTAATTTTCCTAATGGGTATATGTAGATATAAATATTATAAATATATTATTCGTTGAATATAGGAATATTTTTGTGGTTGTTTGTTTTGAAAAAATATTGGTGAATTCTAAAATTTATAAAGATCATCAAATACAACTAAGAATTGTTTTTCAAATACTAAATGAAAACAAACCATACTGAAATATCGTAAGTTTGATTTTTTATTGAAAACAATTTCATAACAATGATATATTATTTTAAACGGAGTCATAATTATTGGTCATGTTAAAAAGAATGTTTTTGAGGAATGGAAAATAATAAAGAAATATCATAGATTTTTTAGTTTTCTTTGTTTAGATGTTTACAACCCATGGTTTGTTGAAAACCATGCTCAGTTTTCTATCCCATTAAATGAGATGACTGAAATCTGGGTGAAATTATATGTTGACTGTTCTTAGGAACCAAAAATAATATTTGTTAAATCTCTAGTTTGGGCCTTGTCTAAAATAAATAGTGATTTTTTGCAATTATGTGATGCTTCATCGAAGGGAAATTGCTATGTTCTAATGTATAATGAATTTGTAATATCTTGTGCTTCAAAAGAGTTGAAACCCTATGAGTTAAATTATGTGACACCTGATGAGTAATTAGTCAATTTTTTGGAAAAATTTAAAGAATCGTTTATATGGAGACATGTTATAAAAATATACTTATTAGAAATTATTTCATTTTATATTCACAAAGAAAGAGTTGAACATGAGAAAAAGAATTTGGTCGAAACAGATCATCAATTATTATTCATGATTCTGTATCATCAAGGAAATTAAAACAAGTAGCTGCTAACTTGAATCTGAAAAATAATTCTACATTAACCATGTTACATTTGGAAATTACCCTTTGGGTTATTATGGGGTGAATTATTTCATCCAAATTATGGTTTTAGAAATTTTCTTTATTTTTTTGTTTTAATTAAGTCAACTTTGACAGAAATAAATATTCTAGCTCAAAAGGAACACAATGGGTCCCATGAAAAGGTGGAATTAATAAGGAAGTGTATTATTACTAAATTTTATATTGTAAAATTTAACAACTTAATATTTTATGATATGTAGCTTCTAAAATACAATTACATATTTACATAACCATTGTTATTGTTATGTGACTATTAAAAATATTAATTTGGAAATTATATTAATAACCATACCTATGAATGTATAACTAAAATTTTAATATATTATAAATTAAAATGTGATATATTTATTTCATTTAATAAGTAAATAAATGTTTTTAAAGTGATAAATTAAGTGTTTGTATTTATCTGTAAAATGTTAATGTTTATTTGTAATTTTTTTGTTAATATAATCGTTTTAAATAAAATTATATTTTCATAAAATATATTTATAAATTAATTTTTTTGTGACTATAATACATTTTTAGGACACCTTAATTAATTTTTCAAAGTGTCATAAAAAATATTTAAAATTTTAAAAGAGGTGTTTTTTAATAAATGATGATTGGATTTGAAAATAATATTTCTTATATTTAGATAACTGTTTTCAGAAAATGGAGAAAACATTTTAAATATAAACTTATAAAAAAGGGTTAGCATTATATTTTGGGTTATTTCTTTAACAGTTTAATTTTTAGTGAATAGTGAAACCCAATAAATTATCATATTTAAAATTATTAGACAAATTACTGAATTATTTAGTAATCGGTTATATAGTTTCCCATTAATTAAAAAACACATTAATTATTTACTAAAAATAGTCACATTAATCAAATCTATTGATATTTTTTAGCCAAAATAATTAATAAGTGGATAAAATAAAATAACCACCCCTCTCCTTCACAATAAATACCACCTACCACTACCCATTCTCCAAATACATTATAAGACTATAGAATTCGTATATTTGACTTAATTCCTATCCCAATCCATTTTCCCACATTATTTACTTATGTCTCCCACAAAAAGATAATTTCTATGTTCTTTAAGGAGGTTCTGAAGGAGACAACCCACTATTTGTAAAACCCTCCCTCTTTCTCTTTTAATTTCATTTATTTTCACATCCTTCACTCACCTCTCCAATCCAAAGTGGAATAATAATTCACATATCATTGTTATATTGTAATATTATTATGTAAATGAAATATCCATCATCCAGCATCTTCTCTTTACCTTTTATTCTTAAAATTAAAACATCATTCGTGAGGTGTCGATTCATGGGATTCAGGGATAAGAGTTTTCAGTTTTTTTACCAATATAAAACATAGTAAAAAACCATTTTTATGGAATAAAAATATTTTAATATGTGTATTATATGTTTTTTAATGTTCTTTAACCCTTATATAAAAACTATACTAAATAAAATGATACGAGTTTATGATGGTCGTAAAAACTATCATAATAAATTAAGACATTTTCATCAAGATATTATCTAATGAATCTTCCTCAAACAATAAAAATTATTGTTTATGATATCAGATTAACATATTTGTTCACTAATACTAAATAATATCACTTCATAATAATTTATTCCCATTTTAAAGTAACTCCATTAATTATACTCAATGGAACCGTCTATAGAACCACAAAATGAACACTCCTCGAGCAACAAAATTAAAAATTATAAGCCATGATAATGGATATAAATGATCTAAATAAAATTATACTAAACAAAATATATGTTTAATAGGTTATAAATTAAGTAATTAGTAATTTATTATTATTATTTCATATATTAGACACAAGAAAAGAACACCTACGGACATAGGGTAAGAAATTTGTTATCTCACTTTTATTTCTGTGAGATATTCCTTATTCACCACTTATTTATTATGTGTATAAATTTTATTATTAAAAATTTATATTTGAAATAATGAATACATTAATATTTATTTTATTCAACATTTTATTTTATGATTATTAATTTTATAGGTAATACTATTCTATTGATTACAATGTAGTTAGGAATTCATTCTATACCTCTATTTTTTTCTTTAAGAAACATTTTCATTCCCATTAAAATAATAAAATTATGATTTATTTTTATATATTACTTAAAAAATATGTTTATTTTTTTCGAAGTTATGTATCCAAATCAATTCATCAGTATTTTATGGTAATTACTTGGTTTTGAAAAATTCTATTCTCAATTCATCTTGATAAGAAAGCCGA
Organism: Viscum album; assembly: GCA_963277665.1. NCBI lineage: Eukaryota > Viridiplantae > Streptophyta > Magnoliopsida > Santalales > Viscaceae > Viscum > Viscum album. The sequence continues at coordinate 1,928,879,210 of OY728133.1, forward strand.
TTAAAGGGAGGGACCCAATTTTCCTACCCATTTTCAAGTACACTCTAAAATATATTTTAATCTGAAATTATTTTTGAGAATCAACAATTTTATCATGAAAAAATATATTAGAGAATTTTTGGTTTCATGGAATAAATTATTTGATTTTCTTCTTTGTGGACTGATTAATTTTTTCCATTAAATCACACTAATATGGCATATCTAAAAAGTTTAATAAAAATCTTTCTAAGTGTTTTCAATCCTGTTAGAAGTAATTTATCCTGATAGATGACTATGAATCCATTAAATCCATTTTTTCTTGGATATTCTTATTTTCTACAATGAATACTATTATTACATGATGTTTTTACCTTGAATGTTATTTGATTAACTAGGAAAAAACTATCTATTTCTCTATCTTTTATTTAATTCATATATTTTATGACAATGTACTTTATTTATTTATTAAATTTATATATGTGTAATGTTCTAGGCTAGTATGACACAAGTTAGGTACTTTTTAATGAAATACATATAGGTTGGGGACTGGTTATTGCAAGACCCACAATGAATCACTAGTCTCATAAAATAAAATCAGTTAGAGAAAAACCCTTCATATTTTTTTCTAATAAGAATTAGATTAGTTTCTACAAAAAATATAAAATATATATAGAATGGTATTAATAGTACAATGGTTTAGGTTCTAGATACATTACATCTAATAATAAATTATTTCCTCCATTTTGAACCTAGTTATTATTATTTTGAAGATTTTCACTATGAAAAATATATAAAGATACTTTTTAATTTAATATTTATCTATTATCATGTGTTTTATAGTTATTCACAATTAGTTTTTGATGATAATTATTTTTTGAGGTTATCTTACACTGTATCTGACCCTTACTGAGCATTTTATCTCACCGTATAACTTGTTACTCTTCCCATAGTTATGAAGATAAAATCACTAAATACATGTCAAGGAGGATGTTTATTTACATTTTTATATTATATGGTTAATTTGAAATGTAATAATGGAACCAATTATTTGTAGAGATCTTCAGGACTACAATACTAGTCGATCCTTGGTGATGTGTTCTCCAATACATATGACATTATAATAAATTAACCATTGATGATGGGATACTAGGTTCGGGGTTGTTATAATTGGAGTTAGTGAATGTTTATAAACAACATTAGGAATATTATTTAGGGAACATTACTATAAGATTTATTTTTAGGATAAATATTGAAGAAATGACTAAAAAACCATCGTTATGATATTTTCCATCCATATATTTTTTCAATTTATTTATTGTATTTAACTATTTTTTAGAGTGTTTATTACATTTTATAAAAATATGACTTAATATTGTGTTCGTCATCATTTATCAATGGAATGTATAAAAAAGAATGGGATCCTCACCAATTCACATGTCCCTAAAAGTAAGAAGAATCGTATTTTTTATTATCTTATTCCAATATTTCCAAGGGAACTAGTCTCCCAAACATTCGCATCATATGAGTACATATAATCATAAGCTAACGAGACATTGAAATAATAGTTTATGTATTATTGTATCAATGGGAAGCACAAGAACACGATAATATCTAGGAGAATGATGGATAAAGGGAAAAAGATAGATAATTATTTCATGAATTTACCCACATGGGAAAATTGTGGGAAAAATACTACGGTACTTGCTTAAATTATATAAGAGTTTTTAAATATAATAGATAAATATGCCTCAATTCAAGTGCTTTCATGGTTAATGAAAAGGTTTTTAATGAACAATTTTTTAACAGTATGGGAATGGGACACTAAGAAAATTGATATCACAAGAGACAAATAATATACCCCAAAACATTAGAATGGATAATGGTAAAGCTTATGTGACTTACACAGATGAATATGAATGATTAATATTCATGTGATTTGGTTGATGGATTTTTTATATGAGCATAATGCTGTAGTTATAGGACTCTTGCTGTGTATATGGATTCTAATGAAATAGTTCTTATTTAAGAAATTAGAATCATGTGATGAATAACACTAGTAATAAATAGAAGTAATTATATTGTAAGAGAATATTCTTGAAAAAACATTACATGGGAAATATAAACTGAAATATATTCTTGAGGTTATTATAAAAACAGATAGATGATTATGTAATGGTATTGGTGAACATGAAGGGGTTTTTTGTCATGCTTAAATTATTAAAAATCTGTATTGAAGGAATATATTCAAAAATCTATGATTTTACTCTTGGAAGCATGTGAGTTTAATAAATGTTTAAAGTAGGTTAAGGTATTCATATATTTAATATGTTAAAATAATAGCTACATTATATGGGTAAATCTTATATTAAGATGATTTTGTAAATTCAGTGACCATCCCTCTAAATTTTTTGTCTTTGAATTTTGATAAAAATATTTAGGATAAGTCATATGTTTCACTACTTATGGGAAGGATTTAGGGTACAATTGATTATGATAAATGAGTGGTTTTTTATATTGGATATCGTATTCTAGCCATTTTAGATTCAATAAATATATAAATTAGGAAGGAATAAATTATTGTTTTTATTATTCATAAAATTTCTTTAGGCATAAAAATTTTGCTTGAATATCAATCTCTAGATTTAAGAAATTATGTGGAGATAGATTAAAACACAACCAAAGGATAAAATTTTGACATGGAAATTTATCATGTGTGTTAATTTTCCCAAGGGCATCTCTTGTTATTATAATAAACCCTTAACTCACAGAATAGTATTGCGACACAAAAAAAGTATTTTTTTTATTTTTTACCAAGAAATCAACAGTGTTTTAATTGATAAAAAATTAATGGTTTTATGATGGTTAAATTTATAATGACCATGTTATCTATCCCTCTTCATCATATTTTGATACTAATATTTTTTTCTATTCCCATGTTTCAACATCCCACTAATTTTATCATATAGGGAATCCTATTTTTGAGGTGACCATAACATTATCCTTTCCCTCAATTCAATAGGATGATTTATTAACCATGATTATGATGTATGATTTCCAAAAATTTATTTTAAAATGAAAATTACATGACTACCGATAACAAGTTTAAATTATGAGTAAAATTGTTATTGAATTATAGGATATTATTACACCCAAATATTTTATGGTATGTTTATTATTAAATCAAATTAATTTATTCAACTGCTTACAACTTAAAAGAATTATGATAAACTATTAAATACTTACATGACCTTTGGAATAGTAGTGTAACTATTAGGAATTATAATTTAGACATTTAAATAATAATTATACCTATGAATGTATAATTATTATTTAGGTATTGGATAACGAAAATGTTATACATTTATATCATAGAATAAGAAAATGATTTTTTTATATGATGAATTAAATATTGGGTTTTTTTGGAAAATGTAAATGTTTATTACGGATTTTATAATTAGTATAAAATTTTAAAAGAATATTTATTTTTATAAAGTAGATTAAAAAATTAATATTTCATTTTATTATGATTTTTTGATAATTATAAAATACAGTAATTAATGATTCGAAGTGTCATAAAACCAGTTATAATTTTAGAATCATTATTTTTGAAATAAATAATAATTGTATTTAAAAATTGAATTACACATATATAGATAATTTTTAATAAAACCAAGTACACCTTTAAAATCTAGACATTAAATAATGGTTATGGTGATGTTTTGGGATATTTTTTAAAACAGTTGGGTTTTTATGAATAGTGTCACAAGGTAATTTATGGTATTCAACATTATAAGAAAAATACAAGAATTGTTTAGTAATTTAATCTCTAAGAACCCATTATTTATAACATACATTCACTTTTTATAGTACATATTCACAATAATGAACACTATTGATAGTTTTAAGCAATAATAATAAGCAAATGAACAATATAATAAAAAACAACCCTTTGATCCACAATATATACCACCCACACCACCCATTCTCTACACATAGTATAAGCATTGAATATTACTAATATTCTACCTAGTTCCTATCAAAATCCTATTCCCCACGTTCTCATCATTCTAGCATCACAAAAATACAATATTTGAGTTTTTAAGGAGGTTCTCAAGGAAATGACACTAAGGTAGTTAAAACCTCCCTCTTTCTCTGTTAATTTAATTTAATTTTTTACCCTTCAGGAAACATCTATATCCAAAGTTGTATGATAAATTCATTATCTTACATGTATTGGAATGTAATCATATTAACTGAATGTCAATAATCATGTATCTTATACTCTCATATTCATGAAAAATTTACAACATAATTTGTTGGGTTTCATTTCATTGTCTTCGTGGATGGTGAGGTTTCATTTTTCATTACCACATACATGAATGGACATAAATCCATTTTCATGGTCAAAGTAGATAATAAAAAGTATATTAAAACATATTTAATTTCATTTAAGAATTATATAAAAATAAAATAAAATAAAATGATACTGGTGTTTGAAGGTCCAAAAAAACCACCAAATTAAATGAAGATATTTTGATCATCATTTAATCAAATTAATAATCCAAACAACAAATGAAAATAAAATATTAGATAATCGTAACTCTTGAGATTTAATTAATAGTATATAATATATATTATAGATAAGTTAATCCCAATTTAAACTAAATCCCATTTTTATACACAAGGGAACCATCCACAAAATTGTGTTACAAACGCTCCATGAACAGCAAAATTTTTCATTATAACTCATTAGAATTGAAATAAATAAAATTAATATAATTATTATCAATAAAATATATTATCAATATTTTATTAATTAAATAATTAATGTATAAAATTATATTATACAAGACATTAATTACAAATGAAAGTTTCTTTTAGACATATGGTAAGGGGTTTTCCATCTCAATTTTATTTCTATGAGATATTTTGTATTCACCACTCATTTCTTACGTGTGGGTTATTTTAAGGAAACTTTTATATATCATCCCATGAATACTATTATATTTATAGTATTTAATGTTTCATTTTATGATTATTAATTTTACAGGGTATTTTATTTTATTAATTACAATGAGGTATGTAATTTTTTTCAAACCACTATTTTTACCTTCAACTTATATTTTCTCTCTCCTTAAACCAATGAATTTATTATTATTTTTATATTAGTTTTAAATTATATTTATATAATTAAAAATTAGGTATCTATATCAATTTATTCTTATTTTATGGGAGTTACATGTTTTTCAAAGGTTCCCTTATCAATTTATCACAATAAGAAAACCCAATTAAAAGTTGTTTTCGGATTTCTGAACCATTTTAAAGTACACACCATAAAATATTTCAATCAATAATTATTTTTCATAAATAAGTTATTTTTTCTCTTAAAAAATATCTATGTTAATTATTATTGTATGAAATAAATTATTCTGGTTTACTATTTATAGACTATAATATTTTCCTTTAAACTACACTATGGTGCCTCATTCCTAATGTTTCTTATACACTTTATTTACATGTTTTCAGTTCAGTTGGATATAATTTTTCATGATCTATGATTATTACACTTTTTGAATCCATTTTTTCAAGGATATTATAAATTTAAAATATGTATATCATTTTAAAATATGGAGTTTTACTTGATAATTATTTGATTAACAAGTTACATAAGGATAATTAGGAATCTTATATAAAATACAGTTATTTCATGATAAGGAACATTATTTATTAATTACAATAATATATGAGGAAAGATATTTATAGGTACGACATGAGTTGGGGGACTTTTAAATCAATCCCTACTGGTTGGGTCTGGTTAATTCATGATGCTCGATGCATCATAAGTCTTATGGAATGAAATCAGTTGGCCAAAAATCCTTCACATTTTTTCCCAGCAGAATCAGAAGGGTTTATACCCATAGACATAAAAGTTCTTGTGAATTGTTTTTGAAATTTAATAGTTCATGTTCCAGATACATGACATCTAATAACCAAGATTTTAGTACATTATGAATTTATTTTTTATTATCTTAAGGATTTTTACTAGGAAAAAATATAGATGCATTTTTATTATCAATTTACTGATTGAAATTTTCATTTTAGTTATTTAAATTTACATTATTATTATAATTATTGAACCAACCTATCTTCTTCTCCACATGATCTCACCATGTTTCTGTTTTCCCATGTCATGAAGTGATATCCTTGAATAATATTCATGGAGAAGTTTTGTTTCATTATTGCGTCCTATTTTTTATTTTCAATGTAATAAGGGAACTGTGTGTGTTACTAGATCATCATGACTACTAATCTGGATGATAGGTAAGGAGGTTATCTATATTATCTATTTCATTGAAATAAACTAATCAATGACTCTGAGCTACTATAGCCAGAGTTGTTATTGTCAAGAACGTTAGTTGGGATTTTGAATGAGATTATAAGATCTTGGTGGTTCGTATATAATGAAAAAAATTTGTTTGAACCTCATATTTACATATTTTCTATTTATCTTAGATGAACATAGATGTAAAGAGACCACTAGGTGTATAACTTTTGGGATGAAATGAAATTAGATATTGATGACTTCAGAATGAAATGTTGAACTTTTAGATATTATAAATAAGAATGAAAATTAATGAAATGTATACTCAAGACATTTCCAATACTAGAGTGAAAATGGGATAATATATCAATATAATTTTTATGGGATTTCGCTAGATTAATCGTGGTAAAAATCAAATTTGGTTTATTTTCTATTGACTAAATAAATTTATATATTACCTACCATTTTGAGTTATAATGAACATGGATAAACATTATCAATTCTATCTCAAGTAGAAAATCAAGTTACATGGTGATCCCAACACCATAATATCTTACTATAACCCAAAGGAAACATCAACGTTTTTGATAAGACTATAGATGTAATTGGGTACTAAAATAAATTTTTGAATAAATTTTCATCACCAATATAATAGATTGACTGAAAGAATATTTTAGACCATGGAATACCAAATTCATTATTATTCAATGGATTTTAAGGGAAATTTGTATCAAAATATTCTTTTGTTTTAGTTTTCCTATAATATCCATTTTAATTCTAATATATAGAAGGGGAATTTTGTGGAATTATATGGAATGATATTTTAGACTCCATATATATGGGAAGGCAAAAGAGAAATTAACATACATGGATAATATTTGGTAGAGGAAATTATTGAGTATGTGAAAATAATTCCTCAATAAATGAGAACAGAACATGTCAAGAAAAACCATATGTTTTTAACCTATGAAAGGAAAATTATTTCATCTTAGGTGGTCATAATATTTTCAAATTAACTCCATTGAAAAGATTAATATGTTATGGTAGATTTGGGATGTTATATTTATATTTCACATGACAATATAATATCCAAAAGAAATTTGTATTAGATTCACAACAAGTGGGTTTACCTTTGAGTTTATCTAATGTGTAACACCCTAATATTTCATTGTTCATTATTTTTTCAAAGTAATTTAATAAATTGTGCTACAGGCCACATCGAGTTCTAGTGCACCACAACTTACGAAAATAGTCGTTCCAAAGAGTTTATGAATATTATTAACTGAATTTGGAATTTTAAATATTATATATATTTTTAACATCCATATTATGTATTTCTTATATAAAATATATGAAAAAAGTTCATTTTTGTCAGATAAAATAAGTATTTTTTAAGAAATGTAATTTTACCACCATTTTATGGAAAACTATTTTTAAATATAATATTTTATACATTTATATATTCAATTTTATAAAATAAACTTCTTCTTTAGAATAGGGACATAAATATTTGGTTTCAATAAATGTTTTGTGTTTTTCTGATGACTTTCATATTTGTGTGAATAATAAAAAATACTAATTTTTAATTGAAAATATTTTTTTAATCCAAATAATATATGGTGTTAAATTTTCAATTTTAATGGGTTGTAAGTACAATTATATTATATTTTTATCATTTAATACTATGTTATTCATTATATGAAATTTCACATTTAAATTTGACATAAACACATGTCAACAATTTGATAATTTTTACATTTTTAAAAACCCACTTTTTAGTTTTGAAAATGTGAATAAATTTTAAATTAATAAATTAAACATCAATGTTTTTAATTTGGTAAAATGGAAATAATTTTTTAATTCAGAATATCAAAATTATCTTAGGGTAAAATAATGGTATTTTTCTAAAATTTTTAATTTTTGATGATTTGTGAAAAACACTATGTTTTTATTTAAAATTGTCTTCTTATTTAAATATTTATTTACTTTATTTAAATTAATTTTATCTCAAAATTTATATATAATACCTATATATATTCAATGTAATTCATTAGAGTCATTTTATTATGAAATTAGATGTATAAAAAATTATTGAACTTTTCTAAAAAAACTACCCACCTTCTTGGAGCATTTAAAAATTTGAATAACACATAATTCTACATCTTATATAAATTGAATTTCAAAAATCCGAGAGACATGGTTGGCATTAGTAATTAAAATTTTGATCAATAAGATTAAAATAATTTTTGAAGAATAGTAACTTTTGACTTTTTTTTACCATGGTAAAAATTAAATAGGGTAATTAAGGGAAAAATGACATTGTAATTACCCTAACAAATGTCATAATTATATTTTATAAGTGTAATTCGACTAAAAATAATCATAGGATTAAAATATGATTCTCTTTGATCCACGTGGATTAGATTAGTACAATTATTATTTTTTTATTTATGGATGAATTAAAAGTGTTAAATTCAATTTTCATTAATTAAACCATTTTTAATATTGTGTTATACATAAGGTAAATTAGTCTATAAATATTCATTAAAAAGATAAAAATAATTCTTACATAATTGTTTTTTAATTATAATTATTTGACATTAAATACTTTAATTTATTTATGACCCAATATTGATGCAGTAATTATCTTATTAATGAAAGAATCAAATAAATTTTATTATAAATTGTATAATAAATATAAATTCAAATTTTTTTGACATACATGAATTTTATAGATGGATATGACATGTTAGGGTTTTTTAAATTAATTTTTTCCAAGTAATTATTCTATTATTACTTTCACAAAAAAACAAAATACCAATTATTTTCAAAATTGAAATTAATGAGTTTTCAAAAAAAATACTATATCATTAAATTTTATAACAGTCCAAAAATTATATGGTTTGGAAAAAGAACTATTATAATGATATATATGTGATTAATGAACCACTTGGGGTTCTCTGGGAATTTTATTGTTTGTTTATTAACCATAAATTATAAAAATACAAGGAGATATGGAAAATGTTAAGCTATTTAACTAAAAGATAAATCTAAAATATAAGGTTAATAGAGTTATCTAAATTTGTCTAAAACATACTGGTTGAGATTATTTCGATCCATAATCACCAAAGGCTCAAAATAAATTAATTTTGTTCTATTAGAAACTGAATATGATTGTATAATAAAATAATATTTCAAAAGCTTCCTAAAGTGACCCTTGCCTCTCTTATAAAATTCCACTTCTCCTTCTCTAAAAATCACACCTCCAATGCCAATTAGATCAGCCAATCCCGGCCGAAATATCCTCCCAACATCCCTAAAATCAACGAATATTCCTTACTTTAATCTTAACGTCATCCAATGGATCCATTTTCATCAATAAAAAATGTAACACTTAAAGAAGATGTAATAATTTCAACACACTCTTAAAAGTTCTTTTCTTATTCCACATCCTCTTTAATTGTTGATTCCATACAAAAATAATAACTCCACCACCTATTATATAATTTAATGTTATTATAAATATGGTAAAACCATATTTTTTATTCTATCAATCTTATTAATATCAAATTCAATATACGTGTGTACGAAAGACTTACCGTCTCCATGCTGTGGTATAGTTTGGTATTCCAACACATAATAATTTGGATTGTTATAATAATGAGTTCAACTGATGTAGATAATAAATATAACATGTTAATAATTCTTTATATATGACATACTACCTAATTATATACAATTTCATCATCAATACAATTATATCATCGCTCATTCGTATGTACGGATTACCGTCTCCCAAACCCGATGAGATTCATTTCCTCATTCACCATTCAATGATGATTATAAAAATATATATTTTTAATAAGGATGCAATATATGAAATAATAATTCTATTGAATATATATATATACACACACTTACATATATCTTAATCACTTACTTCCATTCAATATGATATGAAAATGGAAACATTGTTTATGTGTACGTACGTCCTACCGTCTCAATAAAAGGTTCCTTGCATTTCATATATCTATCTATTATAAATATTTATATTCTAAATATATAAGATATATAAATCAAGGTTTATATTCTGGTTTTATTTAAATCTTTATCTAAATGATACGATCAAAAAATAACAAGTTGAAACACATACGATAAAGAAAGTGATTATTACACGAAATGTTAATTTAACATGGAAATAATTATTAAATGGGTTGTATAAAGGAATAAATGAATCATGTATGATATAATAAATATTAATTTTGTTTAGTTATAATTTAATAACCTATTATGGTCATTATACAACAGGTTAAACATACCCTCGACCAAAGTAAAGTGCAAGGTAAGGGTTAATTTCACAATCTCTTTATTATCCGAGGCTGTTTTTATGAAAGAATATACTAGGAAATATTTATTATCCATGTCCATGTTTCATAAAATATTTTTCTAATGGATTCATTTTAAGGGAATTATTTATTCTAAAAAACCCTTTTAAATGTTTTAAGGATTTATTACTCTAATCCTTTCTCCATAATGTCCATTTTTTCCAAATGGTTTAAAAGATATATTTATATGGACATGAATGTTTTAAAATGTTAATTCATTTCAAAAGTTTCAATGTAGTATGGGTCACTTTGATTAAATACTATATATTAAATTAATTACATTAAAAATTAATTTAATTTTGAATTATTTCATAAAAAAGTGATATTTCCATCAAAGATTATTACTAATCATTTTCAACGATACCAACCTCCATTATGTGATACCATTCATGATCAAGGTTGATTTATTATGATACAAATCATCTATATTGTATTGAAGGTTTTGTGATATATTTTAATATGGATGTCTTATTTTTTTACCATTCATGTTTTGGTTTAAAGTATTGACATTTGTTTTCTAGTTATAATTTGAATTTTTAGGTCATATTTCAGTATTTTCACATGAGGAATGTATTTGGATTTGTAATTGATGGTTGGAGATCTCTATAGCTCCTCAATGCATTAGTAGCTCTCATGAGACAATTAGACGTTGAATTGGTCGAGGCCTTTCCCAATTTGATATATAAGGTTTTGGAGAAGGTCTTAATTATTTTTTGACGTCTTGGCTGAGGCCTTGACAAAATGTTTCATAATGTCTAGAGTTATACTTTCCCTCATTATGAAAATAATAATAATGGTTCATGAGGTTATTCGACTAGTAGAATACCCATGACAATATTTTGTTATGGCATTATTTTCTCATCTCATATTTCCTCTAAAAAGTGATCATGTTTATTATTTTCAAAGTTATGGGTTTTCAATTATTCACCATGCCTATTGTTTATGATATCTTCCACTAAATTAGTTTCCCTTACTGAGCATCTAATCTCACCACTTTCTTATATTTCAATATCCCATGATTTTCATGAATTGTATTATGACCGATATACAAGGTTAATCTAAAAGGGAATAATGGTTTTCTCAAATAACTATCTATGCTATATTTTATGTTTAAATTTGTAATGTGAAGTTGATGTATGTAATATATTTCCAAGACTTCTAAAATGATCAGTCTTTTTGGACAATATTTCCTTGTATCATGCTAATGCATTAAAATAATGCACAGACTCTTGGTAGCGGTGGTCAGGGAATTACAGTTGGTATCAAAGGATGTTCAGAAACAACCTTGGAAATAGATTTAGATAAACACTAATTAGAGAACATTACCATAATATAGACTTTGAGTATTAGTAAAAAATAAATTTCTAGAATTTTGGTAATGTAGATATTTTTGGTATTTTTCAAACAATATATCCCTATATGGATATGAGCAGGTAGATGTGGATCTATCCTAGAAGTACCTTGGAGTGAAAACTCCAACAAAGAGTTTCGGGCTAGTCTTGTGGTATTCTGGAAAATGACAATGGTTCTTGCGGCACTCTTGTTTACGACACTTTCGAGGGACATGCTCAGAATAAAGCACATTTTCATTACAAGACATTATGAATGATTTAGGAGTCAATACTTCCTCAAAGATAACATTTAATGATAATATATTATTTTCATAATATTTTAAATTTACGTTTGGTATTTTACAATTTTGGAATTATGCATTGTGATTCATAAGCTTACCTAGTGTATGCCATTTTTTAAAAATGGAAGACATTATATGGAATGAGAACTCCAGCAATACCCATGATCCAAACAATAAGAAGGATCATATATTCCATGGTATGTAGCCAACATTTAAAAATGAAATAGTCTCCCATGTATTATCATCATAAGAATAAATTGTATCATGTGCTAATAAGATAAGTAAAGAAACCTATGAGTCATATGGATTTAAAGGAAAACTAGAGAATAAAAGGATGGAAGAGAGAAATATCGATAAAGGGAAGAGGGGAAAGAAGGATGTTCATATATGTGATAACTATAGAAAGAATAACCTTGGTAACTACCTAAATGGAATGGGTGTTTTTCATAAGTGTGGTGAGAAATAACACCATGTACGTGATTGCAAGGGTATGAAAAAGATTTCAAATGTAAAATTCTTCATCTATAAGGAGTTAGGACACTATGCAAATAAATATCTCAAACATTAGAGTATACCGTAAATGATGTTGTTGGATAATAATCATGTTATGATATTACAACAGATTAAGTGTAATGACTAGTTTTCTTATGTTGATATTAAATAATTATGTCATTTGAGTTATGTATCAATGATGTACTGGTTATAATAATTATGATGAATATAAGGACTTTGTTGTAGTACTATTTCATTAAGGACATGAGATTGTGTGGAACCATGAAAAATGACTCAATTATGGGTTATATATTTTGAAAAATATTCGATTGATAGAAATATAATCCATAATATGGTTTTGATATTGAGGTAGTGATTTTGGAATAATATATGATTGATTTTAAAAAATTATATTGGAGATTCTTGAATACCTTGAAACTGATTAAGGATTCTTATATTCCATCATTGTTGTAGTTTAAAATATTTCTGGATAGAAGTATTATATCTAGTATTTTATAAGGAATAAGGGAGCATGAATGTAATCATTAAAGATTTATAGTAATTCAGGGTGTTACAATGTTTTAAAAGAATACATGATGAAGGTTTTTACATGTTATTAGGTGGGGAAAAGGTTCATCATTGTGTTTACCTTCCTTATAAATTTTGGACTGTGAGTTTGGACCGAATTATTTTAGATAATTATAATGGTTGGAATCAATTTATTTTTTACATTGGATAATATTTTTAATGCTAAATCTTTTATTGTGATTATTTTTGGATTGTCATAAAAAGGACATCCCATAGGTTGAGAAACATCCCGTCGTGTATGACAAGGCCGCAAGACATTAACCTGAAAGCAAAGTGTGACAAGGATGCATCACATACCACTAGACTACATGATTTACTAGTGTGTATTATTTAGTTTTTAAATGGTCTAAACTATTAATTATAAATTCGTTTTTTTGTAACCCTATAAAATTAGATAAATAGAATATTTTTGAATTCTATAATCCTTTGGTGTGAAAATTGAGTTTGTGGTAGGATTTATTTAATGGATGAAACTCTACTTATCAAGTATATTTTTTCCCTATTATTCTACGAATAAATTAATTCTTAAACTTTAGGAAAGGTGTATTAAAACAAAAATTGTGTTATCCTAAAACCTTCTGTTTGTTTGAACCGATAATATTTTAAATCATTATAGATTGATGGCTTTGAGGCCCTCAATTTTGAACTTCTTTTTTATTTATGACCACAATCACTCCCTATAAATTTTTATGTTTTTCCTTCTATTATGTGTTTATAATTCCCACCTATGTTCTACCATTCAAGATCATAATTTAGTGTGACTTTTTCATTTCCATTTCCCTCTTATTAAGACTAAATTTTATTTACCCAATTTTTGATGTGTGACTTCCACATACATATTTTTCTATTTTTAACATTTTATTTCCAAAGAACAATTTCAATTTTTTTGGATACAATTTATTTAAGGAGTTGAGAATGTAACAACACAAGATTTTATAGTATGTTATTTTCTCAAAGTAATTTAATTACTTACGCTACACGCAACACCGAGTTCAAGCACACCACGACTTACTAAACTAGCAAATCAAAATTGTTTATGATTAATATTAACTGAATTTTGAATTTTATATATTCCATATAATTTTGTCAACCATATATTTTATTTCTTAGACATAATATATTGACAAATTCATATTTTCAGATAAATGAATTATTTTTCCGAAAATGAAATTTTACCACCTTTTAAAGGTCAACCCCTTTTAAATACAATATTTGACACTTTCATATATTCAATTTGACAAAATGAACTTCTTCTTGAGAATCGAGACATATATATATATATAGTTTTCATAAATTTTTGATGTTTTTATAATAACTTTCATATTTGGGAGAATATTGAAAAATATTGAATTTTAAATGAAAAAACATTTTTAATCAAAATAATTTATAGCGTTAAATTATACGTTTGAATGGTTTGGATGTTTAATTATACTATATTTTTATCATTTAATAAAATGTATGTTATTATATGTAATTTCACATTTAAATTTCACATAAACAAAAGTTAATCTTTTGAATTTTTTTTCATTTTTTAAAACCTGCTTTTGGTTTTGATGAATGGAATTAATTTTAAATTAATAAATGAAACTTATTTGTTTTGAATTTGGAAAAATCGACTTTTTTTAGTTTTGAATATCAAAATTAGCTTAGTGTAATTTTTTGATAATTTTGTGAAAAAAATCAATTTTTTATTAATTGTGAAAATCACTAAATTTTTATATAAAAAGGAATTTTTATTTAAATAATTATTTATTTTATTTAAATTTATTTTAATTATAAATAGATATATAATACCTATATATGTTCAATTTAATTCATTTGAGTAATTTTATATCAAAATTAGTTGTATAAAATTTTATTGAACTTTTTAACTTTTTTACCCACCTTCTAGGAGGATTTGAAAATTTGCATAAAACATAATTTTACCTTTTCTATGAGTAAAATATCCAAAATCTGAGAGACATGGTTGAAATGGGTTTGTAAAATGTGACGTAATAATATGATAATTATTTTGGGTGTATAGTAACTTTGACTTTTTTTATCGCGGTTAAAAGTAAATAGAGTAATTACTGGTAAAAATTATAATCTAATTACCTAACACATGTCCTAATTCTATTGGATTAGTGCAATTAAACAAAAAATAATCATAGTAATAAAATATTATTCTCTTTGACCCACTTATATTTGATTTGGAAATTTATTATTAATTAATTTATAGAAGAGTTAAAAGTGTTAAATTCAATGATTATTAACTAAACCATTTTTAATACAAAGTTATACATAATATAAGTTAGACTATAAATATTAATTACAATGATAATAATATTTCCTACAAAATGGTATTTTATTAATAATTTTTATATGTTATATAATTTAATTTATTTATCACTCAATGATGATTAGTAATTACCTTATTAATGAAAGAATCAAATAAATGGTATTATAAATATTAAAATAAATATAATTTCTAAGTTTTTATGACTTCGACAAATTTTTTAGGTGAATATTACGTATTATGGGTGACTCAATGTATTTTTTTCCATGTAATCATGGTGTTATGACTTCCACAAAAAATACCATATAGGGTATAAATGGACATAAATGAGTTTTTAAAACAAATACTATATCATTAAATTATATAATAGTCAAAAAATATATGATTTGGAAAAAAAGACTATTATAAGAATATATATGCCATTAATGAATCACTTTGGGTTCTATTGTAATTTTATTGTATGTTTATGAACCATATTATATAAACATACATGAAGACTTGGTAAATGTTAAACTATTTAACCAAGAGTTAAATCCAAATGATAAAGTTAATATGGTAACCTAAACTTGTCTAAAACCTATTGGTTGAGATTATTTTGACCAATAACCAACCAATAATTTATATTAATTCATTTTTATTCATTAGAATCTGAATATGATTGTATAATAACTTAATATTTCAAGAGTTTCCTAAATTTACCCAATCCTCTCTTATAAAAGCACACTTTTCTTATATCCAAATCACACCTCCCAAGCCATTTGGGCCGGCCAAAACCCTCCTCAAATATCATCCCAAAATCCCTCAAATAATCCTACAGTCATTACTTTTATTAGAAATCCAACATAAAGATCCATTTTGATAAACTCAAAAGGAAACACCCAAAGAAGAGGTAATAATTTCAACACCATATTTCATGTTCTTTTTTTCTTCCACTTCCTCTTTATTTTTTGTTTACATAAAAAAATAATAACCCCAGTACCTCCTATATAATGTCATGTTGTTATATGTTGGGTAGAACCATATTTTTTATTCTAACCATCCTATAAATGAAAAATTCTCCATACGCGCGTACGTACGACTTACCGTCTCCCCATCGTGGTGTAGTTTGTTATTCAAACACTTCATTATTGGGATGGATATAATAATGAGTATAAATGATTTAAATAATAAATATAACATGTTAATGATTCTCTATATATGATATAACATCCAATTACATATAATTCCACCATCAATATAATGATATTTTCACTCGTGCGTATGTAAAGATTACCGTCTCCACGACGTGATGAGATTCATTTAAACATTCACCATTCAATGATGATTATAAAAATATATATTGTTAATAAATATGTAATATATGAAATAATATTGGTTATGAATACATATATACAAACACACACATATATATATATGTACTTACATATATCTTATTCACTTACATTCATTCAATACGATATGAAAACGGAAACATTGTTTATGCATATCTATGGCCTACGTCTTCATAAATGGTGCCTTCCTTTTAATATATATATCTATTATAAATATTTATATTGAAAATATATATGATATATAAATCCTGCTTTATATTCTATAATTACTTAAATCATGATCTAAATGATAGGATCAAAAATAACAACTTGAAACACATACGATAATGCAAATGATTATTACACGAAATGTAAATTTAACAAAGAAATCATTATTAAATGGGTAGTATAAAGACATAGATGAATATTGTATGATATAATAAATATGAATATGGTTCTGGTATAATTTAATAACATACTATGGTCATTATACAATAAGTTAAATATACCTTTGACCAATGGAAAGTTCATGGTAAGGGTTAATTTCACAATCTCATTATTATCCGAGGTTTTTTTTCATAAGTTTATACTGGGACATATTTATCATAAATGTCCATGCTTCATAAAATATTTTTCAAAGGGATTCTGTTTAAGGTACTTTTTTTAATAAAACATCATTTTAAATGTTTTAATGATTTATTCTTCTAATCCTTTCTCATTAATGTCCATGTTTTCAAAATGGTTTAAAGAATTTATTTATATGGACATAAATGTTTTAAAATGAAAATTACAATCAAAAGTTTTAATGAGTAATGAGATACTTTGATTAAAAACTATCTTTTAAATTACTTCCATTATATATTATGTGACTTTTAAAAGATTTCAAGATAAAGGGATATATCTCTCAAAGATTTTTACTGATCATTTTCGACAATGCAAACATCCATTACGAGATATTATTCTTGATCAAGGTTAATTTATTATGATATAATTCCTCCATATTTTATTGAGGGTTTGGTGATATATTTGACTGTCGATGTATTATTTTTATACCATTCGTGGTTTAGGGTTAAAGTATTTAAATTTTGTATGCTAGTTCTAATACAAATGTTTATATTATATTTAAACCTTTTCCTATGAGGACTGTATTATACATAGTAAGTGACTAGTGGTGCCCACTATAGCTCCTCGATGCATCAGTAGGTCACATGAGACAATTAGACATGGAATTTTCTGAGGCCTTTCCCAATTTGATTTATGGTTTTGGCCAAGGCCTTAATTATTTTCAGACGCCATGGCTGAGGCCTTGAGAAAATGATTTAGAATGTCTAGCATTATACATTCCCTCATTATGAAAATAATATTGATGGTTCATGTGGTTATTTGACTAGTAGAATACCCAGGACTATGTTTTATTATGTCATTATTTACTCATCTCATATTTCTTCCATAAAGTGTTCATGTTTATTATTCATGAAGGCTTGTTTTTTTAATTACTAACCATGCTTATTGTTTATATTATCTTTTTCTTAACTGTTTTCTCTTAATGAGCCTCAGAGCTAAACCATTTTTTATGTTTTATTTTCCCAATATTTCCATGAAGTGTATTATGACTGATAAATGGGGATGAGCAAAAAGAGAATAATGTCACTATCAAAGAACTATCTTCGCTGTATTTTATGTTCGAAATTGTAATGTGAAGTTGATGTAAGTAATCTATTTCCAACACTGTTAAACTAATCAGTCTTTTGGGACATGATTTCGTTTTATCAATCTAATGTATTAAAATAATTTACTGACTCTGGGTAACTAGTGTTGGGGGGTTACACCATGTACATGATTTGTTTGGTAATTTGTTTTTTAAATTTTATGTTTCAAATTCATCTTATGATTTTATCCCTGAGGTAGTTTAGTATAAGGAGAACTTATAAGGATCAACATGTTTAGATCCTTTACCATAGAGAGAGTTTATTATGTAATAAAGTAATTAACAAGTCAATGATTTATGGAAAACTCATATAGAAGATTAAGAAACATAGGAATCTAAAAATGGTATGATAGAAAGATACCATCACTTGTTTAATAAGTGAATAAAATTCCAAGGAAAAAATTCCAAAAGGGGGATAATATAAAAATGTATTTAATGATAGGATAAATCATTTTCATTATTTTTATTATTCATAGGATATATATTTATATTCATTATAATTTTTTTATTAAATTTATAAAAATAAAATATAAATGCTTTTATTTAAATATTTTCTTATAAGGTTTTATTTAGAACAATCATTTTAAAATATTGAGAATTTAAAATTTACAAAATAAATTTCATATTGAAAATCAATATGTCAAATCATTTTGGGGGTATGTTTATTATTTTTTATGAAAATATAGATTTTTAATTAATTTTAAATTTTTTTTTATTTAAAACTTCATTTTATTTTAAATTACTTATAATAAAAATCATATTTAATAATAGATTAAGAAATATTTGGATTATTAATATTTAAAATAATCCACTAGTGTGTTTTAAAAATTATACATAAATTTAGTATAAAAAATTCATCATTAAGAATAAAATTTCTTATAAAAAACTACTTTTCATCGCATTTTTTCAGCTTAACATTAAATTATATTCTAACAATTCTTTTGTCAATTTGAAAAAAGTTGTTACAAAATTAGTGAAAATGGGTCCAAATTTGGTATATATTTCGTTTTTTCATTCTAAATAGTAATCTTAGTAAAAGAAATCTATTTTAAAGGGGAAATTTGAAATAAAAATTGAAAAAAAAGTAATCTGGATTATAAAATGACCCCAAAAATATAATTTAGTTAATTTGATGATTCCATTCCATCCATACTCATCCATTATTCTATTATACATACTTTTTTTCTATTTGGTTTTGAATATAACCATTATAATATTTTTATAATGAAAAATAAAAAATGGTACTCTCTTGTTATTAATAAATATATTATTAATATTTTAAGTATAATGAAATGATATAATTAGTTATTTTTATTATTATAAATTATAATATATATTTTTATTAATGTAATTTATTTAGTATTTAGTAAAAAATTATGCACCTAAAATTCATAGAGAACTCTGTCATAGTAAATATTCAATTATCAAAAAAATATAATAAATGATATTTACAATATAAAATGAAATAGAATTTGGATAACGAATGTGATATGAGAATTTTATTCAATAATTTGACATTTTAGTGATATAATAAGATATTTTATTTGAATTTTACTTATGGTCATGATATTATTAATGTAAAAGTAATGAATGGTTCTATGAATTTATAGTAATGATATATTCTATATAAATATTTTATTAAATGATATAAAATTTGTAATATAAATTATTCATCCAAGAGATTACGATAATGGTTATTTTTTAAAAAAAACAGTCCTCTTATGAATATTTATTCTATTTAAAGTGACTATAATTTCCCTCAATTTATAAAAAATATTTATTACCATGGTAAGCATGGAAGGATTTAAAGAGGGATTAATATAAATTGATAAGGGAATATATGTTATCATTACATGTCTAATATGTATTTTATTTGTTTATTTTGATCCCACAAGAGCCTATTTTCGATGAAAATTAGTTTCGATGCATTTTTATTTGAATATATATATATGTATATATTAATTAATCATAACAAGAAATTTAAAATCCCATCCTAAAATTCCTCCCCATGTTTTAGAGGCAGTTTTTATTGAAAAAATCAATCCATTGCATTCTAATGGTTATAATTCCAGTAGGATGTCCAAAAAATAGGTATCTTCTTTAATCAATAGTTTATGTTTTATTTCATTCTATACATCCTTAAAATATTAATTTAAAATGGATGTTGAACAACAAAATTATATTCCACAGACACAAGTTTATTTATATTAATTTAAAACTTTATATCTGTGTCCTCTTTCATCAAATTAGAACCAAGTCCATCGTTGGTGTATACAATGGAGTACTGCATCACAATCGTATATAATTTATTTTCTATCACTATCATTCATGGATTGATTATATTGAAAAAATAAATATTTATATACAATATTCACGAAATATTTATCATTCATGAAATGTAATATTTCATTACCTTATGTTATTTCTATTTATTGAGGATTGATATAAATATTCATGTGTACACATTGGCTACCACATACATGGAGCAATGTGAATCATTTTTCATCCCCACTTCTTATAAATGATATATATATATATATAGGAATATATATAGTATTAATATGTTATTAATGATATGATTATAATTTTGGAGAGGTAAAATAATACATACCCTTATTCAATAATGATAATTGAAATTAAAAAATGTTACTAATGTCTGCATAAAAACTACCATCTCCGTGATTATAACATTTTTAATTATTAATAACCATATATAATTATTATTTTTCAAATAATGATTAATGTATGAAAATAATAATAATGCAATAATAGTTATTATAGATAAAGATGAATAATGACATCACTTTCTATATTAAATAGTATAATTTCAATCAAGACATATGAGACAAATATCATCAAAATTAACACAATAAATTAACTTATTATGTAATTGTATATAACACATTAATAAGGGATATAATGGGGATAATAAAACATCCCAAAAATCCCATTATGGTAAAATTTTATCTTATGTTTGTTGCCAAGGAATATAAATAACAAACATGATTATTTGGACTCATGGTAAGGGGCTCAATTTTAAAAGTGATTTTATTTGAACATTTTGTACTACTGCAAAAGTTTGGAGATTAATGTTGTGTCTCTTGAAATAATGGTTTTTCATCAAGTCTATTATCATTACTAGTTATAATCATTTTTTAATGTCTTAATTTAAATGGATAAGAGGAATCTCTTATTATCCATGTGTTTTTAGTCTATATTGTAAATAATTTCTTCAACTATAAGAAAAGGATCATAAAAAATCATTAATCATTTAATTTTTGATTGTCAAATAAATAGTCTTTTATACCATCTCATATATATACCTTTTTGATGGTATGATTTCCTCACCCAATCTTCTATATCACTATCCATTGGTAATTTAGAGGCATATTTTATACTATATCCATGTTTTGACTTCCCACCAATTTTTTCTATCATGTAAATCAAGTTATGTATTATTCCATACGACCTTCTTACTTCCTATTTCTATATTTTCACTTTGTTAATTCATGAACCCTTCATTCAAATATTGGATCAGAAACTATATTTTTAATGTTCAATACTCATGTTTACGACCCCGAGATAAAATTGAGAGCATGTAATGTCTCTAATGGTGCGAGGGAGAATTTAATATCACACTATTTTAAATAGAGATTAAATGATTGATAACATACAAAATACATACCATCAACTTTAAACGAATAAAAAATATCATTATTTAAATATGACCATGATAACGTAGCCTATTAAATTGAATTGAATAAATATTAGTATCTTCATTATGAATTAAATAATCATCTTAATCACTACAAATGTATTAGTTAGTTCTTTGTAAATGACCACTCTTTTTTTATTGATGTAATTGTTTTGTTAAAAGTTTTATTTATTTTTATTGGTGATTATTATAATTAATTTTAAGAAAGTTTTTAAAATTCATTGCACAAAATTTATTTCATTTTTGAAATCATAATTTCAAATTTATCTTAAAAATATGTTTTTATAATTTTCACGAAGGATTAATTTTTTAGTGAATATGAATAAAATTATGATTTTGTTAATAAAAATTGATTTCTTTTTTATATATTTACCAATTAAAATATTATTTTTATGAGTTTAGAAATATAATTAGGCCCTTTTTAATTATAATATTATAATTATTTTTTTAAAATTTTTCGATATAATTAATTTACCTAAAAAAGTTTTAATGTTAAAAAGATAATTTTCCTAAAAAACTATTTTTTTTTTTCACATTTTTCATTTTATTTTAAAATTTAATTCCAGTACTTATGTGTTTTAAATTATAAAAAATTTATTTTATATTTTGAATTAGTGTGCCCAACTTTTTTAAATATGATCATGTTATTTTTTTCCAACATTAATAATAAGTTTTGTAATTTTTTTCCATGTAAAAAGGTAAATCTATTTATTAATGATAAAAATAAAACAATATAGGTTAAAAAATATAAAAAAAATGAAATTTATTTATTATATGTGTTAATTTCATCTATAATCGTTTTTGATTGGCTATATGGAATTTTGTTATTTTCATGTGATTATAACATTTATAACATTTTATTTAGAGAAAAGTTATATATTTCACAATTCTATTTTTTAATAATTAATATATTTTAGATTATGAAAAAATGGAATATATTTTCCATTATATCTGTAATTTTTAAATATAACCGATTTATCTTTATCATGGTAATTGTTTTTAATTTTTATTTCATAAATGAATACGATAATAATTAACACAACCCTAACCCATTAATTATATAGTATATGGGAAAATAAAATATATGATATATAAAATATTTAAAATAATACAATTTGAGATAATTAATGTGATACATGATATTTTTTGTAGAAAGTGAAATTTTATGGATGTTGTAATAATCATTCTCAAATTACACTTGTTTTCATGAAGTTATTATAATCATTGTAAGTAATAATTATCAAAATTGATATTAATAATATATTGAGATAATAATATCTTATTAAATTATATAAAATATTAAAAAAATATTATTTTCGGCAGTGTAATTATTATATGGTTTATTATATCATCCTTGGTCCATTAATTTTATATTTTTTCAATTACTGTAACTATTTGGACCCTCCAGGTCAAAAAAAACCTTGTTTCCATAATAGGTCTACATGAGGTGAACAAGGTGTCAAAACCTATAGGTGAGGTAAATAAAAATTTTTAAAAATTATAATTTTTTGATTTGGCATATTTTTAGCCCATTATTATCATATCTTCAAAATAAATTTGTTTGGAGATATTTATCCATTAAAAAATTAATTAATATAATTTAAAATTTTGATAAATTACCTGAGTGTCTTTCCTATAACATATAAATGGTTATATATTAAACCCATTACTTCACAGTTAAAATGTCATCATGTTTTTTCCATGATCTACCCAATCACCATTTTAATATTCATCCCTATGTTCAAGATCCCTTTGATTGAAAATAATTCCAACATTTATTATCTTAAGGTGTTAAGAAAATGTATTTGTTCAGAGAAGTCAATGATAAAGAACATATGTGATGAGATAAAATCTATAAGGCCCCAGCCTTAAACCTTACATAATCTTGAGTTATTACAAGATTACACATTGGGGATCTTTTCAGGTTAAGAGTTTTAGAGATCTAGATCATAAAGCATGCATTACATTCCACATTTAAACAAAGTGGTTACATAAAAGATATTATTCATTTTTTCCCATCAACGGAAACATACTTAAAAATAAAGAATTGATTCTTTCATGAAACTTCCTTGACACTATCATCATATCATGTACCTTTCCCTTGACCTATAAAAAACATTTCAAAGAAACATGGGATGAGCATAAAAAGCTCAGTAAGGGTTATAAAAATATGGAAAGGAAACATGAGTTCATATATACATAAGAATGAAATCATACTTTACCCATAAAACATAGCCATATCAAAACATGAATAAATCATAGAAATCATAAGACATTAAAGGTAACTTGAGGCATTCATAACATTTTTACATAGGGAGTAACCCTCTTGGTTACGTTTGGAATACCCACCATAGTATATTCCCCAAATCTCATCGGAGAAACCTTAACGTTTCACTCCTTCGCATTACCCAATGCATTGGAGAGCTATATCGGGCTCACCTACCCTTAGTTTATCATGGAACCACCCGTCTTCATAACAATACCCAAGAACCACAACATAATCGTATGACATAAAACATGCATAAAGGAAACAAAACATTTACACCTTTCAATCACAAGATATCAATACAACACATTGATATAAAAACATTTTGAAAACCATTTTCAATACCAAAATAAATGAAAAGTAAAACATGGTATTTATTTTTCTTTTAAAAAAAGGTATGGCTTGTAGAGGAAGCAGAAACTCAAATAATGGCCACGATGGCGGAGAAGTCATTATCACCGCATACATACGACAAAAACATTCCCTTTTATGGTTTAGAAAAACACTTCGTATAAAAAAGATTCCTTTTGGATAAACGTAAAAGACAATGGGGTTTATACACCGTATAAAATAAGGTTGTGTATAAAATAAAATATGACTCAATGAAAGGAGATTGAGATGAAGTCCCATACAAAGATGGTATCCTTAGATTAAGGATAAATCAATTACATAATTATGTGTGACAAATGAATACACCAGATATAAGTGAATATTAAGTGTAAAACAATCAGAGGTTATTCACACATATTCAGAAAACAACATATTTAAGGATTACATGTTTATCCCAACGAATCAAAATTGGGTTAAGAAGTTCCCTTCCAATAATTCGATAGCCTAACGATATCACATCAAAATTCAGAAAATGAGTTGATGAGAGATAAAAAGGGTATATCATAACTTGGTCACCAATAAAGATATAAAAGAATAGATCCCAATATAATAGTTTATGAACTAAAAGACATAAAAAAATAAGTATTTTAAAAAGACGAGGGTGAAAGGTTCCCTTACTAACTTGGGTAACTTTTGAAACATACACCCCATTGAATAAGGGCCATACAATGAATATGTAAATACCCATAAATGAAATTATATTACACAGAGAGTATAATAATAGGATGTACATATACTACTCAAAGGAAATGGTGGAAAATTTTGCATAAATCTCACGGGACTAAAAGTGAGAAGAAAAATATCTTACGAAAACTCGGCAGCCTAACGACGCCACTTAAAACTTCCAAAATCGATTGATGAGAGAAAATAGGGTCTCTCATAATATGAACATAAAGAGTACAATAAGAGTAATATAAAAGAACATCCCAATCATAAGAAGGATGAGCTTAAAAGTAATGATATAAAAGAGTGTACTTAAAAAGAAAGAGAGGGTTAGGATCCCTTACCTCGGGTCTGACTTGACTCGATCGTTATTTAATCTCCTGAATAATAAACTTGAGTAAATTTCTAATTTCTTAAGAACCTTTTTCAAGTTCATTATTCCTTTTATATAACTTATTACCATGTCATGAACACTATGTTAATATTTAAGTTAATAATGGTCGTTTTAACGATCATTGGTACTTGAGTAAAAAAAATAAACTCTTTATAATTACAAGTTGTTCATGGGGTAAAATATCCATTATATCCAGAATTGTATTCATGATGTAGAGATCATGTATATCATATATATCCAATATATTCATGCATTTATAATATTACATAACATTTAGAGTTAATAAATGAAATGCACCGTTCATGGAGACGGTAAGTCGTACGTACGTATGAACGCTACTTCCATTTCTATTTCATATTTAATGGAATTAAAACATAATGATACATAATAGTATTTTAATTCCAGTATGTTATCATATATAATATCATTAATTATATACTTTATATGTGCCACATATGGTATTAACGAGTCAAATCACTTTGAGGGGGCGGTAGTCCGCACTTCATAAAATGAAGATATCGCATATACCCATAATGGAAGCCATAAAGGTATGCCATAAATGAAAAATACAGAAGCGTAAAGAAAACCTAAAAATATTATATATCATATATAAATGTAGTGACATCATAATGGCCACCATGAAAGGTGTTAAGATAAGATTGAACAATCATTGTTTCGTGAGGCCGTAATTCACCATCCACATAAACAGTATGTTCTTTAAACATTAGACGAAGGTGTGTGTAAGTGTAGCTCGAATCCTTAATATAAAAACATCCTAGTATATTTAAGATACTTGTGTTGTTACAAAATAAAGGAATAAAAATATTTTATGGTGTGGAGAAGCAAAATAAAACAAAAGGACTCAAGTGAAGGCATTACCTTAAAATCGGGAAACTCCCTTTGGTTTGAGCTCAAAGGCTTCCTTGGGAAGACTTCTGACCAAAGTGAGGCTTCTAAGAGTTATAGAGAGATTTGGAGAGACAAAATGGGCAGGTTTTGGCCGAGCCAAAGTCTTTGGTAGCTTGGGTAAGGAGGTAGAGGTGGGGGCCTTTTATAAGAGGAGAGGAGGGGCACTCTTGGAAAGTAAATAAATGATACTTTATTTTAGAATGAGTTTCAGATTTTAATGGTCCCACATTGATGTGTTTCGAGGATAAGGTGATAAGGGTTAGAAATGAACCCATTCAATAGGTTTTGGGCATGTGTAGGTCTTAGAATTTACATTATCATTCCATTTTATTTAAATCGTTAAATAATGAGGTCATCGCTACATCATCATGATGTCATAAATAATATAATTTATTTAATGACTAAAAATTATAAAAAAAATAATTTGATGTAGGAAATATTTTTATATTTCCAATGACTTTTTATAGTAAAAACTCTGACTTGAATAACCCCATTTAAAAATTGTTTTAGTAAAACAACTCATGTTTGTGTCATTTTAATTTTAACATTAAATTAAAAGGTATTTATGTCATTTTCCAACCAAAGTGGCTCCATGGGGTCCCCACGTTGATCCATGGAGTTTCTTGTTCGGCCATGACTCATCCAATGAGGGTAGGACATGTTTATAAGTCATTTCATATTATCAAAATAGTATTTTTACCTTAAACTACAAAAATTACCTCTAATCGCGATTAAAAACATAATAAGTTACTATTCACCAAAAATTATTTTAATCCCATTGAACCACATTTTACTTCTTAATGACAACCATGTGAGTCATATTTTTGAAATTAAACACACAAAGGTGGAAAATTTTCATTTAAACGGGAAATTAGTTTTTATAAGTACCACTTATTGGTTTCACTAATCATCAAAAATTGAAGTTCTTCATAAAATTACAAACAAATCACCATGGACTATATTTCATATTCCGAATTAAAAAATTATGTCTATTTTAAAAAATTATAAACATATAAGTTGCGTTAATTAATTTAATAATTAATTCTCACTGTCAAAACAAATAGCGTGTTTTTAAGAAACAATATCTATTAAAAGATTGAAACTTGTTTAAGTCCAATTTCAAAGTGAAATTAATTCCAATGACCACCATTGGATTTAATGGTAAAAATATATTCTAATTTCACTTTAAAACCAATTTAAAATATAATCTAGTCATATAAATAAATTATACTAAAAAGAGGTTTTGAATTAAAATACAATATTTTTTACTATTCATTAAAAATGTACTTTATCGGAAAAATACCAAAAATTTACACAAAGTAAATTTTGATGTCCCGATTCTAAAGAAGAATTCTATTTTGTCAAATATAACACATAAAATTATCAAAAAGTGGATTTAAAAGAGGTTCTCCATCAAAAGGCGGTTAATCGACCTTTTAAAGAATATTAGAATGTTTACGCTTAAAATTGGATTCATTCGCATTTTTAATCCTCTAAAATTTATTGTAAATAGTAAAAATATTTAACAAACATATATAATCATTTTTTAGTTAGTTATATTCATTCCCGCCATCACAACAGCTTGGCATTAACTACCATTTAAAATAATATTATTTTTTTATTAGAGTGCAACATAAGATTTCCATGAAAATTGTTGTTGCGTGTTGGGTACGCCATCAAGCATAGAATCCCATTTAAAGTTATATTAATATTTTATTAAAGGACATGGATAAATGTAAAAATGTCATACTCTTTATTTACTAGGGGTGTTACATCCTTCCCCCCTTTTTGGTAATTGCGTCCTCGCAATTTTAAAATTGGGCTTGGAAACTTCAATGAAAATCCCACATCGGAACAAGTGTCAGTAAAACAATCACATTAAAATAAAGAATGATATGTACAAAGGTCACCCGAGTTAACCCATACTAGGATTACTAGTATTAAAATATGGTCATGGAGGAAAAAACAAAGGGTCATGTTCTGATGGAGAGTGACAGTAAACATGTCTAGGGGAAAGTTAACCATAAGAAAATCACAAACTTGTGATGGGTTAAACGGTATTCGATTCCCCAGTAGGAAAAGTTAATAGAAAACACTTTTGTTTTAAGTTACTCTCCGTTGAGGAATTTATTTTTTATCTTAAGGAAACATTCTTACTTGTCATGTTGACTTTCAACTTTTACTATATTTCCTACACAGACTCATACTTTCCCCAAAAGATGAGTATTTAGGAAGACTTGTTCACATTATGAGTAGTATAATCAACTTCTAGAGAATCACCTAATCCACAAAAGAGAACTATATACTTCCCATATCATTAGACCCAAAGAAAAATCAAAACCAAAAAGGTTAGTACAAGATCAGATAATCCAGAAAAGGATAACCCCTTATAAAAAGAAAATCTATTCTTAATCTCCAAAATTTGTCCAACAAAACCTCGAGTTCAACGAGAACCATTAGATAAACAGTTTGTCTATAAAATTCTTTAAAGTAAACCAAACTAAGATTGAAACCCAAATATTTGAAGGATTTAGTCACGTAGTCTTCCAAGATGAATCATAACATTTATCTCCAAACAACATCAGTTGCTCCTAAAGTCTCGTATTGATAAGTAATTAACCTAATCACATATCCTCCATGATAGGTTAATCATTTTCATAAATAACCCAAAATCAAGTTACTCGTAATTCATAAAGTCACCTAACTAAAACTAATAAGTCATACTAACCAGGGACTTCACGTAGTCCAGTGGTAGGCGACAAATACTAGTTTCACTTTGGTTGTGGGTTCGATTCCCACAGCTTTGTCTGGCGCGACAGGTTGTCACACGGTCTACATGTTGTCCATTATCCAAAACTATATAATTCTCAAATAATTCCCCAAAAGTGATAAAATCATCAAAAATAACCATAACATAATTTAACCTCAATTTTATCTCATGCCTTTCACTTCCATCATAACATATAGTAACCCATAATTACCTCAAAAGTAAGGATCATATAAACCCAAATGGTTCTTTATAACTACGTCTAAAAATGAACAGATAACTATTCCTTGAATAAAATTTTCATATATTAAACATCAGTGTTACACATACTATAAAAAGTCTTCTAATGTAACCCCATCATCAAAAGAGACTTAAAACTCTTAATAATTTCACCATAACACTTGAAGCCCTTATATGTTGACTTCTTACTCATTCAACATTCTTCATGATAAATTAACCATTCCATTCCAACTTATTTTGAAATAATTATTTCCTACAAACAAAATCATGAGTCATATCCTAAGATTCCAAAATAGTAAAAAAAAGTTATAAAATAATCCATACCTTTGATTGGTCATTCTCAGTTTCTTCACCCTCAATCGGAATGGAATTAGGTATTGGTAAACAAATATTTGTACGATCTTGGTGTTCCTATTCATGAATCTTCTTCATAGGACATGTGTTTGCAAAATGACCATGCACACCACATTTAAATCATTAAATTGATCCCTTAGAAAGAACTTCTTTCCCTTTCCTCGAGTCAACTAGACGATTCCTTTTTCCATGGAAGGTTCTTTATTTATGACTTTCATTTCCACATCTATAGCATATTTATGTCCCTTTGAAACATTTTCCTTGGTGTTTCTTTCCAGATATTTGACTAATTGGTTTTTGAACACACTTACCTTTATGATTATTACCCGTAGTTCCGTACGGATTTGTTTCTCGCATATATGATGCCTTAGAGAAATCACCAAGGTTTAGGTGGTTAATCCTAACTCCATATAGTTGGTTGAGGATAAACACATGAGTTCTCATTGCAGCTCCCATATCATTCAGTTGCTTGCTCAAAAAACTGTCACAGTTTCCTTCACATCCACTGTTACTTTGGTGCCTGCTAGATCCAGCCATTTACTAAAACCAAAAAGGTCAGTGTGAGTATATAAACAAAACCATCATGTACTAATGAGGAAGATAAAAACTAAGATATACTTACTCATTCACTTTATCTAAAACTAGGACTCCTTCTGAAATCCTAACCATTATGGTAATGTCACTTATTCTTAAAGAATACCCTAACCTCTAAAGTTATCTAAACCGACCTCTGAAACCAACTATAAGGCCCCAGCCTTAAACATTACTTAATATTGAGTTATTACAAGATTACACATTGAGATTCTTTTCAAGTTAAGAGTTTTAGATAATTAGATCATAAAACTTACATTACATTCCACATTTAAACATAGTGGTTTCATAAAAGATATTATTCATTTTTCCCATCAATGGAAACATATTTAAAAATAAAGCATGGATTCTTTCATGACACTTCCTTGAAACTATCATCATATCATGTACCTTTCCCTTGACCTGTGAAAAAATTTTCAAACAAAACATGGGATGAGCATAAAAAGCTCAGTAAGGGTTATAAAAATATGGAAAGGAAACATGAGTTCATATATACATAAGAATGAAATCATACATTACCCATAAAACATAGGCATAACAAAACATGAATAAATCATAGAAATCATAAGACATAAAAGGTAACTTGAGGCATTCATAACATTCTTATGTAGGGAGTAACCCTCTTGGTTACATTTGGAATACCCACTATAGTATATTCCCCAAATCACTTCGGAGAAACCTCAACATTTCACTCCTTCACGTTACCCAATGCATTATAGAGCTATATCGGGCTCACCCGCCCTTAGTTTATCACGGAACCACCCGTCTTCATAACAATTCTCAGGAACCACAACATAATCGTATCACATAAAACATGTATAAAGGAAACATAACATTTCCACCTTTCAATCACAAGATATCAATATAACACATTGATATAAAAACATTATGAAAACCATTTTAAATACAAAAATAAAATAAAAGTAAAACATTGTATTTATTTTTCTTTTAAAAAAAGGTATGGCTTGTAGAGGAATCCAAAACTCAAATAATGGTCACGGCGGCAGAGAAGTCGTTGTCTCCGCATACGTACGACAAAAACATTCCCTTTTGTTGTTTAGAAAAACGCTTCGTATAAAAAATATTCCTTTTGGATTAATGTAAAAGACAAAGGGGTTTATACACCCTATAAAATATGGTTGTGTATAAAATAAAATATGCCTCAATGAATGGAGATTGAGACGAAGTCCCATACAAATATGGTATCCTTGGATTAAGGATAAATAAATTACATAATTATGTGTGACAAAAGAATACACCAAATATAAGTGGATATTAAGTGTAAAACAATCATAGGTTATTCACACATATTCAGAAAACAACATATTTAAGGAGTACATGTTTATCCCAACAATTCAAAATTGGGTTAAAAAGTTCCCTTCCAAATATTCGACATCCTAACGACGTCACATCAAAATTCAGAAAATGAGTTGATGAGAGATAAAAAGGGAATCTCATCACTTCGTCATCAATAAGGGTATATAAGAACAGATCCCAACATAATATTATGTGAACTAAAAGACATAACAAAATAAGTCTTTTAAAAAGAGGATGGTGAAAGGTTCCCTTACTGACTTTGGTAACTTTCGAAACGTACACCCCATTGAAGAAGGGTCATAAAATGAATATGTAAATACCCATAAATGAAATTATATTACACAAAGAGTATAATAATAGGATGTACATAAACCACTCAAAAGAAATGGTGGCAAATGTATCATAAATCTCACAGGACTAAAAGTGAGACGAAAAATATCTTACTAAAACTCGGCAGCCTAACAGCGCCACTTAAAACTTCCAAAATGGATTGATGAGAGAAATTAGGGTCTCTCATCATATGAACATAAAATGTATAGTAAGATTAATATAAAATAACATCCCAATCATAAGAAGGATTATCTTAAAAGGAATGACATAAAAGAGTGTACTTCAAAAGAAAGAGAGGGGTAGGATCCCTTACCTCGGGTCTGACTTGACTCGATCGTTCTTTAATCTCCTGAATAATAAACTTGAGTTAATTTCTAAATCCTTAAGAACCTTTTTCAAGTTCATTACTCCTTTTATATCACTTATTACCATGTCATGAACACTATGTTATTATTTAAGTTAATAATGGTCGTTTTAACGATCATTGGTACTTCAGTAAAAAAATAAACACTTTTTAATTTCAAGTTGTCCATGTGGTAAAATATCCATTATATCCAGAATTGTATTCATGATGTAGATATCATATATATCATATATATCCAGTATATTCATGCATTTATAATATTACATAACATTTAGAGTTATGAAATGAAATGCACCGTTCATGGAGACGATAAGTCGTACGTACGCATGAACGCTACTTCCATTTCTATTTCATATTTAATGGAATTAAAACATAATGATACATAATAGTATTTCAATTACAGTATGGTATCATATATAATATCATTAATTATATCCTTTATACGTACCACATATGGTATTAACGAATCAAATCACTTTGAGGGGGCGGTAGTCCGCACTTCTTAAAATGAAGATATCGTGTATACCCATAATGGAAGCCATAAAGGTATACCATAAATGAAAAATACAGAAGCTTAAGGAAAACATAAACATATAGTATATCATATATAAATGTAGTGACATCATAATGGCCACCATGAAATATGTTAAGAGAAGATTGAACAATCATCATTTCGTGAGGCAATAATTTTCCATCCACAGAAACAGTATGTTCTTTAACCGTTAGATGAAGGTGTGTGTAAGTGTATCTCGAATACTTAATATAAAAACATCCTAGTATATTCAAGAAATTGGTGTTGTTACAAAATAAAGGACTAAAAAGAGATTAGGGGTTGGAGAAGCAAAATAAAACAAAAGGACTCAAGTGAAGACATTACCTTAAAATCGGTTAACTCCCTTTGGTTTGAGCTCAAAGGCTTCCTTGGGAAGACTTCTGACCAAAGTGAGGCTTCTAATAGTTAGAGAGAGATGTGGAGAGACAAAATGGGTAGGGTTCGGCCGAGCCAAATGCTTTGGAAGAGTGGGTAAGGCGGTAGAGGTTGGGGCCTTTTATAAGAGGAGAGGAGGGGCACTCTTGGAAAGTAAAGAAATGTTACTTTATTCTAGAATGAGTTTCAGATTTTAATGGTCCCACATTGATGTATTTAGAGGACAAGATGATAAGGGTTCTAAATACACCCATACAATAGGTTTTGGACATGTTTAGGTCTTATATTTACATTATCTTTCCATTTTATTTAAATCGTTAAATAATAAGGTCATCGCTGCGTCATCATGATGTCATAAATAATTTAATTTATTTAATGACTAATTTTTTTAAAAAAATACTATGATGTAGGATATATTTTTATATTTCCAATTACTATTTGTAGTAAAAACTATGACTTATATAACCCCATGGAAAAATTGTTTTAGTAAAACAACTCATGTTTGTGTCATTTTAATTTTATCATTAAATAAAAAGGTATTTATGTCATTTTCCAACCAAAGTGGCTTTATGGGGTCCCCAAGTTCACCCATGGATTGTCTTGGTTGGTAATGACTCATCCAATGATGGTAGGACATCTGTCTAGGTCATTTTATATTATTAAAACATTATTTTTACCTTAAACTACACTAATTACCTCTAATCGCGATTAAAAACTTAATAAGTTACTATTCACCAAAAATTATTTTAATCCCATTGAACCACATTTTACTTCTTAATGACAACCATGTATGTCGTATTTTTGAAATTCAAAACACAAAGGTGGAAAAATTTCATTTAAACGGAAAATCAGTTTTTATAAGTACCACTTTGTGGTTTCACTATTCATCAAAAATTGATTTTTTTCGGAAAATTACCAAAAAATCACCATAGGATATATTTGATATTTCAAATTCAAAAATGATTTCTATTTTAAAAAATTCAAAACATATAAGTTGTGTTAATTAATTTAATAATTAATTCCCACTGTCAAAATAAATAGCGTGTCTTTAAGAAACAATATCTATTAAAAGATTGACACTAGTTTAAGTCCAATTTCAAAGTGAAATTAATTCCAATGACCACCATTGGATTTAATGGTAAAAATATATTCTAATTTCACATTAAAACCAATTTAAAATAAAATATAATCATATAAATAAATTTGATTAAAAAGATGTTTTGAATTAAAATACAACATTCTTTACTATTCATTAAAAAATGTACTTTTTCGGAAAAATACCAAAAATTTACACAAAGTAAATTTTGATGTCCCGATTCAAAAGAAGAATTTTATTTTGTCAAATATAACACATAAAATAATCAAAAAGTGGATTTAAAAGATGTTCTCCATCAAAAGGTGGTTAATCGACCATTTACAGAACATTAGAATGTTTACGCTTAAAATTGGATTCATTCACATTTTTAATCCTCTAACATTTATTGTAAAAAGAAAAAATATATCACAAACATATATAATCATTTTTTAGTTAGTTATATTCATTCCCGCCATCAAAACAGCTAGGCGTTAACTACCATTTAAAATAATATTATTTAATTATTAAAGTGCAACATAAGATTCCAAAGAAAATTGTTGTTGCGTGTTGGGTACGCCATCGAGCATAGCATCCCCTTTAAAGTTATATTAATATTTTAATCAAAAATATGGATAAATGTGAAAATTTCATAATCTTTATTTACCTGGGGTGTTACAAAATCACTGTGGGGAATATTTTTAAAATAAAACACTATTAAAACATTTCCAATAAAACTAAATTATTCTTCCATATCTATATTTTTAAAAAAATTATTGATGTTTTATATATGGACAGATTTGTTTTAACAGAAATTTTATGCGTCTTCTATCTTTCATTTAATGTTTCTAAAAGGGAATAATTTTATTAAATTATTAGATTTCATTCCAAAATGATAAATTTTTTTGTTTCGTTTTAATATATATGATGAAATAGAATTTTATCATAATCATAAATTTTATTTGATGTTTGGTTTCAACTATAAGATTTCTTGTTTACATAAAAAAACTCTTTTTATTTTTAAAGTATTTTGGTATTGAAATTGGTTTTTAAGGAAAAATATTATTTTGATATACCAATGTTTTTTTCAATTAGGTTTAAAAGTGTTGTTACAGGTTATTAGTCATTATATGTTAGTTGGAGATTTTGTATGAAGTGTTGACCCCATTATAGTTGACGGGTGAGACCAATATTTCTTATATAATATGTGTATCTAGATAACACTGGTTTATCATGATATAGCATATACAATGGATAAACCTAGATTTAATTATAAAATATTTGGGAAATTATTTTGTTCTTCAAAAAAATGTATTATAATTTATTTGTATTCTTCTTCCTAATTTAAGTGTTCTATAGGTGTTTTATTATGATGATGTCTGAAGGAGCATAACTGAAGTTTCTATTTTTGAAAATGATTTTCTATAAAAATCAATTATTTTTAACAGGTATGATAAATAATAATTTTATAATAAATATGCTTCCATATTGGGTAAAAAAATGTATGATATTTCGAAAAAAAATTCATGATTTATCGGTTTTTTCACTGGAGTAACAATTTTATTCCTTCCCCCTATAGAATTTTTTGTGCTCATCCAACATATTAATTTTTTTTCATATTATTTTATGGATGAGAATTAACAAAGATGTGGTGATGTTAAATGTCTTGAATAGGTGTCCGAAAAGTAGATAATGTTTTATTTAAAATTTTATATTTTGAATAATAATGACATTGATCAAAATTTTACACATTGTAAAATATTTTTCTACAAGTACGAGTTATGAAAAAATTATAAAAAATTCTAAACCAAAATGTTTTTTAGAATTTAACGGAAGATAATAAGAAACTAATGGAACTAGAATATGATATATTTATTTTTAGGACCATAGAGATGGTATTGGTGATTTGTTTATGAATTTCATTAGATTACAATGATTTCAAGTGATGATTTCTTAATAGTTATAGATAACAACAAAAGATTACTTGTTGATGGTGTATTATAAGTTAAATGAAATACAAACAAATATTCTGGTTTTATTTGATGATTTTTTTGGTCATTATTGATATTTATGGAAATTGGATTTAGAAATCACATCGTATCAGTTATATGAGATTTAAATTTTATTATATTATGTAGTTTCTAAGGGTATTTTATATAGAATTAACATTTTCATTTTAATATAAAATAATTAATTTCATGTTTTATTAATGTTACTTTGTATATATTTTTGATTATTTATCAAGATGAATGGAAAATGTTATCAAAAGAATTATAATCTCTTATAGATGGTATAGTCGTCACTATCATGAAAAAATATTGTTCAAATGATTGTGAAATAATTTTAAACATCAAATTCACCTTGATGAAGCTATTTGATATATCTAATACCTTTCTATTTATTCCAAAAATTATATATCTAGGTGACTCTTCTATTTGATTTTAAAATCTAAATATATCATTGTCAATCAATAATGAAAATACCACTAATTACATTAATATTTATTTTCTTGATATGTACATTTCATACTGGATTATAATGGGGATATCACTACCATAAAATAAAACAAATATGGACAAATTTATGTAATGAATTATTTTTTAATGTTATATGTATGAGAAATTATTATGTTTATATTAAATATTCATAGGAACATGTTTCTTATATTTGATTTAAAAGAATAATGTATTAAGAAACAAGAAGAAAAATAATGGTTAATGTTATAAGAATTATTTTTAGGGAATGATAGGTTTATCAGTGATATTTTGTTATAATAGAAATAATTTATTTATCATGAAACATAGTTAATATTCTACAATATGTTTTTCCTAATAATTGAAATCATATATTAGATTGAATAGATACCATATAAATGTGGTCTAGTGAAATTTGGGTACCTATATGGAGAAATTTATTATTATTTGATAACTTTTAAATGTACATATTTCCTTTCTATTTAAAATATTAAAAAATTTCATGTGTATGAATTCCATTAATTTTGGAGGGAATAAGTTTAAAGGTGTTGAATACCTTCATGTTTTATATGATATTTTTTACTGTGTTTAATTTTTAGGATCATAATCATAATTTTTGGGAATAATATCGGATTGATATTGATATAGTTTTAGGAAAATGGAAACCTTCATAATAAATGATAACCCATGACATTTGACAATATTGAGGGTATTGAAACCACAACTGAAGAGTAAGAGGGGTATAATTCCTACCATTGACCTATATGATGTTTTAGTAATTAGGAAATTATTTTTTCACTTAAACGGTTTGAAAAATAATGAGGATGTTTTTTTAGGATGAAACGTTATTTAGTGATTAGATCATTATTGATATTGCATAAGAAGTACACAATTTGGGGACCATATTTGATTATGGTATGTTGGACCTTATCAGATTTTTTAGAAATGAGGATTGAATATTATTTTGGATTATTATATGAACATAAAGTGTATATGTAGTGGTTTTTATCATTAACACATTTATTTTAATATTTTAGATATTATTTGAAAATGTTTTAAACATTTTTAGTATGAGACTATAAGATAAATAGATGAATTTGGGAGATAAATATTTTATTTATCTTAGAAGAATGTATAAAACATCAATATTATATTTCAGTTTCAAATTTGATTAGAGATATTTTGATGTAATTTATTGATAGATATTTATGGAATGAAAAAATATTTCTTTATTTTTTACTGTTGACTTTTATTGAATAATGTTATATTTCATATTATGATAGATTATTCATTTTGGAAATTACATTATATTTTTTTTAAACATGTTTCTTTTAATTATGTCGAAATACATGAGGAATGGATTATTATCCATTTTTTTACTCTAGATAGTAATGTATTTAATTAACACTTGGTAATGTATCATAAACCAAATAATATATCCCTTAATTTTTTTAATAGAAAAATCATTGGTCTTTTATCCCATTATATATTTATGGTTTTCAAATGGTTGAAATTAACCAGAACATGTTCTCCTACTCTCTATCTATTTCATGGAGAATTTTTTTCATACATGGAAACCCAGTTATGTGTTTTTCTGTTAACCTTGAAACTTCCCATTTCCCCCTTTTGAACTGAAATATTTTTTTTAACCTTGTTTATAATATTGGATTTTGACAAAGGTATTTGGAAAATTTAAATCACTAGATTAGGATATCAAGATCAAATTTAGAGGTCACAATTTCTCATGTTTTGGAGAATGAAATATCTAAATATTCTATATTGAATGGTTATATTAGATAACATATAAAATATGCAACAACATTCTTTAACAAACAATATAATATTATTATATAAATATGACTGTTAATAAAAATCCATTAAATCAGTGCAATAGTATAATATCAACATCGTTA
Source organism: Viscum album (assembly GCA_963277665.1). NCBI lineage: Eukaryota > Viridiplantae > Streptophyta > Magnoliopsida > Santalales > Viscaceae > Viscum > Viscum album. The sequence goes on from OY728133.1 coordinate 1,928,918,589, forward strand.
TGAAATGTATAATTATATTACTCATTTATAATATAATAATTTATTATTTTCCAATGAGAAGTCAATTGTTTTTTAAAGTCATTTCTTATTCCTAAAATGAGTTTAATTTTTTTAGTGATTTTTATAACTAAATTCAGAAATCATAGGAAAAATTAGGTGAAAACTTATTTTTTTAATTAAACATTTCAAATTTATATTCAAATTAATATTTGATAGTTTATTATAAATACTGTTTTTAGTGAATAGAAAAATATTATAATATTATTATTGAAAATAATATTTATTTTCAATTATTTTAATAGCCAAATCCGATGATTGATGAGTTTTAAAATCTCAGTAGTTATTTTGGATTTATAGTAATATAAATATGATTTATAAAATTTGTTTTATAGATAAATTTAGTATACTAATATCTTATAAATTAAAAGGGTGTTTTTCTAAAACTAATTTTTATCATGTTTTATAGGTTAAATTGTATGTTAAATTCTATAACTTATATATTTTGAATTTGGAGAAATGGGTTCCATATATGGAAATAGGGGTCTTATTTTTAACAAATTTTTACTTAATTTTGGTGAATATGATTAGTAACCATAATAATATTTTTCGTAATGGTAAAAGGTAAATCCTGAAATTAAATTTAAAAATAAAATGATAACGATTATAAAATGACGCTAACACTGGATATAAGTTTATTTTTTGAGTCTGTATCATGCATAATTATCCAATATTGGGGTTTATATCCTTTTTCTTTTTAGATTTTATCTAAACATTTATAATATTGTATTTAAAGATAAGTAACAAATTAAACCCTCATGGTTTTAATAAAAATAATATTTTTGAAAAAGGTGTAACTGGAGGATATGTCATGTAAAAAATATTTTTTTAGTGATCATTTTTTGTTGATTAATCAAGATAATTTATTTCGAATATTAAGTGAAGAAATAAATTTATTGATCATTTACAGAACATTAATGCTATATTTATTGATTTAATTGACCATTTAAACAAATAATATAAATTATATTAAAAGTAATATAATATGAGGTACTTAATGTGATCTAGGAATTATTTACATAAATAAAACATATTAGGGGTGTATTAAAATAAATTTTCGAAAATTTACTTCTTTATATGATGTTAATAATATTGATGTAATGTAGAGTTCTAAAAATTGACATTAATGATTAATTAAGATAAATAATATTTTATAAAATGTTATAAAATAAAAAAAATATTATAATATTCCCCCAATTGAGAATTATATGGTTTATAGTATCATCCCTAGTCCATTTATGGGTCATTTTTCATTTATATTAAGAATATTTATTGGTCATTTTTCATTTATGGGTCATTTTTTTATAATATTCCCCCATTTGAGAATTATGTGGTTTATATTATAATATTTTATGGGTCATTTTTCATTTATGGGACATTTTTGAAAGAATAAGTGTTTGTGCTATTGTAGTATATGTGATATTGGTAAACAGGGGGTCAACCCATCCTCATTATACATTTGAAATAAATAATTTTTGATCCATTTGAATTTGAGAATTAATTTATATTAATTTAATGGTATGATAAATTTCAAGAGTGGCCCACCCCTATGTTTTAAAAGGGAAACACTTATTCTATTAACATCACACATATAACCCCAAATTGTTATAAAATGATATTATTAAATAACTTCATAATTCCTATATATGTTCTATATGACTTTGTTCTTGATGAATACTATCCTTTGTGGTCTTAATGTTTTTCGAAAAAGAGGACATATCTATAATAGATATCATTTTTGATCGAGTATTTCTATTTTATTACAATTTAGACCACATTATGAATAATATAACGATCTCTCTCATTGATAATTTATTAATTAATTCTATATAAATGAGCACTTTATTTTATTTGATTCCTATTATTATATAAAAATGGGTTTTATGATATTTAGTAATAAATATTAAAATTAATTTATTTAATTTCAAGAAAATTTATATGAAAAAAATATATTTTCATTTCTCAAATCAACATTATAAATTTAATAAATAATACTTTTGAGAAATTTCTATAAATGCTTATTATTTTTTTTGAATACTGAAAACTACTATTTTAGTTATTGAATGTTTTCATTTTTTTATATATATACAATGTTGAACATTGTCCGTGATGAGTTTTAAATTTCGTTATATTGATTTTATTGATGATAATATAAATATTGCTTTAAAATTATATTTATACAAGTATTCTATTTAAAAACATTTTAACATTAAAATGGATTTCTTCTAAAAAACTAATTTTCATCGCTTTTTTAATATTTAATTATAAATTAAACTATATTGTTTCTTTGTTTTAAATTTATAAAAATAGATTCCATATTTGTAATAATATTTTCCAAATATTGGTAAATATGTCTCTTTTATAGATTGTATACGTGAATAGTAACCTTTGTAATTTGTTTTACCATGCTAAATGGTAAAATCCGTAATTAATGTTCAGAAGATACATATTATAAAATGGCACTGAAATTTACGCTAATTCTATTGGATGATTTCATTTCTCTTAAACTCTTCCATGATTTGGATATATAAATTCTTTAAATCTATGTGATTACAACCTTTATACTATTTCATTTATAAAAAAGTTGAAAATGTCACACTCAGTTTTTAATAAATGTAATATTTTTTTTCATTGTTTAATCAAGAAGTAATGTTCAGTTATAAATATAATTTCAAACGTTAATTTATTTTTTTTCATAATGATAATTAACATTTTCATTTTTACTGATGAAATAAATATCGTAAAATTTTACTCAATTCCGAAACCATAAATATTTAATTAAAGGAAAAATAGGATAAATAGTATTAAAATTATCAAAAGTAATATAATTTTAGATATTTTTTATTATTAATAGATTTTATATATGAATGAGATATGTTATTGATGATTTAAAATTTATGGTATTAGTTTTAATTGTCTTAATTATTTTATTAATATCAAACTAATTAATTATTCATAAAATTAACATTAATAATATATTAAAATAAATATTATTTTACTAAATAAAATATAATTGTTAAAATCATTGATTATTTCATGCGATTATTATATGGTTTCAGATTTCAATCAAGATCCATTTATGGGCCATTTTTTTATTTATGGTATCTATATTGACTCGAAATGAATAAAAATTATTGCTATCATAGTTATTGTGAAGTTGTTAATAAGGGGTTTAGAAACCAAATATAATGTTAAAAAAATATTTAATAGTTGTCTAATTTTATTTTTGGGAGGATTTATTCAAAAACTCATCCAATATTCCAAATAAATCCTTTTTTATCCATTGATACATGAATATGAATTTATATATATTTAATGATTTTGGAAATTCCAAGTATTACCATACCATATCTTATAAAAGTGTAATTATTCTTTTCTTCACATCAAACTTTAAATCCCATTTATACCAACCAATATATCTACCCCTATAACTAATAAACTTCCTACCAAGAATCTAGTAATATTATTTTTGTTAGAATATAATCATAGTGGTCTTTAGGTTTTTAGTAAATGAAGTTGTATGAAAAAGTGGTGTCATTTACAATCGAGTGTTTCTATTTTATTTCATCCTCCATGACTTTAACATATTTCATAAACTTTCCTATATAATTACATAATTACCATACATATAGTTATTATATGTTATATTAATAGGAAAACACCTATTAATATAACCATCCATCAAATTGGAAACAAAACCATTGTTGAAGTATACCACAAAAAACCATATTTTGAACTGATGTAATTCATGTTCTATCACCATCACTCGTGGATAGAATATAATAATATAATTATTAATTATATATGATATTCATGAAATATTTTTTATTCATTAATTATAATATATCACTAGGTTTTTTCTATTTCCCATCAATGAAAAATGGAAATGACGCTTGTGAGTACCTATTGACTACCACTCCATGAAGCGGTGCGATTTGTTTTCACAAAATCACATAACTTATATACATAAGTACATTTAGAGGATTCATATTATATTTCCTATATTATTATAATTTGGGAATAATAATGAAATACCAACATTAATTCCTTCTTAGTGATTGATAATAAAAATATTATCAATGCGTATATATAGACTACCATCTGCAAGATTAAAACATAGTTCGTTTTTCATAACCTTAATTCATGATTAGATCTTTTTTTAATAATGTTATAAAAATTTAATTATTAAAGGATTAATATTCAATAGATGGTGTGATAATTTCTCTTTGACTTTAATTAACCTACCGAATTCATTTCTGACATTTGACTTGGATGTTATCAACCCACGAAATATTGATTTAATTAATTATGTAATATTATATAACAAGGTAATATTTTATATAAAATGAATAAAAATCATTTCTATTTTTTCTAAACTAATTAAATAATAATACTAATATTATTATTTAAAAAGATAAATGTACATGATTAGTCAGACTCGATGTAGGGGACTTATTTTAAAAAAACTCATATTTTATTGTTTATTTACCTCTCTTAAATCCATTTACATAGTTATAGGGTTATTGATTGGATGATTTTAGCGGGAGTAAGATATTTTTGATTGAAATTTTATTTCTATTATTACATTGTTTCAATGCATTTCAAAATAAATCATATTACAAAATGTTTGAATTTCCATATTAAAAATAGAAAGGAATGTTCTATTTTGACATATATAGTGAAAATGTATTTTCCTTCCCCTAAAACTATTATTCTCTATTTTTATACTAATTCTTACGGTTATTTTTGAATAGAATTTTTTTTAATAAAATACATTTTTTTCATATCTAAAAATATTTTTAGAAGGTTTTAAATTACTTTTTCAAGGGGTTTTTCCTATATTATGTTACCTGGACATTATTTATAAATGATTAACCCCCACTATATCTCATTGGTGAGCTCGATTTTTATTATACAATGGGTGAACCCAGATACCAACAATTGAGACTGTTATAGACTATAAAACGTGTGCACCCAGTTTTTTCTCCAATGAATTGGTTAATGATTGTGTTCTCCTAAAAATCATATCTAATGTTGTCTATATGGTTTTCCAAATGTATGGGTTTGATAAGAGTTTTATAATAATGATATAACAAGGCACATAATTCAATATTCTATTCATTCTAATGTGTTTTCATAGAAAATTATTATTTTTGGATGATATGATAATTTATATATTTAAATAATTATAAAACCCATTCGGGGTAAAGAGGAATGTTTTTAAGAGAATCTCCTTTCATGTGTTTTCATGTATTTCAGTCGACTAAAAATTTTCTTGTTTCATTCTTTCTTATCATTTTATAATCATCCAACATTTTAAATTTTTTTCATATAACTTTAAGGAGGATTATGGATAAGTATGTGTTTAAGATTATTTTTATGAATCCATTTCAAGAAAGGGAATTATGTTTCATTTTAAAATGATATTTTTTGTCGAAAAATGGATAAGAATCAGAGGATCCAATTTTTTAAAATATGGTTCTATATATTAGAGATATGAACTAATTGAAAAAAATTGTAATCCTAAAAAATATTATGGAATGATATAAATTAAATTGTAGTCTAATGAAACAATATTACTTTATTTATTAGGCCGAGTCATTAAATTTCGTTTAGGATTAGGGTTAGGAAATCATTATTGATTATAAAGTTCTCATGTCAGGTTTCCTAAAGAGATGTGAATAAAATCAAGGGTTTAAATATTTATTGTTAATTCCAAATTTAAATTATTATAAACCCCATTATTTGGTTTTTTATAATGAATTTTTATGAGATTAGTGATATTGTTAGAGAATTTATTTTGAAGGGTATTTTATACTCAAAAAAGGAAATTTAATTGTCAATGTATTATGGAGTATATAAGGGTACTGCATTTATAAGGACCATTTTTCTTAATAAGAAATAATTCATTTAATGATTTAGAGATAGTCTCATCTATCGATTATTGAATGTTCATCATGATTATAGAAAAAGGATCCCAAACAAACTTATTATCCGATACATATGATTTAATTGTCCCAATCGTGGAGAATTATTTTTCAAATGATTCTGAAAGATGTTTTAACATCCAAATCAACTGTAATAAAATATTTATTCAATATCGTATCATCTCATTTTTAGAAAAATATTATGAATTATTCTATATATTTTGTATGATTTAAAAATATCAATTTTTCAATCTCACTGGATAAGGAAAATATCACCAAAGACATGACTATTTTATTTCATGAGAAATTTACATCATATAGGATGATAATGGGGTTATAAACATAATTAAAGATAACAATAACATATGAATGTAATGTGTGATTTATTTTATTATGTTCTTAGTATGAAACATGATTGAGTTGATAATGAAAAATAATAAGCACATATTTCATTCAACCTTTTTATTTTAATAAAGTATTAAATAATAATATTAGAAATCATAGTTAATGGTTTATGAAGTAAGATTATCTAGGGATGGGTCTATGAATAATATTATAATATATTCAAAATATTATTGGAACCAAAAAACACCCAAGGAATATTTAATTGTAGGGTTATGTTTTCAAATTTTTTGAAACATTTCTTAGATTTAATTAGTACATTCGAAAAGTGGTTTAGTCCAAATATCATAATTTTATTTGATGAAAATTATTTAGTGTTGATAAATTTTTTAGGTACATGTAATAATTATTTTTAGCAAATTAAAAATGTTAATTAAGGAATAATGCCTTTATATTTAGTATAAATAATAATAATGTTATTGATAACCATTAGTGTTACAATTATCTTTAATAATTGATGTTATTTTTCATGAATTTTCTTTACATGATTTCAAAATTTTATAATAACAATATTGATACAGTTTTACGAGAATGAAAACCCACATGCTGGAAGAAAACCAATACCATCTATCAAGGTTATTGGTCTTGAACCTAGAACATAAGGGAGATATTGGTAAAGCACTTACCATATTCCCATGAGATTAGCTCGTATGTATGAAATATTATTTTTCACAATATTTATTTGAAATAAAATGATTATGTTTATTTTTTGGCATAAAAAGAATTTTTGGATTATACGATTATTGTTATTTTAAAATATCACTATTTGAGAACCTATTTTATTACGGTAATCAAAATATTATAAATTTTATAAGATTATAGATAGAATTATATTTTGGATGAATATATGATTTAAATTCTACATAGGATTATTTAGGTTATTATTGGAATTATTTTTATATATAAATCATTATATAACTATGTTATGTGCATTGTTAGTGTGAGTCTTTATGAGTTTTTTATTCAATTTAGAGGTGAATGTCATATTTATCTTTGTATAATCTATGATCAAATAATTATTATCCTTTTGTTGAAATATATTTTTTGGAATATTTTTATTCAATTAATGAAAAGCATATAATTTAATCATTTTTTTATTATTGGGTATTATGTTGAATTATAGATATTTATTTTTCATATCTTTATATAAAGGAGTATTCATTTTGGAAATTGACTTTTATAGTCATACATTTTTTGGTTATTAATAATTCAAAAATTTAGGAGGAATAATATTTTATCCTTATTTTATTATCCTCCATGGTATAAGAATTTATCTACTCTCATAAAATGATCCTAAAACCAAAATTTGAACCATTAAAATTTCTTCCCAAAAAAACAATGGTATTATAACTGATCTCAAATTAATTTTTTTATGGTTAACTTTCTCAAAAAATCATCTTCATCACACTCTATCAATCCAAAAAATTTATTTCTTTCTAATTCCATATCCATTATTAAACATTCAGCTAATGATTTCCTACATGGAAAACCAAGTTAGGTTTTATTCCAAATGACCTCTTTACTTACCCTATCAATCGTTTTAGGTTGATATTTTATTAAAACCCTTTATGAAGTGGGATTTACACAATGGTGTTTTTAAAATTAAAAACATGGGTACATGATCCCATGTTAAAATTTTGAGGATCTAATATCTCTATGTGGGGAGAATGTTATATCCTGACACTTTGAAAATGAAAGGCTGTATTTGATAGCGTACAAGATACACAACACTATGATTACAAATAACAAAATATTATTATTAAAAAATGACTATTATAAAATGGTCATTATGTTGGTCGGAATAAATATAATTAATTACATGGTGAAAGATATAATGGACCTAATAATTTCTAATTTATTAGTTAATTTTTTTAATAAATGAGTAGTCAATTTTTATTAATGTATTTGTATTATTAAAAAAATTCGATTTTTATCTTTGTTTGGGAGAATGTTATATATAATTTTAGTTAATTTATGAAAATTTATTTTATAAAAAGAACATTATTTTTTTTATTACCATGAAATTATTATCTTTTGCTGATGTTTTTAGAATATTGTAGAATTATTATTTTTAGTGAATATAGAAATATGGTGATTTTCTTTTTGAAAGATATATTTAACTTCAAGTATTTAAGAAAATTTAATTTTTATGCTTTTTATGATTTCCTTAGTTTTATTTTATATAACATATAGTAATTATGTAATGTATAATTATATTTATATGTAAATTTATAATTAATATATTTTTATAATGAAAAATCAATTTATTTTTTGAAAATTGTTTTTCATCATGTTTTGAACGTTTAATTTGAATTAAATTATACCATTTATATCAAATGAATTTTCAAAAAAATATATATATTTGAAATAAATGGTTCTGATTTTTTTAAATAGTCCCCATTTATTTTTGAACAATGTAAATAGTAACGATTATATTTATTTTACCAAGGTAAATAGTAAATAAATAAAATAATGTTTAAAAGTAAATGATAATAATTATAAAATTACCTAAAAACTTATCTTAATTTTATTAGTGGAGTCAATTTTATTAACACCCATCCATCATTCAATTATTTGGACATCATTTTTAATTTGAATGTGATTATTAACTTTATATAATTTTATTAATTGAAAATTAACAAGTGTCAAACTCTTATTTTTAATAACAATTCTATTTTGATAATAGGTTTATCAAGTTAATATTTTCCATTGTAAATATTATTTTCAAATAAATTGGTATATATTATAAGGCCCAAGCCTTAAACCTTACTTAAAATTGAATTAAATGAATAATTCACAAGGAGGATCTTTTCAGGTTTAGAGTTTTAGAGAATTAGGACATAACTATTACATCTCAACAGATTACAAAGTAGTCTCTTCTACTAAATTTCCATAAAATAAAAATTCTTAAAAAGAAACATGTCTAGTTTCATGTTTTAGGTAGCATGACTTTCCCTTGATCCCATCCTTGACCCTACTCCATGCTAAGTCCTGTGAAAAACATTTCAAAAACATGGGATGAGCATAAAAACTCAGTAAGGGATACACAAAGAATGAAAACTGTTAGTTTTTCAAACATCAAATAAACCATATATACTCTATCAAAGTAATACCTTCACCTTAATGAAGTATTAAAAACTCTTCACTGAATAAAGAATCATCACTTACCTTTTTGTAACCAATGTATTACCATAAAATCCATAAAAAGAACACATAACATATATAAAGGTAACTTGGGACATAAACATACTTAAGTGGAATAACCATACGGTCGACTCCCACACATATCACTTAATGGAATAGCCATAAGGGCAATTTCCATACATACTTAATGGAATAGCCATATGGCTGACTTACATACCCAATGCATTGGAGGTTATAACGTAACCACCCGTCCTGGTATTCACGGAACCACCCGTCATATGGTTTATAACGTAACCACCCGTTAAAATGTCCAAGTACCAATATAAAATCATAAAACATAAAACCAATATAAAGGAATGATAACATTTCCACATTTCAATCACAATATATCATAATAGAATCCTTTATCAAAACCATTTTCAATACCAAAATACATAAAAGTGTATATGGTATTTATTTCATTTTAAAAACATAACGGCTTGTTGAGGAAGCCAAAGACCAAATAATACTCGCGGTGGCAGAAAAGGTTTTTGTCGCCGCGTACATTAAAAGAAACATTCCTTTTTGTCTTTTTGTGAAACACTTCGTATAAAAAGATTCCTTTTGTATAAAAGTAAAATTCAAAGGGGGTTTATACACCGTATAAAAGAATGTTTTGTATAAAACGAAATATGCCTCAATGAAAGGAGATTGAGACGAAGTCCCTTACCTCAGGTCCGACTTGACTCGATCGTTATTTAACGTCCTGAATAATAAACTTGAGTTAATTTCTACATGATTAATAAACTTTTTAAAGTTAATTATTTCTTTTATATAACTTATTTCCATGTTATAAACATTATGTAACCAGTTAAGTTAATAATGTTTGTTTTGTCGATATTTGGTTCTTAAGTCGAAAGTGGACTTCTTACAATTACATGTTGTTCATGTGGTCAAAGGTTCTGTATATCCAGAATGACATTCCTGATTTGGATATAATATATATCATATATATCCATCATATAAATGTATTTATAATATTACATAATCATTTAGAGGTAAGAAATGAAATGCACCGTTCATGGAGACGGTAAGCCGTACGTACGCATGAATGCTACTTTCATTTCTTTCACATATTAATGGAATTAAAATTAAATGAGAGGTATGTATATTTTAATTCCAGAATTATATTCATCATTTAGATGTATCATTCATTATAAATCTATTATATACATATACTTTTAATAGTACATTACATTTGGGGACAAGAAATTAAATTCACTGTTCATGGAGACGGTAAGCCGTACGTACGCATGAACGCTACTTTCATTTCTATCTTATACTTTAATGGAAAGAAATAATAATTATATAGAGGTATATTATAATTCCAGTATAACATCATATATAATAACTTTAAATCCATCCTTTACACGTCCCACATATGGCATTAACGAATCACATCACTTTGAGGGGGCGGTAGTCCGCACTTCCTTAAATAGAGATATAGTGTTTACCCAAAATGGAAACCATAAAGGTATGCCCAAAATGAAAAATACAGAAGCTTAAAGAAAAAATAAACATATTATATATCATATATAAAAAATAGTGACATCATAATGGCCACCTTTTAAGGTGTTAAAAGAGTATTGAACAATCATCGTTTCGGGAGGCAGAATTTCGCCATCCACGGAAACTGTATGTTCATTAACCATTTGATGTAGTTGTGTGAGAGTGTAGCTCGAATAAATCTTATAACAACATCCTATTATATTGAAGATACTGGTGTTGTTGCAAAAGAAGTAAATAAAAAGAGTTTAGAGGGTTGGAGAAGCAAAATAAAACAAATGAACAAGAGAGAATGAATTACCTTTAAAAGTGTAACTCCTTTTGATTTGAGCATAAAGGCTTCCTTTGAAAGGATTCTGCCCAAGGGGAATCCTCTAGGATGAGGATAGGGATGTGGAGAGAGTATATGGGCAGGGGTTGGCCGAGACAAAGGCTTGAGGTGTGTGTGAAATGAGGTAGAGGTGGGGGCCTTTTATAAGAGGAGAGGAGGGTCACTTTTGGAAAGTAAAGAAATATTACTTTATTTGAAAATGTTATTCGGTTTTAAAAGGTCCCAAATTGATAAAATTTGTGGATAAGGTGATAAGGGTTCGAAATCCACTCATCCAATTGGTTTTGGACATGTGTAGTTCATAGATTTTACATTATCTTTCCATTTTATTTAAATCGTCAAATAGTGATGTCATTGCTGCATCATTATTATGTCATGAATAATTTAATTTATTTAATATCTAAAAATTATAAATCAAATACTATGATTTAGTAAATCTTTTTATCTTTTCAATGACTATTTAAAATCAAAATTTGGACCTATTTAACCCTACTTAAAAATTGGTTTAGTAAAACAACTCATGATTGTGTCAATTTAATTTTAACATTAAATAAAAAGTTATTTATGTCATTTCTCAACCAAAGTGTCTCCATGGGGTCCCCAAGTTGGCACATGGCTTGTCTTGGTCGGCCATGACTCACCCAATGGGTGTAGGACAAGTTTCATGGTGTTTTCACATTCTTATAATATCATTTTTATTTTAAATTACACTAATTACCTCTAATCGTGATTAAGAACTTAATAAGTTACTATTCACCAAAAAATTATTATAATCTCATTGAACCACATTTTACTTCTTAATGACAACAATGTATGTCAGATTTTTGAAATTCAAAACACAATGATGGAAAAATTTCATTTAAACGGAAAATCAGTCTTTATAAGTACCACTTAGTGGTTTCACTATTCATCAAAAATTGATGTTTTTCAGAAAATTACCAAAAATTCACCCAAAGATATATTTGATATTCTGAATTCCAAAATTAATTCCATTTTACAAAATTCAAAACATATTAGTCACATTAATTAATTTAATAATTAATTCCCGCTGTCAGAGCAAATAACGTGTTTTTATGAAACAATAAGTATCAAAAGATTGACACTATTTTAAGTCTGATTTCAAAGTGAAATTAATTCCAATGACCACTATTGCATTTAATGGTAAAAATATATTCTAATTTAACTTTAAAACCAATTCAAAAGATAATCTATTCATATAAATAAATTAGATTAAAAAGAGGTTTTGAATTAAAATACAACATTTTACACTATTCCTTAAAAAATTGAACTTTATCGGAAAGATACCAAAAATTTACACAAAGTAAATTTTGATATCCCGATTCTTAATAAGAGTTTTATTTGGTCCAAAATAATGTTTAAGAGTGAACAAAACTATATTTAATGATGGATCAACATCAAAAGGTGATAAGTGAACCTTTAGTGAAAACTAGGGCATATACGCCTAAAATTGAATTCTTTCTGTATTTTAAGCCTTTATCATTTATTGGATAAATGTAAAAACATTTAAAAACATATATAATCATATTTTAGTTATTTATATCCATTCCCGCCAATACAACGGCTACATGTTAACTACCATTTAAAATAATATTATTTTATTATTAGAGTGCAACGTAAGATTCCCAAGAAACTCGTTGTTGCGTGTTTGGTACGCCATCGAGCATAGCATCCCCTTTAAAGTAATATTAATATTTGATTCACAAATATGGATAAATATGAAATGTCGTATTCTTTATTTACCTGGGGTGTTACATCCTTCCCCCCTTTTGGGAATTGCGTCCTTGCAATTTTAAAATTGCGCTTGGAAACATCCTTGAAAGTCCCACACCGGAACAAGAGTCGGTAAAACAATCACTTTAAAATAAAGAAAGATAAGTATAGAGGTCACCTGAGTTAACCCATACTAGGATTCCAAGTATGAAAACATGGACATGGAGGAGAAAACTTAGGGTCATGTTCTGATGGAGAGTAATAGAAAACATGTTTAGGAGAAAGTTAACCATGAGAGAATCAGAAACTTGTAATGAGTTAAACGGTATTCGATTCCCCAGTAGGAAAAGTTAATAGACAACATTTTTGTTTTAAGTTACTTTTTATTGAGGAATTTATTCATAAGGAAACATAATCACTTACAATGTTGACTTTCAACTTTTACTAGATTCCTTAATCAAACTCATATTTTTTCCAGAAGACGAGTATTTAGGGAGACTTGTTCGCATTAAGAGTACTATAATCAACTTCTAGAGAATCACCTAACCCAAAAAAAATAACTACATACTTCCCATGTCTTTAGACTTTAACCAAAACCAAAACCCAAAAGATTAGTACAATATTAGATAACCCAGAAAAGGATAACCCATTAGAAAGAAAATATATTCATAATCTCCAAAATTTGTCCAACAAAACCCAAAGTTCAACGAGGACCATTCGATAAACAATTTGTCCATAAAATTCCTCAAAGTAAACCAATCTAAGCTTGAAACCCAAACATTTGAAGGATTTAGTCACATAGTCTTCCAAGTTAAATCGTAACATTTATCTTCAAACAAAATCAATTGCTCTTAAAGTCTCGCATTGAAAAGTAATTATCCTAATCACATATCCTCCATGATAGGTTAATCATTTTCATAAATATCCCAAAATAAACTTACTCTTAATTCATAAAATCATATAACTAAAAAGAATCAGTCAAACTAACCAGGGACTTCACGTAGTCCAGTGGTAGGCGATAAATGCCAGTCGCACTTTTGTTGTGGGTTCGATTCCCGCAACTTTGTCCTACGCGACGGGTTGTCACATGGTCTGCGTGTTGTCCATTTTCCAAAACTATATAATTATCAAATCATTCCCCAAAATGAGATAAAATCATCAAAAATGATTATAACATATTTTAACCTCAAGTTTATCTCATTCCTTTCATTTTCCATCATATCATAGAGTAACCCATAATTACCTAAAAAGTAAGAATCATATAAACCCAAATGGTTCTTTATAACGATGTCCACAAAAGAAAAGATAACTATTACTTGGATAAAATTTGCCTATATTAATCATCAGGGTTACACATAATATAAAAAGTCTTCTAATGTAACCCCATCATCAAAAGAGACTTAATACTCGTAAGAATTTCACCATAACTCTTGAAGCCCTTATGTGTTGACATCTTACTCATTCAACATTCTTCATGATCCATTATCCATTCCTTTCCAACTTATTCCAAAATACCTCTTTCCTACAAACAAAATCATGAATCATATCCTAAGATTCCAAAATAGGAAAACAATAGTCATGAAATAATACATACCTTTGATTGGTCATTGTCAGTTTCTTCATCCTCAATCGGAATGGAATTAGGTATTGGTAAATGAGTATTTGTATGATCTTGGTGATCCCATTCATGAAACTTCTAAAGGGGACATGTGTTTGCATAATGACTATGCACACCACATTTAAAACATTCAATTGATCCCTCAGAAAGAACTTCTTTCCCTTTCCTCGAGTCAATTGGATGCTTCCTTTTTCCATGGCAGGTTCCTGCTTTATGACCTTAATTTACACATCTATAGCATATTTCTATCCCTTTGAAACATTTTCCTAGGTGTTTCTTTCCACATCTTTGACACATAGGTTTTTGAACACACTTACCTTTATGATTATTACCTGTACTTACGTATGGATTTGTTTCTCGTACACATGATGCCTTATAGAAATCACCAAGGTTTAGGTGGTCTATCATAACTCCAGATAGTTGGTTAAGGATAAACAAAAGAGTTCTCATTACAGTTCCCATATCATTTAGTTGCTCGCTTAGAAAACTGTCACAGTTTCCTTCACATCCACCGTTACCTTGGTGCCTGCTAGATCCATCCATTTACTAAAACCAAAAAGGGTCACTGTGAGTGTAACAACAAAACCATCATGTACTAATGAGGAAGAAAAACACTAAGATATTCTTACTCATTCACTTTATCGAAAACTAGTACTCTGTCTGAAATCCTAACCATTATGGTAATGTCACTTATGCTTAAAGAATACCCTAACCTCTAAAGTTATCTAAACCGACCTCTAATACCAACTATAAGGCCCCAGCCTTAAACCTTACTTAAAATTGAATTAAATGAATAATTCACATTGAGGATCTTTTCAGGTTTAGAGTTTTAGAGAATTAGGACATAACTATTACATCTCAACAGATTACAAAGCAGTCTCTTCTACTAAATTTCCATAAAATAAAAATTCTTAAAACGAAACATGTCTAGTTTCATGTTTTAGGTAGCATGACTTTCCCTTGATCCCATCCTTGAACCTACTCCATGCTAAGTCATGAGAAAAACATTTCAAAAACATGGGATGAGCATAAAAACTCAGTAAGGGATACACAAAGAATGAAAACTGTTAGTTTTTCAAACATCAAATAAACCATATATACTCTATCAAAGTAATACCTTCACCTTCATGAAGTAGTAAAAAATCTTCACTGAATAAAGTATCATTACTTACCTTTTTGTAACCAATGTATTAGCATAAAATCCATAAAAAGAACACATAACATATATAAAGGTAACTTGGGACATAAACATACTTAAGTGGAATAACCATACGGTCGACTCCCACACATATCACTTAATGGAATAGCCATAAGGCCAATTTCCATACATACTTAATGTAATAGCCATACAGCCGACTTCCATACCCAATGCATTGGAGGTTATAATGTAACCACCCGTCCTGGTATTCACGGAACCACCCGTCATATGGTTTATAACGTAACCACCCGTTAAAATGTCCAAGTACCAATATAAAATCATAAAACATAAAACCAATATAAAGGAATGATAGCATTTCCACATTTCAATCACAATATATCATAATAGAATCCTTTATCAAAACCATTTTCAATACCAAAATACATAGAATAGTATATGGTATTTATTTCATTTTAAAAACATAACTTCTTGTTGAGGAAGCCAAAGACCAAATAATAATCGCGGTGGCGGAAAAGGTATTTGTCGCCGCGTACGTTAAAAGAAACATTCCTTTTTGTCGTTTTGTAAAACGTTTTGTATAAAAAGATTAATTTTGTATAAAAGTAAAATTCAAAGGGGGTTTATACACCGTATAAAAGAAACTTGTGTATAAAACGAAATATGCCTCAATGAAAGGAGATTGAGATGAAGTCCCTTACCTCGGGTCTGACTTGACTCGATCGTTCATTAACGTCCTGAATAATAAACTTGAGTTAATTTCTACTTGATTAAGAACCTTTTTAGTGTTCATTATTCCTTTTATATCACTTATTTCCATGTTATAAACATTATGTAACCAGTTAAGTTAATAATGTTTGTTTTGTCGATATTTGGTTCTTAAGTCGAAAGTGGACTTCTTACAATTACATGTTGTTCGTGTGGTAAAAGGTTCATTATATCCAGAATGACATTCCTTATTTGGATATCATATATATCATATATATCCAGCATATACATGTATTTATAATATTACATAATCAGTTAGAGGGAAGAAATGAAATGCACCGTTCATGGAGACGGTAAGCCGTACGTACGCATGAATGCTACTTTCATTTCTTTCTCATATTAATGGAATTAAAATTAAATGAGAGGTATGTATATTTTAATTCCATAATTATATTCATCATTTAGATGTATCATTCATTATATATATCCATTGTATACATATACTTTTAATAGTACATTACATTTAGGGACAAGAAATGAAATGCACCGTTCATGGAGACGGTAAGCCGTACGTACGCATGAACGCTACTTTCATTTCTATCTCATACTTTAATGGAATGAAATAATAATTATAGATAGGTATATTATAATTCCTGTATAACATCATATATAATAACTTTAAATATATCCTTTACATGTCCCACATATGGCATTAACGAATCACATCACTTTGAGGGGGCGGTAGTCCGCACTTTCTTAAATGAAGATATTTTGTTTACCCAAAATGGAAACCATAAAGGTATGCCCAAAATGAAAAATACAGAAGCTTAAATAAAAAATAAACATATTATATATCATATATAAAAAATATTGAAATCATAATGGCCACCTTTGAAGGTGTTAAAAGAGTATTGAACAATCATCGTTTCGGGAGGCAAAATTTCGCCATCCACGGAAACCGTATGTTATTTAACCATTTGATGTAGTTGTGTGAGAGTGTAGCTCGAATAAATCATATAAAAACATCCTAGTATAATTAAGATACTGTTGTTGTTTCAAAAGAAGTAAATAAAAAGAGTTTAGAGGGTTGGAGAAGAAAAATAAAACAAATGAACAAAAGAGAATGAATTACCTTTAAAAGTGTAACTCCTTTTGATTTGAGCCTAAATGCTTCCTTTGAAATGATTATTCCCAAAGGGAATCCTCTAGGATGAGGATAGGGATGTGGAGAGAGTAAATGGGGTGGGTTTGGCCGATCCAAAGGCTTGATGAGTGTGTGAAATGAGGTAGAGGTGGGGGACTTTTATAAGAGGAGAGGAGGGGCACTTTTGGAAAGTAAAGAAATATTACTTTATTTGAAAATGTGTTTCGGTTTTAAAAGGTCCCACATTGATAAAATTTCTGGATAATTTGATAAGGGTTCGAAATCCACTCATCCAATTGGTTTTGTACATGTGTAGTTCATATATTTTACATTATCTTTCCATTTTATTTAAATCGTCAAATAGTGATGTCATCGCTGCATCATTATTATGTCATAAGTAATTTAATTTATTTAATGTATAAAAATTATAAAAAAAATACAATGATGTAGGAAATCTTTTTATCTTTCCAATTAATATTTATAATCAAAATTTGGACCTGTGTAACCCTACCTAAAAATTGTTTTAGTAAAACAACTCATGTTTGTGTCAATTTAATTTTAACATTAAATAAAAAGTTATTTAGTCATTTCCCAACCAAAGTGTCTCCATGGGGTCCCCAAGTTGGCCCATGGCTTTTCTTGGTCGGCCATGACTCACCCAATAGTTGTAGGACAAGTTTCATGTTGTTTTCACATTCTTATAATATCATTTGTATCTTAAATTACACTAATTACCTCTAATCGAGATTAAGAACTTAATAAGTTACTATTCACCAAAAAATTATTATAATCTCATTGAACCACATTTTGCTTCTTAATGACAACCATGTATGTCAGATTTTTGAAATTCAAAACACAATTATGGCAAAATTTCATTTAAACGGAAAATCAGTCTTTATATGTACCACTTAGTGGTTTCACTATTCATCAAAAATTGAATTTTTTCAGAAAATTACCAAAAATTCACCTTAAGCTATATTTGATATTCCAAATTCAAAAATGAAGTCCATTTTACAAAATTCAAAACATATTAGTCACATTAATTAATTTAATAATTAATTTTCGCTGTCAGAGCAAATACCGGGTTTTTATGAAACAATAAGTATCAAAAGATTGACACTAGTTTAAGTCTGATTTCAAAGTGAAATTAATTCCAACGACCACTATTGGATTTAATGGTAAAAATATATTCTAATTGAACTTTAAAACCAATTCAAAAGATAATCTAATCATATAAATAAATTAGATTAAAAAGAGGTTTTGAATTAAAATACAACATTTTGCACTATTCATTAAAAAAAATGAACTTTATCGGAAAGATACCAAAAATTTACACAAAGTAAATTTTGATATCCTGATTCTTAATAAGAGTTTTATTTGGTCCAAAATAATTTTTAAGAGTGAACAAAACTATATTTAATGATGGATCAACATCAAAAGGTGATATGTGAACCTTTAGTGAAAACTAGGGCATATACGCCTAAAATGGAATTCTTTCTGTATTTTAAGCCTTTATATTTTATTGGATAAATGTAAAAACATTTAAAAACATATATAATCATATTTTAGTTATTTATATCCATTCCCACCAATACAACGGCTACATGTTAACTACCATTTAAAATAATATTATTTTATTATTAGAGTGCAACGTAAGATTCCCAAGAAACTCGTTGTTGCATGTTGGGTACGCCATCGAGCATAGCATCCCCTTTAAAGTAATATTAATATTTGATTCACAAATATGGATAAATATGAAATGTCATATTATTTATTTACCTGGGGTGTTACATCCTTCCCCCCTTTTGGTTATTGCGTCCTCGCAATTTTAAAATTGCACTTGGAAACATCCTTGAAAGACCCACACCGGAACAAGAGTCGGTAAAACAATCACTTTAAAATAAAGAAAGATAAGTACAGAGGTCACCCGAGTTAACCCATACTAGGATTCCATGTATGAAAACATGGACATGGAGGAGAAAACTTAGGGTCATGTTCTGATGGAGAGAGATAGAAAACATGTTTAGGAGAAAGTTAACCATGAGAGAATCACAAACTTGTGATGGGTTAAATGGTATTCGATTCCCCAGTAGGAAAAGTTAATAGAAAACATTTTTGTTTTAAGTTACTTTTTATTGAAGAATTTATTCATAAGGAAACATAATCACTTATCATGTTGACTTTCAACTTTTACTATATTCCTTAATCAAACTCATATTTTTTCTAAAAGAAGAGTATTTAGGGAGACTTGTTCGAATTATGAGTACTATAATAAACTTCTAGAGAATCACCTAACCAAAAAAAAATAACTACATACTTCCCATGTCTTTAAACTTTAACCAAAACCAAAACCCAAAAGATTAGTACAAGATCAGATAACCCAGAAAAGGATAACCCATTAGAATGAAAATCTAATCATAATCTCCAAAATTTGTCCAACAAAACCCAAAGTTCAACGAGGGCCATTCGATAAACAATTTGTCCATAAAATTCCTCAAATTAAACCAATCTAAGATTGAAACCCAAACATTTGAAGGATTTAGTCACATAGTCTTCCAAGTTAAATCGTAACATTTATCTTCAAACAAAAACTGTTGCTCTTAAAGTCTCGCATTGAAAAGTAATTATCCTAATCACATATCCTCCATGATAGGTTAATCATTTTCATAAATAACCCAAAATCAACTTACTCTTAATCATAAAATCATATAACTAAAAAGAATCAGTCAAACTAACAAGGGACTTCATGTAGTCCAGTGGTAGGCGATAAATGCCAGTCGCACTTTGGTTGTGGGTTCGATTCCCGCAACTTTGTCGGACGCGACGGGTTGTCACATGGTCTGCGTGTTGTCCTTTTTCCAAAACTATATAATTATCAAATCATTCCCTAAAATGAGATAAAATATTCAAAAATGATTATAACATATTTTAACCTCAAGTTTATCTCAGTCCTTTCATTTTCCATCATATCATAGAGTAACCCATAATTGCCTAAAAAGTAAGGATCATATAAAACCAAATGGTTCTTTATAACTATGTACACAAAAGAAAAGATAACTATTACTTGGATAAAATTCTCCTATATTAAACATCAGGGTTACACATAATATAAAAAGTATTCTAATGTAACCCCATCATCTAAAGAGACTTAATACTCTTAAGAATTTCACCATAACTCTTGAAGCCATTATGTGTTGACGTCTTACTCATTCAACATTATTCATGATCCATTATCCATTCCTTTACAACTTATTCCGAAATACAGCTTTCCTACTAACAAAATCACGAATCATATCCTAAGATTCCAAAATAGGAAAACAATAGTCATGAAATAATACATACATTTGATTGGTCATTGTCAGTTTCTTTATCCTCAATCGGAATGGTATTAGGTATTGGTAAACAAGTATTTGTATGATCTTGGTGATCCCATTCATGGAACTTCTTAAGGGGACATGTGTTTGCACAATGACCGTGCACACCACATTTAAAACATTCAATTGATCCCTCAGAAAGAACTTTTTTCCCTTTCCTTGAGTCAACTGGATGCTTCCTTTTTCCATGGCAGGTTCTTGCTTTATGACCTTCATTTCCACATCTATAGAATATTTATGTCCCTTTGAAACATTTTCCAAGGTGTTTCTTTCCACATCTTTGACACATAGGTTTTTGAACACACTTACCTTTATGATTATTACCTGTAGTTATGTAGGGATTTGTTTCTCGCATACATGATGCCATATAGAAATCACCAAGGTTTAGGTGGTCAATCATAACTCCAGATAGTTGGTTGAGGATAAACACAAGAGTTCTCATTACAGCTCCCATATCATTTAGTTGCTCGCTTAGAAAACTGTCACAGTTTCCTTCACATCTACAGTTACCTTGGTGCCTACTAGATCCAGCCATTTACTAAAACCAAAAAGGGTCAGTGTGAGTATAACAACAAAACCATCATGTACTAATGTGGATGATAAACACTATGATATTATTACTCATTCACTTTATCTAAAACTAGTACTCTGTCTGAAATCCTAACCATTATGGTAATGTCACTTATGCTTAAAGAGTACTCTAACCTCTAAAGTTATCTAAACCGACCTCTGATACCAACTATAAGGCCCCAGCCTTAAACCTTACTTAAAATTGAATTAAATTAATAATTCACATTGAGGATCTTTTCAAGTTTAGAGTTTTAGAGAATTAGGACATAACTATTACATCTCAACAGATTACAAAGTAGTCTCTTATACTAAATTTCCATAAAATAAAAATTCTTAAAAAGAAACATGTCCAGTTTCATGTTTTAGGTAGCATGACTTTCCCTTGATCCCATCCTTGACCCTACTCCATGCTAAGTCCTGTGAAAAAAATTTCAAAAACTTGGTATGACCATAAAAACTCCGTAAGGGATACACAAAGAATGAAAACTGTTAGTTTTTCAAACATCAAATAAACTATATATACTCTATCAAAGTAATACCTTCACCTTGATGAAGTAGTAAAAACTCTTCACTGAATAAAGTATAATTACTTACCTTTTTGTAACCAAAGTATTACCATAAAATCCATAAAAAGAACACATAACATATATAAAGGTAACTTGGGACATAAATATACTTATGTGGAATAACCATACGGTCGACTCCCACACATATCACTTAATGGAATAGCCATAAGGCCAATTTCCATACATACTTAATGGAATAGCCATACGACCGACTTCCATACCCAATGCATTGGAGGTTATAACGTAACCACGCGTCCTGGTATTCACGGCACCACCCGTCATATGGTTTATAACGTAACCACCCGTTAAAATGTCCAAGTACCAATATAAAATCATAAAACATAAAACCAATATAAAGTAATGATCACATTTCCAAATTTCAATCACAATATATCATAATAGAATCCTTTATCAAAACCATTTTCAATACCAAAATACATAAAAGAGTATATGGTATTTATTTCTTTTTAAAAACATAATGTCTTGTTGAGGAAGCCAAAGACTAAATAATACTCGCGGTGGCGGAAAAGGTTTTTGTCGCCGCGTACGTTAAAAGAAACATTCCTTTTTGTCGTTTTGAAAAAAGCTTCATATAAAAAGATTCATTTTGTATAAAAGTAAAATTTAAAGGGGTTTTATACACCGTATAAAAGAAAGTTGTGTATAAAACGAAATATGACTCAATGAAAGGAGATTGAGACGAAGTCCCTTACCTCGGGTCCGACTTGACTCGATCGTTCTTTAACATCCTGAATAATAAACTTGAGTTAATTTCTACTTGATTAAGAATATTTTTAGAGTTCATTATTCCTTTTATATCACTTATTTCCATGTTATAAACATTATGTAACCAGTTAAGTTAATAATGTCTGTTTTGTCGATATTTGGTTCTTAAGTCGAAAGTGGACTTCTTACAATTACATGTTGTTCGTGTGGTCAAAGGTTCTTTATATCCAGAATGACATTCCTGATTTGGATATCATATATATCATATATATCCAGCATATACATGTATTTATAATATTACATAATCATTTATAGGTAAGAAATGAAATGCACCGTTCATGGAGACGGTAAGCCGTACGTACGCATGAATGCTACTTTCATTTCTTTCTCATATTAATGGAATTAAAATTAAATGATAGGTATGTATATATTAATTCCAGAATTATATTCATCATTTATATGTATCATTCATTATATATATCCATTATATACATGTACTTTTAAAATTACATTACATTTGGGGATAAGAAATGAAATGCACCGTTCATGGAGACGGTAAGCCGTACGTACGCATGAACGCTAATTTCATTTCTATCTCATACTTTAATGGAAAGAAATAATAATGATATAGAGGTATATTATAATTCCTGTATAACATCATATATAATAACTTTAAATCCATCCTTTACACGTCCCACATATGGCATTAACGAATCACATCACTTTGAGGGGGCGGTAGTCCGCACTTCCTTAAATGAAGATATCGTGTTTACCCACAATGGAAACCATAAAGGTATGCCCAAAATGAAAAATACAGAATCTTAAATAAAAAATAAACATATTATATATCATATATAAAAAATAGTGACATCATAATGGCCACCTTTGAAGGTGTTAAAAGAGTATTGAACAATCATCGTTTCGGGAGGCAGAATTTTGCCATCCACGGAAACCGTATGTTCTTTAACCATTTGATGTAGTTGTGTGAGAGTGTAGCTCGAATAAATCTTATAACAACATCCTAGTATATTTAAGATACTGGTGTTGTTGCAAAAGAAGTAAATAAAAAGAGTTTAGAGGGTTGGAGAAGCAAAATAAAACAAATGAACAAGAGAGGATGAATTACCTTTAAAAGTGTAACTCCTTTTGATTTGACCCTAAAGGCTTTCTTTGAAAGGATTCTGCCCAAAGGGAATCCTCTAGGATGAGGATAGGGATGTGTAGAGAGTAAATGGGCTGGGGTTGGCCGAGCCAAAGGCTTAAGGAGTGTGTGAAATGAGGTAGAGGTGGGGGCCTTTTATAAGAGGAGAGGAGGCACACTTTTGGAAAGTAAAGAAATATTACTTTATTTGAAAATGTTTTTCGGTTTTAAAAGGTCCCACATTGATACAATTTGTGGATAATGTGATAAGGGTTCGAAATGCACTCATCCAATTGGTTTTGGACATGTGTAGTTTATATATTTTACATTATCTTTCCATTTTATTTAAATCGTCAAATAGTGATGTCATCACTGCATCATTATTATGTCATAAATAATTTAATTTATTTAATGTCTAAAAACTATAAAACAAATACTATGATGTAGGAAATCCTTTTAACTTTTCAAATGACTATTTATAATCAAAATTTGGACCTGTTTAACTCTACTTAAAAATTGTTTTAGTAAAACAACTCATGTTTCTGTCAATTTAATTTTAACATTAAATAAAAAGTTATTTATGTCATTTTCCAACCAAAGTGTCTCCATGGGGTCCCAAAGTTGTCTCATGGCTTTTCTTGGTCGGCCATGACTCACCCAATTGATGTAGGACAAGTTTCACGGTGTTTTCACATTCTTATAATATAATTTTTATCTTAAATTACACTAATTACCTCTAATCGCGATTAAGAACTTAATAACGTACTATTCACCAAAAAATTATTATAATCTCATTGAACCAAATTTTACTTCTTAATGACAACCATGTATGTCGGATTTTTGAAATTAAAAACACAATGATGGCAAAATTTCATTTAAACGGAAAATCAGTCTTTATAAATACCACTTAGTGGTTTCACTATTCATTAAAAATTGAAGTTTTTCAGAAAATTATCAAAAATTCACCCTAAGATATATTTGATATTCCAAATACAAAAATGAAGTCCATTTTACAAAATTCAAAACATATTAGTCACATTAATAAATTTGATAATTAATTCCCGTTGTCAGAGCAAATTACGTGTTTTTATGAAACAATAAGTATCAAAAGATTGACACTAGTTTAAGTCTGATTTCAAAGTGAAATTAATTCCAACGACCACTATTGGACTTAATGGTAAAAATATATTCTAATTTAACTTTAAAACCAATTCAAAAGATAATATAATCATATAAATAAATTATATTAAAAAGAGGTTTTGAATTAAAATACAACATTTTACACTATTCATAAAAAAATGAACTTTATCGGAAAGATACCAAAAATTTACACAAAGTAAATTTTGATATCCCGATTCTTAATAAGAGTTTTATTTGGTCCAAAATAATTTTTAAGAATGAAAAAAACTATATTTAATAATGGATCAACATCAAAAGGTGATAAGTGAACCTTTAGTGAAAACTAGGGCATATACGCCTAAAATTGAATTCTTTCTGTATTTTAAGCCTTTATCTTTTATTGGATAAATGTAAAAACATTTAAAAACATATATAATCATATTTTAGTTATTTATATCCATTCCTGCCAATACAACGGCTACATGTTAACTACCATTTAAAATAATATTATTTTATTATTAGAGTGCAACGTAAGATTCCCAAGAAACTCGTTGTTGCGTGTTGGGTATGCCATCGAGCATAGCATCCCCTTTAAAGTAATATTAATATTTGATTCACAAATATGGATAAATATGAAATTTCGTATTCTTTATTTACCTGGGGTGTTACATATATTCATCATGGAAATTTATATTTAATTTTATGTTAATATATAATCAATTTTAAAAATTACAACTTGCTTATAGTGTTAATATTCAATTATTGGAAAAAATAAAATAAATGATATTATAACATAAAATTAAAAACAATATTAAATAATTAATGTTGTACTAGAACTATTTGGATAAAAATGTATTGTTTGGGATGTATTATTATTATTTATCTAATTTTACTTATTTTCATTTTTTAAAATTATTGTAATTAATTTTTCTAAAAATTTTCATTAATAATAAATTACAAACAATAATACTCTATTAAATGATATAAAACAACAATAAAACATATATTATGTAATGTTATTTTGATATATAATATTACAGTTTGACCATTTATTTGTTATTTCTTCATTTATAGTGAATATATTGACCCTCAATGTGTATAAATTCATATAGTTACGGTCCATGTGAAAGGGGTTAAAGAAGGGATGAAACAGAATTATATAGATAAAAAATAGTATAAAAATGTATATTTTTTATTTGAAATTAATTTGAATAATAACAATATCATTTTATATATAAATATGTTTGGATCCATTATTATGTGAAAATCAATTCATATTTTTGTTATGTGTTTAGAAATTCCAAGAGTACACTACCATTCTTTTATAATAGTGCATTTATTATTTCATTTAATTCACACTCCAAACCCCATGTGTTCAAAATAAATTATTCCAAATAACCATATTATAATTATTACCCGGTTTCTATAGGCCTTATTTAGGGAATAATACCCACCATAGAGGTCATAAGATGTTATGTAAAGTTGGATGTCTGAAGAAGAGGTATCATTTTTATTCAGTCAATTCTGTTTTATTTATTCTTTTGCATCATACAAATATTTGTAAAAAATTAAAAATAATATACATAGGGTCCTCAGTATTCAATGGTTTTTTAATGAAAATCAAATCCTATATCGAAATCTTTTTACATCAAATGGGAAAATAAACCATCATTCTTATGTATGGAGAGCTACTGCCTTATGAATCAATGTAATCACATTTCTATCACCACCAATCATAGATCAATTATAATGATGGATGTTATTTTGTTATATGATATTTATTTTTCATTTTTTCATTCTTAAAATATAACATATAATTACTATCATTCTTCTATTCACTGAAAAATAATATTTTTTTCAACATTAAAGTGTGGACTACCACCTCCCTAACGAAATGCCATTTATTTTTCATCACCACATCATATTGATTATAAATATAAATTTATATTTTGTATTAATATAAAATTAGTAATAAAATTATAATTTTTTAAATATTAAATAGTTCCAACCTTCATTTCATGATGAATTTTGGAAAATGAAATGTTACACATGAAAACATGTGAACTATCATCTCTAAAATTATAACATAGTTTACTTTTCATCATAATATTTAACGATCTCACTTAAATGTTTTATTGATGTTTTAATAAAATAATGATTTCATGATAGATATTCAAGAGAAAATAGAAGAATTAACTCTTTAACCATATTAAACATACCAAATTTATTTTTTATATATGAACTGAATAACTTCAAAACCCCTCATGTGAACTTAATTGATAATGTAATTATATATAACATGGTAATTAGGGATATAAAATGGAAAATAAACATCGTAAATTTGTATATTGGCTTAAATAATTAAACTCTATTAATTATTTGGGAATATAAATAATATACATGGTTATTTAACTCATGGTAAGAGACTTTATTATAATATAATAATCATTTATTATATCCCTTAAATTTATATTTTCTTACATACCCATATTTTAAAAGTTATTTTTGGATGTTTTTCATATTTTAAAAAATATTTAAAATTTAAATTTTATGTCTCTTTTGAATTTATTTGGAAAAAATGAAAAATAATTCTTTTTACAGAATGTTTTAGTTTGTTAAAAAAATATAAAAATAAATTTTCTATTTTAATATATATGTTGATAATAAATTTTACCTCAAATATAACTATAAATTGAATTTTTTCTGATTAAAAAATATTCCATTTTTTTCTTCAATATAAAAAACTCTATCATACTTTTCTGGGTTTTTTGGAATTAAAAATGGTTTTCATAAAAATGGTAGTGTGAAATCCAAAATTATTTCACACCCAAGTGTTAATTAATTTTACAATGGTTACATGAATGATTTGATCTTTTCATTTTTTTAAGAAGGCTTAATCCCCACTATAGTTAATTAGTGATCCTGATATAGCTTATATGATCGGTTCTCAATAAAAAATTTTGGGGTCCCACTATAGCATATATGATGGGTGGATGGAGATAGCACTCCAATGAATAGTGTAGTGATTGGGTTCTACAATTATTTTTTAGAATTATGAAGTATGATTATTCTAATTTTAAGGGTTATACATGTGATCTATTATGATGATCTCCTAATGAATATACACTTTTTTATATTCATGATAGAAAGATTTAAGATAAATCATTAATTTTTGAAAGGTATGCCAAATAATAATTAAAAAATATATATCCATAATGGCTAAAAAATACATGTTTTTAAGTATATGTTTTTAAGATTCAATATCTTATTCACTAGAATGATAGTTTTCATCGGTTATTCACTTACTAATACTTTTCTTCTCCTACAAAATTATAAAAAAAATCAAAAAATATAAGGATGCATGTGGATAAGGATAAGGTCATTGTTGAATTTTTTATGATAATTCAAGAAAATAAATAATTTTTTGTTTAATATTATGTTATGAAAAAATGGATACTGATATAAAGTTTCCACTTTTTAATATATCGATCCATAAAAAAGTTTTATGACATAATTTTCTAAAACACTAATCCTAAATGATCACTATGGATTAAAGGAAATGAATACTAGTCTATAGAAACTACAATATGTAATTTTTATGGGGCTCATAATATTTGGTATTAGAGAAGGGCTTAGAAATTTTTTGAGATTAGGATATTTTTAGGTGATTTTATATTAATTGTTATGGATACCATCATGAGTTTACAATTTTATAATTCATTATATGTTCAATGTATTAAAACCAAATTTTTTGGTTCATGTGGAATATTATTTAGTGATTAATGATATTTTATGCAGTGTTTTAAAATATTAATCAATGTAGATATAGGGATGATGAATGTTAGTATATTATATTGTTTTAAATTATATTAAATTTATAGGGACCATTTTCATTTTAACATTCTATAAATAATTTCAGGTTATCATGATTATCTCTTCTATATATTAAATATCATTCCAAAAGATAATTAGAAAAGGATATACTACAACTTTCTAATCCCTTATAAAATATTTTATCATCAATATAATTGAAAACAAAATTCTAATGATTTTGAATGATTTTTGAAAATTAGAATCAGATTGAAGAAATTATTTTATTTCTT
Organism: Viscum album; assembly: GCA_963277665.1. Lineage (NCBI taxonomy): Eukaryota > Viridiplantae > Streptophyta > Magnoliopsida > Santalales > Viscaceae > Viscum > Viscum album. The sequence continues at coordinate 1,928,947,951 of OY728133.1, forward strand.
CAACAAATTTACATTTTTGTAATTTTTTATAAATAATTGTGTTTCTTTTATCTGTTTTCAAAATATTAATTTATAAATCTCATTCAATCAGGGGAATTACTCAAATTACATGACTATTTATAATTTAGAGATATGAACCAATTTCTTAATGACTAGAACATATAAACAGTTTAATGGAAAACATTGATGTATGAATATAATGATTTAATTAGGTTATTAATTTCAAAATATAAACCATGATTGAGTTTATATTAAAAAACCTAAGGAAAACATTCATACCATTTATTTATATGAATAGATTATTAACGAATAATACCACAAAACAAGGATAAATTATAACTAAGAAATCCAAATAAAGGGTATGTTTATCAATGATATTATGATATATTCTAAATATTTTGATAATTATGAAACTCCAAAGGAATAATATATATTAGGTTTTGTTTTTAGTATTTGGAAACATATTTTAGATGAAATTTATACCATTGAGTAAAGGGATAGTGAAAATGTGATATTTTTTGGAGACATTTAGTGAGTTTTGATAGATGTTTGAGGTACATGTGACCCTTATTTATAACATATGAAAAATTTTATATGAGTAATAATACTTTGACATTTGGAAAAAATATGTTTAATGGTATTTCCATCATTGAGGGTGTATATTATATTTGATGATTAATTTTATTTTTGAGGACTTAGATCATAGTTTTTGGGAACATTATACGAATAAAATTGATATGGTTTTTTGTAAAATGATATCCCACTGGCCAGAGGTAATCCCATCACATTAAGAAAGGCGATATGGTTTGAATCTACAATAACGACATGGTAAGGGTAGAGCAATAAGCATTAGAACATGTCATGTCCTGTTAATTATGTTTTTTTATCACATAAATGGTTTGAAAGATAATTATTATGTTGAATCCTATTTAGAAATGTGATTTCGTTATTAGATGATTATTGCTTTTTTATAATAATTTCACCATTTGGGAAAATAAATGATTTAGGAAAACAGAATCCAATGGGATTTTAGAGGATTAATGGTTGAATTATATTTTTATGGTCATATGTCATTTTAATATGAATTTATGGTGATTTTGTTTATCTAGTTAATGATTATTTTATATTAGGTATTATATAACTATGTAATAAATATTATTATATGAGTATTTATGATTGATTAATATAAATTGGATAATAATATTATATATATTTTGTAAGAATATATGATCCATTGATTCGTGTATTATGGATTTCATTTTTGTTCATTAATATTTTGATGAATTGTATATATAGTTATTTATATAGTGATTTAATTTGAGTTTTAGGTATCACAATTTAATTTTGGACATTAATTTTGTATTTCTTCAAATTAATGTAGATTTATTTTGGACATTATTTGATTTGTTTCTAAAAATATTTATTTTTCGTAATGACTAAAGATAGGAGGAATAATCTATTATCCACATGTTACTAGTCATGATGGAAAAGTAATTCCAAAACTCTAGGAAAAGGATCATAAAAAATAATTATACATTTAAATTTCATACCAAGAAATTAATGTTCTTTTAACCCATAAAAATTTTAAGGTCTTGTGATGATTAAATTTATCCTGTCCTTTTTATATATCACTCTCTATTATTCCCTTGGATTTAGTTTTTTCTTCAATATCAATGTTTTCACTTTCAATTTTTTAATAATACATAGAAACCTTGTTTTGTTTTATTAAATATCATTATCATACGTCCCAATAATATATATTTTCAATTAGATGTTTTTAATCATTTTTACCAAGTAATATTTTATCACGACCCGCCCTCGGGGTCCATGCCGTGACTACCCCAAGCCCTCCTTCCATAGGCCAGGGGCTGGCGACTAGCACCAAGGCGTAAATCCCGGTAAAAAGGGAAGGCATTGCCTTTGTAAAGTAAACAAACACCACAAAGTAAGCAAGCGGAAAGTAACACTAAGCAAAAACAGAGTACAACTAAAAGTGCGGAAAGTAAAAAGGGGCCGGAAATACAAGCCCAACTGTAAAGTACAACTCGAAAGGGAAAACAACAACTGAAAAGTAAAGCTGCTACGCCGAGCTGACCACTGGAAATCCCACCTGAAGGGTGGGTATAGATAGCTCATCTGCTCCTCGGGTCCCGCCATCCGCTCCGAGTATGTCCCGCACAGTGGTCCACCTCCGGGTACCGCCTCGTCGTATAGTCCACCTCCAGGTACCGTCCAATCCTCGAACCTTCGGCTTCAGTCAGCACTGTCCGTCGTCTGCAACCAACACAACGAGGTGCGGGCATAGCCCGTGCAGGGGTGAGTATAACGATACTCAGTAGGGACCCCGAGACCCTCAAGGTCTCACTAAAACCAACAAGGATAAACACAAGAAGATTTCAACAGATAAACCCTACTTAGGTATATGCCCATACATATAACTAAGTTATCAAGTAACCCATCTCAAACATGAGGAAACACAAGGATTGTGAAAATGACGGATAACCACTACCCGGGTATATGCCCATACATATACCAACGTTAGCAAGTGACCCATCTCAATCATGAAGTAAACACAAGGTCAAAAGTCTCAGCTCAAACCAGGATTTTCATTATCGAAACCGTAACTGCTGAAGAGCTCCGTCTCTAGAGTGTACAGTGGTCCTGTCACGACTCCGAGGTCGCCGCTCACTAACCTAAGACTGCTGAAGTACTCCTCCTGTCGAGTACTGCGGGTCTGCTGCCAACTACCAGGCGCTCCGTCCGCTGAGGGTCTGCTGCCAAATATCGGGCGCTACCTAGATAGCCTACTGAGGTACTCCTCCTGTCGAGTACCGCGGGTCTGCTGCCAACTACCAGGCGCTCCATCCGCCGTGGGTCTGCCGCCAAATACCGGGCACTCCGTCCACTGGGCTAGTCGACTCACTCCAAGTCGAGTCGGTCAAGCAGTCGTCAGGTCTCAGCCGGCTACACGGTCTCCGTACTCTGCACGCTCGTCTCCACCGTCGCGGGTCTGTCGCTACAACCAAGCGCACACACTCCGTAGAGTATCGCGGGTCCGCCGCTACAACCAAGCGCTCCACCGCCAAGGGTCTGCTGCTGCATCCAAGCGCACCACCACTGTCAAGTACCACAGATCCGCCGCTACACCCAAGCGCTTCCCCGCCCGCTCGTCTCCGGAAGGGTCCACTCCACGAGCTACTGGTCGATACTCCAAGTATCTCAAAGTCTCACGAAGAAGTGTCTCAAAGGTCCGTCTTGTCACAGGGGTCTCAACGCAACAGACGCCGCGTCGATCGGACGCCCGGTCTGTGAGTTATTAGCCTAACCGTCCCAGGGCCCCGGTTGGTTTCGTGAGCGGAACCAATCCCGGCCGTATCTCAACTGTACCCCGAACTCCCATAGGGTATACTCAAAGGGACCGTTACTCAACGTAACCACCAACGCCGCTGGCGGCTCGTCAAGCGGACGTCCTGTCTGAAAGATATCAGCTTTCTCGTTCCAGGGGCCCGGTTGGATTTCGGGTGCGATCCAACCCGGCCACTACTAACTATAACCAAAACTCGGGCGGAGTATGTCAAAAGTTCCGTCTCATCAAGAGGAAGTCAACGAAACAGACGGCGCGTCAATCGGACGCCCGGTCTGTGAGTTATTGGCTTTTTCGTCTCCGAAGCCCGGTTGGTTTTTTAAAGCAAAACCAACCCGATCGTACTCCACCTGCGTCCAAACCTCGGGCGGAGTGTACCAAAAGATCCGTCTCATTAAGAGGAACGCAACGCGACTGACGGCGCGTCAATCGGACGTTCGTGGCTCAAGATATGAGCGTTTCCGCTCCGAAGGTCCGGTTGGTTTCGTGAACGAACCAACCCGGCCGAACTCAAAGTAACCCGAAACCTTGAGTGCGATATACCGAAACTACCGTCTCGATCCAAGGATCGTGTTGCCGCAGACGGTTCGTCATTCGGAGGTCCGAGGCTCAAGTTATGAGCCAAAAACCAAAACTGGTTCGAAATGGGGGGGTCCGGGTCCGGGCCGACCCGGCCCGACCCCCCCCTGGGGCGGCGCGGCGGCCGGCGGCGGGCGGCGGCGGCGGGCGGCGGCGGCGGGCGGCGGCGGCGGGCGGCGGCGCGGCGGCGCGGCGGCGCGGCGGGCCGCGGCTGGCGCCGCACGTGGGTGGCACGCGGGGGGCTAAGCCCCCGCTTCATCAAGGTGGTGCGGCCTTTGTGCCGCGCCTAAGTAACAAAACGGCCCCCCCTCACGTGGGGGGCCTGCTGGAGCGCAACCGGGGGGCCGGCTGCCCCCCTTCTTCAAGGAACCGCCCCCCCTCATTAAGGGGGGGTTTTGTTGATCCGGCCGGGGGATTTAATCCCCCGGTTTTATGTCATCCGGCCGGCCAGCTGGCCGGCCGGTTTTTACCAACGGGACCGGAAATTCCGGTCCCGCCTTCGACTTCCGACGCCGGCGGCCCGGCCGCCGGTCTTCACATCCCGCCGCGGCCCGGATCCGGCCGCAGTCTCCTCGTCCCGCCACGGCCCGGAACCGGCCGTGGTGTTCGTCGTCCGGCGCGGTGCGACGACACCGCGCCCCTTTCGCCGTGCCATGATTCTTTTCAACGCGGCGCGACGGCGTCGCGTTCTTGAAGATTCTTCCTCGACGTAGCGTGACGGCGCCGCGTAAAATATTTGCACGATCATCCGCGTGGTGCGGCGGCACCACGTCACTTGCTTCCTCATGCAAGAATAATCAACATGAACGATGGAGGGGGGTTCGGCCGTGCTCATGCGGTCCGGCCCCCCTCGCGTTAACTATAACACTTAAATAAAATATTTAAATGCCTCACGTAGACATGCGATCCACGTGCAAGAAAAGGAATAAGGAACCCAAAAATGAAATCAACAACCCCTACCTCGGGTTTAAGATTCGAAGATTTGACTATGTCCGCGGAAGTCGACGTCGCGGAGATCGGGCGTCGCGGTAGTCGTTCGTCAAATCCGATGACGAAGAGTTACGCCCGAAGAGATAAGTCGTTGGCGAAACTTCTTATGTCGATGAAAGGAGTCCGAGGAGGAAGCGGCGTTCCCTCACGTTGACACCGAGGACGAAGAAGAGAGGCGTCGTTCTTCGTCGGAGTTTGAGCGTTCTTCGTTCTTCGAAGGTTCTTCGTCAAGTTGAAGAAGAAGAAGAAAAGCTTCCAAAGCTCTCAAGAAATCCTCCCAAGGTGTTAAAAGAATCCCCTAGAATAATATAATCTTTAACTTATATTATTACATAACTTAACCACAAGAATTTCAAAGGTTTGAAATTCAAAAAGGGTTTAACTCCCTTAATTAATTAAGTAACTCAAGTTGACAACACTTAATGAAATGAGTTAAAGGGGAGGTTTTGAGAGAATTTGAGGAGTTGGGGTTCGTGTGGACCCCACCTCACTTAATCCTCCCAAGGGAGGTTAAGTGGATGTGGGTCCCACTCCCAACTCCCTTTGGTAGGACTTAACTAGTTAAAAATAAAATTTGTTCCTCACAAATTTTATTTAACTTAAACTTAAAAACCCAAAAACTAACTTTCAACCCACAACAAACGCAACTCCCGAAAAGGACTCTTTAAGCGAATATCGGCGCTGCGAGTTCATCGGTGCCCTCGGATTTCAATTCCGAGCACCGGATAAAAAGTTAGGAATTCCCTCTCGTTCGTTCACTGAACGTACCCGAGCCAAACTTCAGAAATTAATTCCGGGAACTCCGGGCCTCGGAATCAGGTGCCGTCCGAAACCGCGTTCTTGTAAAATTCTAAAGAAAATTAAGAAAAAATTTCCCTTGAATTTTACGGGTCTTTACATTACTCCCACCTCAGGGCTTTACGTCCCCGTAAAGATACATCAAAAACTAGGGAAACAAAAGAGGGTACTGAGCACGCATCTGAGCCTCCCACTCCCATGTGCTCTCCTGGAGATTTCCGTGCCGCCATCTGTTGCGCACAAGAGGAATCGATCGCCCATGTAGGACCTGCTCCTATCGATCCCCTATCTCCACCGGGACCTCCGTAAAAGTCACCCCATCGTCAACGTCAAGCTCCCCATGGTCAAAGATGTGCGTCGGGTCGTGCACGTATCTCCTCAACTGAGACACGTGGAAGACGTCGTGCACCCGGTGCAACTGAGGTGGTAGAGCCAGGCGATAAGCCACCTCACCAACCCTGTTGAGGACCTGGAAGGGTCCGATGAAGCGCGGAGATAACTTGCCGCCTCGGCCAAATCTCTGAATACCACGTCGAGGTGAGACCCGCAAGAAGACGTGGTCACCATCCTCGATCTCTAGTGGCCTCCACCTCCTGTCAGCGTATGACTTCTGCCGGCTCTGTGCTGTCCTTAACCGCTCCTGGATGACATGGACCACCTCCGACGTGGCCCGGACCATCTCTGGTCCCACAAGAGCTGCAAGATTTCTTCTTTGCCGATAAGAGAAACCTGGTCTCATCCCCTGGATGAACCACATTCTTTGCCTAAAACAGTCAATCCTAACATGGATGATACTAATCCATACCAAGGATGACGTCGTAAGGCCTCGACGCTACTACTAAGAGATCCAACCGTTACTCTCGCCTCCAAGGGTTGAGTCACACTATCGGCATCAGTGTGTGGTAACTGGGTCTCCTCCAATAGATGTCTCACAAGTGAGGGTCAAGTCAACAGTCAACTGGAACCTCTTAGTAACATCACAAAAGAGGACAGGAATGAAAACATCACAAAGTATGCGTCTTTTATTATTGCAGCTCATAATACAAAGATGTTACACAAAAACAACATCAACATGGAACTAGAAGTACAAAAGACGTATCCACTAGTTCCTCCCCTGTCCACCTGCTCCCAGAGCTCCATGATCGTAAGCTTCAGCTGCCTGAAGCTGTGCTCTCGCATGTTCACCTACTCCCTGTGGTCGGGGTGGACCTCCTGGTGGTGGTGGTGGCAGAGCCTCAAAGCGTCGTCCACCACCTGCTGCTCGGACAGCTCCTCTGCCTCGTCCGCCTCCTCCCTGCGGACCGCCACGGTCGAACCTCTGCCTCTGCCAAGGTGGTTCCTCAACCGTCTGCTGCTCCTCCGCATGGCGGGTCGGGCAGTAACGAGCCATGTGGTCTTGCCCGCCGCATGCAAAGCACTGTCTTCCACTCAAAAGACTGACTCCGCGCTGTGTGCCCTGCACTGCTGAGCCAGTGCCCTGAGGTCGTCTGCCTGAAGGTCTGGTCTGTCTGGACCCCTGAGTCATCTGTCAGCTACCTGCTACCGAAGACTCCGCTACGTGCCGCCCTGCGGTGGGTCGATGTGCTGGTGAAGACTCAGCAAGGAAGCTCTCAATCAGAAGGGCCCGCTCCAGTACTCCTGTCTGAGTCGGTAAGCTGAGGGAGATCAGCGATGCCCTGATCTCGTGTCTCAAACCCTGCTCGAAGGTCCGGGCCCGGAAGAATGGGTCCCGTACCATGTCGGTCGAGTAGCGCGAGAGATCGGTAAATCTCGCCGAGTACTGAGCAACCGTCATGCTGCCCTGCCGCAGCTGTAGAAGCTCCTGGATACGCACCGCACGAAGAGTGGCTGGGACGAACTCCGAGCGGAAGAGGCTCTCAAAGTCCGTCCAAAGTAGAGATGCCTCATCGTGCACCTGGAGCATCAAGCTCCACCATCGTCCTGCTGCTGCGTGTAATAGGCTCACAGCGAGGATCACCATGAGGTCTGCTGGTGTCCTCACTAGCCTAAACACTCGAACTACTGCCTCCAGCCAGTCCTCTGCTGCCTGGGGATCCGTCTCCCCGCAAAACCTGGGCGGTCGCTGGCGCTGAAACTCATGTAGTGCGCTGAGGCGACGTGCATCGTCAGCGGCTGCTGCTGGAAGCATCGGGGGATCGGCGGGTAAAGCTACCGCCGGTGCCACTACTGGCAAAGGGCCCTGCACCGAGGTCTTGTCGCTCGGTGGGCAGTCGTCTCGCTCGACTCTCGGAACCCTAGCTGGTTGCCGTCGTGGGACCATCCTGAAAGAAACAACGTAACACGATCAAACGATTATACCTGGTGAGCTGACCTGGTTTGAGCTGTTTTAAGGGGAAAAACTTTTGTAAACACACACGCAATCAGTGTTTTCGTGCACAAAGTCGGAAATCAGTTGTCAGGGTCCTGGTGTATGGATACGTCGGCCGCCCGCACCAACACTGGACTCCCTGAACTGAAAACCACACTCGGTACCCTTAACACTTTTGCTTCACAGAAAGAAAGATCAGAGTCTGCGGTAGAACCGACCACCTTTGATACCAATTTGTCACGACCCGCCCTCGGGGTCCGTGCCGTGACTACCCCAAGCCCGCCTTCCATAGGCCAGGGGCTGGCGACTAGCACCAAGGCGTAAATCCCGGTAAAAAGGGAACGCATTGCCTTTGTAAAGTAAACAAACACCACAGAGTAAGCAAGCGGAAAGTAACACTAAGCAAAAACAGAGTACAACTAAAAGTGCGGAAAGTAAAAAGGGGCCGGAAATACAAGCCCAACTGTAAAGTACAACTCGAAAGGGAAAACAGCAACTGAAAAGTAAAGCTGCTACGCCGAGCTGACCACTGGAAATCCCACCTGAAGGGTGGGTATAGATAGCTCATCTGCTCCTCGGGTCCCGCCATCTGCTCCGAGTATGTCCCGCCAAGTGGTCCACCTCCGGGTACCGCCTCGTCGTATAGTCCACCTCCAGGTACCGTCCAATCCTCGAACCTTCGGCTTCTGTCAGCACTGTCCGTCGTCTGCAACCAACACAACGAGGTGCGGGCATAGCCCGTGCAGGGGTGAGTATAACGATACTCAGTAGGGACCCCGAGACCCTCAAGGTCTCACTAAAACCAACAAGGATAAACACAAGAAGATTTCAACAGATAAACCCTACTTAGGTATATGCCCATACATATACCTAAGTTATCAAGTAACCCATCTCAAACATGAGGAAACACAAGGATTGTGAAAACGACGGATAACCAATACCCGGGTATATGCCTATACATATACCAAAGTTAGCAAGTGACCCATCTCAATCATGAAGTAAACACAAGGTCAAAAGTCTCAGCTCAAACCAGGATTTTCATTATCGAAACCGTAACTGCTGAAGAACTCCGTCTCTAGAGTGTACAGTGGTCCTGTCACGACTCTGAGGTCGCCGCTCACTAACCTAAGACTGCTGAAGTACTCCTCCTGTCGAGTACTGCGGGTCTGCTACCAACTACCAGGCGCTCCGTCCGCTGAGGGTCTGCTGCCAAATACCGGGCGCTACCCAGATAGCCTACTGAGGTACTCCTCCTGTCGAGTACCGCGGGTCTGCTGCCAACTACCAGGCGCTCCATCCGTCGTGGGTCTGCCGCCAAATACCGGGCGCTCCGTCCACTGGGCTAGTCGACTCACTCCAAGTCGAGTCGGTCAAGCAGTCGTCAGGTCTCAGCCGGCTACACGGTCTCCGTACTCTGCACGCTCGTCTCCACCGTCGCGGGTCTGTCGCTACAACCAAGCGCACACACTCCGTAGAGTATCGCGGGTCCGCCGCTACAACCAAGCGCTCCACCGCCAAGGGTCTGCTGCTGCATCCAAGCGCACCACCACTGTCAAGTACCACGTATCCGCCGCTACACCCAAGCGCTCCCCCGCCCGCTCGTCTCCGGAAGGGTCCACTCCACGAGCTACTGGTCGATACTCCAAGTATCTCAAAGTCTCACGAAGAAGTGTCTCAAAGGTCCGTCTCGTCACAGGGGTCTCAACGCAACAGACGGCGCGTCGATCGGACGCTCGGTCTGTGAGTTATTAGCCTAACCGTCCCAGGGGCCCGGTTGGTTTCGTGAGCGGAACCAATCCCGGCCGTATCTCAACTGTACCCCGAACTCCCATAGGGTATACTCAAAGGGACCGTTACTCAACGTAACCACCAACGCCGCTGGCGGCTCGTCAAGCGGACGTCCTTTCTGAAAGATATCAGCTTTCCCGTTCCAGGGGCCCGGTTGGATTTCGGGTGCGATCCAACCCGGCCACTACTAACTGTAACCAAAACTCAGGTGGAGTATGTCAAAAGTTCCGTCTCATCAAGAGGAAGTCAACGAAACAGACGGCGCGTCAATCGGACGCCCGGTCTGTGAGTTATTGGCTTTTTCGTCTCCGGAGCCCGGTTGGTTTTTTAAAGCAAAACCAACCCGACCGTACTCCACCTGCGTCCAAACCTCGGGCGGAGTATTCCAAAAGATCCGTCTCATTAAGAGGAACGCAACGCGACTGACGGCGCGTCAATCGGATGTTCGTGGCTCAAGATATGAGCGTTTCCGCTCCGAAGGTCCGGTTGGTTTCCTGAACGAACCAACCCGGCCGAACTCAAAGTAACCCGAAACCTTGAGTGCGATATACCGAAACGACCGTCTCGATCCAAGGATCGTTTTTCCGCAGACGGTTCGTCATTCGGAGGTCCGAGGCTCAAGTTATGAGCCAAAAACCAAAACTGGTTCGAAATGGGGGGGTCCGGGTCCGGGCCGACCCGGCCCGACCCCCCCCTGGGGCGGCGGCCGGCGGCGGGCGGCGGCGCGGCGGCGAGGCGGGCCGCGGCTGGCGCCGCACGTGGGTGGCACGCGGGGGGCTAAGCCCCCGCTTCATCAAGGTGGCGCGGCCTTTGTGCCGCGAATAAGTAACAAAACGGCCCCCCCTCACGTGGGGGGCCTGCTGGAGCGCAACCGGGGGGCCGGCTGCCCCCCTTCTTCAAGGAACCGCCCCCCTCATTAAGGGGGGGTTTTGTTGATCCGGCCGGGGGATTTAATCCCCCGGTTTTATGTCATCCGGCCGGCCAGCTGGCCGACCGGTTTTTACCAACGGGACCAGAAATTCCGGTCCCGCCTTCGACTTCCGATGCCGGCGGCCCGGCCGCCGGTCTTCACATCATGCCGCGGCCCGGATCCGGCCGCGGTCTCCTCGTCCCGGCGCGGCCCGGAACCGGCCGCGGTGTTCGTCGTCCGGCGCGGTGCGACGGCACCGCGCCCCTTTCGCCGTGCCATGATTCTTTTCAACGCGGCGCGACAGCGTCACGTTCTTGAAGATTCTTCCTCGACGTAGCGCGACGGCGCCGCGTAAAATATTTGTACGATCATCCGCGTGGTGCGGCGGCACCACGTCACTTGCTTCCTCACGCAAGAATAATCAACATGAACGATGGAGGGGGGTTCGGCCGTGCTCATGCGGTCTGGCCCCCTCGCGTTAACTATAACACTTAAATAAAATATTTAAATGCCTCACGTAGACATGCGATCCACGTGCAAGAAAAGGAATAAGGAAACCAAAAATGAAATCAACAACCCCTACCTCGGGTTTAAGATTCGAAGATTTGACTATGTCCGCGGAAGTCGACGTCGCGGAAGTCGACGTCGCGGAGATCGGGCGTCGCGGTAGTCGTTCGTCAAATCCGATGACGAAGAGTTACACCCGAAGAGATACGTCGTTGGAGAAACTTCTTATGTCGACGAAAGGAGTCCGAGGAGGAAGCGGCGTTCCCTCACGTTGACACCGAGGACGAAGAAGAGAGGCGTCGTTCTTCGTCGGAGTTTGAGCATTCTTCGTTCTTCGAAGGTTCTTCGTCAAGTTGAAGGAGAAGAAGAAAAGCTTCCAAAGCTCTCAAGAAATCCTCCCAAGGTGTTAAAAGAATCCCCTAGAATAATATAAGCTTTAACTTATATTATTACATATCTTAACCACAAGAATTTCAAAGGTTTGAAATTCAAAAAGGGTTTAACTCCCTTAATTAATTAAGTAACTCAAGTTGACAACACTTAATGAAATGAGTTAAAGGGGAGGTTTTGAGAGAATTTGAGGAGTTGGGGTTCGTGTGGACCCCACCTCACTTAATCCTCCCAAGGGAGGTTAAGTGGATGTGGTTCCCACTCCCAACTCCCTTTGGTAGGACTTAACTAGTTAAAAATAAAATTTGTTCCTCAGAAATTTTATTTAACTTAAACTTAAAAACCCAAAAACTAACTTTCAACCCACAACAAACGCAACTCCTGAAAAGGACTCTTTAAGCGAATATCGGCGCTGCGAGTTCATCGGTGCCCTCGAATTTCAATTCCGAGCACCGGATCAAAAGTTAGGAATTCCCGCTCGTTCGTTCACTGAACGTACCCGAGCCAAACTTCGGAAATTAATTCCGGGCACTCCGGGCCTCGGAATCAGGTGCCGTCTGAAACCGCGTTCTTGTAAAATTCTAAAGAAAATTAAGAAAAAATTTCCCTTGAATTTTACGGGTCTTTACATATTTCTACAAAATATATATTTTTTTAATTTGAATCCCAATGTTTACTATCCTGAATTAACATTTCAATGATGAAATTAATCAAGGGGGTGTGGGATTTAATTTATTGAGATTATAAAATTAAATTCTATGTTAAATAGTATACATCATTCACAAAAATAACATTCTATGAACAATGAAATATTGTTTTCTACACATGACCACTATAACATAGTTATTTAATTTATTTGAATTAATAGTATTAATAACATTATGGAAAATATAACATCCTTAATCATTTTTAATTAATAAATCTATTGATGATATAAAAACAAACATTCAATTTTTATTAATGTTAGTATACTCTTTAAAAAAATTGGTCTTCATTCTCTCAATGAGTACATATGGTTACTAATTTTTGGAATGTTTAGAGAATATATTTGAAAAAACGAGTTTCATTTTTTAACTAATCTCATCAATATTATCATAAGATTAATTTTGAATCATTTAATCAAAAAATTTATTTTTTAGTGATTATTGTAAAAAATATATTTTGTTGTGGAAAATTTTATTTACATTCAAATATTTAAAAAGAAAAATATAATTATGATCAATATTAAAATTTAATTAGATCCATTTTATTTAAATAATATAGTTATGGTTGTTATAATTTTAATTATACATGAATTTATTATATAAATATTTTTAACATTTTAAAGGGAATTTTTCAAAAAACCTGTATTTTCTTCGCACTTTTTCAATTTAATTTGAATTTAAATCACAACACCTATGTTTTCAGAATATTAAAAAATGGATATTCTAACCATAATCAGTTTCTAAATTTTTTTAAAAGGGGGCACTTTGTTTTTGCCATTATGAATAGAAAACGTAATAATTTGTGTTACCATGATAAATTATAAATTAAGAAATTGAAAAATTAGAAATGAACATTTAATTATTATAAAATGATCCCAACACATTCCTTAATTTTATTGGATGATTTAATTTCAACCACACACATTCAATAATTAGATATAAAGAATTCTTTGGTTGTATGTGATTATAACCTTTATAATATTTTATTTAATGATAAGAAAACAACGTACCACCATGCAGACAGAGTAATATGTATCTTCAAGTTTTAAATTTTATTGAATAAATAATTAACTTAATAAATTACACAATGCAGACATAGTAATTATCCAGTTAATGGAAATTTACAATAAATGATATATAATTTATTAAAATTATTATAATTTCATATAATTAATATGACCAATAATATTTATTGATTGACATGAAATGTTAACCAAGTGTCAAAATATTTAATCTAAATTCTATTTTTTTATCACTGTGTTGTTTAAAACATTTTAATGAATAGTTTTGAAATTTGATATTATGTATATATTAAAATAAAATATATTTTATTAAACGATATAAAATTAATAAAATTATAAAATTCATACAATTTATTATTATATACTTTATTATATCATCCATGAATTATTTATAGACTATTTTTCGATTTATAGTGACAATTTTGACCCTTAAAGGGTAAATATCTATGTTTTCATAATAAGTATGAAAAATAAAAATGATAGACAAAACAAAAATATAAAGGAAAAAATCATAGTAAAATCAAGTATAATTTTTATTTTATGAGATTATTTATAACTATCATCGTATTATAGGTAACTTGAATATATATTCGATTCATTTTGAATTAAAAAGTAATTAATATTAATTTAATAGTTTTAAAAATTCCAAGATATCCCAATCAATATATTATAAATTGACATCACTTCTTTCCATTACCTAAAACTAGAATCCAAATTTTGTTTTTAAATTATGTAAAAAATATTCAATCCAAAAAACATCCCCTAATTATATAGTCATTATTTATAGTGGAAAAAACCATTGTTGTCTTTCGATAAATAGAAAAGGAGGTTATCCGATAAAAATGTATCATTCTTTATTGAGTGTTTATATTTTATTTATCCCTCATCCTCCGTAAAATCATTTATATTCATTATTATATAATAATACTAGTTTCATCCATATATTGTGGTGTAATTATGTTAATGTTACGTTTTATAATCATATCCTCTTCTATCAAATGAGAAATGAGACCATTGTTTGTGTGTATTACATGCTACCTCCATATAAACTATTGTAATTAATTTTCCATTTCCATATTTCATTGGTGGATTATGATGATGAAAATAATCCTTTTCGTATTATACTAATGACTTATTTATCATTATAATATATTGTATATCATTTTAATTATTACTTTTCCATTCAAAATAAAATAACAATATCATTTATGCATACATTTAGACTACTACCTCCACGATGTGATATGATTCATTTTCATCGTCAAATCATATGGATAATATATATAAGTATAGATAAAAAAGTATTTATATATTTATTAAGTTATCATAATTATATAATGATAAAAAATACACACCATCTTTCCACTACTATCATGGGAAAATTGAAAGATTACTCATGCACACGTGTGTCCAATCATGTCTATCATTATATCACATTTAATTTTTGAAAAATATATTTCCTGGTTGAATTTAAAAGTACGATTCAGGTATAAAAATGATAATTATTTCATGAATACTATTCAATATGTGATGTAATCATTACCTCTTTTATAGTAATCAACTTACAAATGTCATTTATAACATATGATCTGAATATCAACAAAATGAATGAAATAGATTTAATTAATTAAATAATTATATATAATATGTTATTAAATGAAAAAAAGGAATAATTATCTTTAATATGGATCTTAAAATTATTGAAAAATATATTTTTTTTATTTGGGAAGATAAATATTGTATGCGATGAGTCAGACTCATGGTAAGGGACTATCTTTTAAAAACCCTCTATTTTTGTTCCCCTTGTAAATCTATTTACCAAATTTGAATGAATGTATTTTTATAACATATATAGAATACAAAAAACCCCAATTTTATTTTTTGTGAATTCATTGAATAATATTTCAAATGTATCCCAGCTAATTTTCAATGAAAATCATTTCTTTATTATGTGCATAGTATTTTATTTGTAAAATTGAATTTTAATTGAAAATTTTATTTTTATATCCAAATTTGTTTTTGATATGCGTTTAAAATTATATTTTAGTGGTATTATAATGGAAAAATAAACAATAGAAGGTTGTAATTTAGTATTATATGGGAAACTGGTGAGCCATATACAACTTATTGGAGGGTTAATCCCAATATATCTCATGTGTGATCCAAATACAGTTGATATATTGGGTGTTTTGAGATCATTCCTTGTTAGCCCGTTATAGCTTATATGATGGGTGCACCCATACTGAAGACCAATTAATTGGGTAATTAATATTTTCCATATAAAATTATATAGGATGTCATGTTAATGATTATTATAATTTCTGAAGGTTTACTTAGGGTTTAAATATGATAATGTACGAAGGGACCTAAATGAAATTTATATGCTTGATAATAAGTTTTATAGTATATAAATTGATGTAGAATAGGTATTTTAATGATCATTTTCAAGTAAAATGAGGTAAATTTCTAATTAAAATGAATTATTTATGAAAACGGTATTCATAGGGTTTCATGTTTTTTACTATTAAAATTTATTTCTCTTTATTATATCCCTTATACAGAATTTTATGATTATCCAACCTTTTAAATAGTGTATCATAGGGTAGAAGGATGAGTAAGGGAATTTAATAAGTCATGTTGAAGGTCATGAACATTTTTTAGTAATTTAATTCAGATTCTATTTTTAATGATTTTTATTTTGAGGAAAACGGATATATATCAAAAGTGCCCACATTATATATTTATATATATATGTTTTTTTAAGAGTAACAAAATAAAAATCTCATGTTTTAAACCTAAATGGTTTCTGGGAATTTATGATATTGAATTTTTGTTTATAGCTATATTAATATGTAATGTTTCAGAATATGTCTTCACACATGTTATTAGATCAAGGTTTTGATAACATTATTGGTTAGGATGTTGATTTTACATAAGATTTTTTTTCTATAACCTCAAATGACAGTATGTTAGGGGGGATTAAATATCTTAATCACTAAAAAGATTATAATTTTTTAGGTATTTTATATAAATTTAAAAAATATTATTTCTTTTAATATATGATTTATGTAGATTTTAGGAACTATTTATTACATTGATATTTATAACATAATGAAGCAACTAAAATTTAAAAAAAATATAATACATACCAAATATATAATGGTAAAATATAACATATTTTGATCAAATTAGTTTCCTAAAATAATATTAAAAGTAATATTTTAATTTCAATAATTATATTTTCTTATTAGTTTAATAATTACAACATGAACATTGTGTGAATATCTAGGTTAAAGATTTTATCACTAAAAATAAATAATAATTTACCATTATAATGATATATTATTAATATTTTATAATAATATTTATAACTACACTTATTCTCTAGTTAAACCTATGCTCAAAATATTGTATTTACTAAAAAAAGATAATGAATTTTTTTCTTCTTCTAAAATTAAATAAAATTATTATTGTAATCACATACACAAAGAAACAATCAATTTAACAGAATTTTTTAATGTTCTATTAGAAATGGGATCACTAAATAAAATTGATAGTATTATTGAGATCATTTTATAATATTTATCATTATATTTTTTGCTTTAATACTAGATTTTCCATTTATGGTAGTAAAAAATGCTTATGGTTACTATAAATATTTTCAAAAAAATAAAAGGGAACTATTTTAAAAATTTGGTCACATTAATTCAAAATATGGAATCCATATTTCCAAATTTTGATCACATAAGTTGTAGAATTTAATTCTATATTAAACTGGTAAATTCCCATGATAAATAATTTTTCATAAAAATGATCATTTAAATTTTAAATTTTTTTATTGTATATTAAATTGTATAAAATATTTAAAAACTATATTAATAGTATTCACATAGAATATTAATGTAAAATATATTTTTAATAATAGATTGGAATTATTAAAAATGTAGTGTTAATTTACGGAGAATTAATGAACATATTTAACATTAGAAGTACCATTATATGTTTCAAAATGGGATTAATAATATTCATTCCAAATTATTTAATGAACATGTTTTAACGTCCATGTTTAAAAAATAATATTAAACTGTTCATTTATGATCGATGTTGGGTGTATTTTACGTTATAAAACATTAGTGACTCGGGGTTGGCCCTCTTAGAATTTGGAATATTTTTAAGAATATTTCAAGATATAGGAAATGAGAGGGAGTGTGATTCTATGGCCTAATGTTTGGTGAATAAATTTTTATATATATACTAGGTATTATTATAATATTGACATTGAGGAAATGCTTTATCTCTTAATAAATTGTATGGACAAAAACTTTGAGACCATATTTGAGTCCAAAGTATTCCAATTACCATGGGGGTTTTACATTTTCTATCACTTGCATTCAGTGGAAAAATAAATTTAGGGTGTTTTTGTTAATTATTTAAATAATATATTTTGGGACATTATATCGAATAAATATATAACAATGTCTTAGATCAAATTTTGCAGATCATGCTAGAGTTCTAAACATTGCATTTATGCTTGTGTGATATAAATATTGTATATGCAGGGTTTCAGGATAGATGAGAGTTGGGGAGGGGTGTTAAGTGGATATTTGTTTCAATTTAGTTAAAATAACTATCTCAATCCTCCCACTTCTCCCCTATTTTGTGCATGATTGGAAGAGAATCCCCCCTCCAATTCTCTTCGATCAAAATATGAACCATGGGGAGGAGGTTCCTCCGTATCTCGTTTTTGACTCCAATCATCACCAAATAAAGAACCTGTGCATTTCGAGCATTGTTCTGCACTCGACGATTTGGTGTTTCCCCGTCGAGGTGCACGGTTTGAGTTTCATGTCCCATTTACCAAAATTTTTCATATTTTTTGTGAATCATCAATAGATCGTCGAGCGGATGCTGATTATATAACAAATTTGTTCTTAGGTTTCTAGAATTGGTCCCTAAATAATTTTCTGACCACAGAAGTCATCCCAATGGTCCCCATATGTTGGTTGTGGTAAGACTCTAATGAGGCTACTCCGATAGGAAGAAGTGATGTGGGTTCTGGTGGTGTGGTTTGTGGCCTCTAGGTGGAACGACGTCACAGAGTGCTGAAGGGGGGAGTTAGAGGGCATGCAGGGTGTGTGGGCCTACGTGTCTGGGGCAACTGGATTAGGCCGGACAGGACAGAATGGGTCGAGGGGTCTTTTAACCTGTTCAACTACTAAACATGGTCCCCATTCACATGATGTCTATGAAAAAATGACCCTTTGGTAGATCCAGACTATATAGGCTATTTTGAGAACGTTTTTAGTTATGATCAAGGTTCAGTGGCATATAATATCTAATTAAAATAGAAATAATATAATAATTATTATTTATCAATTCTTGTCTCTGCTATCTTATTGGCCAACCATTGGTGACATTGATACCCATAATGTATTTCATAAAATTCAAGACTGATTCTGTTTTCCTAAACCAACATCAAGGTGTGGGTCCAATGGGGCTAGTTTTGGGCCGTTTGCTGTAATATGTAACTTTTTCACAAGGTGACTACTTTGGGCTAGTAAATAGATTATCCTTTGTGTTGTCCACATAGAAAGTGATGGTTTCCACCATTTGGGCCTAAGAGGTGTGGGGTGAAAGAGATATTGTGTGGGTCTCTTGGGTCAGTGACACTTTAACCCAAATGGTTGAGTGGGTCCCCTGTTTAATCATGATAGGAGTGTTCTTGGTATTACATATTTGGTAAATGATTTATATACCCTCAATTATATGAGCTCTGATAGAGTTATAGAATCCCTCTAGTCAAGACAGAGGGAGATCCACAAGTTTATCAATTCCCTTCTTGTGTTCTTGGTATTGTTGTGACCAGGTCTACATGGGTGGTGATCCCAAATCTAGAAGGATTACTATATAGGTTATTATGTTATCTTTTTCTATAATATCTCAAAAACAACAGGTGATGATAGTATATTGTAGTATCAGTAGTTATATGATCCATTACTATGTGTTTGTTTTGGTTGGGTTTGCTGAATCATTAGTATGATCCCCAATGTTGGGATTTTTTCTAGATAGGTTTTTGAGAATCATCATGACAACCTATACACATGTGATGATCCCGTCTCTGAGTGATGTGATATGTAGATCATCATATTGGGCTTTAGAATCCCCAAATGGATCTTTGGAATCATCCCTTATCTGATAGATATTTTAGTTACCTTATTGTGATCTAGTATGCCATGTAGGTTTGTACAAGTGATCCCATGTCTGAGTAGTTTTGTGTTTCCGCATAGTTTTAGCATGAAATTCTCAGGTATGACATCTGACGATCATGTTCTCTCAGATAAGCCATCTGGGATTGTGGTGTTAGAACCGGTGGAATATATATCTCATAAGAGTGTCAACTTGGATGATAGCCCATGTGGAGTGTTTTTATCTAATTATTCATAGATTTAGAGACTCATATAAGAACATATTGTTGACGATGAAGCTGGAACCTCCTGAGGTTTTCTGCATGATACGAATATATCTTGTGTGTTTTCTAGTATTCCCTAGTGGTGTTTTCACATATTCCTCGATACACATAATTGTTAAATCAGACTAGTCATGTTTTGCAGAGGATGGTCTAAATATTGAGTTTCTACCTCGTTTGTGTTCCCTTTGGCTGGGATGAGTAGACTAATGACTTTTTTATTTCTCCATTTTCTACTTGGTGTTTTGGGGATCTTAATGAGTATCTTTATACTCACCCTAGAAAGGTATTTACCCACACATGTTTTGTGTCTTGTACATATCACATGCCTTTTGATGGACTCCCAGGATGATCCAAAGCAAATGATGCTTAGCGATCTTGACTAAAAGGGGTGTTTACCGGAGGATAGCATGAGGAGAATTCATGTGAGTGTATTTTACAGATATCACCAACTTTATACGGTGTTTGATGATTCAACAGTTTTAGTTTTTTGGGTCCTATATTTTTCCATTATATTCTTTTAATGCACTCTAGTTGGTATAGATGTATGAATGCATTTATCTTCAATTTTTATAAATCTCTCCACTATTTAATGGTTGTGTGTGTGGGGGCATGTGTACAGGTACCTTGTGATAATCCTCCCATGTTTGTGATAGACTAATCGGCACTAGTCTCTAGCCCTTGTCCAATTGGAGGCAGGTTTTGGGAGTAACCGATCGAGCCTTATTAGGTAGCTTCATGACAGAGTGGTATCAAAGGAGGTTTGAACCCATTTGGGACCCTGGTGTCATGAACATTGTTGGGGATACAAAATGATAATGTTATGATGTTTTTAGTTTTATTTTCTATTCAGAGACTCTTGATATGGTGTGGCAGCGGATATATCCATTCACTAGGAATATGATCACTTGCCTTTCGACTTGATACATTAGGTTACTAGTCGAAGGAGAAATAAATGGTTAATGCATCATATATTACCGGGATTTGTGTTTTCCTGGTAATTATTTTTTTAACTCCCCATATATACTTGTTGATCGTGATTCTTCTTGATTGTGTTTTACGATGCCCATATGTTGATATCTAGCTAGGGTTCCATAGTGTGATTTTGGCAATAATCCACCCCATGTAGAGGCTTCAGAGTAGAGCACTGGTTCTGAGGTAGGACGGCCCGATGGTCAGTTAGTTGTGAAACCACCTTTTGAGCTCCTGGTTCTGCCGGTAGTGAAGGATGATGATTCACATAGGAGGAGTGCATTACTAATGTTCTAGAAAAATTGGCCTATATGGTTCTGGGGTGACCAATACCCCCAGGTTGCTCATGAATGGGCTGGGGTAATAACATGTCGTTTCTACATTCTTAAGACACCTCTTGATCAGATTCTTCTCCAAGAAGTGATCAATTTTTAATGTTTTTCTAGGTGTTGGTGGATTATTGTGACGGAAACCCATAATGAGGAGACACTTTTGTGGAAGGAGTTTGAATGACTATTCAGGGTGGAGTTTTATCCATTCGTGCTGAGGTCATTGCATATCCAAGACCTTCTGCAGATTCGGGAGGAGAGGAGGAGCATGGTGGAATGCTCGATGAGGTTCATAGAACTATTGAGTTGCTCCCTATATATGGTTTAGTATCTCATATTCTATGAAAAAACCTTATAGTAGGGATTTCCTCAGGAGGTCAAGGCTCCAGTGGTGTTGTTGTGCATTCCCACTTATGATGGAGTGTTGGAGTGGGCCTTAGTGGTTGATAGATTTTTGGAAGATCAGGCTCCGACCATTAGTGGGGGGCATGCGGGAGATGAGATATCAGCGGCTGGTTCAGTGGCTGGTAACCGATGAAATTCTCAGGGGTCTGGGTTTGTGCAACGTTTCAGTAGGAAACCACATTGATGGAAGATCTAAGGCTCAGGGATCTCATGAAGTCTTTTTTCAAATAATGGAGAGGCATTGTTATGATTTTTATGGTGCGTACATCTCACTGGTGTTTTTCAAACCCTCCATGATATTGAGAGGGATATGATTGACTTAACCCCTTGGCATAGACATCATTTTGAGCATAAAGGTCCGTTGGGTGGAAAAAGTGGTGATGGAGTGGGTGTCAGAGTGGGAGGTGGCATACGGTTCGACTTTCCACCTCCACCACCCCTATGTGGTAAACTCTAGGCTCAACGAGCGGGAGGATGGGGGTAGGAAAAAATTTAATCCATAGATTATGTTGACATAGAGGCTTCGTGGATGGAAAGAGGTATGATCCATTTCCTTTTCATATTTCTACAATTGTTTTCATAGCCACTATTTAGAGGTACACTTTCTTTTCCATTTCTTACTCACCGTTTATTCAGAATGACATTGGCTGTTGGTAAGACCCTGTTTTATGGTTGTTCTTTTTAGTTTTCAATGAATTTGGAAGTGGGATCCTTACAACAATTATTCGTATAATTATTCAACACTAAAGCCATGTAAGGGAATCAGTTCCGCCTAATGAGCATACTATCAAGGTGTGATCAAGGAGTCTCATTGACATGGGTGTTTTGTAGTTATGCGAAGGGCCTGATAATCCCTAGAGTCTATTCTTTGGAACCCTTGTTTTCTTTTTGTATACACTCTCATTTTTTAAGTCTTATTCATACGTATCTCTCTTGACTAGGTCATGCTGGGGTTTGATGTGACTTTAGACCCAGAAAAATAAAGAACACATCCCCTACTAAGACTAATTCTTGAGAAGCAATACAAAACAATGAGGGTGAATCAGTTCCTCTAGATTTATATTGTATCGAGGTGTAGTGGATGACTCCTTTTTTACTTCTGTGTTTTGATGAGGTTGGTTGGTATTTTCATTTGGTTTTCGAGGTGCCATACTGTTAGACATTATGACTACTAGAGACCAGGCTCTAGTTCATTCCCTCCTATCACAGATGAGAAAACATGTACCCAAATACACGATGTCGACATGGGATGAGCTGTAATTTAGTGAGGTAGCATTCATTTTTCCCCTAAGAGTGCACTTGTGGGAATCATGGGAGCCATTAGTGGACTTTATGGTAGAAATTTGATGTTTTTATTCCCCTTAGGTTGTGTTTGTTATAGAACATGGTGCAAGGGTGGGCACACAGGAATGGGAGTCCTATTGGAGATCTTAGGTTCATTCCCATAATCCTATGATTTTTCTTTTTGAAGAATAATTGTCTTATGCTAGGGGGATATAGCAACATGTGTTTTTTCCCTATCAGACTTTGGGACATTTTTACAAATATTTTCAAATCCAAGCTCTTAGACGACATGTAATTCCATGATCCAGTGTGTATGAATTTTTTTATAGAAATATTTATTATTTTTAAACTATGAAGGTGGAAAAAATGTTATCTATTAAATATTTGCATGGATTCGAAAAGTGATGCCACAATTGAGACTAGAGCATTCCATTTACCATAGGAAGGGTATTTATTTTGTGGGAACTTGTATTATGTGGAAACGGTTATCAAGGAAATTTCCATAAATAAATAAATAAATTCATTTTGGGATTTTGGATTGAATAACTCATGGACGGTTCCTCAGATCAAATTTCTGAGACTGATTTTGAATTCAAAACACCACATTTTGCAAAGGTGTGTCAAAATTTTGACATTGTTGGGTGTCTAAGTGGAGGTGAGTAAGATTGATGTGTTAGGATGACTTTTTTTAATTATATAAAAAAATATCTCACCACTCTCGACTATTCTCGTTGATGCACATTATTGTAAGAGGATCCCCTCCCCTACTCCCCTTGACTGAAAGGAGAACCGAGGTGAAATGGTGCCACTAGATCCCATTTTTTATGGCGATCATCACCAGATTAAGAATATGTTTATCCCAAGAATCATTCTGCACTCGACGCTTCATCCTTTTACCATAGAGGTCAGTAGGTTGAGTATTATGGTTTTTTCCTTGATTTTATTCACCATTTTTGTCCAAATTGACAATGGATCTTCAAGAAGAGACTGAGTTCTTGAATATCACCTCTCAAGGATTCCAAAACTGGTCTCAACATACTTTTTTGACAACCAAGGTTGTCCAAGTGGTATGAAAAAGGTAGAAAAAACATGGATCTATCAATATGACTCTGGTAGGCGGCGATGTGGTGTGGTTTGGTCAGGCCAGAAACAGCCAATGTGGGGCATAGTGGAGGCCACAAGGCGGTGTAGAGTAGGCCATTGGACAGTGTGGTGGAGGCTGGTGGGGACTCGGATTCGGTGGGCGTACAAGGTGTGTGGGTCGGCCAAAGTGGGTTGAACTGACCCGAACGTACATATGGGTCTTTCATTCAACGTAAATACTAAATTGGATGTCTGATGTACATGTCATCTATGGATACGTGAACCTTGGGTCGGTATAGACATTTTGAGGATAGTTTGAGTACTTTTTGAGTTGGTCTCAAGGATTGGTGGCATGATACAACCAATTGAAATAATAACAATATAATTATTATTATATTTTGGTGATTCATGCGTCAGACGTATCTCCTGCATTCAATGTCTGATTGTTTTTCCGCCAGTGGTGTTGTAACCTTGAATATAAGCCAGAAGTTTCATGTCCAATTTCAGGTTTTTAAATGAAAATTGATGTGTGGGAAACAAGAGGCCTGATTTGGGGTGTTTTTGGTGAAATGTGACCATTTATCCAGGTGTTTATTTTTGGAATGTTAATATCCAATCCTGCTAGTTTTTTACTATAGAACGTGATGGTGGGTAGAGTTTGGCCCTAAGAGGAGGGTGGTGCAAGAGATGTTGTATGGGTCAGTTGGGTCAGTGATACCTTGACAAGAACGGTTGAACGAGTCCCCCTAGTCTCTATAATATGAGGGTTTTTGGTTTTACATCCTCAGTACATGGTTGAGATTACCTCTTATAGTATGAGATCCGATAGAGTTTTAGAATCCCTCTAGTGAGGGTGGGGTGGGATGCTTTATCTTATTATCCCCCTATATTGGGTTCTTCGTATCACGGTTACGAACTCTACATGGGTGGTGATCCCCTATCAAGCAGGACAACTCTTTAAGGTTTTATCAAATATTTTGTATAAGATCCCCTATATAGTAGGCGATGATAGTAGGGTTGCGGTATCATCAGTTATAGGATCCTCAACTCAGTGCGTGGTTTTTGTAGGGTTTGATGCTTCATCTGTAATATCCTTTACTTTTTGCGTTATTCCAGATGGTGTTTTTGGCATCATTGTGACCACCTATTCATGGGAGAAAATCCACTTTCTAAGTGATGTGATTTGTAGAATGTCATATCATGTTATTGTATCCGCCAAAAAATCCTCAGAGTGATCCCCTAACAAAGTGATCTTTGAGTTTATAGATTGGGTTCTTGTATTCCCTAGAGGACCCTATGGTTGATCTTTTATATGAGGAGTTTTCTTATTTCCGCTGACATTCATTGGGATGTTCTCAGAGTTAATATTCAGCAAGAATGTTCTATTAGATAGTCCATCCAGGATGGCAGTGTGACTCCTGATAGAGTGTATCTCTTAAAAATGTTTCATCTGGGATGATAGTTCTCGTGGATTATGTTCTCATGGTTATGTGTTCTTTTAGAGCCTCAACTAGGAACTTGTAGTTGGTGATGTGTTCAGATCCTCCCGAGGCATGGTTCCTAAGTCAAGAATATCTTGTGTGCATTCTGTGTTTCCCTTGGGGTGCATCCACTTCTTCATTGACACACATGGTGGTTTGAGCTGACTGGTTATGTTTAGCCGAGGATGGTCATGAGATGGAGTTTTTCTCATGTTTTGGTTCCCTCAAACTGGGATGAGCGAACAGTTGCATTTCAGTTTCTACCTTTTCTTTTGGGGTTTTTTGGGGTCCTAATTAGTATCTTTATACTAACACCAGTACGGGATTTTCCCCTATATGTTTGTGTCTTGTTCTGACCAAAGACAATTCAACAGAGTCCCAGGAGGTCCCGGAGCTGGGGGAGCATAGCGATCAGGAACGAAAAGGGTGTTTACCGAAGATTAACTGAGGATCTTTCAGGTGGATTCATTTTATAGTGATCCCCACATTGATAGAATGTTGTATGCCTTTGTAGTTTTAGTTTGACAGGACTTGTATTTTCAATTTTTGAAATTTTGTTGTTCTTTGCTAGGGGTAGATGTATTCATTTATTTCTTTTTAGTTTTTACATATCTCATCACTATTTCATGGAGGTGTATGTGGGTGCATGAATATATATACCTTAAGATAACTCTAATTAAGTGTGTGATATACTACTTTGTACATGTCTCCATACCAAATCCTATTGGAGGTGGGACTGGGAAGATGGAGCTCAAGCCCCATTGGGTCGGGTTATAACACATACATAGTATTTCATTTAAAAATATCATGATGTTACATTTGTAACACAATGATTTTTAGGATATTTTTTTGAATAATTTAATATTATTTTATGTCTATCAATACATGATACACCATGTTAAGAATTCATTATAAGATACTCCAAGAAAAACTCATGCTACATGAAACAAACACATGTCTTGAAAATACACGTAATAATGAGTTTATACAAAACATCACATTATTATTATAATTATTTAAATGAGATAGTTGTAAAATAGAGGGGAAAATATTAATATGAATCTTAATAATTGATTTTTAGTTATTATGGTTTGATATAAATAAATAATATTTATAATAAAACATATAATTTTTAGTAGTATTTAAATATTTTTAAATAGTATGTTATCAAATGATCTACTTTTTATTTCATTCTATGAAGAATAATATAATTAATTTTATGTACCTCGGGAATTTAATTTTATAAATTATACTACATATTTTTAAATCATAATTCCAAAATTAACTTAGGGTTATTTGTTGTGATTTTTTTTGATAAACATCATTTTTGGAATGAATACTGAAATATACTCAATTTAAATTCAAAACTACCTTTTCATCTAATTTATTTATATAGTTAAATTTTATTTTAATTTTGTGTTAAAGTGTAATTATATCATTTGTAGATTAATTATTCCAAGAATTTCCATTGGAAACAATATTACATTAAAATTGTATGAAAAAGCATTTCAACCTTTTAAACGTATTTTCTAAAAAACCTGTTGTTGCAACACATCAGCGGAAATTATTTTAAATTAATTTATTCCACTTGATTGATTATAAATTTTAAAATTATATTCCGCACATTGAATCATAACAAAATATAATTTCTAATATGATCAAAATAGTGTTTCACCAAAATATTTGTTAAACTACTTTTAAATATTTATTAGTGATTAAGGTAAGAATTAGATAACCAAATGGTTAAACCGTAATATAATGAGGTAAAAACACCTGAAACATGTTCAAAATCCATTTTATGGACATATTTAGGAACATTCCCCAATTTTCTAAATATGTATCTATTTTTTATTCACATGTTGTATGAGAGATCCCTAAATGGGGTTTACCTTTTTATATTTACACGAATTTCTCTCCTCCTCCATTATAAAGAGGTACTCACCCTCCCTTAACGTTACCACACCTTAAAAGAAGAATTGATTAAGAAAACATGTCCCAAATCTAATCCCAATATCCTTTAAATCGGTCAATTAGCATTCCTTTGGGATGAAATACAACCATGGAATCGCTTTGCTATATACCAAGTGGATTTACCCATAGAAGAGGTAACATCCTTCCTCATTCTCCATTGTTTTATTTTCATTATCCACACTATAAAATCTTCTTATTAGATGATTATATAAAAAAATAAATATCATCAAGATTTCTATTTTTTTAATCTATGGATTTGACAAACACTTACACACATATACATCTAATGGGTAATAAACATGACATTTTTTGTCTATGAATATTTTTGGACTCAGAAAGAGATGTTGTTCAATTTTGTCTTTACCACCCCTAATGGTTGGGAATCGTTATCAAACCTTTATTCTTATATGTTATATATGGTCTTTATGATTTATATATACATATTTAATTATTATATAAGACATACCATCATGTTTTTTATTTTTTTTATTATAACAACTTTGTTTGTGGACTTGGGGACTATCGCCTCCTACAAGTGATGTGATTCACTATCCCTTTTCCTGAATGGTATTAAAGATAGGATTAGTGAAAAAATTGATATTTATGAAATAATTTTTCTTCTGGAATGATGTTAAACATATATTCATTTGATTGATTTACATTATTTCTTTCTATATAACAATATAATAGAAATAAAGTTCATGTGTTTCTATAGTCTAAAGGCTCCATGAATAGTGTATTCCATTCCATGCATCTATATTTTATATGTTATTATAAATATATTTTTATAAAATTTATTTTATATTTATATAGTTTTTCGAATTCTTAAAATATGTATTTTATGATCTATGTTATATGATAAAAAATAAAAAGTCAAAACCTGTACAAAAAACAAAGAGGATGTTACCCGAAACGTATAATTAACATAGAATTATTAATAAACGTGTAATATAATGTCATAAAAAAATACAATATTGTAAAATATATAATTATATTGTTCTTTAATAATTTTATAATAAATATATATTTATTATACATGATTATTTTATGAGTATGACAAGAGTCATGGAATGAGGTAAGGGTTTTATTGTCTCACATTTGTTTCTATGAGATTTATGCCTTATTCACCACTCTTTTATTTTTATGGTGTATATAATTACCATGAATAGATTATATTAATATTTCTGTTTCTGTGCGGATGTGCGTCGGGTTTCTGTTCCGACGCTGTTCCGCCAGGACGCGTTCGCGTGTGCGCCCGTCGACCCGAGGGGATGGACGCGCGACTTGTGGCCCCGCAGTCCCGCTTTCCAAAGGCGGGCGGCATCCGTCCCTTATTCAGGGGCGTCTGCTCCTTGATCGAAACCGGGATGATGGGATGTCGGCTCCTCCTTCCGTGGACGTCTCCTCGGAACTCGTCACCTAATCCGGGTCTCCCTCATAGATTTAAGAATGTTCGTGAATCTCGTTTCCGGTGCCATATCTCTATGTACACCGGTTAATTACGCTGCTTCCGCCCAGACGCTCCAAGGAGTCTGTTCGGGGCAGCAACCTGCGGTGAGGAGAACGGGTAGCTCCGGGTGTTGGGGGCTTGTCTTAACACTGCGGCTCTGCATGTCTGCCTTCCGTCCCTAATAGGGCTTCTCGAAGGCGTGATGGCCTGAGGCATCCTGCGCTGGGTACGGGGAACTGCGTTACCTAAGGTTTTCCTCAGCTTCCCATGTTTAACACGGGGTATGTCGCGAGTTTAACGTCCAGCGGGGACGACATCGGACTGATCAACACGAGGAGTGGATCAGATGACAGAACCCATTGCAGGGAA
This sequence comes from Viscum album, assembly GCA_963277665.1. Classification (NCBI taxonomy): domain Eukaryota; kingdom Viridiplantae; phylum Streptophyta; class Magnoliopsida; order Santalales; family Viscaceae; genus Viscum; species Viscum album. The sequence goes on from OY728133.1 coordinate 1,928,977,142, forward strand.
CCTCCGACGCTGGGGCCAGCACATGGGCGGCTTCCCGAGTGAAGTGGAGTGGAATGAAATGGCATGATCCCACCGGGATGTGGCGGCCCAGGTAAGGATCAGGATGGATTATGGAGTGAAGAGCTTGGACCCCGTAGGGGCTTCCTACGTACCGCGCGTTAGCACGGATCAAAGTCAGCGTAGTTCGGATATACAGTTTAACGTCATGCTGGACGTTGGCAAGCCGACTCACGAGGAGGTCGAGGCTGCCAGGCGGAGGATTGAACCGAACCACCCCGCACAGAGGGGGATGGAATGGCCGGGTGGATCACAGTTTTACGTCATGCTGGATGTTGGCAAGCCGACTCACAAGGAGGTCGAGGCTGTCGGGCGGAGGATTGAACCGAACCACCTCGCACAGAGGGGGATGGAACGGTCGGGTGGATCACAGTTTTACGTCATGCTGGATGTTGGCAAGCCAACTCACAAGGAGGTCAAGGCTTCCGGGCAGAGGATTGAACCGAACCACCTCGCACAGAGGGGGATGGAACGGCCGGGTGGATCACAGTTTTACGTCATGTTGGACGTTGGCAAGCCGACTCACAAGGAGGTCGAGGCTGCCGGGCGGAGGATTGAACCGAACCACCTCGCACAGAGGGGGATAGAACGGCTGGGTGGATCACAGTTTTACGTCATGCTGGACGTTGGCAGGAGAAATAGAAAAAGGCAGTGGGGAAGCACAATGGAGATACACATGATCAGTCCCCCACAAGGGCGGATTCATAGGTGAATCGACGCGAATGTGATCCTGGGAGGGGTCCACTGATGGACGAACCGACGTGAATACGACCGGGACGACCAGGTGGTGGGCGTGAACCTCAGGGAGGCTTCTTACGTACCCTGTTTAGGAGACAGGGATCAAAGTCCACGTAGTTCATTCTGTCAGGACTTACGCACTGAGGCAGCCCGAATGAGGCAAAACTCAGTTGGAGAGGGACTTGGGCCAAAGGTGAGAGACACCTCGATCCCTGTCACGCCCTCTACTGGCTTCGGCAATGGGGAAGCACAATGGAGATACACATGTGCAGTCCCCCACAAGGAATTAGGGGTATGTAATACCCTACCCCCGTGGGTGAAGGCCACACCAATTAAATCGTCCCTAAAGAGGGGCAATCCCGACATCCCTGCAGAGACGAGCGGGTGGGGGCCACATCCAAACTGGGGGGGACCCTGCGTGCGGGGCACGAGATCGAGTGATGCGGACGGTTTAACGTCTTGCCGGACGAAGTACAGTTTAACGTCGTGTGTTGAGGACGAAGCGGACGGTTTAACGTCTTGCCGGACGAAGTACAGTTTAACGTCATGTTGGACGAAGATGCTTGGCAGTTTAACGTCTTGTCGCGCGGACGAGGATGCTTGGCAGTTTAACGTCTTGTCGCGTGGACATAGTACAGTTTAACATCATGTTGGACGAAACACTTGGCAGTTTAACGTCTTGCAGCGCGGATGTAGATGCTGCCGTTGATGGGTCCGTGTCACTTCACACGAGCCTGGAGGGCCGCACGGGAAGACAACGCACGGTGCGGGCACCCGGGATGAAGATCTTTGGGCACCACGGAGGCGGGTACCCTCAGGGGGTCAAAGGGGGCGACCCTGGCGGTTTGCGCGCAAAAGAGAAGCTTGGCGCGCAATACCGCGGGTCGGCGCGCAAATGGGTGGGCTGGCGCGCAATTGGGCCAGCGCTTTGCGCGCAGAAGATGGAGATTGCGCGCACCGGGCCTTTGATAGCGCGCGGGGGCAACAACCCATTCTTTAACGAATGGCCACTTTGAAAAAGGGGGGGGGTGCGCGCAATCGGGCTGGATTGCGCGCACCTGGGGGGCAATTGCGCGCAAGAGGCTTCTTTTGCGCGCGAAGGCCTTTGGGTGAAGAGTTGTTCAAAGAAAACGAGCCAAAGGAATTGCGCGCGAAGGCGAACTCCGAGGCTTTCTTGCGCGAAAGAAAAGAGGTTACCTGAAGATCGGCATTGCGCGCGGAGGGGTTGGATTGCGCGAACGAGCGACCCATCGAATTCTGGCCACCCTCAAAACGTTGGGGGTCGCCTTATATTTATAGGCAACCCCGGGCACGGAATCTCGCCGCCGGCGCGCAATTCATGGCACAGGCGCGGAATCGGGGCCCCGGTGCGCAAGGGAGCCGCGCGGGCAGCAGGCGCGCAAAACTGCGCGCCGGCCCGGCGCTTTGCGCGCATCCCGGGAGGATTGCGCGCTGCACTTCAACATTGCGCGCGGACCTCCAAAATTCTGCGCAAGACCGCCGGTCCTTCTGAAACGCGCTTCTGACTCCAAATATGACCTCGCTTTCTGCATCCGGAGCTTCGTTTGGGAACAACGGACTTTTCCGGCGTCTACAAAAGCCCCCCTCGGAATCTGATCGGCGAGAGGTCGCAACGATCGGGTTCCGAGGGAGACGCCGGAATACCGAAGTCCTGGGTGGCGTGGGACTGTGGCGCGCAAAAAAAGGCGTTGGGCGCGAAATTCGCTGGCGCGGTCACGCAAAGCAATTTCCGCGCAGCGCGGACACCCTGCCTCGCCTATAAATAGGGGCCCTGGGTCCCCCGTACCGTACACAGGCCTTCCGCGCGACAAGATTCCAAGCTCTTTTGCGCAAAATTGCCATTGCTGGCACGGAATTCACCTGTTCGTCGCGCAAACCCATCCGGATTTCGGCCTGTTTTTGCGCGAACACCCGGGGTTTTACGCGACATACTTCCCAATTGTGCGTCGTCTGCTAGGATTGCGTGCTAACCCTCAAACTTCTCTACCAGCCTCTTCCGATTCCGCACGCCTCATCCCATAACCCACACGACTCCCGGAGCTTCTGATATGGCCGCGAATCAAGGGAATGAGGGGGATGCCGCCATTCGCAGAGCTGAGATGGCGGCGAACGGGGAGTTCTACGAAGCCAAGGAGATTGTTTCCAACAATCAATCCTTGTTCGACTTACTGACGTCGGCCCAGAAGACATATCCGCTGTCGGACAACCTGCCGCTCTTGAACTATGGCATCCTGGATGAGGTTCCGGTGCCAGGGTTCGATCTTGATGCGCCACGGACCTGGGTGACTCGGGAGGACGAGCTTCCCCTCTATAACATCACCAACGATGGGCATCCTGCCAGGGAGACCAGGAACTTAGATGTCTATGTCCTGAACCCGAGGACGCGAACCATTGCCGGGAGTGAGCCTACTGTGGAGAACTCTCCAGCCCTCTACTCGAGCGCATACCGCCAGAGTGTCACTGACGACACCAAGGGCTGGCTGAAGGACTGGGACTTGCGGTCTGGGGGCAATTTCACCAATGAGTGGGCCTGGGCGTTCTGGGTACGCCACACCTGCAATCACTTCACGGAGGAGCTGCGGTACATCGGCCTGTTTGAGGCGGTGTGGACGTCACAGTTCCACTTCTACCAGCAGTCCGAGCTCGGGCCGGATCTGTTCACCCGCTGGTCCCCGGATACCAACACCTTCCATATTCACCATGGGGAGGTCAGAATCGGTCTCTGGGACATCCGCTGCATCGGAGGTATCTCGCTGGAGGGTTACCAATACGATGAGTTCCTGCCTCCGAGGAACACCTGGGGCGACAGGTCACGGACTCCCATCCTGACATGGAATCTACTGGACCTGGCTACGGAGCGGCTCGGGGTCAAGGACTTCTACAAGGACATAGCCTACAAGGAGTGGTTCAGCCAGTTCTTGGAGCATGACCCTGCGTTCAAGATGCCAGGCAGGGGGAAGCGGTGCCCGACCGCAGCTCAGAGGAGCCGGAACGGGTCGTACTGGCGGGTCCTGGAGACGGGAGACTACCGCTCATGGGGGTACCGCGTCATCGAGGCTCGGGACCCAAATGTCCAGTACGCGGCATTCCTGGCCGCCTTTCTGAGTGGGTGGCTCCTACCAGTGCGGGATGCGAGAATGGGCGTCCGCCCGGCGACACTGGCGATGGCGGGCGCCATGGCCGCCAACAAAAGATACAACCTCGGGGTCCCATTGCTGGCTAAGCTGTACGCCATCCTGGGACGCATCTCGCGAGGGGGGTCGCCACGAAGGGTCTGTGGGCCCTTTCAATTCTTCCACGGCTGGGTGGCTGCTCACCTCGGCGGGTACACGTTTCCAAACGCCGTCATTCCTCCGGGCAACAGTCTGCGACCCTCCCTGCTGAACATTGCAGGGGTCGCTCCGATGACCCTAAATGAGGAGGGCGTGAGGATTCGGATTGGAAATCACGCCAATTTCAACTTCAGCCCGTTCCCCACTCCCGTTGGCCAGATGATCGACAATGGGCAGGGTCCGCTGGAGCAGCACGAATACTTCCTGAGCATGCGGGGCGGGGTGCTCGTGACTCGGATCGACGGGAAGGAGATCTGCGAGCCCTACGTGCCAACCCGGTTTTCCAGGCAGTTCGGGTGCCTTCAACGGATGCCGAAGAGGGTATTCACTGCCGTCTGGGAGGAGACGAACCCTTGCGTCCTTCGCCAGATTTGGCTAATGTTTGCCGCTTTCGGCTCTGGCGACGTGATCACTCTCCCTCCTACCGGGGTCGACACAGGCTTGGCAACCGAGTACGCCGAACACTGGGCCATCGCGTACCCCGAAGGGCTTCTACGAAAGCCAGTTCGGCGGCACGAGGCCACCCGTGCGGAGACCGGGCATCAAGGAAGGAGGCGATGCGCCATCACACGGGGGAGAACGGAGGCGCGCCAAGCAGCGGAGCCGGCGCGGGCAGGGACTTCGGCGGCGGGCACATCGCAGGCTGCCGCCACAACTTTAGCGCCCAGAGAGGGGGCACATGCGGCGGTCGGGGAGCGGCCCAGGAAGCAGGTAAGGCGTCTGCTCGAACCCTCCCACGATGCAGTCTTCCAAGCGCTGTGGTCGGCCTGGATGACCCTACGGCAGTCGCCGGGGACCGAAATCATCTGGCAAAAGATAACCAGCGAAGGAATCCATCTGCCAGAGGTCGGGCGCCTTCAGGTCACCGACAGGGTGAACTTCCACCGGCGGTATGCGTATCTGATGGCCATGGACGAGTACGCGCGCCAAAGTGGTCAGCGTGAAGAGCCGTCCCTTCTGGTAAAGGTGATGCTCGGTCTAGGGCCAGCTCCAGAACAGATGCCGCCAGAGGAAGATGACAGTAACGACGACTCCGAGGAAGAGGAGGAGACGTGGGAGGATGAAGGCTCTGAGGGAAGGTCCCGTCAGGGGAGCCCGCAGGAGAGCGGCGAGGTGGCCAACTCTGGCAATATTGATATCACTAAGCTCCTCGAGGTCCGCTTCTATCCCTACTCAACCTGCTTCATCCATTCTCTTATGCAGCTTCTAACCCATTTCTCCACCTTTCTCAGGAGTGCATGTTTGTTGGTCAGGCATCCTCAGTAGGATTAGGAGAGGCGCCAGCAGGACAAGGCGGGGGCCAGACACCCATCATTGAATTGACAAGCGCGGAAGGGTCCCCTGCTGCAATTGCTCCTGCGGCGGCCGGGACGGAGGAAGACGATGCTTTGGATTCCAGTAAGTCTCCTTACTTTACTGTTGGTGCATGCCGTTGACGATCCGTGACTAACCACGGCATGCCCTATGCAGTGATCTCAATACTGGAGGCTCGTCGGGCTGCCGAACCCGGGCCATCCACGAGTGGACCAGTGGCAGACTTGCCGCCTGCTCCGGAACAGACTTCCCACACCGAGCCGGCCCCACCAACTGCTGATCAGGGGGCTGCGGACGCCGGCGGTGCTGCCATCGGAGAGAGGTCGGGGGCTGACGAGGGTGTCAACGCCGCTGGGGCGAGAGAAGAAGGTCGCCCAGATGTTGGGGAACCTATCCCCCGTGAGGACATCCCAGGGGCGGACCCTGCAGCAGACCTGCTGGCTGCCTTCCCTGCCTACCGGCCTGCCGACCCCGAGGAGATGGACGACTCGGACACGGAGGCGGTCGAGGAGAGCCGGATAACGCGTCGCAGGGGGTGGAAGTGCATCTAGCGCTTCCTCAAGAGACCCTCATCGGAGTGGCTGGGGCGCATAGGATCGATTCAAACCTGGTTGCACTTCCTGTGTGCCAGGGGAGCTGATGCTCAACGCCTCCATCTGACGGTCTGTGATTTCATGGCCGAAAAGGTGCGCGAGACGCGCCGTCATGCCAACGTCGCACAATGTCGGGACATGTCGGAGAGCACGCGGGCGCTCCTCGTGGTGGAGCAGGATGTCCGGCGCCTCGAAGGGCAGGCGGCAGAGAAGGAGGCCTTCGTCGCAGCGTGCACTGAGCTTGTGGAGCAGCTAACGGCCCAGCTGGTTGACGCCCAGGTACAGCTGATAGAGGCGGGCCAACAGATGGTCACACTTCAAGTCGAGCGGGAGCGTGCACAGGCCAGGATCGGCGAGCTGCTTGATGTGACTGCCGACGAAGAGAGGGCACGCAGAGAGCGAGAAGCAGCTCTGGAGGCCGCCAGCCAAAGGGTAGCGGCGTTGGAAAGAATCATTCAGCAGGCTAATCCCTAGGGGCTTTGTTTTTTCCATTCCCAGAACATTTTTGCTTCCGCTACTCAATAATTCGATCCATTTGTATGAATCGCCATATTTATCTGCATCTTTTGGGTTAACATGCTCAACCACAATTCATTGTCTCGTGGGAGCGTTAACCAAGCTTCAGGCATCCATAATTGGGCCTGGATTTCTAAGGAAAAGAGGGAGGTCATTCCTAGGAAAGGAGACCTTAGACCTAATGTATCATCCCCCCAACTTGTTCTGACACACGAGCGGGACAACGCTAGGGGTGTTGAGATTTTATCCGAACATAGGGAAATGAGAGAGGGTGAATCGCGTGTCCCGAATTCAGAAATCCACGACAGTCGGCCTTCCAGGAAATGCCCAAGATGGCAAGCGGACAATGGATCAATCGACCATACTACTACAATAGACGGACCGAAGGTCATCATTCATATTGCAGGAGGCGGATCACATGTCATCATCAATACCGCTTTCGGGGTTCCTTTAGGCACAAGGGTGGAAATCCGGATCAACAGGGCATGCAATGCGTGGGGCGAAGTGATGATTTGTTCAGACAGAATCTAACACTCCCAAAATTGTGCCACCGTGGGGAAAGCGTATTAGGCGGATGCACTAATCTGGCCGTGAATCACCCCAATTCTCAGACAAAACCTCTTTGACGAGGAAACTGTCGCTTCCCATCATTGAAATGGGGCATCCGGAGCTGAATCGGGGAGAATATCACAACTACACCACTCTACCAGAAGCCATTCCAGACGGTCGGCGACGAGGAGGGGCGGGACTTAGCGATCCCTAAGGCTGGACCTGAGTCGAGATGTCTGGGCATTCCTACGTACTCCATCAGGCTGGAGATCAAGCCACACGTAGTTCTGGGAGTGCAGTTTTAAGGTCATGCGGGACGTAGAACCCCGTTTGGGGAGATCTTAGTTTAGGGTCTTAGAGCTTGGACCATAGGGGCAGATCATAGTTTAAGGTCTTAGAGCTCGGACCATAAGAACCTCAAAGTATGCCACATCGTGGTCCTATCCCCTGGATATGCGAATATGCACTGAGGGATAGTGTCAATAGTGTCGAGATTTTTCCTGGTCAGAATGGGAGGTGGAAAATGTAATGTGAATCATGCGTCCATTCACTCAAGGATTGGGGGCACCGGCGTAACGATATGGGAGTACTACCGACCGTGGCGGAAAAGCAGCATCAATATCGCACTGACTGTTGATGGAATGAGGCAGCAAACGAGCATCAACCACTCAAGTGCAGGATTCATATCGATTTGCTGCCCGAGGCCCTTGGGGGCACCAGCCCGAGTTGGTGGGAGAGCACTGAGGCATTGTGTCCAGACCGCTCACGGGGGCTCCACCCAGGGCGTAGGCGATGGGTCCGAATGAAAGGGAGCACGAAGCCTGAAAAGTGGAAGGAACCTGACCAAGCTGAACCTGACCCTCCTGGCAATAAACCAGAGTACTCTTGACACCGGTGGACAACTGTAAGGGGTCGAGGGACACGCCTTGAGGGTGACCCGAAGGCGGCAGATTCCCCAGAGAAGGGGGAATCTCTAAGAGGTGGGGGGCTGGACCCGAAGTTTCAAACATCCGGGCGTTCCTACGTATCCCATAAGGATGGGAATCAAGCCACACGTAGTTCTTGAAGCGCGTCGCAACACAATAGGGCACCAGCGTGGGGAGGGGTGCGGGTATAGCCCTCGCACCCAAAAGAAGCGGCATTTGATATTTATTGTTTGTCCTTAAAGGTGGATGGTTTTTCTTTGTGCAGCGACAACCCTGTGATTAAGAAATCCCTAGCGTCGCCACAATAATCAAGCCATGAAAGGCATTGATAAATGGCATGGTTATTAACCAGCACCCAACGTGAGTGTGCCCCGAAGAGAACATCACGATGCAGTGCCGTTTCTCGTCGGGCGGCCAAGACGATCACAGTTTACGGTCGTGTGGTAAGACCAGACAACACAGTTTAAGGTCGTGTGGTTCGGACCATGGAGGAATCCGCTTATTGCGATACGGCGGACCCATCGGAGGTGGGGACACATCCCAGCCCTGTGGTCACACACAATTCCAAGAGAAGGATCCTGGGATAGGGGCTTGCGTATGTCCATCACCCGAGGGGCAGAGATGCTAGCCTCCAGCTATACTGGGCCCAGAACGCGATTGTTCGGGCGACTCCTTCCTCCTTATGGGGACGAGGGTCCAGCTACACATGGCCCTTAGAGAGGACATCAGCATATATCCTTGGTGCTCAGATCGTGGGAGCCTCGAAAGACACCATTACCCTGGTTGGCTTGCCTAACATGTAGAGGTGTACTGAAGGTCAGTATGGAGAGAGTGTCGAGATTCCACTACAACACACAAAGGCGGAGTGTGATAAGGACTGTGCAACCAACGTTTAGAGCCTGAAAGAGCCGACATGGCGATCAAGGATGTCGCTGACCATATTCGCAACACAACATCCAATCGCGTCAGCCTAGGATGAGGCAAGAAAACGAGCATCAACCACCCAAGCGCAGGATTCATATCGATTTGCGGCCCAGGACCCGCCGGTAAATCGACCCGGAGCAGTAGGAGAGCACTGAGGCATCGTACCCAAACCGTTAACGAGGATCCCTTTGAGTGAAGGCTCGAACGGGAGGAAGCGCAAGGCCCGACAAGCAACACAGGACTTGTCGGGATTGAATCCGACACTACAGGTCATAGACCGGAGTACCCAAAACATGTTAACAGATCACCGGAAAGGGTCAGAGGACTCACCCTGAGAGCAACCAAAAGACGGCAGATCCCCGTGATCAACCCAGACACGGGGCTGGACCTGAAACACAAGCGTCCAGGCGGTCCTACGTATCCCATAAGGATGGGAATCAAGCTGTACGTACTTCTTGAGAGGCAGTTTAACATCATGCAGGACGATGAGGGGTGTGAGGTAGTCCCACACACGGGGAAGGCGTACAGCGTGGCGAGCAAACCGACGTGAATGAGGGAATAGCCCCGCTCATGCGTTACGCCTCGCACAAAAAGGAGGGGAACTTGGGCCAGAGGCCCAACGCGGGATAGAGATTCCCGGGAAATGGGGCTGGGCCTGAAACATGAATGTTCAGGCGGTCCTACGTATCCCATAAGGATGGGAATCAAGACGCACGTAGTTCTTGAGGTGCAGTTTAGTGTCATGCAGGACAAATGCTGAACATTTTAACGTCTTGTAGCTCGGGCGTGGTGTAGTTTAGCGTCATGAGGGACGAATGCTGAACAGTTTAACGTCTTGTAGCTCGGACGTGGTGCAGTTTAGCGTCATGCGGGACGAATGCTAAACAGTTTAACGTCTTGTATCTCGGACGTGGTGCAGTTTAGCGTCATGTGGGACGGAGTGCACTCAGGCAAAGTACTGCTTGAGGAACCTAGCGTTGCTGGGAGGAGTGACACACTCACCTTCCATAGTCTCTAGGGAGTACACGCCATTGGGATAGACCTTTTGGGCGACAAAAGGTCCTTCCCACTTGGGCCCCAACTTGGGCGGCTTCCTTCCGGGGATCATTAGTGCTCTTAGGTCCAGTACTAGATCACCCTGTAGGAATGAGCGGAGGCGAACCTTCTTATTGAAAGCTCTAGCCATTCTGCTTTGATGCCTCTCCATGTTGTGCAAAGCGTGAAGCCTATTCTCATCCAGTGCTTCCAACTCGACTAGACAGGCTTCAGCAGCTCTGTCCGGCGCTTGCTGGTCGTAGACCGCAGTGCGCAAGGACGGTAACTGGATCTCGATGGGTAGGACGGCCTTAGCTCCATACACCAGGGAATAAGGGGTCATCTGGGTGGAATTGCGAGTTGTCGTCCGATAATCCCAGAGGGCGTTGGGGAGCTTGTCCGGCCAACTCTTCTTGTTCTGACCTACCATCTTTTGCAGAATGTTAGAGAGGGTTTTGTTAAATGCCTCAATCTGTCCATTCGCTTGCGCATGATAGCGAGATGTATGGTTCGAGCGAATGTTGTACTTGGCGTACAACTTCTTCAACTCGGCTGCTCGGAAATTGGCTCCGTTATCCGTGAGGATAGCGTGAGGCACCCCAAATCGATAAATGATGTTGGAGGTCACGAAGTCAGTGATAGCACAGGATTTGACCTCTCTGAGCGGAATCGCCTCTGCCCATTTGGAGAAGAAGTCCGTGGCGGTCATAATGAACCGGAACTGGCGAGCTGTCGCCGGCAGGTAAGGTCCCACAACGTCCAGTCCCCAGACTGCAAAGGGCCAAGAATCCCTGGTGGTATGGAGAGGCTCCGGCGGCCGATGCACAAAGTTTGCATGAACCTGGCACGCATGGCACCTTCTGGAATACTCGATGCAGTCATGGATCATGGAGGGCCTGAAGTATCCCAACCTCCGAATCTGGTGGGACAGCTTCGGCCCAGTCTGGTGGGCACCACATGAACCAGCATGAACCTCTTGCATGACTCATGGGATCTCAACTCCCTGAAGGCAACGGAGGAGAACACCATCAAATCCGCGTCTATAGAGGATCTTCTCCAGGCCAGGACTGCTCTGGAGGAAAAACTGCGATGCGCGGCGTCAAACTCGCTCGCCCTCGGCCCGATCCGACAGGAGAATTCCATGTTGGAGGTACTCAACCAAAGGTGTCCTCCAATCATGGGATGATTCGACTGCCATATCTGGGGTACTCGGGGCTCCGGGCATAGGGGCAACCGTGGTGAGATTACTTACCTACGGGCCGCGATCTCCCTCCGGGATAACGGGAGCAATGAGTCTGCGGTGTGCCATGCGGATGATCAGGTTGTCCTGTTCAGGCTCTGCGAGTGACGCAGCAAGGCTGGCCAAAGCATCTGCTCGACCGTTCTGCGACTGGGGAATATGGACAATTTCTGGCCGAGAAGGGAACTGGGCCATCAGAAGGAGGGTGCACTCCAGCAATGGCACAAGTTCCGGCTTCCTGACAACATAGTCGCCATTGATCTACCTAACGACCAGCTCGGAGTCCCCTTTCACACACAGATGGGGCACGTCGATCTCGAGAGCTAACTCGAGGCAAGTGATGAGGGCATGGTATTCCGCCTCATTGTTGGTACAGCCCTCTGACAACAGGAAAGAGTATGGCAGCACTGCTCGCTCCGGGGTAATGAAGACGATACCCAAGCCCACTCTGTTGAGATTAGGATTATCGAGTCTTCTACTGGTGGGGCTTTGGGAGGCACCATCAAAGTGCATCTGCCAGCATGGATCGACATGATCGACCGAGAGAATGGCCTCATCAAGAAAGCCTAGATCCAGCAGCTGATCTGCAGAGGTCGGGTGAGCAGCCAGAAAGTCCGCCAATCCTTGACCTTTGATGGCCTTCTGAGACACATACCTGATGTCTAACTGCTGGAGAATCACAGCCCATCGCGCTAGAGGGCCAGTCAACATAGGCCGGCTCAGGATATATTTCAACGGGTCTACCCGAGAAACCAACTGTACCTCGTGGTGCTGCAAGTAGTGCCGTAATTTCTGTATGGCAAATACGAGCGCCAGGCAGCTCTTCTCGATGGGGGAATACCTAACTTCCACATCGAGGAGCATGAAACTAAGGTAATAGAGGCTATTCTCCATTCCCTCGTTGTTCTTCTGGGTGAGAAGGGCACTAAGGGACCGTTCCAGGGCGGTCACATAAAGGACCAGCGGCTTCCCGGATACAGGCGGCATCAGAACCGGAGGATGAAGCAGGTACTGCTTGATTTCCTCTAAAGCGGTCTGACACTCCTTATCCCATACATAGGTGGCACCATTCTTCATGAGCCGAGAAAAGGGCTTACACTTGCCGGCCAGATTCGCGATGAATCGGCGTATATAGGCTAAGTGGCCTTGGAACCCTTGCAGTTCCCGGATGTTACCTGGGGGAGGCATCTGGCTAATCGCCCTGATAGTCTCTGGGTCGATCTCAATACCCCAGTATCTTACCTCAAAGACAAGAAACTTCCCGGAGGTGACCCCAAAGGCACACTTCAATGGGTTCATCTTCAGGCAGCGAGACCGGAGGAAGCCGAACACTTTCTCAAGATCATTGAGATGGTCCTGACGCTGGTGCGATTTGACCACCAAGTCGTCAACGTAGCATTCCACCAGTGTGCCGAGGATTGGCTTGAATATGCGGTGCATCACCCGTTGATAGGTGGCACCTGCATTCTTCAGGCCGAAGGGCATGACCCGGTAACAAAAGATACCTTGGGTGGACCTGAAGGCAGTGAACTCCTCATCCTCAGGGGCCATCTAGATTTGGTTGTATCCGGAGTATCCATCCATGAAGGAGAGGGCTTGGAACCCTGTCATGGCGTCAATCAACAGCTCTGTCACCGGAAGGGGAAAGTCATCCTTCGGATAGTGGCGATTGAGATCGCGGAAGTCGATACAGACTCTGATCTGCCCGTTCTTCTTCCTGACCGGCATAATTGTAACACCCGAGAATTTTATGTTATATAAATTATCAAAGGAATCTTTTTCTACACAACACTTGCTTGACTTGCTTTACACGCAATCGCGACCTTCCTCGATAGCTTGCGTCGTACGCAATACCGAGTTTCACTAAACAACAATATGCTATTAAAACTAGTCGTTATGAATAGTAATAACCACTTTTTAAAATTTTATAAATTTTATTTTTCAAAATGGACTTCATTTTTGGACTCAGAATATCGAAATTAGCCAAGGGTGAAATTTTGGTATTTTTCTGAAAACTTTCAATTTTTGATGAATAGTGAAACCACTAAGTGGTAGGTTAAAAAACAGAATTTTGCATAAAACTTAATTTTTCCGCTTCTGTGAATAGAATTTCGAAAATCCGAGAGACACGGTTAATATCAAGGACTAAAATGTGGTTCAATGAGATGAAAATAATTTTTTTGGTGAATAGTAACTTTTTACGATTTTTACCGCGGTTAATAGTAAATAGGGTAACTAAGGGTAAATATGATATTAATATTACCCTAACACATGTCCTAATTCTATTGGACAAGTGTAATTCGACCAAAAACAAACTTAGGAATAAAATATGACCATTTAGGCCCACTTGGATTAGATTAGGACATTTATTATTAATTTATTTAAAGAAGGGTTAAAATAGTTAAAATCAAAGTTTCATAAGTAAATCATTTTTAATATGGGGTTATACATAAGATAAATTCTATTGTAAATATAATTAGAAAGATAAAAAGATTTCCTACATGATGGTATTTTATTTGTAATTTTTAGACATCAAATAATATAATTTATTTATGACACAAAGATGATGCAGTAATTATCTTATTAATGAAATATTGACATAATTGATAATATAAATACCAAAATAAATGTAATTTAAGACTTTTTATGAATTCCACTAATTTACTAGGTTAATATGATATATTAGTGTTGATTTAATCAACTTGGTTCGAACATATAATTCTGTTATGACTTTCACAAAAATCATATATCAAATAGTGTCAAAATTGACACAAAATAGTTTTTAAATCAAATATTATATTATTAATTGTTATTGTATTCCTAAAAATCTAAGGTTCGGCCAAATGACTTAGATAAGGATATATATTTTAATAATAAACAATTTGGGGTTCGTTTGGCATGTTATAGTAAGTGTATTAACCATATAGTGAAAGAAAACAAAAAGACATGGTAAAAGTTAAATTATTTAACTTAGAGTTAAATCTAATTGATAAGGTTAAAATAATACGCTAAACTTGTCTAAATCGTATTGGTTGATAGGATTTAGACCCTTCCCCACTTTATCTTCTAAATAAGACCCTTTGGAACCATTATAAACCGATTTTGACTTTAATATAAAATAATATTTTGAGATATTCCTAAGGTGCCCCTCTCCTCCCTTATAAAAGGGCACCTCCTCCCCCTCCTCCTCACACCAAATTGAGCACTCAAGCTCGGCCAACCCCTGCCATTTTCTCCTCTCCACTTCCCTATAATAATCCTAGTTGTCATGGTCTTCTCCAAAGACCAATCTTAGTTCCTTAAGTGGAGGATTCAAAGAGGCGTTCCAAAGAAGAGGTAATATCCATTACCGATTTTTTCAATATCTTTCTTCTTCAACTTCTTCTTCTTTATTTGTTTCATGATAAAGTAATAACATAACTATTACTTACATACTGATATGTTATTATAAATATGAAACAACCCTAATTCACCTTCTATCCATCCTACGGAAAAATGAAATCACCGCGCGTGCGTACGTACGGAATACCGTCTCCACGCCGTGGTGTAATCTATTTTCCACCATCACCTTACATGGATGGGTATAATGGTGTAATGAGTAACTATATATGATTATTATGAAGTAATATTGATACTGAAATAATATATATATACTCCAATACAATTCCACGATCTTAGGAACGATATCATCACTCGTGCGTACGTACGGAATACCGTCTCCACGATGTGATGCGACTCGTTCTACATGATCTTCATTTCATAATGATTATATAAATGAATTGAATGAATGAATATGGTATATACTACACTAATACCATTCTGGAAATGAATTATCTATAACCTAAAGATAAGAATAAGAATTTATTCGTCAAAACACGCATAAGAACAAAAAGTTATAAAGACCCGAGTAACAAGTAACAATGAAATATTACTAACAAGAAGCTAATAATATGACCATATATGATATCATATCAATATGTATGATTCTGGAATAAGTCAATAACATTATTTAAACCATTATACAGGAGCTTTGGACATGAACAAAGCAAATCGGACCTAAGGTAAGGGAAATATCACAATCTCATTTTTATCCGAGATTGTTTATTCGTAAGTATTTACTGGGGTGTATTTTATCATCCACATCCATGTTTCATCAATATGTAATATTATTTCCATCCACCTACAATTGTTTAAATCCATTTTTACCCTTCGGAGAGTTTTTAGTAATATGTATGAAAGGAATCTTTTGTCGTTTTCGTACGAGGTACTTTTTGACTTTTCCGACAAAAGTACGAAGAATGTTTTTTTAACTTATACGGCATGAATGGATTTTTAAATCATTATTTCCAAGAAGCTTCCTTTACAAGTATTCAAGTTTATTTTTAATCAACATCTTTTATTTTAATGTTTTATGACATGTTATGAAAGGAAAAAATGTTTTTGAAGAAGAAAGGATATTTTCCTCAAGAATGGAGTTCAAGTGTTTTATCAAAATTATTTTCCATCTAAGATAATAAAGGGTTCTGTTTTTATCCCTATTATTAAATTGATTTGATCATGTTGTGATGGAATTATTTTTATGAATTCCTTTATCTTATATGAATTGATTTATGATGTCATGATGTTTCAAGAATCCCATTCTTGTTACATGTGTTATGCGATGATGTATGTTTTATGATTATGTGGCACAGATAAGAAAGGATTCATTATAAGATGGGTGGGACCTATATCTCCCTCCAATGCATTGGGTAAATATTTTATATCTCATGAGATAGACATGGCTGGAACGGAAGGTTATTTCGGTTCAGTGATACAGGACTGAAACGAGGAGTGAACTCGGTTCAGAAAGGGACTTTGTCCACTAAGATAGTCTTGGCAATGAGTCATGACTAACAAGAAATGATTTTCCATGATTATGTGTGCATGCCACAAAGTTTCAAGTCTTATGTTATGATTATGGGTATCTCATTTTCACTTCTATGATTTATTCCATGATAAGATATTATGATCTCTTTTGCAGGTTTTGATTTTCAAAAAGATATGATATGATTTTTATTTCCTTTATTTTCCCTTGCTGAGCATTTTAGCTCACCCTTTTATGTTTTCTTTTCCCCAGGTCAGGAAGATGGATATTAAGTAGAATATGCTAAAAGGGACCCTAGATATGATGAAATAAATGGGAGACACTGTAGAAGATTTATGAACCAATTGTTTATGTTTCCCAGTTTCTAAAGACACTATACCTATACGGTCCTTTGTGGTTTTGTCATATGTTGTAATAAGTGTGCTTCAATTTTGAAGTATTAACAATGTATGTAAAGTATGGGTCGTTATAGTTGGTATCAGAGGAAAGGTATAGTCAACCTTTGGAAACTAGGATGTGAAAGCCTTAGTAAAAACCCTATGAATAAGTCTAAGCATAGAACACAATCTTAGAAATGGCCATGAATAACCTAGGATAAGACCATAAGCATGAAAATTTTATTCTTGAATTATGTGGTTTCCTATTATAATTAGTGTTGCTCACACTATTCTTCTTGGTTTTAGTCAATGGCTGGAACCCGAAGGAACCGTGTTAATGCGGAATGCGATGGGCAATGCAATGATTGTCCCCCTGAGCAACCAAACGATATGGGAGCTGGAATGCAAAATCTTGTAGCCATGCTCACACAACTTTCTCAAGCTATGAATCATGCAGGATTTCCAAACGAGAAAAGGAGGGAGCAACATTCTGTTGAATCCTTCATGAGGCAGCGTCCACCTTCTTTCAGCGGGTCTACTGATCCATTAGTTGCTGAACAATGGATTAGTACTACTGAAAAGATATTTTCAGTTCTTCAATGTTCTGAGCATGATATAGTCATCCTAGCAGTGTACCGTTTGGAAGGAGATGCTGATCAATGGTGGAATCTTGTTAAGAATACGAGGCAAAGGGATGAAATTGAGTCTATGGAATGGGACGAGTTCAAGAACTTATTTTTCAATAAGTACTTCCCTCGTATTCTCTGAACAAAGATGGAGAAAGAGTTTCTTGAACTGAAGCAAAGGGATGATGAATCTATTGGTACCTATGAAGCAAATTTTACAAGACTTGCAAGGTATGCTTCTGGTATTATTATCCAGCCTGAGAGTAAGATCGATCGATTCTTTAGTGGCTTAAAACCAAGTCTTCGAAGGGCGTTAGCCATAAGGGACTTCAATAGCTATGAGGAAATCGTTCGATGTGCTCTCAAAGTCGAGATGGAGATTGGAGTAACCCATCAGTCACATGGGTTTGATAAGAAGAGGAAGATGGAATTCAAAGAAAAATCTAAAGAGCACATAGAAAAGAAGATGAGCTTTTCCTTATGCTCAAAGTGTGGAAAGAAACATGGAGGGAGTTGTCTTAAAGGGACAAGTAAATGTTTTAAATGTGGAAAGGAAGGTCATCGGGCATTTGAATGCCGTGATAATGGGAAGAAGATGTCTAATGATGCAAACAAAGGAAGGGATACACAGAATGAACCTACTACACTTCAATGTTTCAAGTGCAAGGAGATGGGGCATTATGCCAATCAATGCCCAAATCCAAGGGTTGATGATGATGTTCGACGTCAACAAAATCTTAAGGCTAAAGACAAAGGAAAGTCACATGCAATTTCTATCAGCGATGTGGAGTATGATAACGATGTGGTGAAAGGTACACTTACCATCCACTCTAAAGTAGCAAACGTTTTATTTGATTCTGGATCCACCCACTCTTTTATTTCTGAAGACTTTTCTAAGGGTATCACCGTATTACCTCAACAATTAGATGTTGAGTTAGCCGTGACAACACCTAATGGCACATCAATCGCATCAAAAGTTTATAATTCTTCTCCGATCGAAGTTTGTGGGAAAGTGCTTCCTGCAAATCTTGTGATCCTTCCTTTAGTGGAATTTGATGTGATTCTTGGCATGGATTGGCTTTCTCTACATGGAGCTCATATCAATTGCCAAAGAAGGGAAGTCACATTTCATATTCCAGATCAATCTACGATCGTATACCAATGCAAGGATGAACATAACCTTCCAGTGGAAATTTCTTCCATCTTATGGGTATTGATTCCACTAAATGAAGGTTATTTATCTCAAATGGTTGGTGAGAAACTCACGATTAAGAATATTCCCATTGTACGGGAGTTTGATGATGTCTTTCCAGAGGAATTACCAGGTCTTCCACCAAATCGTGAAGTTGAGTTTTCAATAGAACTCATACCGGGTGCTTTGCCTATTTCAAAGACACCTTATAGAATGGCCCCAATTGAGTTGCAGGAATTGAAGAAGCAACTCCAAGAGAATCTTGATAAGGGATTCATATGCCCTAGTGCGTCATCTTGGGGGGCACCTGTTCTATTTCTTAAGAAGAAAGATGGATCAATGAGACTCTGCATTGATTATCGAGAACTTAACAAGATCACTATCAAGAACAAATATCCTCTCCCACGCATTGATGACTTATTTGACCTACTACGCGGAGCTCAATACTTTTCCAAGATTGATCTTCGTTCAGGGTATCATCAATTAAGGGTCAAAAGGGAGGATATACCAAAGACGGCTTTCCGTACAAGGTATGGACACTATGAATTTATAGTGATGCCATTTGGTCTTACTAATGCCCCTGCTATCTTCATGGATCTAATGAATAGAGTCTTTAGATACTATCTTGATCAATTTGTGGTAGTCTTTATAGACGATATTCTTGTCTATTCAAAGAGCAAGGAAGAGCATGAAGATCACTTGAGAATTATATTGAAGACCCTTAGAAAGGAGAAGCTTTATGCCAAATTTACCAAGTGTGAATTTTGGCTTCAAAAAGTTGCATTTTTGGGTCATATAATCTCAAAAGAGGGGATATCTATGGATCCAGCAAAAACAGAGGTTATCGAAAGATGGTCGAGACCAACCACAGTAACTGAGATCCGAAGTTTTCTTGGTTTGGCTGGATATTATCGACGTTTTGTAAAAGATTTTTCACGATTATCTAATCCAATCACCAAGTTGACTCGGAAAGGAGTTTAGTTTGTCTGGATAGAGGAATGTGAAGAGAATTTCAAGGAGTTGAAAAGAAGGTTATCCAGTGCACCTGTGCTCACACTGCCTTGTAGTGGAGAAAGGTTTGTGATCTACAGTGATTCATCCAAGAAGGGATTGGGGTGTGTTCTTATGCAAAATGATATGGTGATAGCTTATGCCTCACGACAGTTGAAAATCCATGAGCAAAACTACCCAACACAAGATTTGGAGTTGGATGCGGTAATCTTTGCATTAATGATTTGGAGGCATTACCTTTATGGTGAAAGGTGTGATATTTATACTGATCATAAAAGTTTAAAGTATATTTTCACACAAAAGGAGTTGAATATGCGTCAAAGAAGATGGTTGGAGCTGATTAAGGATTATGACTGCTCAATCCATTACCACCCTGGGAAAGCAAACAAGGTGGCAGATGCATTAAGTGGGCAAGACCATGCTAGTTTATCCATGATGAGGATCACAAAAGATCCAATATTTATGGACTTACAAAGGATGGATCTTGGAATTATAATGGAAGGGGAAAAATCTTATCTTTCTCAAATGAATGTTCAACCATCTATACATGTGAAGATTAAAGAGGCACAGAAAGAAGATGTCGAGTTACAAAAGAAGGTGAGAAATGTTCCTGAATTCAACCTTGATTGTGATGGGATAATAAAGTTCAGGAATCGGGTTTGTGTTCCTCCCATCCTCGAATTAAAGAAGGAGCTGCTGGATGAGGCTCATAGTTCTTCATTCTCTATTCATCCTGGAAGCACGAAGATGTATAGGGACCTGAAAGAGTACTTCTGGTGGGATGGCATGAAAAGAGATGTTGCTGAATTTGTCTCTCGATGCTTGGTTTGTCAACAAGTTAAAGCTGAGAGACAGAAGTCTAAGGGGATTTTACAACCATTACCCATACCCGAATGGAAATGGGAAAACATCACTATGGACTTTGTCACAGGACTTCCTAAAACATCCAAAGGCAATAATGCTATTTGGGTCATAGTTGATCGTCTTACAAAGTCTGCACACTTCATTCCTATTAGAGAGGATTTCTCTCTAGATCAGCTTGCCAGGATATATGTAAAGGAAGTGGTAAGATTACATGGAGTACCACTTTCTATTATATCTGATCGGGATCCGAGATTTACCTCGAAGTTCTGGCGAAGTCTTCAGCATACTCTGGATACGGAGTTGAGTTTCAGCACTGCTTATCATCCCCAGACAGACGGTCAGTCTGAGAGAACAATTCAAACCCTAGAAGATATGTTGAGAGCTTGCTCTATGGATTTCAAAGGAGGTTGGGATCAACACCTACCTTTGGTAGAATTTTCTTATAATAATAGCTTTCACTCCAGTATTCAGATGGCTCCTTATGAAGCTCTCTATGGAAAGAAATGCAGGACTCCAACTTGCTGGGATGAAGTTGGGGAAAGAAAGCTATTAGGACCTGATCTCGTTGATGAAATGGCAGAAAAGGTCAGATCTATTCAACAACACATAAGAGCAGCTCAGAGTCGACAGAAAAGCAATGCCGACAACCGAAGAAAAGACCTAGAGTTTGAAGTGGGTGATAAAGTGTTCTTACGAATATCTCCCTGGAAGAGGGTTATGAGATTTGGAAAGAAGGGGAAGTTGAGCCCTAGATATATCGGTCCTTTCGAAATACTGGATCGTGTTGGGAAGGTAGCTTACCGATTGGCGCTTCCACCGAATCTTCTCAAGTTCACGATGTGTTCCATGTATCTCTCCTGAGAAAGTACATACCAGATCCTTCACATGTACTCAGCTCAGAAGTTGTACCGCTGGAGCAAGATCTTTCTTATGAAGAATAGCCGATAGAGATTCTGGATCGTAGCGAAAAAGTCCTACGAAACAAGACCACTCGCTTGGTGAAAGTTTTATGGAGGAACCACCAACTTGAAGAAGCTACATGGGAGCTTGAGGATATGATGAGGGAGAAGTATCCTCATATGTTTGTTACAAAGTGAAGAATTTCGAGGGCGAAATTCTTTTTAAGGGGGGTAGAATGTAACACCTGAGAATTTTATGTTATATAAATTATCAAAGGAATCTTTTTCTACACAACACTTGCTTGACTTGCTTTACACGCAATCACGACCTTCCTCGATAGCTTGCGTCGTACGCAATACCGAGTTTCACTAAACAACAATATGCTATTAAAACTAGCCGTTATGAATAGTAATAACCACTTTTTAAAATTTTATAAATTTTATTTTTCAAAATGGACTTCATTTTTTGGACTCAGAATATCGAAATTAGCCAAGGGTGAAATTTTGGTATTTTTCTGAAAACTTTCAATTTTTGATGAATAGTGAAACCAATAAGTGGTAGGTTAAAAAACAGAATTTTGCATAAACCTTAATTTTACCGCTTCTGTGAATGGAATTTCGAAAATCCGAGAGACACGGTTAATATCAAGGACTAAAATGTAGTTCAATGAGATGAAAATAATTTTTTGGTGAATAGTAACTTTTTACGATTTTTACCGCGGTTAATAGTAAATAGGGTAACTAAGGGTAAATATGATATTAATATTACCCTAACACATGTCATAATTCTATTGGACAAGTGTAATTCGACCAAAAACAAAGTTAGGAATAAAATATGACCATTTAGGCCCACTTGGATTAGATTAGGACATTTATTATTAATTTATTTAAAGAAGGGTTAAAATAGTTAAAATCAAAGTTTAATAAGTAAAGCATTTTTAATATGGGGTTATACATAAGATAAATTCGATTGTAAAAATTCATTAGAAAGCTAAAAAGATTTCCTACATGATGGTATTTTATTTGTAATTTTTAGACATCAAATAATATAATTTATTTATGACACAAAGATGATGCAGTAATTATCTTATTAATGAAATATTGACATAATTGATAATATAAATACCAAAATAAATGTAATTTAAGACTTTTTATGAATTACACTAATTTCCTAGGTTACTATGATATATTAGTGTTGATTTAATCAACTTGGTTCGAACATATAATTCTGTTATGACTTTCAAACAAATCATATATCAAATAGTGTCAAAATTGACACAAAATAGTTTTTAAATCAAATATTATATTATTAATTGTTATTGTATTCATAAAAATCTAAGGTTCGGCCAAATGACATAGATAAGGATATATATTTTAATAATAAACAATTTGGGGTTCGTTTGGCATGTTATAGTAAGTGTATTAACCGTATAGTGAAAGAAAACAAAAAGACATGGTAAAAGTTAAATTATTTAACTTAGAGTTAAATCTAATTGATAAGGTTAAAATAATACCCAAAACTTGTCTAAATCCTATTGGGTGATAGTATTTAGACCCTTCCCCACTTTATATTCGAAATAAGACCCTTTGGAACCATTATAAACCGATTTTGACTTTAATATAAAATAATATTTTGAGATATTCCTAAGGTGCCCCTCTCCTCCCTTATAAAAGGGCACCTCCTCCCCCTCCTCCTCACACCAAATTGAGCACTCACGCTCGGCCAACCCCTGCCATTTTCTCCTCTCCACTTCCCTAGAATAATCCTAGAGGTCCTGGTATTCTCCAAAGACCAATCTTAGTTCCTTAAGTGGAGGATTCAAAGAGGCGTTCCAAAGAAGAGGTAATATCCATTACCGATTTTTTCAATTTCTTTCTTCTTCAACTACTTCTTCTTTAGTTGTTTCATGATAAAGTAATAACATCAGTATTACTTACATACTGATATGTCATTATAAATATGAAACAACCCTAATTCACCTTCTATCCATCCTACGGAAAAATGAAATCACCGCGCGTGCGTACGTACGGAATACCGTCTCCACGCCGTGGTGTAATCTATTTTCCACCATCACCTTACAAGGATGGGTATAATGGTGTAATGAGTAACTATATATGATTATTATGAAGTAATATTGATACTGAAATAATATATATATACTCCAATACAATTCCACGATCTTAGGAACGATATCATCACTCGTGCGTACGTACGGAATACCGTCTCCACGATGTGACGCGACTCGTTCTACATGATCTTCATTTCATAATGATTATATAAATGAATTGAATGAATGAATATGGTATATACTACACTAATACCATTCTGGAAATGAATTATCTATAACCTAAAGATAAGAATAATAATTTATTCGACAAAACACGCATAAGAACAAAAAGTTATAAAGACCCGAGTAACAAGTAACAATGAAATATTACTAAAAAGAAGCTAATAATATGACCATATATGATATCATATCAATATGTACGATTCTGGAATAAGTCAATAACATTATTTAAACCATTATACAGGAGCTTCGGACACGAACAAAGCAAATCGGACCTAAGGTAAGGGAAATATCACAATCTCATTTTTATCTGAGATTGTTTATTCATAAGTATTTACTGGGGTGTATTTTATCATCCACATCCATGTTTCATCAATATGTAATATTATTTCCATCCACCTACAATTTTTTAAATCCATTTTTACCCTTCGGTGAGTTTTTAGTAATATGTATGAAAGGAATCTTTTGTCGTTTTTCGTACGAGGTACTTTTTGACTTTTCCGACAAAAGTACGAAGAATGTTTTTTTAACTTATACGGCATGAATGGATTTTAAAAACATTATTTCCAAGAAGCTTCCTTTACAAGTTTTCAAGTTTATTTTTAATCAACATCTTTTATTTTAAAGTTGTATGACATGTTATGAAAGGAAAAATGTTTTTGAAGAAGAAAGGATATTTTCCTCAAGAATGGAGTTCAAGTGTTTTATCAAAATTATTTTCCATCTAAGATAATAAAGGGTTCTGTTTTTATCCCTATTATTAAATTGATTTGATCATGTTGTGATGGAATTATTTTTATGAATTCCTTTATCTTATATGAATTGATTTATGATGTCATGATGTTTCAAGAATCCCATTCTTGTTACATGTGTTATGAGATGATGTATGTTTTATGATTATGTGGCACACATAAGAAAGGATTCATTATAAGATGGGTGGGACCTATATCTCCCTCCAATGCATTGGGTAAAGATTTTATATCTCATGAGATAGACATGGCTAGAACGGAAGGTTATTTCGGTTCAGTGATACATGACTGAAACGAGGAGTGAACTAGGTTCAGAAAGGGACTTTGTCCACTAAGATAGTCTTGGCAATGATTCATGACTAACAAGAAATGATTTTCCATGATTATGTGTGCATTCCACAAAGTTTCAAGTCTTATGTTATGATTATGGGGATCTCATTTTCACTTCTATGATTTATTCCATGATAAGATATTATGATCTCTTTTGCAGGTTTTGATTTTCAAAAAGATATGATATGATTTTTATTTCCTTTATTTGCCCTTGCTGAGCATTTGAGCTCACCCTTTATGTTTTCTTTTCCCCAGGTCAGGAAGATGGATATTAAGTAGAATATGCTAAAAGGGACCCTAGATATTATGAAATAAATGGGAGACACTGTAGAAGATTTAAGAACCAATTGTTTATGTTTCCCAGTTTCTAAAGACACTATACCTATACGGTCCTTTGTGGTTTTGTCATATGTTGTAATAAGTGTGCTTCAATTTTGAAGTATTAACAATGTATGTAAAGTATGGGTCGTTATAACAATGTTGGCCAGCCATTTGGGGTACTGAACTTCCCTCACGAAGTTGGCTTTAATAAGCTTGTCAACTTCGGCCTCAACCATGGCACCGTGGGATGGGTGCATCATCCTGGGAGGCTGCTTGAACCCGCGATGGTTTGTCGGGAGACCAAGGCGGTGGAAGGCTACCTGAGGATCTAGCCCCGGCATTTCGTCATAGCCCCAAGCGAACACATCACGGTGCTGCCTAAGAACGTCCACGTACTGCTGCCACTCCTCAGAGGGCATGGCGGCACTGACCAATGTGGGTCTTGGATCTTCCTGGGTTCCGAGGTTCACCTGTACTAACTCATCGACCGTGGCGGAGATGCCCTCCTCAAAGGCTGGGGGTGCGTCTTCCACGTCCTCTCCACTCGGGGGGGGAATCGTCCACGGGATAGACAGCGTTGGAAACTACATTGGGGCTACCAGATCCTACTGGGCCGCTGGTGCTAGCACGGGCGGTCGTGGTCATCTCATCAGGAGACTCACAGGCCGTCGAGACCATGGCTACATCCAACCGTTGAATCGGGAGGACGTAAGCGTCATCCAAACTTACCCAGGGATCACTTGCAACAGCGACAGGCTCAACCTCACCTGCTAGGATCTTCTTATCCTTGCTCTTGTAATAGTCCGCATCCAGATAGCAGGCTTCACATGAGGCAAAAGGAGAGGCCTCTCCCTGAATCACGCCTACTTGTCCATTGAGGGAGTATTTAAGGCATTGGTGGTATGACGAGGGAACCGCCGCATAAAGGTGGAGCCATGGCCTGCCCGTCAATGCGTTGTACATTGTGTCCTGAGAGACTACCATGAATTCGGTGTTGGCAACTAGGTCACCGAACTGGGTCTTTAAACATATCTTGCCGACTGGAGTTTGCTCGGTGCGGTCGTACCCCTGGATCCTGAGGTCGGAGGGGATCGAGTCATCCTTAGACGACCCCAACCTCCGGAGCGTTCGAGTTGGAATCAGGTTAATCCCAGACCCCGTGTCGACAAGACAGCGCCGGACTTCAAGGCCATTGAACTGGCCAGTAACATACAGCGGAAGAATGTGCCCCTGTATAGGAGGGTCTTCATCCTCACCAGAGAACGAGATAACTGCCTGACACTCGGCGTCCTCAATCGTTTCGGCGTGAAAGGCCTCTGCAGCCGCAACCTCCGTCTCAAACTGGAGGGGGCTCTTCAGGGCTTCAGCGAGCGCCTCGCGCATCTCAGGTGACAGGTGCAGAGCCTCAAGGATGGAGAGCCTTGCTGGGATGTCGGCCAAGTGCTTCAGGACATCATACTTTCTTTCCAAGCGCGAACCCCTAGTTGAAGGAGGTTGATCTGCGGTTGGAGGCATGATGGGCCTTGCCGGTTGGACCGGCGGCTGACTGGTACTTGGCGCATCTCGCTGTTCACTGGTTGCAGCCCTGGAAGTGGTCACCGTACTGGGGCCAAGAGGCCGGGATGGACTCGTGGTAGGACGGAGCTGGTCGCGGCGCGGCTGAGGCGGTTCTGCCCGGTCCCACACCACAAACAGTGGCGAAGGCGAATCTGTCATCCCCGGATGGGGGGCTGCGCGCGCTGAGCTCGGTTTTGAGCCTACTGCCTAGTCTCAGTGGCGTGCACGGCCTGGCTGGAGGTACCAACTGCTGTGCCCCAGCGAATCCTGTTGTTGCGGTTCCTCCGACGGTGGCGACGACCGGGGACACTAGGGAGGCCCACCTGGTGTTCTTCAACGTCGGGAACCGAAAAGGGATTAACCAGCTCGACGGTATTAACCGAAGCATACCCAACACTGTCATAGGACGAATCATCCATCACCGGGTGGATCCGAGGAGGGATCCCCATCTATGGGGGCATGAAATCGCCGAGAGTGCGGGATAGTGGAGGAACTGGCGGGGCACGCTCTTCCTTCTTGCGCCGCCGCCGTTTGCTCTTCTCGGAAGAGGCAGGCTGGGATGACGATACCGAAGCAGCACCAGCAGATTCTGGGGGCTCAGGCTGATTCAAGCGCGCACGGATTATTCCATGGGCGCGAATGATCGTCTTATGGGCCATCCAGTTATTATACTTCTGGGATCCGCGGTCGGAGACCAGCTGCCATTCGTCCTCGTTGCCACTATCGTCATCTGATCCCACGAACACACCCGCCAATTGTGCTGGAGCTAGGCCCAACCTGATTACATTGTTGTTAATCTGGTCTTGGAGCCAATCCTTAAACACGTAGCACCGCTGGATGGTGTGCCCCAGGGCCCGATGGTAAGGGCAGTAGCGGGGGTTATCCGTGAGATGCGCCTCCTCTGGCCTCCAACACTCAGGCAGTCGCACAATCCTCTGCTCTAGGGTGCTCCGGAAATAACCGGGGACCTGATCCTCGTGGAATGAGTAAGTCAGGTATCGCGGGCCCCTGGGAGCGTGGTCTTGACGAGGGGCTGGAGGGGCCTGCCGAGGAGGTGGACCCTGATTATCTCGCCTGGGTTGTGGCGGTACATTACGCGGAGGGGCCGGCTGGTTATGGGGCTGCCGCTGCTGGGCCAGGAACTGAGCCCGTGGAGGCGGATTCCTGTGAGGCTGTGGAGCTGGCCTCACCGGCAGCAGCTCCAATGGCCTAGGGGCCTCTATCTGGGCAACAGCAGCGGGCTCAGCCCTGCTGACTCTCCTTGCAGGGATCATAGGAGGCAGCGGGTGTGCCTGACTGGCCTGTTGCAGGGCTTCCTCGAGACGTTGATCTTTGTCTGAGAAGTCCCTGAACCCTCCGGGGTAATTCTGAGTGATCAAGGAAGGGACCATCTCGGTCTTGACGTTCCCGACGCACATTGTCAGCAACTTCTCCTGAGTCAATGGCATGTCAAGGGAATACGTGAGGCCCTTCCTTCGGGCGACGAAATCCGAGACTCGCTCATCAGGCCTTTGCTTGCACTTGAAAAGGTCTGTGATACTCGTCTTCCGGGTCGTGGAACTGAACTGATAAAGGAACTTTCTACGAAGGTCCTCCCAGCTAGTTATCGACCCGACGGGGAGCTGGCTGTACCAGACAAATGCTGGCCCTTCCAGTGTCTGGACAAAGCAGCGAAGCTTAGCGGCCTCCTGCTGTGCCGGAGTTCCCAACATAGGCCCGTACCTCGAGTTGAAATGGGCCAAATGCTGTGGCGGATCTCCAGTCCCGTTTAAGGGGGCGAAAGTGGGATTCCCGAATCCCGGAGGTGCCGGCATGTCATCCACCCATGCTGGGTATGGTTTGCCTTCCGGTGGGATCGCCACTTGCCGAGTCTCCAAGGCTTCATAGCGGGCGATGAGTTCCACCATCGAATTGTCCGGACATGGGTTCCAGTCCTGGCGAGGATCTCTAACCACGAGCGCATTGCATGGCCCTTCAATCGGGTCGTCGACCGGGTCGTTGAACTCGGAAGCTCGTGGGATGGCGGGCCGAGCGGCCCTTGGGGCAGCGGAATGAATCTGAGCGGGGTCTCTCAGGTAGTCGCGCTGCTCGGGAGGGTGTGGTGAAACATACCGCGCCCTCTTTCCATAGGCAAGGGCCTCTCCCCTGTCGGCAAACACGACATAATCACGGTTGCCCGGGAGAGTCTCGTCGAGGATTGGTTGTTCCTGTCCCTACTGTCCTGGCCTAGGATCACCGTAGTCAGGCTGCTGATCTGCAGCGCGCTCGGCGACGAGCTGGTCAAATAGCTTATTCTGCTCGGCGAGCTGTTGACGTAGCGTGACCTTCTCGGGATCCTCATCCGCCCTCTGCATGGAGGCAGATGGGTCGGCGGGCTTTATAGCCCCACCGTGCTCTTTACCTTTGCTGACGTTTCGGCTCAGCATCAGTGCTTCACTGGGTGTGGGGAGACCCAGTAGGTTCCTCTGGTGACGAGTAACTCTCACCGATGGATCCAACAACGGCTTGTCTTTGGGGGGACAGCCCCCGTCGAGAAGTTCCAAGCCGTTCCCTTCTCCTGACAGGTCATCCATATTGACCGTTTCCGTCCCTGGGGATGTACCCTCAGGGCCACCCAGTGAATCGGGCTGTCGGCGAATCGCAATGAAGCGTAGGGCAGCGTACTTCCCCCATCAACAGATATACACGTGGGGGGTGGCTTCCTCGATAACCTTGCGGAGTACTTGAAAACACTCAATGCATCGTTGTTGGAGGGCCTCGTGGTGCCCAAATGACCCGGGGTGCCGAACCGCGGGGAGCGTGGCCAGGTCAATCTGACGGCACTGCTCACCAATATCCTCCAGGTGCACTTGACTCCCGGGATATGGCATTTGTAGGCGGTGAAGACGGGAGTGAGTCTCCCGGAGAGTTCGGCGGAAGCATTCGAACTCATACGGGGTGAGTGATTCGGGTGCATCAAAGTCTGGTCCTGTGACTGGCCAAAACTTCTCAGGGAAGTGGCCCTCTGCAAGGACGGTCCAGAAGCTCCACGACTCAAACTCGGGACCCAGGTCTCCTTGGTCCTCTTCAAAGACTGGGAATGGACGGGGAACCGGCAGTGGTGCCGAGGCGGGCCGTCGGGCCGACGGGCTGCCCGGCTGTGAATACGGCGAGCAGGCCTATTAGCCTCCATATCCCGGGCCGCCCTCTGAGGGTGGCGGTGACCCAGCTACCACATCACGATAGGACAGGCCGGCGAGCGAACATCCTACCATGGTGTCGGTGCTTACCGAGGGTGCACTAGATCATGGTTCGACCGTCGGTCCCCAGAAAAAGTCTCCGGCTTCTCCGATCGAGGCGGAAGGCGCTTCCGGAGGGGCCGGTACCAACCGCAAGGTTGATCCTTGGGGGTCCACCAGGCCCTCGCTAATCCGGATATACCTTCGGAGAGAAGCGGGGATCACATCGATCTCGCTCTAGGGGAGTACGAGGCTGACATGCCGCATTCCTACCCCTGCCCTTGACTGGCGGGATTGGGGGGAGGGCTCTGTCGCCGAATCGTACTCTGCCTCTGTATCAGAGAAACGAACCGGTCGGATCTCTGTTCGGAATTTCCTAACATTCCTCCCTCGACGTCGACGCCTCGTCTTCCTGCCCCTGGGTGGTTCTTAGGGGCATGGCTGATCTCTGTCCTGGCGTCCTCCGGCCGCACCGGTGCTGGGGCCAAGAGGACTGGAAACCAAGGTGCGAGGAGCACCGGGACAGATATCAAAGGGGACGCGGGGAGAGATGATTCCGGGCAGGCCTCCGGGCCGGGATCGGAAGGTGGGATGACCCATGCCTCTTGGATCGGCCACACGGAGTAGACCCTGGTGGTGAATAGCGCTACCGCGAGGTGGTC
Organism: Viscum album; assembly: GCA_963277665.1. Lineage (NCBI taxonomy): Eukaryota > Viridiplantae > Streptophyta > Magnoliopsida > Santalales > Viscaceae > Viscum > Viscum album. The sequence goes on from OY728133.1 coordinate 1,929,007,345, forward strand.
CGCGGTGGCTATTGCCTGTACCAGCAACCGGGAGAGTCGACCCAACCTGCCTTTGGGGCGGTCGGGGCCTCGATCCAGGTCGGGCATAGAAGTGCCCCTGCTCAGGATGTGCAGGGGCCTGGTGACTGGAGCCAGCAGTGGCTTGGGCCAACGCGGCCGCTGTGGCTAGGGCCCCAAGGTGGGCATCCTCTTCCGCTCGTGCCCGATGTTGGCGTCGGGACAGACGAGTCGGGATGAGCGGCGCAGGCAGGTGGAGAGCCCGTTCTTCGACTTGAGAGGCCTGGCGGCGATGTCGCCGTGTCCTGACAAGAGCCCTTATCACGGATCCCTGGAGCGAATCTCGGATAGGGTGGTCTCGGGCGTCTTCCACCTCATCCGCATAGGGAAGGGAGCTGTCGGAGCATTCCGGGGATAAACTCCCGAAGCGGTTGGACGTCGAGGTAGGCATCGGTGCCTCCCTGCGCGGCCCTCGGGGGCGGCGTTGGTGGCGAGGTGCAGCTTCCTCGAGGTCTAGGCGAGCCATGTCCCTGGTGGGGATGACTCCCTCTTCCTCATATCTCCGCACCAAGTTATTGATCACCCTTCTCTGGATGACCCCCGAGGGGGAGAGAGGGCGTGGTTGTCCCGCAGTTGCGGCTGCTGGGACGACTGTGGAACGGGTGGGACCGCGCGGAGGAGCTGCATCTGTGTTTCCCCTACCCCTGCGCCAGTGGGCGTGTGGCGATCGGGCACTGGATCGGGCGACCTGATTCTTGAAAGAAGGGAGAAGAACCCGTTAACACTGACAGAAAAAGGAATCGATTATCAGTCGTTAGTGCCACGACGCCTTCCGTGGGGGGGGGGGACCCAGGCCATCGAATTCGTGATACGGAGTGCCCGATTTCCCTTCACCAGCCCCTAGCGGTTAAAAAATGAATGCTCGGCCGGGCAACATGCTGGTTTTACAACACCTCTGAAAGCCATCGGTCTTCGTATTGAGGAGAAGAGATTCACGTCGGGTTCACCATTTTTCTGTTTCGGTGCGGATGTGCGTCGGGTTTCTGTTTCGACGCTGTTCCGCCAGGACGCGTTCGCACCTGCGCCTGCCAACCCAAGGGGATGGACGCGCGGCTTGTGGCCCCGTAGTCCCACTTTCCAAAGGCGGGCGACATCCGTCCCTTATTCAGGGGCGTCTGCTCCTTGATCGAAATCGGGATGATGGGATGTCGGCTCCTCCTTCCGTGGACGTCTCCTCGGAACTCGTCACCTAATCCGGGTCTCCCTCATAGATTTAAGAATGTTCGTGAATCTCGTTCCCGGCGCCATATCTCTATGGACACCGGTTAATTACGCTGCTTCTGCCCAGACGCTCCAAGGAGTCTGGTCGGGGCAGCAACCTGTGATGAGGAGACCAGGTAGCTCCGGGTGTTGGGGGCTTGTCTTAACACTGTGGCTCTGCATGTCTGACTTCCGTCCCTAATAGAGCTTCTCGATGGCGTGATGGCCTGAGGCATCCTGCGCTGGGTACGGGGAACTGCGTTACCTGAGGTTTTCCTCAGCTTCCCATGTTTAACACGGGGTATGCCGCGAGTTTAACGTCCCGCGGGGACAGCATCGGACTGATCAACACGAGGAGTGGATCAGATGACAGAACCCCTTGCGGGGAACCTCCGACGCTGAGGCCAGCACATGGGCGGCTTCCCGAGTGAAGTGGAGTGGAATGAAATGGCATGACCCCACCGGGATGTGGCGGCCCGGGTAAGGATCAGGATGGATGATGGAGTGAAGAGCTTGGACCCCATAGGGGCTTCCAATGTACCGCGCGTTAGCACAGATCAAAGTCAGCGTAGTTCAGATATACAGTTTAACGTCATGCTGGACGTTGGAATGCCGACTCACGAGGAGGTCGAGGCTGCCAGGCGGAGGATTGAACCGAACCACCCCGCACAGAGGGGGATGGAACGGCCGGGTGGATCACAGTTTTACGTCATGCTGGACGTTTGCAGGCCGACTCACAAGGAGGTTGAGGCTGCCGGGCGGAGGATTGAACCGAACCACCTCGCACAGAGGGGGATGGAACGGCCGGGTGGATAACAGTTTTATGTCATGCTGGACGTTGGCAAGCTGACTCACAAGGAGGTCGAGGCTGCCGGTCAGAGGATTGAACTGAACCACCTCGCACAGAGGGGGATGAAACGGCCGGGTGGATCACAGTTTTACGTCATGCTGGACGTTGGCAAGCCGACTCACAAGGAGGTCGAGGCTGCCGGGCGGAGGATTGAACTGAACCACCTCGCACAGAGGGGGATGGAACGTCTGGGTGGATCACAGTTTTACGTCATGATGGACGTTGGCAGGAGAAATAGAAAAAGGTAGTGGGGAAGCACAATGGAGATACACATGTGCAGTCCCCCACAAGGGCGGATTCATAGGTGAATCGACGCGAATGTGAACCCGAGAGGGGTCCACTGATGGACGAACCGACGTGAATACGACCGGGATGACCAGGTGGTGGGCTTGAACCTCAGGGAGGCTTCCTACATACCCTGTTTATGAGACAGGGATCAAAGTCCACGATGTTCATTCTGTCAGGACTTACGCACTGAGGCAGCCCGGATGTGGCAAAACACAGTTGGAGAGGGACTTGGGCCAAAGGTGAGAGACACCTCGATCCCTGTCATGCCCTATACTGGCTTCGGCAGTGGGGAAGCACAATGGAGATACACATGTGTAGTCCCCCACAAGGAACTAGGGGTTTGTAATACCCTACCCCCATGGGCGAAGGCCACTCCAATTAAATCGTCCCTAAAGAGGGGCAATCCCGACATCCCTGCAGAGACGAGCGGGTGGGGGCCACATCCAAACCGGGGGGGGGGGGACCCTGCGTGCAGGGCACGAGATCGGGTGATGCGGACGGTTTAACATCTTGCCGGACGAAGTACAGTTTAACGTCATGTGTTGAGGACGAAGCGGACGGTTTAACGTCTTGCCGGACGAAGTACAGTTTAACGTCATGTTGGACGAAGATGCTTGGAAGTTTAACGTCTTGTCGCGCGGACGAGGATGCTTGGCAGTTTAACGTCTTGTCGCGTGGACGTAGTACAGTTTAACGTCATGTTGGACGAAACACTTGGCAGTTTAACGTCTTGCAGCGCGGACGTAGATGCTGCCGTTGATGGGTCCGTGTCACTTTTCGTGAGCCTGGAGGGCCGTACGGGAAGACAACGCACGGGGCGGGCACCCGGGATGAAGATCATCGGGCGCCACGCAGGCGGGTACCCTCAGGGGGTCAAAGGGGGCGACCCTGGCGGTTTGCGCGCAAAAGAGAAGCTTGGCGCGCAATACCGCGGGTCGGCGCGCAAATGGGCGGGCTGGCGCGCAATTGGGCCAGCTCTTTGCGCGCGGAAGATGGAGATTACGCGCACCGGGCCTCTGATAGCGCGTGGGGGCAATGGCCCATTATTTAATGAATGACCACTTTGAAAAAGGGGGGATGCGCGCAATCGGGCTGGATTGCGCGCACCCGGGGGGCAATTGCGCGCAAGAGGCTTCTATTGCGCGCGAAGGCCTTTGGGTGAAGAGTTGTCCAAAGAAAACGAGCCAAAGGAATTGCGCGCGAAGGCGAACTCCGAGGCTTTCTTGCGCGAATGAAAGGAGGTTACCTGAAGATCGGCATTGCGCGCGGAGGGGTTGGATTGCGCGAACGAGCGACCCTTCGAATTCCGGCCACCCTCAAAATGTTGGGGGTCGCCTTATATTTATAGGCAACCCCGAGCGCGGAATCTCGCCGCCGGCGCGCAATTCATGGCGCGGGCGCGGAATCGGGGCCTCGGTGCGCAAGGGAGTCGCGCGGGCAGCGGGCGCGCAAAAACTGCGCGCCGGCCCGGCGCTTTGCGCGCATCCCGGGAGGATTGTGCGCTGCAATTCAACTTTGCGCGCGGACCTCCAAAATTCCGCGCAAGACCGCCGGTCCTTCTGAAACGCGCTTCTGACTCCAAATATGACCTCGCTTTCCGCATCCGGAGCTTCATTTGGGAACAACGGACTTTTCCGGCGTCTACAATTTCATTAACATTATTTGTATTTAAATAACTATTTTATGATGTATCTTTCATGGGGTTTATGTTTCAAGAGAGACCGAATCAGTTATGTAATTTTGTATCAATTTTTCTTCTGTGAGTCACATGTTTTTTAGGATCCAGAATACTCTTACGCAGTGTATATATTTCAATTTAAAATGTTATATAATTAATAAAATTCATTTCATGATATTTTTACCTTTATTTAATTTTATTTTCATATATGGGTAGTATATTAAAAGTTACTATATGGTAAGTGTTTATTTCAATAATTCCATCATTTATCGGGACAATTTATGATTATGCCTCCATTGATGAAATGGCATAATACATATCTCAAGGAGAATTTGGAATTTAATATCTGATGTTTATTTAGGATATCATCATGTATTTTTTTTTATTTTCCCACACTTTGGTACCTAATATAATTACGAAAATATTTTTTTGAATATCTGACCTCATATCTTTTGTTTGTTGGAAGTTTTAATTTTTTTCAGAAAAACATGTTTTAAACAAATTATTGATTTTTTTTAATATGTTCTTTGACACCAAATTTTTTATAAAAAAGATTTGTTAAATTGTTTATGGTTTTCAATGTTCCTTTTTATGTTTTCAATGAAATTTTTTTTCAAAATTTTTTCATGCTTCCAATATATGTTATTGAAGAAAAAGGATTTTATAATGTTCTCAAATCTCCTTTAAATGCTTTCAATGATATATTTAATAAAAATAGTTTTATAAAATGTTATATATTTTTGGAATAATTAATTAAAAAAAGAAAGCATATTTTCATCATGAAATATCATTAATGGATATTTCAAACCAATTTTCTAGCAAATATGACATCTGTTGGTGTTACTCATGGATTCATGGGGTAATGGTACAAAGTATCCATTAAATTTATTTATCAAGATGTTTTATGTCCTCATTGAATGATGTTTATGAAACTAAATTCTATTTTATAGGTTATGTGTTTATGAAACCAAGTTATCATTCATGGGATATATGTTTATGATATGTATTTCACTTTATTGGTGTTTATACTAATGAAGCCAGCTTCTTTTCATAGGTTATGCTATGATGAAATTATTATGAAACATATCTTTTTCCCCAATTTATTATATGATTACATGTTTAATACAGTCATTAAATGTCATGTTTTATGATCTAATATTTTCTGATCTTGTAAAATATGTATGTTTGATTTCATTATGAGATGAGTGAGACCTATATCTCACTTAAATGAGTTGGGTACTGATTTATATCTCCTGATATGGTAATGGATGGAATGGGGAGTAAACATAGTTTAGTATGGGAATTTTTACACTATGATGGTATTGGGAGTGTATCTTGACTACTATGATGGTTATGAGAGTGATCCATAACTACCAAGAAGGTATGGGGAGTGAAACCATACTACTAATATGAAATTTGTTTTTTATTACATGACTACTATTGGAATAATTTTATATACTTATGTGTCTTCTATAATTCAATGTCTTATACCTATGTTATGATTTCATGTATTTTGTTTTTGATTACCTTATGATTATTGTCTATAAAAACTACAAATATTTATACCATGATTCTTGTATAAAGTAATTTCTTTGTAGGGTACGATCTTATAAGGTCAAGCACAAATTATCATGCCATTATGTCCATGTTAATGATTAGATATATTTTTTATTCACCAATACTAAGAATATGAGATCACACATTTTTATGTTTTCATTTCCTAGGTTATGAAGATGTGTATTATTTTGGATATGTCTGTTAAGGGTGATTGTCAGGAATAACCTAGTGGGAGATAATGTAAATCACTTATGTACCAGTGTTTATGTCTCTCTGTTCCCAAGGGTACTAGACTAATATGGTCATTGGGGAATATTTTATGTAATTTATTATTTATTCCACAAAAATTATATAATGTAATATTTTGAAAATATAGTATTGTTAGAGTTGGTAGCATAGAAAACTTTAGTTAGTCTTTGTAATCTTGGAAGAGAAAACCATTATGAGGACTTAAGGACATGTCTAACGATAAGTGTAAGAATGTTTCCTGGAATTTTGGTAATGGATACACTGAGTGATTTCCTAATAATAATCCATATATAGATACTAAAAGTGGTTATAGATATAGAAAATATTTAAATAGTGTAAAAAAACACGAAAACACTATATTGAACATGACTTGATCATTTACTAGTTCATGATAACATGTATTACAACACACTTAGTTTGACATTGCGAGGGGATATGCATTGAAAATCAAAAAACTCATTATGAACCATCATGAAGGATTTAAATAGAAGATGGATATGGAAAACCTAGGATAATCATAAGGTGTCTAATATTTAAAATAAGGTGTTTGAATTCATACATAATATAAGTAATTTTTTATTATTTTGTGTTTCCTCACTATAAAAACTATATATTACTCTATTTTTTGGATTTATTCAATTGATGGAACTTGACAGAACCTCGTTAATGGAAATTGTAAATGAAAATGAAATTATTGTCCTCGTAAGCATCCAAATGCTATTTGAGTTGGAATGTTAAACAAATTTTCAAAGGTCACTAATTGTTATAAAGATATAAATCATGCTGGACTTCCAAATTGGAAAACGATATAACAATGTTCTATTGAGTCCGTCGTGAGGAAACATAATCCTTATTTCTTCATGACTTTTGATCCACTTGTTACTAAATAATGGATCAGTACCTCATAGAAGATTTTATCTATTTGCTAGTGTTTGGAACATGAGAATGGAATTCTAGTAATTTATTAGTTAGAAGGAGATATAGAACATTGGTGTAGTATAATCAATAATGTGAGGCCATATAGAAAATTGAATACACAGATTGGGATGAGTTAATTATTTTATTTTTGGATACATACTTTACTCAAAATCTTCGTAAAAATATCGAGAAATATTTACATGAATTAAATAATTGAGATGATGAATCTATAAGAACCTCCAAGGGTAATTTTATAGGTCTTGTGATCTATGTATACAGTTTTACGAACCATCTTTAACATAAATATGATAGGTTATTCAATGTATTAAATCAATTTTTCATATTAAAATTTTGAATATGTGGATTTATTAGCTATGAATATAGTGTGTGTAGTGAAATCATGGTTGAAATCGAGGTTGGAGTCACATATGAATCTCAAGGTTTTTATAATAAAAGAATATGGTGTTCACAGAAAAATAAAAAATTTAGAAAGGAATGAAGAAAATATTACATTTTTTCTCTATGTGTGTAAAGAAGCATAGATTAAAATATCATAAGTGGTATAATAAATGTTTTATTTATAGAAATGAAGGCCATGATGAATTTTATTTCTAAAGTGATTTGAAGAAGTCAGATAATAATGGGATTGGAGAAATAACTACACATAAAGAACCTCCCTCGCTTCAGAACTAGATGTGTAAGGAGAATATGCATTATTCTAACCAGTACCCAAACCTAGGTGTTAGTTTCAACGATTGGCATTCTAAACCACTTAAACCACGGGAAAAAGTTAAATCACATTAAATCACTTTTACAATGATTTATGTGAAAAATATGTGGTCAAATGTAAAAATACGATTAACTCTGGAACTAATAATTTCCCATTTGATTTTACAACTACCCAATAATTTATTTCAAATTAATTTTATAAGAGTTTTATGATTTCATCAAAATAATTAGATGTCGAATTATTATGGAATATCCCTAATTGTGAATGTATTAAAACTTATGTCTATGATTACTCTCTTTCTGACTTTTGTGGGAATGTTATTCCTATAAATATTTTTAATATAATATTAGCTGAATTTAATGTCACAAAAGTCATGGATTGGATTTTTCTTCATACAACCCACACTAATTGAGGATTAATAGAAGTTACATTTGATATTTCAAACTGACCAATGATCTTCTATTAATGTGATGATTTTTATGAACTTCCTATAGAGATTACAACCAATTTATGTGTCTTAATTCCCATTCAGAAGGGTTTTTTAAATTAAATTTTAGGAGAGAAGACTGTTTTCAATGATATTCTTATTTTTATGGACTTTGTGGATGTTTTTCTGGAAGAGTTTTCCCACCTGCCACCAAAATGGCATTTTGAAATCTCAGTAAATCTCATACCAAGTTCAGCACCAATTTTAAGGACTACATAAAGAGTGGACCCAAATTATTTGAAGGATTTGAATAAGAAACTTTCCAAAAACCATGAAAAGGGATTCATTCACACAAATCTGTCACCATTGGGTGCACCATTCATTTTTTGAGAATGAAACATGGATAAATGAGACTCTTCATTGATTATCATGACTTGATGAATATCAAAATCACGAACACGTATCATCTTCCTCAAATTAATGGATTTTTTGATCAATTTCATAGTGATCTAAACATCTCAATGATTGACCTTCAATCTGGATATCATTAGTTGAGGGTCAAGAATAAGTATACAAATAAGATGAAATTCCATGCAATGTTTTAGGATTCCATTTAATTTTACTAATTCCCATGATATTTTTACGGATTTGATATAGAGTCAGTAGATATTACGTGATTAGTTTGTGGTAGTCTTTATTGATGATATTATTAATTTTTTAATGTGAAAGGAATATCATAATGACAACATGATAATTTTACTAAAAACACCACAGAAGTATAAACTGTATGAAAATTTTAAAAAGTGTGAAATTTGGTTGAAAAAGTTTCCATTTTTGTACCACATAATCTCTAGTGATGGTATTTCTGTAGACCCATCAAATATTGAGGCTATTAAATGTTCACTTGGATTAACCATGGTGAATAATATCCATACATTAATTTTTTTATCAATATATTATAGATGGTTTGTTTGGAATTTATCATGTCTATTTAATCCTATAAACGTGTTGAACAATAAGGAATCCAAGTTCCCCAATATAGATGTATGTGAGGAAAATGTCATTGAAAGTAAGTGAATGTGAGTTATAATTCCTATGATTGGTGTGCATTATAGTGTAGAATGGGTTAAAATCTATAGTGATTCTTCCAATAATGTTTGGGGGTGTGCTCTAGTGTATAATAACATCGTTGTCACTAAGGAATCATGATTGACAAAGATTCATGAGAAAAAAATACCCAACTCATGATTTTGAGTTAATAGTGGTAATTTTTAATTTAATGATATGAAGGAGTTATATATTATAATTATCTATAATAAATGTTTGAAATATATATTCACATAGTAAGAGTTAAACATGCTTCAGAGATTATGGTTAGAGATGATAATATATTATTACATCTTGATACATTTCCAAAATAGTAAATTGAACAATGTGGTTGATGTTATGGATTGAAAGGACCATGCTAGATTATCCATAATTAGGATTGCATAAGATCCATTATTTGGGATATGGAAAGTCTTGATCTACAAATCCTAAAGGATGGGGAAAAATCTAATCATTCTTAATTGAATTTCAATCCCTATATTCATGTGAATATTTAAGAGGTAAAAAATAAATATGTGAAGATGAAAAAATGTTATAAATGTTTAAGATGTTAAAGTTGATCAGGATGGAATGATAAGTTTCAGGAACTAGGTATGTGTTTCGTCTATACTAGATATGATGCAGGATATATAAGAAGAATCTTATAGTTTATCATTATCTATTCATCCGGGATGTATAAAGATATATAGAGACATAAAATAATTCAACTAGTGGGACAGAATGAAGAGGTATATAAAAGAGTATTTATCTTGGTTCATTGTATTCCAGAATTTTATGACTGAAAGAAAAATATTTAAGAGGATTTTACATCAATTACCCATTTGAAAATGGGAATGGGAGAGCATTACTATGGATTTTATTGTTGTACTCCACAAAAAAATATAAAAGGATTAATTTTCTATAGGTGGTATTCATTAACCGTAGTAGTTCAGCACACTTCACCATTCTCATAGAAGTCTTCTCTTTGGATTATATGTCTAGCATATACATTAAATAAGTGGTAAGGTTTCTTGGAGTACCACATTCTATTGTATCATATTTTGACATGAGGTTTACCAAAATGTTCTTGTGAAGTATTCATCAAGCACTTGGTAAAGAATTGAGTTTTAGCACTACCTATAATCCTTATGATGATGATAATTGTGAAATAAAAATTAAATCCCTTGAGTTTATGTAGAGATATTGTTCTCTAGATTTAAAATTTTTTGGTATCAACACCTTCCTTTAGTTGAGTTTTCCTAAAAAAATTATTTTCACTCAAGCATTCAAATGGTTCCTTATAAATCAATATATGGGAATAAATATTGGTCTCCAATGTGTTGGGTTAAAGTTGGAGAAATAAGTCTATTGGGACTATAGATTCCATCAGGAAATGGAAGATAAGGTTATAACCATTCAACAACATATTAAGGAATCTCAATGTTAATAGAATAATTATTATAATAATGTCTTTGTGATATATAATTTGAGGTTGGTGATAATTTTTTTCTTTGAATATCTTCTTCGAAGTAGTTTACGTGATTAAGAAGAAATGTAAACATAGGCTTAGGTATATCATTATTTTAAATTTTTTTTATCATATCAGTATATCAGAATATCACTTAGAACATCCTACAAACCTCTCTCATTTCCATGATTTGCTCCATTTATCAAGCATGATGAAGTACATACCTGACCATTCACATGAACTAAACTCAAACCTAATATGACAAGAGTTGGAGAATTCTAATAAAGAACAACATGTTTAAATTCAGGATCATATATAGAATGTTATTCCTAACAAGACCACCCACCTCCTCAAGGTTTTTTAGAGAACCCAATTATTTGAGGAGCTGTGTGGGAAATTTAAGACATGATTAGGCCGAATTACCTTCATTTTTATGTATGATAATGATTAATTTTTATATAAAAATTCATTTTTATGTGTGTAAAATGTAACCCCCCGTGTTATTGGAACTTTTTTCAGTAAATTAATTTTTCTTGTTATCTTTCCTCACATGTTAACCCATGACATTTTTTATACGCCACACTAAGAAAAACAATAACTACATGAAACACCTTCTTGGTCTGCGATACACACAACACTACGTTCCTAGGAAACATTATATTATTATTATAAATATTTTAATGAAATAGTTATCACATAGTCACTTAACATAATAAAATAAATATAAAAAACTAATTTTTAAATATTATTTTCTTATGTAAATAAAAAATATTTATAATAAAACTTATAATTTGTGATAATGCCTTCATATGATTAAAAATAATAATTTCTCAAAGGAACTTGTTTTTATGTCCTTCAATGAACAATAATAATATTCATTTAAGTCTCTTTTTGAAATTTAATTTGAAAAAATAAACTTAATTTTTGAGATAAAAAAGTAAAAATTATCTCATGTGTAATTTTTGGGATTTTTTTCAAATACTTCAATTTTGGATGAATAGTGAAAAATCCTAAAGTTTAATTCAATAATTATTTTTAAAATAATTTATTTACATAGTCAAATTATATTTTAATTATATTTTAAATTTTATTAAGATCAATTTTAAATAACTGTATTAAATTTATTCAATTCTAACTAATTTATTTTTTAATTGAATATAATATAGTTTCAAATGTTTAAATATTTTCACTTAAAAACCCTATATAGTTAAATATCATAGGGATTAATTTTAAATTAATTTAGTCCTCATATAAGATTATAATTTAGAAAAATGTATTCTATAAATGGAATCAGAATAATTTATAACTTCTAATGAGGTGAACATTTTTATTGACATAAAATATTAATGAAATAAAATAAAATTAGTAAGTAATAATTATTGTAAAAATTGGTTTACATAAAGATTATACCGTAATAATAAGAGGCCAACACCATATACACATGTATATAGGAAATTATCTAGTCATATGTCAACCCAAAACCCTCTTTTATCTAATATTGACATATATTTTAATCCCATTATATAAATGAGACCTCCCAAATGTGTTTACCATTTTAAATTTACAAGAATGAAACTATTCCATTATAAAAAGCATGTGACCACTCACATCCGCACACCACTCAATACAATTTGAATCTACCAAAAAAATCTCAAATTTTATCCAAAAATAAATTACATAGTCTTATAATACTCTCTTTGTTCATAAATCCAACCATGTAATCCCTTTGGTGCAAACCAAAAGGAGTTACCCAATGAAGAGGTGGAATCCATCCTAAAGTTTCATTGTTTTACTTTAATTTCCCCACCACCTAAATTCTTATTCTTCAATTAATATATAATAACCAATGTATGATAAATATACAATGGTATTTTTATACTATTTTTAAGACCTACACTCACACATACTTCTATATAATGGGTAATGAACTTATGATTTTTGACTATGGAGAACTAAAACCTCACAACATGTTATTGTTTATTTTTCCATTAAAAATTATCATATCTATGAATTATGTTAGTATTTTTTTCTGTTATATGTAAAATTTAGTATTTATTTAAAGTTATATAATTATTATATAAAACATATATTCATTTGTTTTCATTTTTTGTAAATATGATAACATTGTTTGTGGACATGTTGGTTATTACCTCTTACAAGTAATGTGATTTGATCACACATTACATGGGATGTGTTAATGATGGGTTTAGTGAAAATAAATTATATATATTACATAATAATTACAATTTAATGATATTATATAAAAATATATATAATTCATTTACATTCATTCATTCAATAAGAAAATATAACAGAAACAACGTTCATTCGTACGTATGTCCTACCGTCTCAAGGAATAGTGTAATTAATTTAATGTTTCTATATTTTATAGATTATTATTTATGAATATATAATTTATATATATTATATTTAAAAAATGATTTAAATTTTTAAAATAAGTAAATCATGATCTATGTAAAAATATCCAAAATAAAAAATAATAATAGGTTTGAAAAACAAAGCATATGTTACCTGAAACCGAACATTAATAATCAGCTGTTAAAAAACAAGTAATGTAATGTCATAAAAAATAATAAATATTTTTATATATTATAATATGGCTTTTAATAGATTTATAATAAAATTATATTTATTATAAAGGCTGTTTGTATATGTATTCCACGAGTCATGACATATGGTAAGGTTTTTCCCATCTCACTTTTATTTCTGTGAGATTTTTTCCTTTTTCAACACTCATTTATTTTGGGTTGTGTATATATTAGACATGAATATATTATATGAATATTATACATACATATATGGGTATTTACATATCCATTTTATTATCTCTCTTTCATGGGGTCTATTTTTTAAATGTTTCCAAATCAGTAAAGTAATTTTGTATCAATTTACCCCTTTAAAAGGCATGTTTTTCAATGAACCTGTATTATTGTTCTAGGTGAATATATTACCATTTTATATATTTTATCATGAATCTACATCTTTTGATGATATTTTATTCTTCATTAAATTTAATTTTCTTACACGGATAATGATTCAATGATCCAATGTGGTAAGTGTATATTGCAATAATCTCATCGATTTTCAGGATTATTTTTTATTAATCCTTAATTGATAAAACATTAGTATACATATATAAAAAAGAACACATAAATTTTATTATCCTATAGTTATTTAAGATTTCATAAAGTATTAGTACAATTTTATACTCATTAATTCTATATAAAATAAAGAATATATTATTATGATAATCTGACCTCATTAATCTTTTTGGTTTGAAATCTTTTTTATTTATAAAACCATGTTATCAAAAATGTCCTCAGAATTATTTTAAATTTATCAATTAAGTTCATTTTAATGGAATATGTAATTTGAAATAATTTTTTATGTTTTTCAATATTCATTTATATGTTTCAAAATAAAAAGGTTTTCAAAATTATTTCATGTTTCCATTTTGTATTTTGAAAGAAGAATTCCTTCAAAATGTCTTCAAACAATCTGTAATATGTTTTCAAAGATGTTTTTAATGAAAATGGTTTTAGAATATGTTTTGTATTATAAAATATAATTTCCATATAGGAAAGGCTATTTCGTTAGGATTTTTAAAGGATCTATTAAAAATATTTTCCATCTAAGATAACATTCGTTGGGGTTCCTCACAGATTTCATGGGAAAGGATCCATTTGTCCCATTCATATTATTTATCTTAATAGTTTATATTTTGATGGAATCGTTGTTATAAAAAATATTTTTATTTCATAATTTATATGTTTATTAAACTCATTTCTCTTTTACTGGTTATATGTGTATGGAAACCATTTTAGATTTTGAGGTTATATGCTACTGAAACCTACATATTCTCATAAGTTATTCATTTGTGTAATGATTATGAAACCTATCACATTTCCATAGGTTATGATATTATTACATGTTTAGGATACCTAATTAATTTAGTGGGAATGATGTGATTGTTTCTGATCTTTGGGAACATGTATTTAAGATTTAATTACAAGATGGATGGGACCCATATCTTTCTCTAATGCATTGCGTACTAATTTATATCTCATGATATAATAATGGATGGAATGAAGAGTGATGTTGATTTAGTAATGGAAATTTTTCCACCAAAATTGTGTTAGGAGTGAACCGTGACTACTAAGATGGTTCAGGAAGAGGACGATGATTATTAAGATGGTATGATGAGTGAACTGAAACTACTAATATGTCATTAGAAGCAATGCCTTCACAACTATGGAAATATTTTTATATCCTCTTGTGGCAACCACAATTTGATGCTTTATTCCTATATAATTAATCCATTTATTATTCTCTTGATTTACTTATGAATCATGTCTTATGAACTTCTAATATTTATTTCATAATTCATCTTTATAATATTTTATATTCAATGAATGATCTTTTAATGTTATGATCACATTATCATACCCTTATACTCATATTTATTCTTACGTATATCTGTGTTTATACTTTATGAGAATCTGAGCTCACCCATTTTTATATTTATTTTCCCCAAGTTATGAATATATATATTATTTATGATATTTATAAGAAGGGTGAATTTCCTGAAGAACACAATATTAGATAATGTATATCACTTATGTACCAGTTTTTATGTTTCTATATTTCCCAAGGAATTATAGTAATAAAATCATTGGGCCATCTATAGTGTAATGTATTAAGTGTTATACGTAAAATTCTGTAAGGTTAATTTATGAAAAGTTAGGGTCACATTAATTGATATCATAGTAAAATTTTAGTTAACCATGGAAACTAAAATGATAAAACTTTAGTGAAAACCTGAATGACAAGTTTAATGATAAGTCTATTTATAATGAAACATAATAGAAAATTTGTTGGAATTTTTTGAAAGGATAGAGTTAGAGTTTTCTTATAAATATGTTTATTCCTAGATTCCACAATTATATTTTGCTATAGAAGAGATTTAAATACAGGTAACAACCCCAAAAACAAGGTATTGATCTAGGATAAATCGAAAATGGTGCATGATAACATGCCTTTCATCATGTCTAGTTTGACACTCTCGAGGGATACTCTTTAGTAATTCATACAATATTCTTGAACCATCATGATCTATTTAAATAACAGATTGATACAAATTATATAGGACAAGACTAAGGTTTGTTATATTTAATCGAATGAATCTTAATCTAGACACTCAATAAGTTGGTTTTCATCATTATGTGTTTCTTCAATATGAAAAACGATTTTTACATTATTTTTTTGATCTTATTCAATGAATGGAACCCAGAAGAACAAAATTAATGGTGATTTGAGATAGAATGAAATGATTACTCTCTAGATCTTTTGAATGCTATGGGAGTTGGAATAAAAAACCTTATGGTTATGTTCACTTAAATTTTTGGGCCTATGAATCATAATGGACATCCAAATGTGAAAAAGCTGGAATTAAACTATGTTGAGGCCTTCATAAGAAAACATCATTAATTTTTTAGTGGGTCTTATGACCCACATGTTGTTGTAAAATAGACCAGTACCACTAAAAAAGAATTATCCAAAATTTAGTGTTTGAAACATGTCAATGTAATTAATTCTATTAATCATTTAGGAGGATATGTGGAACAATAGTGAAATCTAATTAAGAATATAAGGTAGAAAAATGAAATTATATCAATTAATTGAGATGAATTCATGAAAATATTTTTCAATTAGTTCATTTCATTAATTCTCTGTAAAAAGATGGAGAAATAGTTCCTTTAGTTAAATAAAAGGGATGAGGAATCTATTGGTACCTATGAGGCTATCTTATAAATGATTGGGAGGTATGATTATAGTATTATCATTTATTTTAAATATAAAGTGGATAGGTCCATCAGTGGCTTAAAAACAAGACTCATAATGTATTTTTTCTATTCACACATTAGTAGATATGAAGAGATTTTAGGTTATGCAATCAAGGCTGAAATGGATGTTGTGTTTATATATCAATATCAAGGATTTGAAAAAAAATTAATATAGTGTTCATAGGAAAATAAAAAAACCTTGAAGAGAAGAATATAATCTTTAATTTATATTCTAAATGAAGAAAGAATTATTCATTAATGATTTTAAGCGGTATTTAGGGGATATAAGTACACAATGGAAGGCCATTAGGAAATTTATTTCTATAGTGATGGAAAAAAATCAGCAAACAATGTGAAAGGAGATAAAAATACATAGAATATACCTCTCTTACTTCAGTGATACAAGTGTAAGGAGAATAATAATTATTCCTACTTGTTCTTAAACCTACGGGCTGGTGATGATAATCATCATCCAAAACCACTTAAACCGAGGTAAAAGATGAAATCACATGAAATCTGTATCTCTGATGAGGGGTCTGATAACAATGTGGTGAAAGGAAAACCTACCATCCAATATATAATTGATAATACTTTATTTTATTTATTATCTACTCAATAATTATTATATTATGAATTTTCTATGGGTATTATGATTTCACCCAAATGAGTAGATGTGGAATTAACAGCGAAAACCCCTAATCATATGATGATTTCATCTCAAGTTTATGATTTCTCTCTAGTTGATGTTTGAGGGAATGTGCTAACTAAAAATCTTATCATTATTAATTTGGTTGAATTTAATTCACCCTAATCAGGGATTTAATTTCTCTTCAATGTACAACATCAATGTTCAATTAAGAGATGTTACATTTTATATTTCAACGAACCAATAATCGTCTATCAATTTGATGGTACGTATAAACATACAATGGCAATTATATCAAGTGGATGGATATTAATTCCCATCAATATGTTCTATTTAATTAAAATGGTTTGGCTGGAAATTAATAATGATGATATTAATATTATTAAAGACTTTTTGGATGTATTTCTAGAAGATCCTACAAGACATTCCCCAAAATGGGATTTTTATTACTCTATAGAGCTCATACATGTTTCCTCACCAATTTCAATTTCTCCCTATAGAATTTAACCAAATGAGTACTAAGAAATGAATAATATATTCAAAGAAAATATTGATAATGGATCCCTTCATCCATGTGTGTCAAATTGGGGAGATCCTTTCCTTTTCTTGTGAAAAAAGAATGATGGACCAATGAGACTATGGATTGATTATCATGCGTTGAACAAGATCGTGATCAAGAAAAAATTTCATATTCCGAGTATTGATAACGTTTTTGATCAAATATGTGGATAACAATACATTTAACAGATTGACAATTAATCAATATATCATCAATGGAGGTTCAAGAATGATGATATATGCAAAATGGTATTTTTTATGAGGTATGTGAACATCAATTATATAGTGATACCTTTTGGTCTTACTAATTCCCTTGATGTCTTCATGGATTTGAATAATAGAGTATTTATTCATTTGCATTGTCATTTTGTGGAAGTTATTTTAAATTTCATTCATATATATTCAATTTTTATGGAATATTATAAATACCTCTTTAGAATTTTACTAAGGAAACTATAAATAGATAATTTTTTTGAAATATTTACAAAGTGTGTATAGTGGTTGCAGATATTTCCATTTTTAGATCATATAATCTCAATAGGGGTGTTGTAGTAGATTCGTCAATGAAATAGGAAATTAAATATTGTCCTTGACCAAAAATGTTGATTGAGATCTATATTTTTCTTATTTTATCTAGATGTTGTCTAAAATTTATGGATTATTTCTCATGAATAAGTAAAACTATAATATACGTAACTTGGAAGCTTGCCAAATTTTTATGGATTATTGAATGTAATGAGCATTTCGTGGAAATGGGGAGAATGTTAGTTAGAACACCCATGCTTAAATTACCCAGTAGTGGAGATATGGTTTTAATGTATTGTGATTCTTACAAGAAGTGATTGGGATGTGTTATTATACATAATTACATGTTTATCTATTATTCAACATTATAGTTAAATAATAATCGGAAAAATAACCCGACTCATGATTTGGTGTTATGAACTATAATTTATCATTAATGATATAGAGGCATTATATTTAATGATTATATATATATAACAATTATGAAACTACGAAAAATATATTGAAATAGAAGAAGTTTAACATGTCCTAGAGAATATGGTTTGAGTTGATAAATGATTATGATGACTTTATGTATTAGAACCCCAAAAATTGTACAGGGTGGTCAATGATTTGTATCAAAAATAGCATTCTAGATTATCCATGACTAGGTTCATAAAAGATGAAAAACGTTATTTGAAAATGATGGATATAAAATCGTAGCGGAAGGTGAAAATCATATGTTTCTCAATTTAATGTTCCTTACTCTATCTATGTTATGATGAAAAATGGGCCAAATGAGATTTAGAGATGAAAAAGAAGGTTATAAATTTATTATGTTTAACCTTGATGAGGATGGAATGATAAAATTAAGGGATAATGTATGTGTTCCTTCCAAACCAGATTTGATGGAGGAGATATTAGAAAAGCTTAAAGTTCTTTATTCTCTATTAATCCAAGATGAAATAATATGTATAAAGACATGAGAGAATATTTCAGGTGGGATGGTATGAAAAGGTATATCATATTGTTTTTATTTAGGATCATAGTATGAAATAATTTTATGGATGAAGGAATATATTCTAAGGGGTTGTTGTATCCATTTCCCATACAACAAAGAATATGGGAGAACATCACAATAGATTTTATCGGTGGACTCCCCAAAACATCTAAAAGGATTAATTCCATATGGCTAGTATTTGATATAATTACTATGTCAACACACATAATTGCTATTAGAGAAGACTTAGTTCAAGATCATTTTGATAGGATATACATTAATTAAGTGGTAATGTTGGATGGATTACCACATTATATTATATTTAATCAGGATATGAGGGTTACAACAAATTTAATGAAAATACATTAGAACTCAATTGATATAGAATGGTTTTTTCACATTTATTTTAATCCTTAGATGAATTTTTTCTAAAAAAGAACAATTAAAATCCATTTGGATATGTTGAGATCAAGTTCATTGGATTTAAAAGGTGTTTGGAGTCAATACCCTCCTTTAGTTGAGATTTCCTACTAAAAATAATTTCACTAAAGCATTCATTTGGTTCCATTTGAAGCCTTATATTGGATGATATTTATAGATCCAATGTGCTTGGATGAAGTTAGAAAAATAAATCTATTGAGACATAAGATAGTTGAAGAAATGGAAGATATGGTTAGAGACATAAAATATCATTTCAAATCATTTAAAAGTCCGAAGAAAAGTTATGATGACAATCGTCAGTGTGATCAATATTTTTATGTTGATGATATATTTTTTCATCGAATATCTCCCTCGATGAAAGATATAATATTCTAGAATAAAGGGAAAATAATCCCTAGTTATATTAGTCTCTTTTAAATTCTTAATCACATCTTCATGGTAGAATATCACCTGGCACTTCCTGAAAATAACATTAGAGTCTATGATGTATTTCATGTTTCGCTCTAAAGTGATTACATTCTTAAAACTTTATATACATTGAACTCAGAGTTCATACTTTTGGATCCTAATATTTGTTATGAGAAAGAATTAGAATAAATTTTGTATCATGAAATGAATGTTAAATAAAACAATGCCACTCACCAGGTTAATGTTTTCTTGGAGAAACAAAAAATTATTAGAAGCTTTTTGGTAGCATTAGAATATGATAAGGTAGAAGTATGTTCATTTTTTTATCAGAAGAACAAAATTTGTGGGGAAAATATTTTAAGGGAGGTTGGATGTAACACCTTGAGTTTATAGGAACTTTATTTGAGTAAATTAATGTTATTTAATATCTTGTGTCACATGATACATCAAGTTAAATTGAGTTATATGTTATGCAATTAGAAAATCATGCTACACACAACACCGACTTGTCTTGTGATATATTTATCATTGTGTTTCTATGAAACATGATTTTATTATTATTATTATTTAAAGAATATGAGTAATTGCTAGACATTAAAAATAGTAATATGAATATTAATTAATTTTTTTTAAATATTATAGTTTTGTATAAAGAAAACATATTGATAATGAAACAAATAATTATTTGCAATATGTTTGACAACACTATTTTATCACCTGATTTTTTTTTATATCCTTTGGTCAGTGAAAAAAATTAATTTTAGAAACCTTGAGAAATTTAATTAGATAATATAAAATTATTCATTGAAATAATAATTCAAAATTATATTTGGGTGAATGTTTTTTAGTTTTCTCATTTTTGGATGAATAATGAAAAATGCTGGATTTTATTACAAAAATATTTTCATCTAATTTATTTACATTATTAAATAACATTTAAATTTGGTTTTAAAGTGTAATTAGATAAATATTACATCAATTAATAAAATGTAGTACATTTTTTCCAATTTCACATAGAGATTGGATATAAAAACATTTCAATCTATTAAACATTATCGCTAAGAAACATGTTGTCAGGACGCATCTGCGAAATCAATAATAAATTAAATTCTGTAACATATGTGATTAGAATCTGGGAAAATAGATTACATAAATAGAATATAAATTTTTTAATGTTTAATAAGGTAAAAAAAAATTACCAAAAAATTGATGATATTAACTTAAATTAATTAACGTTGATTAATGTAAAAATTAGTTTACTTAATGTTAAAACCTTATAATTAGGAGGCCAAATATCATAGAGACATGTCCAAAATAAATTTTCTAGATAAATTATAACCAATACCAATCCTATATATAATTTTATAAATTATTCAATTCACATTATGCAAGGGAGACCTTTGAATAATGTATACCTTTTATATTAATAGGAATTCCACTCCACCACCATTATAAAAGGGAACTCAAGGCCATCTCTTCCTCAAACATCTCAATAATCAATTTCTCTACCAAGCCCTTCCAAAATATCATCCCAAAATCTCTCCCTTCTTTATAAAATACTCCATTTTGGAATAATGAAATCCATGGAATCCCTTTGGTGAAAACCAAATGTAGTTACACAAATAAGTGGTAACATCCCTCCCCAAGCTACTTTTTCTTATTTTTATTCTCTAACATTTCATGTATTCTTCTTCCATGCTTATATAATAACATAAATATCCTCGATAATGTAATTTTATATTCTATATTTGTCAACTACACTTATACACACATCTACCTAATGCGTAACAAACTTACCTTTTTTATATAATGTGAACTACCGCCTCACAAAGAGAAGTTGTTCATTTTTATGTTATAACTCTCATGGTTGGAATTATGATGGAAAAATTATTTCTAAAGTTTTTATATGGTATTTATGATTTATTTATACTTATTTAATTATTATATAAAATATTTATTCATTATTTCCATTTTTGAAAATATGATAACTTGGTAGGTGGATGTGTGGACAACCACCTCCTTAAAGTGATGTTATTCATTCACATTTTACATGGAATGTATTAAATATGTGTTTAGTAAAATTATATTATATATATGAAATAATAATGTTAATTTAATTATATTATATATATATATATATGTCACTCACTTTATTTCATTCAATAATACAATATAATATAAACAACATTAAGGCGTACACACGGCCTACCGTCTTCAATAACAGTGTATTCCATTTCACATTTCAATATTTTTTAAATTTTTATAATCTTTTATATCATCCAAATATGTTATATGTTTAAAAAAATTACCTTGTGGAATAAACTAAATCATTTTCTATGTTATATGAACAAATTTAACAATCAAAAAATGAATGAAAAACTAGCAGATATTACCTAAAACATAACATTAAAATAGATATGATAATAAATAGGTAATATAATGTCTTAAAAAATAATATATTTAATTATAAAATTGAA
Organism: Viscum album; assembly: GCA_963277665.1. NCBI lineage: Eukaryota > Viridiplantae > Streptophyta > Magnoliopsida > Santalales > Viscaceae > Viscum > Viscum album. The sequence continues at coordinate 1,929,029,751 of OY728133.1, forward strand.
TACAGTTATAATATAGATTTCAAAAAATCTTATATTTAGTATACAGAGATTTTTTACTGGTATGATGAGAGTCAAGGCATAAAGTAAGGTGTTTATCATCTCACATTTATTACTATGAGATTTATGCATTCTTAACCAATAATTTAATTTATGTGGTGTATATAAGAATGGTGAATATATTATATGAATATTAAAAATAACATTATAAGTATGTATATATTTCTTTTATGACCTCTCTTTTTTGGGGATGATATTTCAAATGTTACCAAATCAGTTAAGTAATTTGGTGACAATATTCTTTCTGAGAGACACATGTTTTTTATTCACCTATATTCATTTAAAAGGTGTATATATTTCCATTGGACTTGTTTTATTTATAATCTCTTTATTTTCATGATATTTTATACTTCTCATTATTTAATTTTCTTGCATGGGGATTAAGATTCAAAGTTATCAAAGGTTTATAATTAAATGTAATAATCTCATCATTTAATGGAATATTTTATGATTGTGCTTCCATTATTGAAATTTTTTGATCCATCCCTAAATAAAAATCTTTAATTTTTTCTTCGGAAGTTATTAATCATGAATTTATATAATAGCGTCATCTTTTCTCTTTATTACTTTAGATAATTAAGAAAATGTTTTTTATAAAAATTGATATCATTTCCCTTTCTAGCAAGAAATTTATTTTTTTCAAAAACACCATATCTTAAAAAATGTTTGAAAAATTATTTAAAAAATTATTTTAAACACTTTATTAATGGAAAATGCTTTGAAAATATATTTTATTATTTTTGTTATTATTTTATAAGATTTAAAGTGGGTTTTATTCATACTATTTTAAATATTCGTTTATATGTTATCATTGAAAAGGGATATTTAAAGGTTTTCAAAGCTTTTGATGTATGTTTTCATAGATATTTTAAATGAAAAATGTTTTCATTTTTTTTTATTTTTTAAAAATAAATTTTCAAAGTATAATGGTTATTTTGTTAATGAAATGTCCTTAAATTATCTTTCAAAATTATTTTCCATCTAAATGACATCTGTTGGGGTTAATCATGCATTTCTATGGAAGTGATACAAATGTTCCATTCATGTTGTTCCTATAAATGGTTTATGATTTGATTTTGTGATGTTTATGAAACTCATTTTCCTTTCAAGGGTTTTATATTTATGAATCCCATTTCAATTTCATAGGTAATATGTTTATGTAATCCATTTCACTTTCACGAGTTAAATCCTTATGAACCCAGATTTTATTCACAAGTTATGCTTTGATGAAATAATTTTGAATCTTATTCTTTTTCCACATGTTTTGGTATGATTACATGTTTATTATTAAAATTTTATTTCATGGGTTTTGATAAGATTTTATATGATGTTTTGTTACATTATTGTATGATTTAATTACAAGATGGGTGGGACCTTTATCTCTTTTTAATGAATTTGGGAAAAGATTTATATCACGTGAGATTGAAATCGATGGAACAAGGAGTGAACTAGGATTATTAAATAAATGTTTCCTCAATGATGGTCTTTAAAGTTATCCATGACTTCTAAGATGGCCACGGGAGTGAAACATGTCTACCAAGATGGCATGTGGAGTGAAACCATACTACAAGGATGTCCTCGATGGAAATTATTTTTGTACTATAGAAATTATTTTATATTCAAATGTGTCTCCTAGAATTCCTTTTCTTATTCCAATGTTATGATTTTAAACGTTATGATATTTATCCCCTTATGATTCAAGTTGGATATGGGGCTCCCTGAGAGGGGATGATGAATCAAGGTGTAAAATTATTCTTTTTATGTGATGAATCTTGTTCCCATGTTGGAAAGAACCCGTTAAAACTGTTTGATTGATACAAACAACAATTAAAAAATCACATTCAAAGAGACCACACATCACGTTTATATGGATTACCACCACAAGATATGTCCAAGGAACAAACACTGATAGTGTGTTGGTCGTACTAAAATTCTACAATCTTCACTATATGTGGAATAAAAATGTTCAGTTAGAGTAACATTATACAAGGCACTCTACATATACATGATTTCAAGGATAGCTCATTGCTTCTCTCAGAACACAACTGCTGACTCTACCAAACTCACTACATTGAGATAAGTTTTACCTATTTTATTGACATGAAGGTTGATTAAATGATTTATAATTAATGGATTTGTCTCTTTCTAGTACATGAGTCCTCTTGCATTGAAATCCTGAGTTGATGCACACTAAAATCCCTGTTAACATAAAATGATATTCAAAACTACATTTCCCAAAGATCCTTTTCAAACATCCTTTACAAAGTTCCATTTTTACAAATCACACTTCTTTGCAATGATCACTTCTTCACAAGGCACAATACTTCTCTAATAACACTATATCTCAAATATATTTCACCTTTTCCAAGTAACCTGGCATCACAAAGCACACTACCTTCATGAAACAATCTTCCTTTGCGAATCTCATTGAGCCAACACAAAACATCCTATCTTTGCGAATAACTCAATATGTAACAGAAGTGAATTCAATCCATAAAAAAATATTCTTTTTTCAATGGTCACTCTTTAATAGACAACTATTTTTTAAGACCCCCACTTGCTTCAAAAAAATCAGGGTGATTCCAGATTTTCTATGAAACGTTAATGAAAAATTAAGAGGGACAACCTCTTATTTACAAGATTGAACAATTCAGATGCTCTTCAACATAGAACACATTTTCCAGATCAGTTGAAAATATTTTAATGAAACTCCTCCCTTAAAAAAATAACCACTATAATTTGATATTTTTCTGATTTTCTCCATCAAACCCTTTGGTTGCCGCAATGCTTGACTAGCTATGATCCTCTCCTTTAATGGTGACAAATATTTTCATACCCATAAAGATAACCGTCAAAATTACTTATGGTTTTTTTTTTCAAAAAAAGACCACATGATTCCCATATCTGCAAACAAAAACCACAAAAACTCCACTTTTAACAAAGAACTATCCAAGTTCCAATGATTAATGTATTTTGAACTACCGATATTTATTCAATGATTCATTTTTATGATTTTTGTTATGTAGGGTATGATCTTGTAATTTCATGATCACATTTTAAAAGAATTATTTTAATTTATATGATGACATCTATACTTTTTATCCTTATTGAGCATTTGATCTCACCCATATATGATTCCTTTCCCTAGGTTATGAATATATGAATTTTATATGATATGGTAAAGAAGAGTAATATTCATGAAGATCCTCATAGGAGATAACGTAGATCACTTATGTACCGGTGTTTATATTTCTATGTTTTATAATATACTAAACTAATACGGTAAATTTTGAGGTTTATTTGTGACATATTAACTATTCCATAAAATTGATATAATGATAATGTATGAAATTTAATGGGCATTAAAACTTTCACCGACAGAGAAATTGTGTTCTCATAATTCAAACTAGTTTTCATAAAAATGGGGTTTGAATTTTGAATATACAATTGTCAAAATCATACATTAGTAAAATTATTAAATAAAAATCCACTTGAATTGGGAGAAAAGATAAGTATGACATTCATCTAAAATAACACATAATAGGGTTTCCATGTTGTGAACCATTAGTTATAAGTGAGAATATAGATATGTAAGAAAAAAAATCACTCCATAGTACTGGTATAATGTTATAGATGACATGGTAAGGGTAAATTGATCCAAGATAAAAATATAAATCGATAATGGGTAAAAGTACAAATGGTTTCTTAATAAGAAAGATAAATGGGTAAATTTTTTATTTTATGATCCTTTTCATAGATTTTGATAATTTCATGACCATATATACTAATAACATAACAAAAAGACACATTCCATCTATCTTTAAACGTTAATGAAAACCATAAAGGTTAGATCCATATAAGACATTTTCCAAAAAGAGTAATTCATTATATGAATAAATGTTACATTAATCTCATAAATTCAATGGTAATACAAAAAGCTGAATTTAAATCATCCAATAAATAACTATCCATAAAATTCATAAAACAATTATTGAACAATCATTAAACCCAATTATAAGAATGATTTGATCATATATTAGTCTAAGATAAATATTTAATTTATCTATAAATCACATCAATCAATCATAAAGTTTCATACCAAACATGTACATGACACATTCATATAATCTCTATTATAATTAAATAATACTATAAATGACCTAAATCACCATAAATCCATATTAAAATCACAAATTTCTCCATAATAAAATTAAATATTTTAAAATTAAAATTCCCATGAGATTATCTTTACCCAAATAAAATAATGTTCCAAAATAGTGAACATCATCCAAGATAACATTTATAATATAATCACCAAATCACATTTAAACCCCAAAATCTACATAATAATTATATTTCAATCTATTTAAGTGGAAGATTAATTCATACTATCCATGATATCACATTTTCCAGTTATAGGTGATATACCCTTTTTCTATTACTAAAACAATCTCAATATTATACCTATAACATTCTCAAAAAATGGGATCAATATTTAAAAAAATAACCAAAATTATCAAAGATCATATCAACACTAATTATTTTAAATACAATTAAAATTATTTCCAGAAAATGTAAAGGTATTGTTCCAAAATTTTTCTTTTTCATACATTAATCCTAAGAGTTTCAAATAGCTCAAACATTTTTAAGAAATAAATAAATATATCCAGAAATTAAGAGTACTTAACTAGAAAACTATACAAATGTATCGATTCTATCAAACACATGTTTTAATATTTTGAAAATAAATCCTTTAAGAGAATATTTTTCAGTGTTCCTTGATTCTATTAATATTTATAATATAAGAAAATGTTAATGATAAACACATCCTTAAATCATCATCATTCGTTTTACATTAAAATTTCATTGTTTTCCTACTCGTTAACAAATTATTCAATTACATCAATGATATAAAATATTACCTTAGGATGTCTCAATATCAACCCAATTAATTTTCATAGTTTGGACCAAATAAAATAATTCATAAATTAAATTCAATCACTGGTGTTCTATTTTATGATTTTGATATCCCCTTTATCATCAAGCATGTTGTCTACATATTTCGAAATGATATTGTCGGGTCCTAAGTGGTATTTACCATTTATATTGTGATTGATTGTATGATATTTTAAAATAATGTAAAATAGACACCATGATCCTTAAATATTTTTTGAGAAGTGTAATGGTATAAAATAAAATAAATAGTTTCTCATAGTTGATTTAGATGCCTCAAAAGCATTAAAAATAATTTTAACAATTTTTTTCATGATAATAATGATTAATTAAACTGGAAGGGGTAAGATGATTTTGTGAGACACATTTCCATTTAACATTATATTTGATCTTTAATATAGAGAGAAAAAAATAATTTAAACATGAAATAAATTTTTCTTGTGAAAATGAAAACGGTCATTTAAAGACAATACTTTTAATAACTACATAATATGTTAACCATGATTTACTCTATACATTTTATGGTTAATATTTTAAATCCAATCTCCATATATTTCATTAATGATCACAAAATACATCACATAAAATCTAAAAAAGTTATGTTTATGATTTTCAATGCATAATAATCATTTATCTTTTAAAACTATTATAGTGTTCATAACTCTTAACACAACCTCACATGAAATTAGTATAATCTAAAATGTTTTACGAATCCTTATATGATAAAAACATTCGAGATCTTGAAATTAATATATTTAATTATGGTTTCTATAGGATATTATTATCATTATTTTATTCTTAAAGACAATTTAGGTATATATTATTAAGTAATTAGTCTATAAATCTAAAATAAGGAAAAAATATTTAATTAAAATGCTCACCTATGATTAGGATCCATATTTTTCATATCATAATCTTTAAAAACAAAACATGATTTCTTTCCAGGACATATATTCATTTTTTTCATCTTGATATCATGCTTGTCCCAAATAATTCATACAAATAATTAATAAATGTTTTAAAAGATGTTATAAGTATAAAAAGGACCATGTGGGAAAAATAAGAAAATCATTACTCTTAAATAAAATTAAAACTATTAAAAATAATTTTCTAAAAAATATAGCCTTTAATGAGAATGGGAATATTAATTCTTCTAAAAATATTATTTATTTTATCATTTTAAATTTAACGTTCTCTATGAAATAAAAAAATTATATAAATTTTATGTTGGTCTATTGAGAAATATTAATCATTGAATACATATATATCCCTTAAAACAGAATAAAAATTTGATCAACATACAATATAATTTTATGGATTACACAATCGATAACCAATACTTTGGAATGCTCTTGGTGTGCACCCATCGTATAATCTATAAAAGGCTCTCAATAAGTGAACTATAATAACCTATAATATAATATATAAAAATATATTCAAAGAGTTATAAATGGGATCAACCATTCATAGAAACTTTAAGTGGACCATATCATGAATTAAAATATTGAATAAATAATTAAACCCTTGTGTAAACAACTTTTAGATATTAAAATACACTATTTTCATAAAATTGATTTCAAATTTAAAAAATACCAAGAAAAATGGAAAAAAGTTTTTTTCATTGAATAAATTATGGTCTATTTTAGATAAATGTATTCTTAAAATCATGGTTATGATTATGGGAAAATATGTTTTCACTATATAAGTTAAAATAGAACTTTAATTTATTACATTATGTAATGAAAAGAAAAATATTTTGTAAAATGAATCCATTTCATAGCCTTTGAAAGACAGTAAAAGGAGATATAAATTTACCATTATACATATTTTATGGACATATAAATTAAATATGTCAAATTATATTAAAAATATGTATATGGAATAAAAAGTTAATTTTAAGAGAAATGTTAAATTATCTTTATTAAAATATTTTCACTTACCTTGAGTCTGAAACATCAAATAAAATATTTATTATCTTGAATAAAAAATATAGATAATTATTTAATTTCTTAAATAAATTTTACGAGTTTATTTTTAATTTTATGCCACTTAATAACATATGATACTATACTACATATTCTATTAAATTCACTTTGGGAATTTTGAAGATATTCGTCACATATATCGGAAATGACTTAAGTAAATTGACTATGATCAACGTGGTTATTAATACATTGTGTCAATAAGAATAATAATAATAATAATAATAATAATAACATAATTATCATTTTTATATATCTATCATAACTTTATAACCTACCTGGAAATATGGTTATGAAAAATGAACTATATACAATCTTGGAGAAAGTAGTTTGTAAACCTATAAGTATCGTTTCCATTTTTCAATAATAATTTTGAAATAAATGTAGGTATTATTCTATATAAGTATTATCATAATATAATAAAAATTATAATAATCATTTAAATATTCATATATATATATCTTCTACAAGATGTATTGATAAAAAATGAATCATATTGCTTCATGGATATGGTATTCCACATGTATGAATGAACAATATAATCATTTTTAGTGAATAGATGGGAAATAATGTAATGAAATATCATCATTTGAAAATTATAAATATTTAATGAATATAATATAAAAATAAATATTCAATAAATATAATATATCATTTAGAGATTGTGATGGAAAATGAATTACATTGGTTAATGAGGCGGCATCCCTTTGTACGCACAAAGGATTGTTTCATTTCACAATTGATGGAAAAGGATAATAATATAGGTTTTTTATTAATATATAAATAACAAATTATAATGATTATGATGATATTATTATATATTCATCTTTAAGGAGTATTTTAAGAAGGTGGTTGATGAAATAAATAGAAACTCTTGATTAAAAACTATAACTCTTATTCAGACAACCACATTTTCTTAACACATTAAGACCACTAATGGTGGTATTATAAATTAACTAAGGAATATATAAATTGGGGATAAATATTAAGAATTCAATATTTCACATAATGGGGGATAAAATTGGTATTTATTTGATAATTAAGAGATGAAATGATTTTCTTTTTGGAGAGAGGGGTGGAGCCTTCTTTGAAATTCTCATTACATTAAAATAATATAAATTAAATTTAAATTTTATATGGGTATGTCCTAATTTATTTATAATATAGGATTATTATAGTTAAAAATCCACTCAAATAAAAAAAATAGAGAAGTTTGAATCCCATTTTTATGCTAATGTTTTAATTTTAAACCTCATTGACCTCATTTACACATACTATGACAATATTGGGGTTTACACTTTGAGGGTAAATATAATTAAAATTACTGGAAAATTGTCCCATAAATGGAACATGGATGACATTATAAACCCTATAATAATCAGATTGAAAAATATACGATTTTTTATAATTCTTTTATTTGATTAAAATATTAATTGTTAAATTATATTACAAATTTCCTCATACATATGTGTTCATTACATTGATTTTATTAACAACAATAATATAGGTAAATTTTGAAATAAATATATTAAATAATCCCTAAAATGTAACTTGAAAATGTAAAATTATAGTATTATATTAATTATCTAAAATTAAATTACTTTTATTATCTTTAATATCATATATGCTATTTTCCTTTAATTTAAAAATCATTACGTCAACATCTGGTAAATTGTAATGTAATTATTTATTGATAAAAAATTAAATATAAATTATAATATTGAATATAAATATTTTTTTTTCAGAATAATATTGACTAGAAAATATCATCTATATTACACTATGATAAAAATATTATGGTCATTAACGACAATAGTTTTATGTTTCTTAAATTTTTAAATAAAATTTTATAGTGTTTATAATCACATCCAAATGAAAAAATATACGTATAAATGAATCTCGTAAGATTATGGATGAAGTTTAAATATAAATTACATTTAAAAAAAATTGGTAGGGTCATTTAATAATCCATATCTTTTGATTTTTCACATTAATTAACACATTTTATATTTACCCTTTGAACAGAAATTACAAATGTAACTCTTCATATTGACCGAAAATAGAACGTAAATATTTAGAAACTTTTGACTTACTAATTCCAAATTCTGAATCCATTTCTCAAAATTCATACAATGAAGTGAAAAATGTTAATATAAAATTTATTTTCAAGTATAAGATGAAGTAATGTTTTCTAGAAAAACTCCCATTTAATGTAAAAATGTTTTATATTAAATTCTTGATTAAGTCTCACATTAAAAATTAAAAATAAATTATTATAAAAACAACTAATTAAATTTCAAAACTCCCCAAAAAATTGTATTGGAATTTTTAAATATTTGAAATGAAATATAATTCTCAGCAAGAAAATGTAGTATTTTACACCATTAACAAATAAATAAATCTTTCCAAAAATTCTCATAAATTTAACATCAGTTTATTTTGAAATATTGATTTCCAAAAATTAAATTCATTTTTTTGAAATAATTTTTTCAATAAATTGATAAATTAATTATAATATAAACTCATAAAAAGTAATGAATCTGATATTTTAGGAATAAATTATCATTACTAAAAAATAGTCATTATTTTAAATGCCTTATTTAATATCTTAAAAATGAGTAGGATAATTATATATTTTTCAATGTGGTTAATAATATTCATTCTCACCAATTTATTGATTACTTTATAGTGGTGATATTTATATAATTATAATTCATTATTTTTTAAATTATTATTGTGAATATTGTATACTATTAAATGTAGCATTTTCTTATTATATATCCAAATATTAAACCCCCACAAGAGAAATTACATCATGAAATATTAAAATAATAATAATTAACTAGGGTTTTGAAATTTAAAAATACCTTATGTGAAATCCCACATTCTAAAAAGGGTTAATAAAAATTCTATAAGAAAATTGAGAAAATACAAGTATAAATATTAACTAGAATATTGCATAATTAGGTTTCTATGTAGGGAAAAATTAGTGGGAAGTGAAAATGAGGATATTAAAGAAAAATCATACATCAATAGGCTGATATAGGTTGATAGATAACATGGATTTAAGAATGTTATCCATCACAAATCATTGAATCTCTCATCTGGAAAAAGATTTTTTCCATCTTAGAAAGAAAACTAAATGAATTACATCTTTTTATAAACCTTTTGTTATTGATGTAAATTTCTTGAAAATATAAAATAATAACCTTATGATTTAAATATATTCCTCCAATATTTATAAAATAATAATAAATTAAATGTATATAAATATATAAGATAATTTTTAAAATGAATAACCTATTATATTAAGAAAAAAAAATCTATCTCTAAAATTCAAAAATAATCCCAAAAGGTAAAATAAAATATTTCCATAAATAAATTTCAATAAAATTCATCACAATATTCCCAACCATTCTTGAAACCTATGTATAAGAAATATTAGATCATATATTCTTCCACGATAAAAAAATTTATCTTTAATCCCATCAATAGATGTTAAAGAATCATTAAAAAATATTTATATGACATAGTCATATAATCTACACAATTTTGTAATCATTCCATAAATGACTAGAATCACCATAATTTCAAAATATATGCCTCCAAAATAATATCCAATCTATAATGATAAAAAATACAATAAGATTACATTTTCCTTAATCAAATTAGGCTCTCAAATTATATTCTTTTTATGAAATAATTTTATTCTTCAAATCACTAATTCAATTATTAGACTAAGAATCAATATAATCACTAACATTCAACCCATTAGGGAAATATATGATTTGATACTAACAAGTGCAGAATATAGGCTTGTGGTTGGTGTTATACCCATATTGCCATTTGAATGTGGGTTTAATACCTATGAACCAACTAGATATTATGAGTTATCATTAAGAATCTATATTGTCCTCTTAATAAATCTATATCAATATTACTTTTTTAATGTTCCAAAAAAATATGTTCAACATCAACAAATAACCCTAACATAATATACCATTTCAAAACTAGATGTTATCAGTAACCTTAAAGTTATTTCCTCAATAATAAAATGAAATCTTTCTCAAACAACCTTATTCATATGATAATATTTTGGCTTACATGTACCTAATACATTTATCATAGCTAAATAAATGTCTCAAAAAAATATCACATGTTTAGTAGATAAAATTTAAAAGGTATCAATTCTAGAAAACATATCTTTCCAAATTTTGAAAAAAACATACTCTAGATTATTCCTTATGGGTTTCTTGACTGCCATAATATTTAAAATATATTGAAATATCAGTGATGAACACATAATTCACTAAACTAAAAGAAATAGTTATGTATATTGTGGAATATCACTTATTTAATGATATTGATAAATTTATATTTTTAAATTTGAGAAAAGAGACACCATTATCTATAATGTTTTTTGAGAAATGAAAATGTTTTGGGCATGTAGAATTATTTCATAAAGGATATAATGATGTTTAAAATTATTTCAAAATAATTTTTAAAGGCGTCTTTCATGGTAGTGATTATTAAATCATCTGTAAGGGATAATAATACCCTATGAGATCCTTTCCCTTTCATATTGATGAATTATTTTTAATCTATAGAAAAATCATCATGAAAACATTAAATGAGTTATTTTATGTTAAAACGAAAATGGTAAATGTAATGGAAATACCCTTAAAAACTACATAATAATTTATTCTCCAAATCCATTGTAACAAATTTTGTTACTATCATAAATCCAATCACCATAAATATAATTTATCACCTAAACCTAATTGACATTAAATTATTAAAAGGGTGTGTCTAAAACATTGATCTTATAATCAATGTTTAATATAAAAATCCATGATGGAATCCATTAATATTAAGATTACATCACTTTAAAACCTCCTAATCCCCAATGATATCAAACCCCTTATTTAATACCAATTTTTATGTACCAAATACGAAATAGAAAACACTCTATTATCACAATACTAAAATTAAAATTTATATCATCCAAAAAGTTCATTTATGTTTATACTTTTATAGATTTTTTTCATAAGTCTTAAAAATGGTACTGTATTTTATAATTTGGTATCTTGTTATCTACATCCATTTTTTTCCTAGTAGAATGAATTAAAATAATATAATATTTCATTTCATAAAATGAATTAATGAAATTCATCTTGACCTCATATTTTCCGTACCCATCATTAAAATCATATGAAACCCATTTTTAACTATGGTATGAGCATAAAAAATATGTATGGGGAAAAATGAGAAATCTATTAGTCTAGTGAAAATCAGGATAACTAATGGAATGTATTTTCTTGAAAACATTTATTTTTAACCTAGAATGGTCATCATCATTCTTTTTAATAGATAATATATTTCACTATTCATAAATAAATGATTTCACCGATAACACATTAATAAGAATCGGAAAGTCATGGAGGTTACTTGGGACATCATCAACATAAAACCCTAATAGATCCCAAACAATTGGAATAACTATAAAGTTTACATTTAATATACTTTTCTATAGATTATAATAATTACCCAATGCATTGGTGTGCTATCTAAGCACACTAATTGAATAAGCTATAATGGGATCACCAAAATTTATCTTGGTTCACACATAATAAAATCTATATCGGGATCAACTATAAGATATATTGTGACTAAACTCTATAAAAATGATGTTCTAGGATTCTATCAGTTATATAACCCCTAAATATATTTTTAAACTCATGTGAAAAAAATACAGATATTAAAATTCCTTAATTTCTGGATATCCATTTTTTATAGAGAGATTACAATAAAAATGGAAATATTTTTTCTATGAATAAAACATGAAATATTTTAGAGGAGTCCCAAAATAAAATAATGTTTATGGAGTCATTAATATTAATTTTCACCATATAGAATAAAATAAAACATTTTCTTCATCTTTCTTTAATGAAAGTAAAACATTCCAAAAAAAAGAATAGTTTTACTGACTAAAATTTATATTTATATTTTATTTTATGAAATTATATTTTATGGTAATGTAGTAAACACATAAATGAGGCAGGATCAAAGAACAAAATAAAGATATGAAATTTTAATTTCAAAAGACTAATGCCAACACCGTCGGGGCCTCGAACCACATGTTACCCACATTATCCAGTCACGTCGTCATCCCTCCACCATCATCATTAGGTAAACAACTACACCATCGTTGTCATCCATACCCAAAATAACCAAATAACCAAAGGTTATTCCAAAATTTTACCATCACTTCATCCTTAATGACCATGAACACCGACATCCATTACCACACTAGAAAAAACACTGAATCCAGAAACAAAAAATTACAGTACCGTCTTCACAAGAAAAACCACAATTGATATTGTAGTACAAGCACTGTAGTCGTCATCACTGTCTGAACCCCACACCAATGAATGAATTTTAAAGAATTTTTTTTTCATTTATATTTATTTTATGTGAATATTATAAAATAAACATAATAGTACATTTAAATAATGGATATCGACTAAAATGACAGTTTAAAGAATAATAATAAAAAACAATTTTATATAAAATGTCCCTTACCATGAGACTAAATCATCATGTAAATTATTTTGATTCATGAATTAATAATTTATGTTAATAATATAATTTTTTCCTCAAATTTTACATGTTTACTATACATTTTTAGCACTTGTTACCATCTTATATACAATTACTAGTTCAATGAAATTAACATTGCGAATTTTGATGATATCTATCTCTTATGTCAGAAATGAATTTAGTATTTAGACAATGGGGATAAAAGATACAATTAAATTATCTAAAGAATAATAATCAAGTGATAATTAAAATTTTCATACATAAATCATATATTTAATTCAAATAATGAAATATGGTTTTCAAAAATGAACTACCTTATGGAAATATACATGGTAGTTCATACGTAGGCATGAGTAACGTTCCCATTTTCAATGATCATTATGGAATAAAGATAATTATTATTATAACTAAAAATAATTATAATATAGTAAATATTATTTTACCATAATAAACATACTTATACATAACATATATAATATTTGGTGATGAAAAATGAATCACATCGTTCTGTGATGGCAGTAGTCCACATGCACGAATGAACGATGTAATCCTTTTTCAGTGAAAGAATTGAATGAATATACTAATATATTATAATTTTAAAATGAGACATATTTCATGAATATAATATATGAAAATTGATTCTATCAATAATATCCTTCAATAAAACATTGTTTTGGAAAATCTATTACATTAGTTTAAAAGGTAGTATTCCGCTACAAACACAACAAATTAATTCATTTCAAATTTGGTGGGATAAGAGATGAATAAAAGTTATGATATTAAAATAAATAAAATAAATTATATATATGATAATTTAATTATTATATAGTAATGGTTACATATGATTTGTAAAATGTGTTTGGATAAATAAATCTATGAGGGTTGATTAAATGTGATACCTATTTTTTGGACAGCATCATTTTCATAAAAATATTAGACCACTGTGTTTTATATTATGACTTAACTAAGGACTCTTGAATGAGAGAATTAATATTAATAATTCTGTTGGGTATAATTTTCTAAAAAACAAATTAGTAATGAAGTGAGAGGTTAAGGTAAAAATTAAGGACATTTTATTAGAGATTTAAGGAGCACCCTTTGAATTTCTCAATTTTTTATATTAATATAAATTAATTTTCATTTAATAATAGCTTGAAAATAATTTATTTAAAATAAATTACTACTGTGGATTTATATAATCTAATATAATTAAAATTAAATATTATTTTACTATGTTTTAACACTTTATCGGTTTTAACCCCATGTTATCCCCTTTCACACTTTTAGAGGAAAAATGAATTTTTAATCTTTGAGGGTCAATATAGTTACCATAAATGATAAAATGGTATATTGTTGATATTTTAAACACTATTTTAATATATTGGTGGAAGAAAATATCTTTATGAATTTTATATTGTTGAAAAAAATATTATTTACTTTACTTTATTACAAATATCAGTTATAAAATGATTCATTATATTGATTTTAATAAAATCAATACTAATAACATAATTATAACAAGATATTCCTCCCATTTTTTACATTATAAAAATAAAAATGGTTATATCTAGATAAGAAAAATTCAAAAGAGAATATACCTTAATATGATGATATAGAACATTAATCTCCAATTATCAATATTAACACCCTATATTAAAAATAAATCATACCTTAAATATATATCTATTAAATTCATCAGAATAATCCTAAACATTCTAGGAATCCAATTATATGAATGATTTTATCACATTCTATTAAAGGGTAAATTTAAATTATTTCTTCAAATCACATAAATCAATCATATAGTCTGATACAAAAAATGTATATAAAAAAGAAATATAATATCCAATATATTATAATCATTTAATATATGACTTGAATATATATAAATCCACCTTAAAATATTATATTCATAAAAACGATAATTTTATTTTGTAACCTCAAAAATCCCATATGATTTTCCCTTAATCAAGTAATGTTCCCAAATAGTGAACTTATACTGGAATACCGTTAACCATCTAATCACAAAATAATTATATCCATTGAAATATCAACATAATAATTATCAATCAAATTATTTAGGTGCAAAAAATTATTTCATACTAAATAAGTTAATATATGGAATAGTGATAGGTACTATAACATTGTCACCAATCAATTATGGGATCATGACCAACTTCCTTGCCAGATGTGGCATATTTTTATCTAGTATCAAGGCTTAACTATTACTAAAATTTTATAAATATTACAACATTAATTTTAGAAAAACTATTGATGAAAATACCTATATATAAAATTAATCATCATTGATTATATGAACCCTAATGATTATCAATATTTTTAAATTAATGTCCCCTGAAATTAAAATCAATCTTCTAAAAATAATTTAAACATAATCACTACATGCACATAAAAAAATTATCAAAAAACAAAACATGTGCCTCAAAAATTATTATTTCTTATTTAGACTATTATTTAGAGGTATCAATTCAAGAAAACAAATGTTTCCAAATATTAAAAGAAAATACTACTGAATAATATTCCACTTGTGTTTCATGATTTTAACAATATTTAGAATATATCATAATACCAATAATTAACACGTCATTAAGTAAAAAAAAAATTCAAACCTTTAATCATAATTTATGTTCTAATTCATTAATATTTTATTTTTATAAATTAATGTTATTAAATGCATCCTTATGATTTTTCAATATCAACACAATTTTGTCCCACACTTAAATCAAATGAAAATAATTCATACAATAAATTGAAAAATCTATATATTATTTTATTCCATTTATATCCCCATTATTTTTCATGTTGAATTAAATATCCCAAAAAATAAATAATCAATTCATTTGTAGTATTTTGATTTTTTAATGATATTTAAAAAATAAAATATTTGTGTCAAATTGTTTTCATGAAAACACATTAGCTTGATTCAAAATGTGAGACATGATCCTTGGGAAATCGTTCTTTTAAAAGCCATAAAAACCCATAAATGTAGAAATCAACATTTGGATCAATTCTAATATAATTTACTAGTGGTGATATTCATTTCCCAATTCTTTGAAACTCTATCTGTTTTCACCCATTGTAATAGATATATCATGCTCACTTAAAATTATATAAGAGCACAAAACAGATAAGTATTTTCAGGATCACACATTTTTTCTATAATCCTCAATTAAAATATAATAATTTATATCCTAACACATTTTATTATAAAACAATTGAACTACACTTTTACATCCATATATAAACACATTTGTAAATCAAAATACCCATTTCTTTTAAAATTACATTTTAAAATAAAAAAACCTTTAAAATAATTAAGAAACCATATTCTAAGAAAATAAACATGGAAACATATTAAATAAACATGAATGTATTGAGGAATAATTATGGTGGAAAGTTCCATTAATTTATTATATGTTAGAAAAATACATTCCTTTTTAACATTTGTAAAAAGATATAAAAGGGGAACCTAAAAGAAGGATTTCTAAATTCCCCTCACCATAAGTCTGATTATTCAAGATCATTTATTACCATAAAAATTGTATTTTTTAGATTAGTAAATTATTACAATCAATATTCTTGGTCATTATTTTTTCCATTAAAAACCATGTTATATATAGTTATTTAATCAATTAAATTCATGTTGGGTATTATGATGACTTTTAACTCATATGTTAGAAATCAACTCTATAGGTTGACTATGGTCATATGGGTTATTATAAAAACATATCTAGAAAATAAAAAATATAAAAAATATAATCTTTATTCATAAATTATACTGTCAAATCTAACCATATATTGTGGTTTTTGAAAATGAATGTGGTTACAATCCTAGAGACTGTTTATCAAACATATACATTATTTATTTTTACATTTTTCAATAATCACTCAAAATTTAAGGAATGAATTATTTTATATGTAAATAATTTTTATAATTTAATAAATATAATATTAACTCTCTAAATTTACTTATATATATAATCCATGTGATGTGGTGATGAAAAACGAATCACATCACTTTGTGAAGGTGGTAGTCCACATGTACACATTAACAACGATATCATTTTTTAGTGAAAGGAAAGGTAATAAATTAAATGATATATTATGATTTAATAATGATATATATTTCATTAACATCATATATAAACATTAATTCCATCATTATAATCAATCTACGAGAAATAGTGATGAAAAAAGAATTACATTGGTTCGTGATGTGGTAGTATGTCATACACGAGATCAATGGTTTTATTTCTTATTTGTTGGAAGTGGAGAAAGATATATGTTGTTAGAATAACATAACTACATGTAGGTTTTTTAATATACTTTTATTATTATATAATCATTTTTATGAAAGGATTAACTAATGTGGAAGAAGAGTTATAACTATAACTATATATTATAAATACTACCTCTTCTATGGAAATTCTCCACTGATTAACAAAAGAATATTTTTAATGATGTTATTATACCTAAAAAGATACATCTTAATTATGGTAGGGATTATAGGAAGGGTTTTGGATAGGAAATGGAAAATGAAAATGGATTATGATGTGTTATGTTAAGGGAAATAGAAATGCCCTTTTATATGTGATGAGAGGGGAACTCATGGAACTTCTTAAAATATTTAATTAATATAAATTAGATTATAATCCATTTGTCTTAAAATAAACATATTTTGGCGATATTTTGAGTTTATATTCAAAAAAATCCTTTAATAATAATTCAACCATTATTTATTACATTTTTACACATATAGTTTTGCACAAACCCTTAGTTAACCCCTTGTACACATACAATGATAAACCAATAATTTACACTTTATGGGGAGTTTCATTTACTAAAAATGAAAATGACACAACCATCCTTTTTATATTATTTATTTTATTATTTTTATTGGGCATCAGATAGTTCAGGCCGACGCCAGGCATAAACTTTCTGAGCTCTTATTTAGAAACGAATGTTTCGCCCTTTGTTGCATCCAGCGCACTGTGGTCGACATTTCATGGCCTCGCCTAGCATGCCGCGTGACCTCACCCAGCTCGCCGTACGTCATGACCGATGGTCAAATAATAAAATAAAATGAATTAAGAAGGTTCTTAATAATAATTATAATATTAATGTCACTTGAGAAAATTATTATTTTCATGGGTAATAATTTAATTGAGATTATCATTTTCATTAAGTGAATTTTCTTAACTGGATCATTTTATGGTTTATTATTTAGGTGATTAGGTATTTTATTATCTTATAATTATTATTATTATTATTAGTGTTTTGGGTATTGCGTCACTAGACATATGGGCAGGGAATGGTTTTGAGGACATGTGGTCTGCCTGACCTTCAGAAACGAGTTAAAACATTAAGGAATAACAAAATGATGATGAGTAATGAAATTAAAATAATGTGAAAAAAAGAAGAGTGTGATAATATTTTAGGAGTTGTTTTACAGATAATGATAATATTATTATTTGAGGGTATTATTAATTATTATTGACAATTATTATTGTCTATATTAATGATGGTAGTTAAGTTATTTTTTTATAATTATTGTTTTAGTTTTATTATTATTATTATTATTATTATTATTAATTTTTAAATTATATTAAATTTTTAATGAAGTTATTAGCAGTAAAAATAATATTATTTTTTATTTTTTATGTTTTATGTTTTTCTTTATATTTTATGTTTCCTTTTTTTATTTTATTTTGGTTCTTTTTCATTCAGTAGGGTTTTGGGGACATCTCCCCCCTACACCTCTCATTTTCCATCACGCAAAACCCCCCATGGAATCAACAGGATCGCACTGCCTCCATCCCACATGCCTAGCGCACTGTGCTCCCCGTCGTCGCACCCTGAAGCTCCCCGACCATCCCTTCCTGGCAGCACACCTCCATCCTCTCAACCCAACAGAAATGCCCCATGCACTATAGCCCTTCTCCTCCCATATCGGACCCTCTTCGGCCAACTATCCTATACACATTCCTCCTCTCACCCTATTCAAAGGTCCTCATAGCACCTCCCTCCACGGCCAGCCCCACCGCAACATCTATCCCACGCCATCACACCCCATGCTACCACATCCCGGCCCCGTCGCGCCGCTACCATGCTCTCCCTTCCAGCCTGCCCAGATATTTTACCCCTTTCTACCCATGGCCGACCTTCATCCCAAAAATTCCAAACGGCACCCTCCCACTGCTTGTGGCCTCCGGCTGGTTTTCCTCTGGCAAACACAACGTCTTAGGAGATGGCCTCTTCTGGTTAATTCCTATTCTTCTTTGTTAATTATCTTAGGTTCTTGGTTGTTCAGTGGGTGGGTAATTGTTTTAGGGTTCATTCTTGATTATATTTGATTTGAAATCTTAATTTTAAGGAATAAATCGAGTGGTTTTTTGTTCGAATTGGGTGAAACTATAGATCCACATCAAACATTTGGAATTCACTTTGTTCAATGTAGGTGGTTCCACAATTAGATATTATTTAATGTAATAATTATCATGCTTAATAGTTTTGGTATATTATTATTTTTTTTTGCAATATTATTAATTTGTATGAATGGTGTGCACTATATTTTTTGACATGGCGTTGGGTGAGTTTGGTCAAAAAAGAAGTTTTTAATTGAGTTTAGTGGGTAACGACATGTGATTATTTTAAATTGTTTTATAAGATTTAAATTTTGGGATTATTAAAATATGTGGTTTGTGATAATTTTTTTTGCATATGGTGGAAGGTTTTCCATAAAACTATTTGTGTGGCACAAATCACACTGTAAAATTGTATTCGAGTGCGGTTGATATCGTAAGGTACTTGAATTTATAAATTGTTACTTTATTGTGTGTAAAGTCACATGATATTCTATTACTATTTTATTATAATTTTTTATGTTTTATTAAAATATGTACTAGTGGGAATCTTGTTTGTAAAATTGTTTAGTGGTCGTCTTATTTAAATGAGGTATTTATGTGTGTAAGTGGTGGTTTGTTTAATGAAAAGTGACATTAAACTGAGTAGATGGTTTAATTGAGTATGTAAACTATGAAGATTATGTTTTAAAAAGATTTTTGGTGTGCGTCAGGTTTTGGAAGAGGGTTTTTGGTGTGCAAATGGTGATTCTGTGTGTGTTAGTACCTTATTTGGATTTTATTTATTTGTGTGATGTGTGACATGAACTTGAATATTTCTTGAACACAATGTGGGATGCCTGGGTAGCGAGGAGGGTGGACTAGACTAGTGAGATGGTTTTCCGGAGGTGACTCAACATGGTTTCATAGGTAGGACGGATGATTGCAACACTAACTAAACATATGCCTTTCTGAGGGTCGTGGTCTTCTTAATCAGGTTTTCTGATGGTCATGGCCTTTTAAGCCACGATTTCTGATAGTTGTGTCCTTCTAATCCACATTTCACCTAGACACGATGATCTAGGGACCCATGCTAGCTAACACCCACGAGGCCTCTCCCTTATTTGGGGCTCATTGGTTACTCTATGCTCATCAATGTGACACATGTGTAATTTAAGAAAAATAATGGTGTGTGTGTTTTAATTTAATATATTCCATTTGAAACAATTTTCCTCAATCTTTTTTTTTAAAACTATTTAAGCATTTTATTTTTTACTAGAATTAAAATTGAAAATGTATTTTTCATTTAATAATTATGCATGGAACCTTTATACTAGGTGTCATTCTACTGGGCTCTTGGCTCACACCCTATATAGACCTTTGGGTGTGTTTACAGTCTCTTTCTTTAGTATTCCAGGTTTATGCGTTGAGCTCGCCGATTGTAGTTTTAGTAATTGATGGTCTTCTCGTGGAGGTTGGTGTTTGTGGCTTGTTGATGTTGCGCCGATCTTTTTTCTTGGAGGTTTGAGTTAGTGTTTTATTTTCTATTGTTGCTATTTTTTTATTGATGTTGTTTGAAGTTGTAATCCTTAAAATTTGATTTTTTTATGGTCATGTTTGGTTGTCTATTTTCAGTTTTAGTTTATTTATCTTATCAGTTTATTTCTGTTTACAATTTTTGGTAAATCATTCCCATGAGTTAGTTTTGATACCCCAGACACTTTTTCCAGCCCGTGGGGATTGGGAACGCCCTTCGGTCTATGTCACGGACCTGGTCGGGAGCCGAATCGGAAGACGACCCGGCCTAGTTCGTGACAGAAAACATCCAATAAATGGGGAATTTATGATATGATAAACTAAATCTAATCAAATTGTTAGAATATAATTTTTATTTTTATTTTTATATCATTTACCAAAATATAAGTTTTATTATAATATATCATTGTTTTGAAATTATAGAACTATTCAGTACAATGAATTTAATAACAACATAAAAACAAAAAAAATTCAAATAAATATACATAAATATAATGTCATATTCTTAGATAGTATTTTATTATCTTCTAAATTTTCTCAAACTTTATTGATTTTAATAATTTTATATAATTTATTCTATTTTTAAATTAATTTAATAATTTCTTCAACTTTTTTGTATATATATTTATATTTATTATTTAATTTCTAAAAAAATAAATTAACATGATTATGAAATAAAATTTGTCTTTAGAAATATTATTTATAATTAGACATATCCTATATATAATCTTTTGTTAATAAAAATTATCTTAATTTAACACAAGAGTAAAATTTTTTACATTTAATTAAATAAAATAATATAATTGGTACAATGAAATATAAATGGAAGAGAATATATAAATTGAAATTTTATGACTATTTAAAAATTTTAATCATAAAATAAAATTAATGAATGTTTTAGGAACATTTTATCATCCATATCATTATATTTTTTACATTAATTACACAATTTATACTTCACCTTGGTAACAAAAATTTCAATGGTTACTATTTATATTTACCTAAAATAAAATGGACATATAACTTGAGTTTGTACCCACTTATTACAAATTTGTAATCTAGTTTTAAAAACTTCAAAACATTGGAAGACATATTTTAATTTTAAATTAATCAACAAAAATATTATGTAAAATAAATTGTTTCATAAAAATATTCTTCTATTGTAAAAATGATTTTAAAAGAAACATTTGTATAAAATTCACTATAAAAACCTAGAATTGGATTATACTAAATCCAAAGTGTTTAATTAAAATTTAAAACTCATCCAAATTGATTTTCACATTGTAAATATAGGAATAGAAGTTATTATTTTAACAAAAGATCATAATACATCACGATTCACTAAAAAATAAATCGTTTTAGGAAATTATCAAATAATTTACCTAAGACAGTTTGGTCATGTTTAATTAAAAAATTAAATTAAATATTTAAATTTTATAAATATAATGTTATAATTAAAATTTTAAATATAATATTATAAGTAAATAGTTAAATAAAATAATTTTCTTTTTTATTTAAATATTGCTTTACATATTTATAATTAATATGAATCTATTATATATAACTGTTGAATATTCATAAAAAATAAAATTATTTATTCTAACATTACATGGGTAGCTAAATTCCTCCCACCATTTTGAAATTTTATCCTCTAATGTATATATACTTTTTTAAAAAGTGTCGAAACCTTACCTTTGTATAATTTTAAGAATACCATCTCGTTTCATTAACCATTGGGGTTTTCAAAAAGGTAAAAACCTATTAGATTAACTTGTGTCACAATAATTCCCCTTTATGTTCAATAATTTTAATAGTTTGTTCCTCATAATAAATATTATCCTCTAACATAAATACCTCATGTCCCAAAACAGTAGTTGATTCTAGAATGTACATTATTAAAATTTATTCTTGAAACCATTGTGCACCTGGGTTAAACTCATGGAAAATTAGCTCAGTCAAAAACCTATACTATAGTCTTTGTTATTTCCAATAGTATAATGAACTATGGGATTAGATTACCATATTTAAATAAAATCGTAACTATATTTATTTTAAATATTATAATAAACAAATTATCACCAACATTGAAGGACATATATTTATTCTTGTTATCCATAAAAGATTTATACCTGCACTGAGAAATAAAAATATTTAGCTGAATAACCTAAACATTTTCAAAATTTCCCCCTAAAAAATCAAATCCAATAATCGTATATTCTTCCACATCATTACAATGTGTAATATTCTGAAACTGTTCTTTCTATAAAATCATCAAATGCTTCAATCTGTATACTATAATGATTTTTTTTTATAGGAAAACTAAGAAAGATACATATATTGAACAAAAAATACCTGAAACTCCACTAGAAAAACTTAAATCATTTCTTATAAAGTTATAATTGTTCAATTGTACAATGGATATGACTCTTGATAAAATGAAGCACTTAAAATTAACTTAGTAAATTATATGTTTTATATCATTTCCAAACATTTATAGTGAACCTTCATTCATTATTAGATATGATGTATTTGCGTACTCAATGTAACCTAAACTTCTACATCAGATATGAACAACAAAGATAATCTAATTAAATAATATCATGAATTAGAAGGAAATGAATGGATTTAATTCATTTATCTATAAAATTGAAATCAAATTGTTTAGTAAAGATATTTTTGGAAATCCCATTATGAAATTCTTAGAAACATTTTTTCAACTCCACTCTAGTAATGATACTGGCTAAATAATCACATTCTATAATTTTTGTTCTTAATTAAAATAATGGAATTCCAAATTATTCATGTTAAATAATGAAATATCTCTTTTTCATTCTATCCCTCCAATTATAATTTTCATGATATCTATATATCTTAGTGTTTCTAGGTTAAATAGAAAATGGGGAACTATAATCTTTAGTCTATAATAACATATTACAATATGAATCATAAAGAAACATATAATTAGTTTTCAAATATTAGAACCCTTATTTTCTAACATTAAATTCAATAATCACCTTTCTTAGCAACTTTCACATTTTATTGAAACCCAAAATCCACTACATGAGATTCATAAATTCTATCTATCAACACTGACTACACTAAAACCTAAAGAAAAATAGTTGAAGTTCAAATATAAAAAACTTATAAGTAAAAACTCATAAAATTATTCACCAAATGTCAAGTACCAAAAATAACATAGTTAATGTACACTTATTCTCTTGAATCAAAAAATCAGTCGAAGATTTTTTTTAGTATGATAAAGATTAATGCAGTTGTAATCCTTGATATGCTCAATCTACGTTCTCTATTTCATGTTCAAATACTTTGGAGTTATTATATTCTTTAAATTTTTTTGATCAGAATATATTTCACAATTAGACAATATAAATTATTTCTCCAAATTTATATCGAAAAACCCATAGTATCTAATTATAGATCTTGTGTAGGATAATTTATCTCTTGATTTTTTTGATGTTTTGAATTATTAGGAACTACTTGGTGATTTTACTTCAATGTGAAACCATGTCCCTCTAATTAATTAAAACTATAAATGAAGAATTCACCATATCATGAGGTAAAGGCCAAAATTCATGCATTCACTAATCTAATATTTTTTTTCAGAAACAATCCTCACATTATTTCTTCCAGATAAATTTAATGTCCTTATGAGTTATCATTATTAGTGGTTAGAAACCATGAAATTTTTTCGATAAACCATTGCTATTAAACTAATATTATAAGAAAACTATGATTCCCTATGAAATCATTTGTAGTTCATGGACACTCTATAAAAACATGCGATTCAGTAGCATCAACCATTATGAATTCATTCGAAACAATTTTCCCTTGAATGAAATTTGTTGTAACCAAACTTCACACATATATAAATTTACATATAGTTTCCTTTTAGTAATGGTTTGCAAAAAAAAATCCATAGGATTCTTAAAATATCCTAATGAATTTTATTATAGAGCTATATGTAATTAATAAAAAACCCATAAATTTATTAAATTATTTGTGGAAGAATCTATTCATAATATTCATAAATAATTTTTGTGTATTAGAACACCTAAGGAGAATGATTAAAAAATCCCAGTGTACATATCAAGTATGAAATTTATTTGAATGGTCATGCCTTTGTACATCAATAGATTATACTCCAGCCTAATATTTATCTTTGAAAAATATTCCACTCACTGTGATGATAAAATAAATCATCAGTATAAGGGAAATGAGAGTTTTTATAATAGTGTTTTTGAAATATCATTAAAATATAAAATTACTTAGGGGTATATAATTATTTTAAACATCTAAAATAATATTTTTCCCAGGTTTAATAATTTGAAGGAGGAAACCATTATCTTGAAAATGATGGAGTTTTTTTAATTCAAAATAATATACTTGATCCATTCAATCAAGGGGTTCTAGAATTTGATTACAACCAGGTAGTATAAAAACAATAATCTCAGTCTCCTGATTAATAATAACACCAAGTAAATCATCAGGAAACTCATACATATATTCATTAACTACTAGGACATCACTAATTAGTATAGTTTCTTCCATTTCAAAAATATGTGTTAAGAAAACTTGACTCCCAATTAAAACAATTTTTTTACTACTATGCAGGTTATCAAAGGTATGAAATAACAAAACCAAATTTTCTTTTCTCTAAAATTTGACCTTAAATGGTATAATTAAATCCAATCTATACACAAAATAATATCACTCTCTACCAAGGGTCATTTATGAAGATTTTCAAAAAAGGCTACTCAAATGATAAAAATATAAATATTCATAGAAATCTTGGTTTCTGTAATGATTCCACATTGATATTTCACCATGTTTTCTATCATACATTAATGATGTGATATTACTAGTTTTCTTGAAAATTTATTATTAATAAAATAATGTGATGATACCTATGCAAATAGGGAATCGAAACAATTATAATTAATAAGTAACATAACATTCACCACTTTATAATGTGTTCTTTATCCACCTGTAAAAGTAACAACATATTTCTCCACACATTTTTTTTCATTCTATATGATTTTTATCCTGAGTGACTATCTTTACAGACATTTTAGACAAAATATCAAACTCATTACAACTAATACATACCACGATTCACGTTATGTTAGTTTCTTAAATAATTGATTATTCTCGACTCTTTTCTTTTCTTTCATAGGCCATGTGACCAAACATACCTCACCAATAACAATTTCAAGAATTTACCAGAAATTATGCATGATTATTTTAAACATATTTATCATGGTATGAGAATTTTATTTTTTATATAGCTATATATCATCGATGAAATATTCCCCTTTTATTTTCATGGAGATATTTTTTCTTCTTCTGTTAATGGAATACCTGGTCATCATAGAACTCGAATTCTACCTTTTTGGAACACCAAAAATGTTTCTTATAAATTTTAAATTCATAGAATCGAAATACATTGAATATAACGCCCCAGTCCTAGTTACCCAGATTTGGTGCACTATTATATAACATGGGCATGATCACAAAATATCAAGTCATGAAAGACTGATTAGTTTATTATCCGTGGAATCACTAGATACATTCATAAGTCATACATTACATCATAAAATGAATACTACAACAAAATCTTGTCTCCATGGACCACACTCATATCCCCTTATACTATCCCTACAAGTCATTCACAATACACTTCTTGGAATCCTTGGATAAATAAAACATAGAAAGTGGTGAGCTCAAATGTCGAGTAAGGATAACAATATAGCGGAAACATTCATAAAGAAGAAAAAATATTTAAGGGAATGTATAACTAAAACAAAAGCCTTTTAAACATGGACTTCAGAATAATATGTCAAAGATAAAATGAAGTAATTACATTTACATATTCACATGGATATTCTACTAGTCGAATGATTAGATGCAATATCACTAACCACTTTTATAATGATGTAATGCATAATTCCAGACCATCATAACCACATAGTCAAGGCCTTGTGCTAAGACTAAAAATAAGATTTATTCAATGCCTTGTTCCAAGAAACTAGTTTGTCTCATGAGACATACCTATGCATCGGGGATATATAGCGGGCTCCACTCGTCACGTACTAAGTCCATTACATTCCTCATATGAACAGGTTTAAACATAACATACACATTCTTATTAAAACTATCATACAAAATGTCAATAATTTACCTATAAACCATGAATGGTATAGAAATAACACATCCACAGTCAATCATATCACAAAACCTTTAATACAATATGTATTTTTGTATCATAATAAATCAACATCAAATAATCTTAAAATCCATCAAGGGATGTTGACAAAGATGAAATCAAAACTACTTGAGAGAAATATCTCTTTTTTTGAAATCATTTAAAAGTCACATAATTATAAAATAAAGCATTTACTTTGAAAATATTATTATAATATTTTAAGGGAAGCTTTGATGATTTTATAATGGCATAAAATAGCTGCACCAACTGTATAAGTTAAAAAAATTACATTCTTACCTTAATTTTGTCAAAAAGGTTAAAAAAGACCTTGTTTGGAAAATGACGGAATGATTCCTTTATAAATATATTATAAAAAGTCAAAAAATGGTATAAATGACTTTAAACCATAGTCTAATATAGTAATAATGTTTTTAAATACATTTTTAAGAAACATGGATGTAGATGATAAAGATGTCCTAGTAGGTAAGTACATATAAACAACCTCGGATAATGAAGAAATTGTGAAATAAAACCATACCTTGTACATTTCCTTGGTCGAGGGTAGTTTAACCTACTATATAATAGTGAAATTATTGTTATTAAATTATAAAAGATTCGTAAAAATTTTAATGATATCAAATATGACCTTTTAACATGTCTTTTTTACTAATATCTTAGTATTATCGTCGTTTAGAGTGTTAACTTACTCGTTTTCTTTTATATGTTTTGTTACATAAGATGTGTTTTATGGATAAGATGAATCATATTCATATCCAGAATGATATTAAGTCCTTAAAAATTATTTTTAATCATAAAATGAGAATTATACATGAATGGATAAGACGGGGAATGAATCTCACTGCATTCGTGGAGACAGTAGTCCGTACATACGCACGAATGCTACTTCAATTTCATTTTTCATTTTAAAAGGAATAAAAAACAAATGATACATTGGTATATTATTATTAAAGTATAATATAATATCTTATATGTGTTACTTATGTAAATTAACACCATCCTTTATACATTTCATGTATGGTATGAACGAGTCATTTCACTTTGAGGGGGCGATAGTCCACACTTCCTAAAATGAAATTATCATATATATATATATATATATATAACATGAAATGAATAATGGTATGCTATAAAATGGAATTACAGAAGATTATATATAAAATATATTTCATTAATGTCATATTTAATTATAGTTCCATCATAATGGACACCATGAGAGGTGGTAGGAGATAATTGAACCATCATCATTTCGTGAGGCGTTTATTTTCCATCCACAGAAACATTATGTTCATCACCCATTAGATGGAGGTGTGTGTAAGTGAAGTTTCAATAAATATCATAAAAATATCCTAGTATATTAAGAATACTATTGTTGTTACAAATGAAAATAATAAGAAGAGTTTAGGGGTTGGAGAAGTAATATAAAAGAAAAGAAGTTAAGAGAAATCGTTACCATTAATTTGGGTAACTCCCTTTGGTTTGAACCAACAGGACTATTGAAGTGCCTTATGCCTAAGGTAAGTCTTCTAAGAGGAGGAGAGGGATGTAGGTAGAATATTTGGTTAGAGTTTGGACAATCCAAAAGCATTGAGAGGTGTGAGGAATTGGTTACAAGTGGTGTCCTTTTATAAGGGGGAGGAGGGGCTCTTTTGGAATGATTGAAAATATTATTTTATTATATAAGGATATTCGGTTTCTAATGGTCCAAATCTCATTAAATTTGATGTTAAGATAACTCATGATCGAAATGGAATCATCCAATAAGAAATGTACAAGTTTTGTGTATTATTTTAGTCTTTATAATCCTTTTTATTTAAATCATTTATTAATGAGGTAAACACTATATCATTATTGTGTCATAAATAATTAAGTTTATTAGATGTCTAAATATAATAAAAAAGTACCATTATGTAAGAAATATTTTTATATTTATAATGAATATTTATAGTCAAAAATATAACATATATAACTCCATGTAATTTTTTTTTCTCACAGATATATGCATTTGTCATTTTTGTATTTACTTCTACTTAATTAATATAATGTGTCATTATCAATTACAAGTGGCTCTATGGGGTCCCAAAATCGACCCAAAGATTTCCATGGTCAGAAATTTATTAACCAATATGGTTAGAAAACGTTTTATGGTAACTTATTATTATTATAATATTATTTTTTACCCTTATTTATCAGATATACCCTTTAACCATGGTAAATAAAATATTTACCGAAATAATTATTCAAAATGTCTAAAAATTAAATTTACCTATTTACACAATTTATACCTCATGATTCTAAATATGTAATCTATTTTTATTAATTCAAATCATATAAGTGGTATAAATTAATTTAAAATTAATTCCCATTTTCGAAACAAAAATTGTATTTTTAACAAATAATGACTATCAAAAGATTCAAAGTTTCTTATGTCCAGTTTAAAAATGAAATTATGTCCAATGACCAAAATTAGATTAAATGGTAAAATTATAATATATTATTATTTATAATCACTCAAATCCATAATTTATTACTCTTATTTATTTCGATTAAAAAAGTTGTTTTTAAATTAAATATAGTAATTTTCACTGTTCATCAAAATATGAATGTTATCCGAAAAGAACCAAAATTCCACACTAAGCTAATTTCAATATTCTGAATCAAAAAATGAATTATATTTTACCAAATTAAAAATATAAAAGTTTCATTTATTAATTGAAAATTATTTCCCACTATCAAAACCAAAAAGCGTATTTTTAAGAAATAATAACTATCAAAAGTTTGACACTTGTTTATGTCATATTTGAATTTTTAATTACTTAAATTGACCAGCATTGGATTAAAAGGTAAAAATATAATATATTTATAATTCCAAACCAGTAAAATGTATAATTTATCAATATAAATTATTTTGATTAAAAAAATTGTTTTCAGTTAAAATATATTATTTTTCACTATTCACCCAAATATGAAATTTATCAGTAAAACACAAAAACATTATTGAAACTAAATTATTATGTCATGATTCTAAAGAAGAATTTTATTTGTAAAATTTAGTTTATAAAAGTTTCAAATATTTGATTTAAAAAGGCTTTGCCATTAAAAGGCGGTAAAATTGAATTTTTTGAAAAATACTTGTTTTATCTGACAAAATGTATTTGTTCTTACATTATTTCTAAGAAACTCATAATATGGATTATAAAATTATAATTATTATGTATATATAGTTCAATATTCAGTTAATACTATTCATAGCCGCTTTTGAATGGCTTGTTTGGTAAGTCGTGGTGCGCTAGAATTCGGTGTTGCCTGTAGTGAAAGTTATTGAATTACATTAATGAAATAACGTACTATGCAATCATGGGGTGGTATGTTCTTTCCTCCTTCATTAAATTTCATCCTCGCAATTTGATATTACATTTCAAAAATAAAATGTTAAAAATAGAAATTACCTTAGGGAAAACCCACATTGAAAATTAGGTTAATAAAATTTAGTCTTAATAAGAGGAAAACGGAAATGAAAGGGTCACCTCCAAATTATGATCTCGATTAGGAGAACATTGGTCGAAATTAGAGACATGTAATTGGAGGGAAAATGTAAATATTTATAGGTAGTGATTGAGGTCATAAAATAACAAACAAGTATAAAATTGAGGGCCTTAAATTCATCAATCTATGATGATTTAAAATACCATCTGTTCAACAAAACATATGGTATTAGGATAAAACGTTTCTGGTTTTAAGATCCCTTCACTAAAGTATAAGAATTAATTTCTCCATAGAATAAGAGAAGAATAAAAATATATACATGAATGGTAGAGTCCCATCATTTAACTAATTTTTACAACAAACTCATCATTCACTCTAAAAGATATTAGAACTTAAAAATAATATTCTATTTATCCAATTCGTATAGTGTTCAAAAAAATTAATTTATAATTCATCTATAATAATTTTTAAAATAGACTACATTATTCAATCTAGGACATCATGTGGGCCAATGGTAGGTGATACACCCTTGTCTCCCTTCGATTGTGGGATTAAGTCTCACGGCCTTGCCGGACGCGACAGGTTGCCTCCCGACCTCCGGGTTGTCCTTTTATGGAAATCCAAAAATAATCTCAAACTAGAATTATCCAAAATACTTATGTCGAAACCCACATTCCAAAATTTATAATAAAGGTAAATATAATAAAGATCCTTTTTTCTGTGTAATAACATGTGAACAACTAATCATGTATTCTTTTAAAACACTGCAACATCCTAAATTAACATAAAACCTTATTGATTACATTAATGATCCCTTATTCCTTATAGAATACTGGATATTCTCCTTCTATCCAAAAATGTTGGGAACTCCAACAATGATGGAATATAAAAATCCTTAATCAGTTTCAAGGTAATAAAGAATATCCAATATAATTTACCCAATCAATCATGTATTATTCCAAAATCACTACCTCAGTATCAGAACCATAATATGGTTTATCTTCCTCTCAACCACATATTTTACAAATATTTAACCTGCTATTGAGTCACTTTTCTTGGTTCCACACAATCTAACATCCTTAATTAAATAGTACTACCTTAAAATCCTTATATACTCCATAATTATTATAACCAGTACATCGTTGATACAACATTTACATGACATAATTCTTTAATAACAACATATGTAATCTAACCATTCCTCCTCATCTGTGGTATTATCATAACATGATTATTATCCGATAGCATCATTTGGGGCATACTCTAATGATTTTGACATATCTTTGTGTAGTGTCCCAACTCCTTGCAGATGGAACATTGTACATTTAAAGCATTTTTCTTACCCTTGCAGTCACGTACTCAGTGTCCTTTTTCTCCAAATTTATAACAAACTCTCATTCCTTTCAGGAAAGTTCCAAGGTGTTTCTTCCAATAGTTATCACATATAAGAAAATTATTTTTCCCCTCTTCCCTTTATCCATGTTTTCTCTTCCATCCTTTTCATCTCTTGCATTCCTTCAAAGCCATAGGACTTAGAGAATTCATTACTTATCTTTTTATCAATGATACTATTTCATCATATGATGAGAATATATGTGAGACTATTTCTCATCTAAATGTTGGCTTAATACCATGAAATATAAGATCCTTCTTACTCTTTGGATCATATGTATTGTTGGAGTTCACATTCCTTCTACAGGGCACCATTTCTATACAATAGCATAAACTAGGTCAGTTTATGAATGGAAATAAATAATTCCAAACTTGTAAAATACCTAACATAAATTGAACAGTGTATGGATATAATCCATAATCATAAAGATTTTTTCATTGAGGAAGTCTATACTCATAAACCCTTCATTATAATTTGTAAATTAAATTAGAATTCTCCTAAGCATATCCCTTGGGAGTGTCGTAACCAACAGTACAACAAGGACCATTTTCGTGCACCACTTCCCGTTTGAGTCTATCTCAAAGAGGTGTTTTTGGATTTTACCCCTAGGTACATCTATTCCAGGGCTGCCTCTTGCTGATCATATCCATACAGGGATGTATTTCTCGGAAAACTCACAAAATCTCTACAATACAAAAATTCTATGAAGTTATTATATACTAATCCTGAAAGTCAGTCTTAGATCAATGTGCTCTAATCAGAGTTTATCTAAATCTATCTTCCAAGGTTAATACTAAACTTTCTCTAATACCAACTATAACGCCCCGACCCCAGTTACCTAGAGTCGGTGCATTATTACATAACATTGGCATGATCACAAAAGATCACGTTTCGAAATACCAATTAGTTTAGTAGCCTTGGAATCACTAGATACATTCTTAGGTCTTACATTACATAATAAAATGAAAACTAAAACAACATCTTGTCTCCATAGACCACACTCATATCATCTTATACTATCCCTGCTGGTCATTCACAATACATTTCTTGGAATCTTGGGAAAAATAAAACATAGAAAGGAGTGAGCCCAAATGTCCCGTAAGGATAACAATAGAGCATAAACTTTCATAAAGAATAATAGACATTTAAGGCAATGTATAACTAAAACAAAAGCCTTTTAAACACGAACTTCAGCATAATATGGAAAAGATAAAATTAAGTAATTCCATTTACTTATTCACATGGAAACTATAATAGTCGAATAATCACATGCAATATCACTAACCACTTTCATAATGATGGAATGCATAATGCCAGTCTATCATAACCACATAGTCAAGCCCTTGTGCCAAGACTACGAATAATATTTTTTCAAGGTCTTGTGCCAAGAAACTAGTTTGTCTCATTAGACCTATCGATGAATCGAGGAGCTATAGCGGGCTCCACCCGTCACTTACAAAGTCCAATGAATTCCTCATATGAACAGGTTTAAACATAACTTAAACAGTCGTCTTAAAACTAGCATACAAAATATAAATATTTTACCCATAAACCATGAATGCTATAAAAATAACACATCTACATTCAAACATATCACAAAACCTTCAATACAATATCGAAGTTTTGTTTCATAATATATCAAATTAAAATAATCTTAAAATCCATCAATGGATGTTGACATAGATGAAATCAAAACTATTTGAGAGAAATATCTCTTTTTTTGAAATCATTTAAAAGTAAAATAATTATAAAATAAAAAATTTAATTTGAAAATATTTTAATAAGATTATAATAGAATATTCGATGATTTTATAACGGTTGAAAATAGTTCCACCTACCGTATAATTTAAAAAAAGAAAATCTTACCTTAATATTGTCGAAAAGGTTTAAAAAGACCTTGTTTGGAAAACGGAAGAAATATTCCTTTATAAACATCATATTAAAAGTCAAAAAGGGTATAAATGGCTTTAACCAATAGTATAATATAGTAAGAATGGTTTGAAATACATTTTTAAGAAACATCGATGTGGATGATAATGAGGTTCCAGTATATAATTACGTATAAACAACCTCAGATAATGAAGATATTGTGAAATAAACCCTTACCTTGTACTTTTCCTTGGTCGAGGCTAGTTTAACCTCCTGTATATTGGTGAAATAATATTTACTAATTTATACAACAATCATATTAATTTATATGATATCATATATGATCATTTAACATTTCTTTGTTAATAATATCTTAGTATTATCGTCATTTCGAGTGGTAACTTACTCGTTTTCTTTTATATGTTCTGTTACCTAAGACATGTTTTTTTATGGATAAGTTATATCTTATTCATATCCAGAATGATATCCAGTACATAAACATTTTTTTTAATCATCAAATGAGATTTATTCTTGAATGGATATGATGTGGAATGAATCTCATCACCTTCGTGGAGACGGTAGTCCGTAAATATGCATGAACGCTACTTCAATTTCATTTTTCATTTTAAAAGGAATAAAAACCAAATTAGACATTGGTATATTATTATTAGAGTATAATATAATATCATATATGTGTTACTTAGGTTAATTAACACCATCCTTTATACATACTTTGTATGGTATGAACGGGTCATTTCACTTTGAGGGGGCGGTAGTCCGCACTTCCTAAAATGAAATTATCATATATATATATACAACATGAAAAGAATAATGGAATGCTATAAAATGGAACTACAGAAGCTTATATATAAAATAAATATCATTAATGTCATATATAATTATAGTTCCATCATAATGGACACCATGAGAGTTGGTAGGAGATAATTGAACAATCATCGTTTCATGAGGCATTTGGTTGCCATCCACAAAAACATTATGTTCTTCAACCATTAGATGGAGGTGTGTGTAAGTGTAGTTATAATAAATCTCATAAAAATATCCTAGTATATTGAGGATACTGGAGTTGTTATAAAATAAAAGAATAAGATGATTTTAGGGGTTGTAGAAGTAAAATAAAAGAAAAAAATCTAAGAGAAATCATTACCTTTAATTTGGGTAACTCCCTTTGGTTTGAACCAAAAGAACTCTTGAAGTGCCTTATGCATAAGTAAAGTCTTATAGGAGGAGTAGAGGGATGTAGGTATCTTAATTGGGTAGAGGTTTTATGATCCAAAAGGATTGAGAGGTGTGAGGAATTGGATAGAAGTGGTGTCCTTTAATAAGGGGGAGGAGGGGCTCTCTAGGAATGATTGAACATATTATTTTATTATCTAATGATATTTTGTTTCTAAAGGTTCAAAACTCATTAAATTTGAAGATACGCTGAAACATGATGGAAATAAAATCATATAATAAGAATTGGACAGGTTTTGTGTATTATTTTACTCTTTATAATCTTATTTATTTAAATCATTTATTAATGAGGTAAACCCTAAATCATTAATGTGTCATAAATAATTTAGTTTATTGGATTTCAAAAAATTATAAAAAAATACCCAGAAGTAAGAAATCATTTTATCTTTCTAATTTATATTTATAGTCAAAATGATAACATATATAACTCTATGTAATTTGTTTTCTAAAAGGTATATGCTTATGTCAATTTTGTATTTACTTTAACTTAATTAATATAAAGTGTCATTATCACATACAAGTGGCTCTATGGGGTCCCCAAATCTACCCAAAGATTTACATGGTCGTAAATGAATCAAAAAATAGGGTTAGGACACGTTTTAGGATAATTTAGCAATATTATAATGTTATGTTTACCCTTATTTGCCGAATTTACCCTTTAACCATGGTAAATAAAATTTTTACCGAAGTAATTATTCAAAATATCTAAAAATAAAATATACCAATTTACACAATTTTAACCTCCTGATTCTAAATATCTAATCCATATTTATAAATTAAAAAACCCCAAGTGTAAGAAATTAATTTAAAATTAATTCTTGTTGTCGAAACATAAAGTGTGTTTTTAACAAATAATAACTAATCCAAAGATTGACACATTCTTATGTCCAGTTTAAATATGAAATAATGTCAAATGACCAAAATTAGACTAAATGGTAAAATTATAATCTAATTATAATTTAAAATCACTAAAATCCATAATTTATCACTATTATATATTTTTATTAAAAAAGTTGTTTTTAATTAAAATTTAGTAATACTAACAATTCATCAAAATATGAAAGTTATCAAAAAAGTACAAAAATTTCACCCTAAGATAATTTCGATATTCTGAATCCAAAAATGAATTCTATTTTACCAAATTCAAAACATATAAGTTTAATTTGTTAATTTAAAATTGTTCCTCGATTTCAGAACCAAAAGACGTATTTCTAAGAAATAATAACTATCAAAAGTGTGACACTTGTTTATGTCCAATTTCAAAGTAAAATTACGTATAATGACCATAATTCGATTAAATTATAAAAAAATAACCTATATATACTTCCAAACCATTAAAATTTATAATTTAACAATATAAATTATTTTGATAAATAAGCTGTTTTCAATTAAAATATAGCATTTTTCACTATTAACCCAAATATGAAAGTTATCAGAAAAACACCAAAACATTATTGAAACTAAATTAATATGTTCTAATTCTAAAGAAAATGATTATTTTGTCAAATTAAATTTATAAAAGTTTCAAATATTGGATTTAGAACGACTTTTCCATTAAAAGGCGGTAAAATTGTATTTTTTGAAAAATACATCTTTAATCAGAAAAAAATGTAATTGTTCTTACATTATGTCTAAGAAACTAATAATATGGATTCGAAAATTATAAATATTATATATATAGTTCAATATTCAGTTAATACTAGTCATAAACACATTTTAACGGCTTGTTTTGTAATTCATGGTGTGCTAGAACTCAGTGTTGCATGTAGTGCAAATTATTGAATTACTTTGAAAAATAACGTACTATGAAATTTTTGGGTGTTGCATTGAATATATTTATTTCAAACCCTAATTAATCTTATTAAACATTATATTATGATACTAGATGATATCTAGTATATACTTCATTAGTCTTGAAAAAGTTTCTTCATATGAATCTAAGTTAGATTTATCCTTTTTCTCTAATTTCAACAATTGTTTCTACATCATGATTCAAACAAACATACATAAATATTTCTCAAGAAATAGTTTTATAATCATTTATAATTCCATGAAATAAATATTATATATCTCATTGGTATGCTTAAAAATTGAATACTATTGACCAGAATCATAATAAAAATGAAAAACAGAAAGGGTTACATTTTTATGCTCCAAACACAAAATAGTTTCAAATATTTTCAATAGGAAATTGATATTTATTTTGACATCATCTGGGTATGAAAATCCACTAAAATTTGAAGGATTTTTCTCATAAAATTAATCACTATCATCATGTTGTGTTATTAAATATAATTCTTATCTATAACATGGATTATACCAGCATTTTTAGCTTGAATAAAGAGATCTATCATAGAAAAAATATACTCAGTTCCAATTGGGACCATTCAATGTTTCTGAATTACAGATATATCATCCTCTTGGATCCTTCTTGTCACACCAACCCTTTTTTCATCTTCAAAATCCACTTCTAAATAAACGTAATTTAGTTGATGAAACATGGTAATCATCAAATTTAATACTATATCAACACAACCATTTGGTAAAATATATTATGGGTATGATATTCTTAATATATTAGTACTTAATGTAATCTAAAACATTCTCAAATTCTACCAATAAGGAACCATAAAAAATATTACATATTGTAAGGGAAATCATCATTATTTATTTTCTTATATTCATAAAGATATTCTATATTTAGGTATTTAGAGAGTTACATCATAAATATTACATTAATAACCATTATATATATACAATGTATAAAAATTTAAATATAATATATTATTTCCACACAATATTGTTTTACAATAAATCATGCATTATTTTAACAAAAAATACTCACAAAAATGTAGTTGACTAGTAACTTTCAATTTCCCATTGTTATACCTAGTGAAAACATTTTAAATCCTTTGATGAAAAAAATATCATTAAAGGACATAATTAGATGAAATATATTTGCAATATGAAAAAATAAAAACCCATGAAAAATATTTTATTTAAAAAATAAATTTTATCTAAATTGAAAAACAGTATTACATTTAGACAACCCTTATTTTACCTTTTTAAATAAAATTATTTCCATGAATACACGTTATCAATTTTAGAAAATTAATTTATATTCTTTAGGATACCATTATCCTATCAAAATAATCATTAGAATAACTATACAGATGAAATTGAATTTAATTCTCTAGATAAAATATTCATTACACAATGCATTTGAGTGTCATTTGGGTGCACCCGTAATATATGCCATATTGGGATCACCTTTAACCTATAATTGGTCTCAAACCTTTGTATATATTGTATCAGGATCACCCAAGATCTATAATAAGGTTCAAACCAGTATAAACAATATACTATGGTCATTTCCTTAATATAACCCTCGATAAAATCTTTTAAACCCGCTCTAAAAATAGTTTTGGAAATCAAAAATTATATTTTGATTTAAAAATCATTTTCTAAAATCTAAAAACTATGGATATAATATATAATGTTTTTTGGAAAATATACATAGATGTTTAAATAGGATAAATCAATAAATTATGGAACCATGATAGGAGGAAATTCATTTTTTTCTAAATATTTTTGGTGAAATACAATCAGTTTGACTTTTGTATAGAGTTAAATGGGGAATAAAAAAAATTGTTTATGTTATAAATTCACATACCATGAGTTTCACTCACTACATTATTTATATATATTCCCGAATTACAAAACGTTTGGTAATTTTATACAATCTTAAAATCCTTTATCATTTTCATTTTTCATTTATTTCAATAAATACTATGTTATATATAGTTACTCAATTAATAAAATTTACAACATGTGTGTTGAAAATATTCAACTAATATGTTCGAAATGACATCAGTATATTAAATATGGTTAAAGTGGACATTATTTAACCCTTACCAGAATAATAATCATGAAATAATAATCATTTTTATATATAACATAATTTTTTAATGAAATCATAAAAAATGTTTCTGAAAAATTAACTATGTTATAATAATCAGGACTGTAGGTTTTACGTACGTATAAGTTACACTTATAATTTTCTATGATCATTATAGAAATAATTTAACTTTTATTTTGATATTATAATTATAATAATATAATTAATACAATAATAATACTTAATATATACATATATATATCATCCATGTGATGTAGTAATGAAATAAATCACACCACCTCATGGAGGTTGTAGTCCATACCTAGAAATGTTTTTCATTGAATGTAATAGTAAGATGGTAATTGATATATAAAATATTCATAACAATAAAATTTTATTTAATTTTAATTAAAACTATAATTCATATATTAAAATTCTTGTACAATAGATTGTGGTTGTTGATTTATTACATTAGTTCGTAGTGGGGTATTCCACTACACACAAAAATGATGATTTCGTTTCCCATTTGATATAAGTGGAGAAAAATTTATGTTGTTCCAGTAGTAGAAAACTCAAAAGTATATAAAAAATAATTCTTTAAAATATAATAATGGTTATGTATGATTTGATAGAGGATGATTAATAACAAAAACTAAAACCATCGGTTAAAATCAATGCCACTTCTTTGGAAAGCCTCCTTTGATTAGAACCTTTATCCCTATAAGGGTTGTAATATACTTATAAAAATAAATATATAATTAGTTTAGAAATTATATGTTGATATTTTTTTAAGTAATTAGCTTAAAAATGTTATTTGAGTTGTTAATTAAAGGGTATAATAGATTTTCTTTTAGAATAAACTGGATGTGCACTTTGGGAATTTTTCCAAATATTAAATTAATATAAATTAATTTGCAATTAAAAACAGATAAAAAATATTTTATTTATGATATTGGGTGTGTATGGATCAATATAATCAATACAATGAATATTTTACAAGTTTAAATCATATTTTTACCCTTATATATATTTGTTTTAAACCCTCATCAATGACATTCACACTTAGTGTGGCAACAAGGATTCATAATATTTGACATTCAATATAGTAACAATAACTGATGAAAAGGTCCATAAATTAACAATAGTTGATATTTTAAACCATATAATAATCCCTTTTTCTAATATACACTTTTTATGATTTATATCAATTTGTAAAATATTATTTATTATAATATATCATTCATGTAATTTTTTCAAAACTATT
This sequence comes from Viscum album, assembly GCA_963277665.1. Taxonomy (NCBI): domain Eukaryota; kingdom Viridiplantae; phylum Streptophyta; class Magnoliopsida; order Santalales; family Viscaceae; genus Viscum; species Viscum album. The sequence goes on from OY728133.1 coordinate 1,929,070,643, forward strand.
CATTACATTGATTTTAATAACATCATCTAAATCCGTAAAAATACTGAAAAATATTTCAAGACATCCTTATATGGTCATGGTAGTCAAGAAAATTCATAGAAAATATTAACTATTTCAAATTTAATTTGCTTTTAAAATTTTAATATAAATTGTTTTATTTTTCATTAATTGTATAATAAATGTGTCATTAATTTAATATATTTAATTAATTTTCTAATTACTAAATATTAAAAATATATTACCATGATGAATATTAATCATTTAAAATTTTAAAAAATACTTATAGCCGAACATATATTCTAGTTAAAGACATGTTGAAAACATTATAATTTTTAATAACAAGAGTGTAGAATTTTTAATTTTCTTTAACAGAAACATTATAAATGTTATAATCACCAAAAATGGAATCAAATATCAATATAACTGAATACTAGAAGAATATTAAGTAAAACTACCCAAAAAATCAATGAATTATTTAGGATCATTATATAATACTTATCATTTTTAACATTGATTAACCATCTTAACCTTTAGCATACTAACAAAAATTAACGATGTTTGAATTCACTATAGAAAAAACATAAATTGGAAATATGTTCCAAATATTGACTCAGTAATATAAAATATGCAATACATTTTTATAAATTTAAAAAAATAAGTGTTATAGATAAATATTAAATTAAACAGTAAATATTCAATTAGAGAGGGTTTTTATAGAATAATCCTTTTATAATGTTAAAACATTTTTATACTAAATTCAAGAATAAATATAAATTTAAAAAACCTAATTAGATAACTATATTTCAAAAATAAATAATTAAATATTAATACTCATTAAAAATAAAATTTAACATTTTAAATAATTTCTAAATATTCAATTTTTAATAAAAAACTATATATTTCTCATTATACCATCAAAACTATACTACTTTAAAAAATTATAAAAAATTAATCATAAGATAATTTTTACATGGTGATTTTATGAATGAAAATAATTTTTGAAAATAATCTTTCTAATATTTCTAGAAATAGAATATAAAATTCACTAGTAAAAATAAAAAAACTCCTTTTCCCAATAAAAGTACATAAATAAAAATTGAGTGCTAATTTATAAAGATTTAAGTAATATGGTTGAAATGTGTATTTCCATTATATACATCAAAATTTACATAATAATATCCATTCATTCTAATTTAATGCCAATTTAATAATAGCTGTATTGAGATATTAATATTTGATTATTCGTTTAATCTCCTTGTGGAATAACTTGTACTCTATCAAATATATCCTATCTTTTTAAAATATCAGGAGATTTCATCATCTCACTGATAAATTGAAACATTATAATTGAATTGTGGATCATACACCAAGGTTTTGAATTTTCAAAATACATATGTTGTAATCCAACATCATGTCAATTGTTAATTAAACATCCATTAGAAAATATATAAAACAAATATATGAAGTTCATATAGAGTAGAAAATAACTAGGTTTATAGGTAGGAAATTATTTTTGGTATGTGAAAACAAGAATACATATGAAAACATTAACTATGAGTTCCAAATAAAAAGTGATATAGAACAAGGTCTAGATAGAGTTAACCATAATGAAACCGTGAATCTATTATGGGTAAAAATACTATTTGTTTCTCTGTATGAAAAGTAAATATATATTTATTGTTGTTTTAGGATCATTTCTATTGTGTTTTGGAAATCATTTATCATGTAGATTAAGAACATAATAAATTCAGTTTATTATTCTATTATTTAGTGATTAAGTAAAACCACGAATGTTTCAACTATATAAAATAATTTTCATAAAGAATAAAAAATGTATGAAGAAAAATAAACAACAATCTCCATGATTCATCATTAAAAATAAATTTTCAAAAAAAATCATTCCATAAATAATCATATATGAAATTCATCAAATTAGTGCCAACCACTCTTGAAACAAAATTATATGAATTATTTCATTATATATTATTCTAAGAAAAATTTAATAATTATCTATAAATCATGAAAATAGATCTTAAAGTATTATAAAAAAATATATGACATAGTCAAATAATATCAAAGGTATTTTAATCATAGCATAAACGAACTGAATCTCCAAAGTGCCACCTTAAATACATATATTAATCAAGAAGATAATTTTATGTTCAATCCTCCCAAATGACCAATGATTCTGTTTACCTTTTTCAAATAATGTTCTTGAATAGTGAACTTCTTCAAAAATAACATTAGTCATCTAGTAATAAAATAAATTTTCAACTCTAATGATGTATCACAGTACATCTTGAATGTGATGAAAGATCATACATTGTTTCTGGACCATATCCTCCAAATATGCAAATATAACATTGCATCAGCAGAAAAGTTGGAAAACTCGTCCTATGACCCATTTTCCTAGAACGGAATGACTCATTCAAAAAATGTGTTAGCCACTTCGAAGAAGTTATTCTTCCCTTCTCTAGTCTAGGAGGGTTAATGGCAATATCCCACAACAAACAAACAGCTGGATCGGGAATAAATACATGTTCAACTGGGGGACGTTGGTCAAATGTGGTGGCCTCTCATGGGAAGACATATATTCCTGCAAAAACTCAAGATGTATGTCGGCATATCCTGATGAAATCATGGTACCCAACAACACATATACCCATACATTAAGCCCATTACTAACAGTAGATGTAATAGGTTACTGGCAAGAGAGCACTAAAAAATAAAAGGCACTAAAGGAAACCGAAAAATGAAGATCACATTCATGATCCCACATTGCTAGAAACTGGGGTTCTTGACATCTTCAAACATATATAAATAAAGGCTCAAGACCCGGTCATGACATTACAAAACAATGAATGTGGTAGTAGTAGTTGCGTAATCCCTCCCTGCAATGTCACTACCATCAACTCTGACAGTCCACCACATAGCACCCATGGAGGATCCCTCCATGGGATAGCAATGATAGATCACGAGATCCTATCTCATGATGCGCATCAGGGTAGCCCTGTCATGACCTATCCCCTAGGGCCCGCATCGTGACAACCCCATGTCCGCGTTACATAGGCTAGGGGTTGGAGACTAGCACCAAAGGTGAAATTCGCAAAAAAACATGGAAGGCATTGCCTTTATAAAACGTAACACACACAACCAGAGTAATAGCAGAAGCAAACAATAAATAAAAGCTGTATAAAAAGTGTACTAATTGTAAAGGGGCCTGAATACAAGCCCATCTGTAAATTACAAATACAACTGAATGCTAGTACAACAAAAGGGATAGAAAACTGAAAGGTGGAGCAGCTTCTGGATCGTCTTTCGGGGTTCCTACCTGAATGGTTAGTACAGATGGCCTCCTCATCATTCCACGTCCGTCAAACTCCACCGTGTACTGAAAAGTTGTAAGGTCCCCCTCCAAGTACCGTCTAGTCCTGGCGCTCTTAGCCTCTGTCATCGCTGTTTGTCATCTACATCCAACACAACTAGGAGTGGATATAGCTCGTGAAGGGGTGAGTATAACGATACTCATTAGAGAACTCGAGACCCCCAAGGTCTCACGAGAACCAACAAAGATAAACAACAGAGTATGATTTCAATGGATAACCATTACTTAGGTATATTCCCATACATATACCTAAGTTATCAAGTAACCCATCTCAATCATGAGAAATACAAAAAGGCCATTGACTCAGCTCAAACTAGGATTTTATTCATGATGTCAAAACCATTGCTGCTGGAGAACTCCTCCTCTGTCGAGCATAGTAGTCCTCTCTCTACTCCTAGGTGCTAATCACTAACCTTATACTACTGAGTTACTCCTCCTATCGAGTACCGTGGGTCTGTCACCTCACACAGTAGTGCTTCTCGCCATTGGTCTGTCGCCTCACACAGTAGAGCTCCCCCAGATAGCTTATAATGGTACTCCTTCGGTCGAGTACTATGGGTCTGCCGCCTCACAATGTAGCACTCCTCTGCCATGGGTCTGCCACCTCACAGAGTAGTTCTCCCCACTGGGCTATTCAAGTCAATCCGAAACGAATCAGAGAAGCAGTCATCAGGTCTCAGCCAGCTGTTAGGTCTCCATACTCTATTTGCTTGTCTCTGGGAGGATCCGCTCCACGATCTACTATTAGATACTCCAAGTGTCACGAAGTCCCATGAAGAACTATCTCAAAGGACCTCCATGATATAGGGGTCTCAAAACAACAGACGGTGCATCAATCGAATGCTCAGCCTGTAAGTTATTATCCTTTTTGTCCTAGGTTCCCAGTTGGTTTTGTGTACAATCCAACCCGACCGTATCTCCAATGTACCCCAAACTCCAATGGGGTATACCTGAAGGAACCATTTCTCAACGAAAATACCAACGCTGTGGACGGTTCATCAAACGGATGTCCGGTATGAGAGTTATTGGCTTTTCCGGTCCAAGGGCTCGGTTGGTTGTTAAGCTAAAACCAACCCGACCATACTCCAAATGCGTCCTAACCTTGAGTGGAGTATGCCAAAAGAACTGTCTCCTCCATATAAAACCAACATAGTTAACGGTACGCCAATCAGACGTCCAGTACTTATGTTATAAGCGTTTCCGCTCCGAGGGCCCGGTTGGTTTCGGGTTCGAACCAACCTGACCATACCCAAACATTGCCAAAACCTTGAGTGCAATATACCGAAATGACCATCTCGATCCTAGAAATCCTATGCAACTGAATGTGCGTCGATCGAAAGTTCGTAGCTCATGTTATGGGATATTAATGGAGAATGGTCCAAAGAGGGGGGTTTGGGCCCGGTCCGACCCAGACCAACCCACCATGGGTCGACCCAACCCAGCTCTGAGTCCGGCCCGGTAGGGCGTGGCTCGACACAGTGGTTGTGGCCCGGCCTGTGCGATGGTGTCCTGGCCCACTTGGATGGTGGCCTAGCCTGGGTAACAGCAGCCCAGCCCGCATGCAAGTGCTCCGTCCCGGTGGCAGGCTGCGGCTTGGCCGGGCAGGCTGAGTGGGGGGGGGGGGGGGTCTTCGTAATGGCGGCGTCTGGCTGGTGTCGCCTAGTCTCCATAGAACCCACATGGCGTGGGTTCCTCTCCATATCTAATGCGATCAGTGCCATGGAGGACTTTCACCGGCGGCGCACTAGGGTGCCGCTGCCTCCAGGCGACCGGCCGGTGTCGGCCGTCGCCTCTGGTCGCCGGCGCTGCTGCAGTCTTCCACGGGCCACCGGAGTCATTCTGGTGGTCCGTTTTAGCTCATGTCTGTGCCTATGGCCTACTCAAGTACCGATTTTCACTACGACGACCTCAAATCAATGTTTCCCTTCCGTTCATCTGTCGCCCAACAAAATTCCAATCACGAACAAGTTAGCGGTGGGTCCGGACTTGTTCGTTAGCCCGTACCCACCACGTTAGTGGTTCAAACAGTCACCCAAAAAATAAACACCCATGATTGAGGGTATAAATCACATATTTAAATTTATACAATATCCCCCTACCTCATAATTGATGTTCGTTCGTCGACGAGGCACGAAAGACGAGTGTCACGGTAGTCGGGTGTCTCAGAAGATGGTGTCGCAAAGAACAGTGTCTTCCTATCAACGTTGGAAGAAGAGGAAGGAAGACATGTCATTGTTGGTGGAATCAGTGTTCTTCATCGAAGAGGGCATCATTCTTCATTATAGTTGTTCTCTGTCGAGGTATGAAAACTTCAATTTCTCTAGGGCTTCCCCCAAAATTCTCTGAACACAGCGAGTGCCAAAATAAAATAATAGCTAAGGATATTATTTTATTTACACATGAATTTTTAAAATTCAATCACATTAGTTAATTAATTGTATGGTTCATTTCAGTAATTAAAAGTGTTGGAAAAAATTAATGGGAGAGAAGGAGGTGAAGAGATCACATCAATTAAGGAAAGAGTTGTCAAATTAATTAAGGGGAGATTAATGGAGATTTTATGGGAGTTGAAAGGTTCGGGGTTCATGTGGTTCCCACCTCACATTATCCTCTTATGGTAGGTTATGTGGGTGTGGGACCCACCTATAACTTCCCCTTGATGGATATAACTAACATATTTAAATAAAATATTGAACTACAATTTTATTTATTTTATTCTAAATCACCAAAATTTACTCTCAACCCGCATTAAACGCAACAGCGGTAAAGGTCCCCTTAAGCAAATACTGGCGCTGTGAGTTCATCGATGTCCTCATACTTCAATTCCGAGCACTGGTTCAAAAGATAGAAAAACATGAACGTACGTTCAATGAATTTACCCAAAAAAACATTATAAAATGATTCCAGGCACACCGGGCCTTGGAATCAGGCACTGTCTGAAATTGTGGACTCGTAGAATTCCAAATAAATTAAAAAAAATTTACTGAGATTTCCGAGTCTTTACATTACCTCCATCTCAGGGCTTTACATCCTTGTAAAGATACAACAGACACTAGGGAAACAAAATAGGTATTAAGCATGCATCTGAGCCTCCCGCTCTTATGATCTCTCTTGGAGGTTCCCATGAAGCTAGCGAATGTGCACTAGAAAATCAGTTTCCATGCAGGACTTCTCCTATCGATGCTCAATATCAACTGGAACCTCCATGAGAGTCACCTCATCATCGATGCCCAGCTCCCCATGGTGGATGTTATGGGATGTATCATGTACGCATCTCCTCAGCTGAGATACATGGAAGACATCATGCACCCGGTCCAACTGAGGTGGAAGGGCCAGGCGGTAAGCTACCTTGCCTACTCTTCTAAAGATGTGGAGGAGTGACTGTAAGAGAATGTAGATAGGCTGCACCATCTCTATCCAAAAATAATATATGTGAGGTAGCCAGATGCTCTGTCACCTCTCCTAAGAGATGAATACCAGACCTCCTGCTGAGCACATCCGTAATAATTTTCCCCTTCCCAGGAGTAAAGACTATCTCGAAGTCATAATCCTAGAGGAACTCAAGCCATCACCAGTGTCTCAGGCTCAGATTATTATGAAACAAGACACACCTGAGACTATTGTGACTGGAGTGAACTGTAAACCATTCACTCAATGAACAATGGGTGAGACTAGCCATGTTTAAGAACTCGACTTCACCCTTCTTCACATACGTTCTAAAAGAGTTGTCGAGATTTCTCCTTTGCCAAAAATGGAAATCTGGTATCATCCCCTAGATGAACCACGTCCTTTGGATAATATATTTAATCCTAACATGAATGATACTAATTCATGTCATGGACGATGCCGTAAGGCCTCAACACTACTACTAAGTGATCAAACATTTACTCTCACCTCCAAGGGTTGAGTCACACTATCGGCATAAATGTGTGGCTACTGGGTCCCCTACAATAGATATATCAAAATAGAGGTTCAAGTCAACAGTTTAAAACAGAACCTCTTAGTATTAACCACACAAAAAGTATGGAAAGTAAATGTCACAAGGAAAAGTGTCTTTTATTACCACAGTTCATGGTACAAAGACACAAAGCAACCACAAACAATGACATTAACGAATATAGAAGCATCATGAACAAAGGCCTCTATGCCAAGAACTAGTCCCTCTCTTTTCCACATGCTTCTGGAGATCCATAGTCGTATGCTTCAGCTTCCTAAATTTGTGCACTCCCCTATCCACCCATTCCCTACGGTCGGGGTGGACCTCCTGGTGGTGGTGGTGGAAACACATCGAAGCGTCGTCCACAACCAGATGCATGGCCAACTCCTCTGCCATAGTCTCCTGCCCCTTGTGGTCTACCACGATCGAACCTATTACTCTACATGGGAGGTCTTTCATATATTTTCTGATCGTACGAGCAGTGGGTCAGATAGTTTTTATCCATGGGACCCTGTCCGCCATTTGAGTAACACTACCTGGTAGGTCTGGCTCTGTCTCCACCCTGGGTTCCCCGCACTACTGACCCTGAGTCGTGCAGTCGACCTCCTATAGGTCTGGTCCTCTTGGACCTCTGCGTCATCTATCTACCTCCAGCTATAGAAGACTCCATTGCATGTCGGCTAGTGGTGGGTCCCACTATTGGAGACTGCTCAATAAAGAAAAATCTCCACAAATAGGGCTCTCTCAATGAACCCTATCTATGTTGGAATGCTGTAAGAGATAATTGAAGCTCTGATTTCAAGCCTGAGTCCCGACTGAAAGGTCTGGGCCCTGAATAATGAGTCTCGTACCATATCAGTGGAGTAGCGTGAGAGGTCAGTGAACTTCACTGGGTACTATTCCACAGTATACTACCCTGTTGTAGATGTAGTAGCTCATGTATCTGCACCGCTCGAAGGGTGGATAGTACAAACTCCGCCCGAAAAAGGCTCTCAAAGTCTGCCTATAGAAGTGTCACATCGTCATGCATCCAGAGCATCAGGCTCCACCATCTTCTTATTACTGCCTGAAGGAACCTGGTAGCAAGGATCACCATGATTTAACTATAGAAAAAAATAAATCGGAAATATATTCCAAATATTGACCCAGTAATATAAAATATGCAATACATTTTTATAAATTTTAAAAAATAAGTGTTATAGATAAATATTAAATTAAATTGTAAATATTCAATTAGAAAGGGTTTTTATAGAATAATCCTTTTATAGTATAAAAACATTTTTATACTAAATTAAAGCATAAATATAAATTTAAAAAACCTAATTCGAATAATATATTTTAAAAATAAAAAATTAAATATTTATACTCATTAAAAATAAAATTTAACATTTTAAATAATTTCTGAATATTCAATTTTTAATAAAAAACTATATATTTCCCATTATTCCATAAAAACTATACTACTTAAAAAAATTATAAAAAAATTAATCATAAGATAATTTTCACATTGTTATTTTGTGAATGAAAATAATTTTTGAAAATAATTTTTCTAATATTTCTAGAAATAGAATATAAAATTCACAGGTAAAAATAAAAAAACACATTTTCCCAATAAAAGTACAGAAATATAAATTGAGTGCTAATTTATAATGATTTAAGTAATATAGTTGAAATGTGTATGTCCATTATATACATCAAAATTTACGTAATAATATCTATTCATTCTAATTTAATGTCAATTTAATAATAGTTGTATTGAGATATTAATATTTGATTATTCGTTTAATCTCCTTATTGCATATCTTGTACTCTATAGAATATATCCTATCTTTTTAAAATATCAGGAGATTCCATCATCACACTGATAAATTGAAACATTATAATTGAATTGTGGATCATACACCAATGTTTTGAAATTTCAAAATACAAATTTTTTAATCCAATATCATGTCAATTGTTAATTAAACATCCATTAGAAAAGATATAAAACAAATGTATGAAGTTCGTATAGAATAGAAAATAACTAGGTTTATAGGTAAGAAATTATTTTTGGTATGTGAATACAAGAATACATATGAAAACATTAACTATTAATTCAAAATAAAAAGTGATATAGAACAAGGTCTAAATAGAGTTAACCATAATGAAACCGTGAATCTATTATGGGTAAAAACACTATTTGTTTCTCAGTTCGAAAAATAAATAAATATATATTTTTGTTTTAGGATAATTTCCATTGAGTTTTGGAAATCATTTATCATATAGATTAAGAACATAATAAATTTAGTTTATTATTCTATTATTTAGTCATTAAGTAAAACCAAAAATGTTTCAACTAGGTAAAATAATTTTCATAATGAATAACAAATTTTATGAATAAAAAAAACATTAATCTCCATGATTCATCATTAAAACTAAATTTTAGAAAAAATTCATTCCATAAATAATCATATATAAAATTCATCAAATTAGTTCCAACCAATCTTGAAACAAAATTATATGAATGATTTCATTATATATTATTCTAAGATAAATTTAATAATTATCTGTAAATCATGAAAATAGATCTTAAAGTATTATTAAAAAATATATGACATAGTCATATAATATCAAAGGTACTTTAATCATAAAATAAACAAACTGAATCTCCAAAGGGCCACCTTAAATACATATATTAATCAAGAAGATAATTTTATGTTCAATCCTCCAAAATGACCAATGATTCAGTTTACCTTTTTCAAATAATGTTATTGAATAGTGAAATTCTTCAAAAATAACATTAATCATCTAGTAATAAAATAAATTTTCAGCACCAATGATGTATCACAGTACATCTTGAATGTGATGGAAGATCATACATTGGTTCTGGACCATATCCTCAAAATATGCAAATATATCATTGCATCAGCAGAGAAGTTGGAAAACTCGGCCTACGACCCATTTTCCTAGAACAGAATGACTCATTCACAAAATGATTTAGACACTCTGAAGTAGTTATGCTTCCCTTCTCTAATCTAGGAGGGTTAATGGAAATATCCTACAACAAACAAACAACTGGATCAGGAACAAATACATGTCCAATTGGGGGACGTCGGTCCAATGTGGTGGCCTCTCAAGGGTAGACATATATTCCTGCTAAAAATAAAGATGTATGTCGGCATATCCTGATGAAATCATAGTACCCAACAAGACATATACCCATACATTAATCCCATTACTAACAGTAGATGTAACATGTTACTAGCAGGAGAGCAGTAAAAAATAAAAGGAACTAAAAGCAACCGAAAAATAAATATCACATACATGATCCCACATTACTAGAAACTGGAGTTCTTGACATCATCAAACATATATAAATAAAGGCTCAAGACCCGGTCAGGACATTACAAAACTATGTATGTGCTAGTAGTAGTTGTGTAATCCCTCCCTGCAATGTCATTACCAGCAGCTCTAACGGTCCAAGACATAGCACCCATGGAGGATCCATCCATGGTATAGCAATGATAGATCACGAGAGCCTATCTCATGATGAGCATCAGGGTAGCCCTGTCATGACCTGTCCCCCGGGGCCCACATCATGACTACCCCATGTCCACGTTACATTGGCTAGGTGTTGAGGACTAGCACCAAAGGAGTAATTCCCAAAAAAACATGGAAGGCATTGCCTTTATAAAACGTAACACACACAACCAGAGTAAAAGAGGAAGAAAAAAATAAGTAAAAGTTGTAAAAACACTGTACTAATAGTAAAGGGGTCTGAATACAAGCCCATATGTAAATTACAAATACAACTGAAAGCTAGTACAACAAAAGGGATAGAAAACTGAAAGGTGGAGCAGCGTCTGGATCATCTTCCGGGGTTCCTACCTGATTGGTAGGTACAGATAGCCTCCTCATCACTCCATGTCCGTCAAACTCCACCGTGTACTGACAAGTTGTAAGGTCCTCCTCCAGGTACCGTCCAGTCCCTGCGCTCTCAGCCTCTATCATTGCTTTCTGTCATCTGCATCCAACACAACGAGGTGTCGGTATGGCTTGTGTAGGGTTGAGTATAAAGATACTCATTAGGGACCCTGAGACCCCCATGGTCTCACAAAACCCAAAAAAGATAAACCACATAGTATGATTTCAATGGGTAACCATTACTTATGTATATTCCCATATATATACCTAAGTTATCATGTAACCCATCTCAATCATGAGGAATACACAAATGTCATTGACTCAGCTCAAACTAGGATTTTATTCATGATGTCAAACCCATTACTGCTGGAGAACTCCTCCTCTGTCGAGCATAGTAGTCCTCTCACGACTCCGAGGTGCTAATAACTAACCTTATACTACTTCGTTACTACTTATGTCGAGTATCTCGGGTCTGTCGCCTCACACAGTAGCGCTTCCCGCAATGGGTCTGCCGCCTCACATAGTAGAGCTCCCCCTGATAGCTTATAGAGGTACTCCTTCGGTCGAGTACTGTGGGTCTGCCACCTCACAGAGTAGCGCTCCTCTGCCATAGGTCTACCATCTCATAGAGTAATTCTCCCCACTGGGCTAGTCAAGTCAATCTGAAACGAATCAGACAAGCAGTCATCAGGTCTCAGCCAGCTATTAGGTCTTCGTACTCTATAAGCTCGTCTCTGGGAGGATCCGCTCCACAAGCTACTAGTCGATACTCCAAGTGTCACGAAGTCCCATGAATAACTATCTAAAAGGACCTCCATGACATAGGGGTCTCCAAACAATAGACGGTGCGTCAATCGAACGCTCAGACTGTAAGTTATTAGCCTTTTTGTCCTGGGGGCCCAGTTAGTTTTTTGTACAAACAATCCCAACCGTATCTCCAAAGTACCCCAAACTCCAATGGGGTATACTCGATGGAACCATTTCACAAAGAAAATACCAACGCCGCCGACGGTTCATCAAACGGTAGTTCGGTATGAGAGTAATTGGCTTTTCCGTTCCAGGGGCCTGATTGGTTAATAAGCTAAAACCAACCCGATCATAATCCAAATGTGTCCTAACCATGAGTGGAGTATTCCAAAAGAACCGTCTCCTCAAAATAAAACCATCATAGTTAATGGCACGCCAATCAGACGTTCAGTCCTTAAGTCATAAGCGTTTCCGCTCCGAGGGCCCGGTTGGTTTCGGGTTCGAACCAACCTGACCATACCCAAACATTGCCAAAACCTTGAGTGTAATATACCGACACGACCATCTCGATCCTAGAAATCATATGCAACTGAATGTGCATCGATCAAAAGTTCGTAGCTCATGTTATGGGATATTAATGGAAAATGGTCCGAAGAGGGGGGTCTGGGCCCGTTCCGACCCGGACCAACCCACCCGGGGTCGACCCAACCCAGGTCCGAGTCCGGCCCGGTAGGGCGTGGCCCGATAGAACGGTTGTGGCCCGGCCTGTACGATGGTGTCCTGGCCCACGTGGATGGTGGCCCAGCCCGGGTAATGGCTTCCTGGCCCGTGCGAAAGTGCTCCGTCCTGGTGGCCGGCTGCGGCTCGGCTGGGCAGACCGGGGGGGGGGGGGTCTTCGTATAGGCGGCGTCAGGCTAGTGTTTCCTGGTCTCCACAGAACCCGCATGGAACGGGTTCCGCTCTATCTCCAATGCGATCGGTGCCATAGCGGACTTTCACCAGCGGCGCGCTAGGGCTCCTCTAACTCCAGGCGGCCGTCCGGTGTCGGCCATCGCCTCTGGTCACCAGCACGGCTGCAGTCTTCCACTGGCCACCGGAGTCATTCCGGTAGTCCGTTTTAGCTCCTGTCTGTGCCTATGGCCTACTCGAGTCCCTCCTTTCACTGCGATGACCTCAAATAAATGTTTCCCTTCCGTTAATCTATCTCCCAACAAAACGCACATCAATAACAAGTTGGCGGTGGGTCCGAACTTGTTTTTTAGCACGTACCCACCACGTTAGTGGTTCAAACAATCACCCAATAAATAAACACCCATGTTCGAGGGTACAAATCACATATATAAATTTATACAATATCCCCCTACCTCGTAATGGATGTTCATTTGTCGACGAGCCACAAAAGATGAGCATCACGGTAGTCGGGTGTCGTGAAAGATGGTGTTGCTGAGAACAGTGTCGTCTCATGAACGTTGGAAGAATAGGAAGGAAGACACGTCGTCGTTGGTGGAATCAGTGTTCTTCGTCAAAGAGGGCATCGTTCTTTGTCATATTTGTTCTCCATCGAGGGAATAACACTTCAATTTCTCCAGAGCTTCCCCCAAAATTCTCCGAACACAGTGAGTGCCAAAATAAAATAATAGCTAAGGGTATTATTTTATTTACAAATGAATTTTTAAAATTCAATCACAATAGTTAATTAATTGTATGGTTCATTTCAGTAATTAAAAGTGTTGGAAAAAATTAATGGGAGAGAAGGAGGTGAAGAGATCACATTAATGAAGGAAAGTGTTGTCAAATTAATTAAGGGGAGATTAATGGGGATTTTAAGGGAGTTGAAAGGTTCAGGGTTCGTGTGGTTACCACCTCACATTATCCTCTTATGGGAGGTTATGTGGGTGTGGTACCCACCTAAAACTTCTCCTTGATGGATGTAACTAAAATCTTTAAATAAAATTGTGTACTACAATTTTATTTATTTTATTCTAAATCACCAAAATTTACTCTCAACCCGCATTAAACGCAACAGCGGTAAAGGTCCCCATAAGCGAATATCGGCGTTGTGAGTTCATCGATGTCCTCAGATTTCAATTCTGAGCACCATTTCAAAAGATAGAAAAACTGGCACGTACGTTCAATGAATTTACCCGAACAAAACATCATAAATTGATTCTAGGCACACCGGGCCTCGGAATCACGCGCTGTTAGAAATTTCCGACTCGTATAATTCCAAATAAATTAAAAAAACATTTTTTAAAATTTTTGAGTCTTTAAATTACCCCCATATCAGGTCTTTACATCCCTGTAAAGCTACAACACACACTAGGGAAACAAAAGAGGTATTAAGCACACATCTGAGCCTCCTACTCCTATGAGCTCTCTTGGAGGTTCCCATGCAGCTAGCGAATGTGCACTAGAGAAATCAGCTGTACACGCAGGACCCGCTCCTGTCGATGCTCAATCTCAACTGGAACCTCTGTGAGAGTCACCACATCATCGATGCCCAGCTCCCCATGGTGGATGTTATGGGATGGATCATGTACACAACTCCTCAGCTGAGATACGTGGAAGACGTCGTGCACCTGGTCCAACTGAGGTGGAAGGGCCAGGCGGTCAGCTGCCTCGCCTACTCTGCTAAAGGTGTGGAGGAGTGACTGTAAGAGAATGTAGATAGGCTGCACCATCTTTATCCACAAATAATATATGTAAGGCAGCCAGTTGCTCTGTCACCTCTCCTAACAGCTGAATACCAGACCTCCTGCTGAGCGCATCTGCAACAATGTTCCCCTTCCCAGGAGTAAAGACTATCTCGAAGTCATAATCCAGGAGGAACTCAATCCATCACTGCTGTCTCAGGCTCAGATTATTATGAATTAAGACACCCCTGAGACTATTGTGATTGGAGTGAACTGTAAACCATTCGCTCAATGAACAATGGGTGAGACTAGCCAAGTGTAAGAACTCGACTTCACCCTTCTTCGCCTAGGTTCTAAAAGAGTTTTCGAGTTTTCTCCTTTTCCAAAAATGGAAATCCAGTATCATCCCCTGGATGAACCACGTCCTTTGCATAATGTATTAAATCCTGATATGAATGATGCTAATTCATGTCATGGATGATGCCGTAAGGCCTCGACACTACTACCAAGTGATCAAACCTTTACTCTTGCCTCCATGGGTTGAGTCACACTATCGGTATAATTGTGTGGTTACTGGGTCTCCTCCAATCGATATCTCAAAATTGAGGTTCAAGTCAATAGTTTAAAACAGATCCTTTTAGTATTAACCACACAAAAAGTATGGAAAGTAAATGTCACAAGGACAAGTGTCTTTTATTACCACAATTCATGGTACAAAGACACAAAGCAACCACAAACAATGACATTAACGAAGATAGAAGCATCATGAACAAAGGCCTCTATGCCAAGAATTAGTCCCTCTCTTTTCCACCTGCTTCTGGAGCTCTATAGTCGTATACTTCAGCATCCTAAATTTGTGCTATCCCCTATCCACCCATTCCCTACGGTCGGGGTGGAACTCCAGGTGGTGGTGGTGGAAACACCTCGAAGCGTCGTCCACCACCAGATGCATGGCCAACTCCTCTGCCATACTCTCCTACCCCTTGTGGTTTGTCACAATCGAACCTCTGACTCTACATGGGAGGTATTTCATCTATCTGCTGATCATACGAGCGGCGGGTCAGACAGTTTCAATCCATGGGACCCTGTCTGCCGTTTGAGTAACATTGCCTGGCAGGTCTGGCTCTGTCTCCACCCTGGGTTCCCCGCACTACCGACCCTGAGTCGTGCAGTCGACCTCTTGTAGGTCTGGTCCTCTTGGACCTCTGCGTCATCTATCTACTGCCAACTGTAGAAGACTCCATTGCATGTTGTCTAGTGGTGGGTCCCGATGTTGGAGACTGCTCAAAAAGGAAACTCTCCACTAAGAGGGCTCTCTCAAACAACCCTATCTGTGTTGGAATGCTGTAAGAGATAACTAAGGCTCTGATCTCACGCCTGAGTCCCAGCTCAAAGGTCTGGGCCCCGAAGAACGGGTCTCATACCATTTCAGTGGAGTAGCGCGAGAGGTTAGTAAACTTCGCTCAGTACTGTTCCAAAGTCATGCTACCCTGCTGTAGATGTAGAAGCTCATGTATCTGCACCGCTCGAAGGGTGGATTGTACAAACTCTTCCCGGAGCAGGCTCTCGAAGACTACCTATAGAAGTGTCACCTCATCATGCATCCAGAGCATCAGGCTCCACCATCTGCTTGTTGCTGCCTGAACGAGCCTGGTAGCAAGGATCACCTTGAATTAACTATAGAAAAAAATAAATTGGAAATATGTACCAAATATTGACTCAGTAATATAAAATATGCAATACATTTTTATAAACTTCAAAAAATATGTGTTATAGATAAATATTAAATTAAAAAGTAAATATTCAATTAGAAAGGGTTTTTATAGAATAATCCTTTTATAATATTAAAACATTTTTATACTAAATTCTAGCATTAATATAATTTTAAAAAACATAATTAGAATAATATATTTCAGAAATAAATAATTAAATATTAATACTCTTTAAAAAAAATTTATCATTTTAAATAATTTCTGAATATAAAATTTTTAATAACAAACTATATATTTCCCATTATTCCATAAAAACTATACTACTTCAAAAAAATATTAAAAATTAATCATAAAATATTTTTACATGTTGATTTTATGAATGAAAATAAATTTCCAAAATAAATTTTCTAATATTTCTAGAAATAGAATATAAAATTCACTGGAAAAAATAAAAAAATCATTTTCCCAATAAAAGTACTTAAATAAAAATTGAGTGCTAATTTATAAAGATTTAAGTAATATAGTTGAAATGTGTATGTCCATTATATACATCAAAATTTACATAATAATATCCATTCATTCTAATTTAATGTCAATTTAATAATAGCTATATTGAGATATTAATATTTGATTATTCTTTTAATCTTCTTGTTGCATATCTTGTACTCTATCGAATATATCCTATCTTTTTAAAATATCAGGATATTTCATCATCACAATGATAAATTGAAACATTATAATTGAATTGTGGATCACACACCAAGGTTTTGAACTTTAAAAATACATATGTTGTAATCCAACATCTTGTCAATTGTTAATTAAACATCCATTAGAAAAGATATAAAACAAATGTATGAAGTTTGTATAGAATAGAAAATAACTAGGTTTATAAGTAGGAAATTATTTTTGGTATGTGAAAACAAGAATACATATGAAAACTCTCACAATAGCCTCACTATAAGAAAACTGACGTTTACCGGTGGTTTTTTCGCGACGGTTTTTAAAACCGCCGCGAAATGTGTTTCGGGCCACCATTTCGTGGCGGTTTTAAAAACATCCGTGAAAAAACCGCCGCTAAATTGGAAAAAAATAATTTATTTTTACTTTTTTTTAATTTTATTTGAGGAATAGCTGCGGTTTTTTAAAAAACCTCCACGAAATAGTGGCGATTTCGGTAAAATGGCCGTGAAATGAAATGAAAAAAAATAAAAAAACACGAGAAACCCTGAAATCACAAAAACGACCATAACTTTTGATCTGGGTGTCCGTTGAAGCGCCGCGACTAGTCAAATCGAAGCTCATGAAGAGATCTAGAGGCACATATAATCAAAACTGTGAGACAGTCTTAGTTGTAGAAGATATTAGAGTTATAATAATGTTGAAAAAAAATTCTCCAACTTCAAACGACCATAACTTTTGCTCCGGGTGTCTGTTTGGGCTCAAGCACATATCAAATCGAAGACAACGAAAATAGATACCCACTAGTTCAACACAAGAAACCTTCTGTCATTTTTTTCGACCCCAAACACCCCTATGAAGGCCTCCAAAACCCCGTTTCCATCACCGGTGTCCCGTCGAACTTCTCTTCAGACACATCTAACTTTTGATCCACGTGTCAGTTTGGACTCCTCCACCTGCCAGACCATAGCTCGTGCCATGAGCTTTAGTTTGACTAGTCGCGGTGCCCACATGCACTCCTAGATCATATGTTAGGGCCTTTTTAGTGGGTATGAGGTTTGTTATGTTTTTCAATGCCTCGCTTCTAGCACCTGTTCCCCATCAGCTTTTTTTTAAATGGTCATAACTTCCGATCCGCCTGTCTATTCGGACTCTTTCACATTTCAGGTCGAAGATCGTTTCAGGATCTTTGATTTGACAGGTCGCGGATCTAAAATGGACTCTTGGATCATAGGTTATCTCTGTTAATGTGAGTCCAATTTTTTTGTCTCTGAATGACTATTTTGATGGGTTTTAATGGTAGCTCCATTTATTATTGTTTATTTGGATTTCCATGACTTGTTATCTTTATCAATGGTTTTTTCTAGGTTATTATGATGATTATGTTGAATTATTAAGGAGTTTTCCAGAGTTGTCACGAGTTTTCATGCATTCTCATTCTTTTTAATGCCTCATTCTTCATATGCCTCTCCATCCTTTTTCATGCGTTTTCATGATTTTTCATCCCTTATCACGTCTTTTCATACTTTTTCTTCTGTTTCCTTAATTATTTATTATTTATTATTTATTTTTATTTTTATTTTTTATTTTTTATTTTTTATTTTTTTATTTTTTATTTATATTTCTTTATTTAATATTTAATATTTAATATTTAATATTTAATATTTAATATTTATTATTCATTATTCATTATTTATTATTTATATTTATTTATTTAATATTTAATATTTAATATTTATTATTTATTATTCATTATGAATTATGAATTATGAATTATGAATTATGAATTATTTATTATTTATATCTATTATTTATTATTTATTATTTACTATTTATATATATTATGTATTATGTATTTATTATTTATTATTTATTATTTATTATTTATTATTTATTATTTATTATTTATTATTTAAATTTATTAATTATTTATGTTTATTTATTATTTATTATTTATTATTTATTATTTATTATTTATTATTTATTATTTAAATTTTATATTTTTTATTAATTATTAATTATTAATTATTAATTATTAATTATTATTTATATTTATTTATTATTTATATTTATTTATTATTTATTATTTATTATTTATATTTATTTATTGTTTATTATATATATTTATTTATTATTTATATTTATTTATTATTTATATTTATTTATTATTTAATATTTAATATTTATATATATTTATTACTGATTATTTATTATTTATTTTTATTAATCATTTATGTTTATTTATTATTTATTATTTATTATTTATTATTGATTATTGATTATTGATTATTGATTATTTATATTTATTAATTAATTATTATTTATGAATTATTATTTATTATTTATTATTTATTATTTTTATTTATTTATTATTCATATTTAATTATTATTTATTATTTATATTTATTTATTAATTATTATTTATATTTATTTATTATTTATATTTATTTATTATTTATTATTTATTATTAATATTTATTTATTGTTTATTATATATAATTATTTATTATTTATATTTATTTATAATTTATAATTTATAATTTATAATTATTTATTATTTATATTTATTTATTATTTATTATTTATTATTTATTATTTAGTATTTATATTTATTTTTTATTTTTTATTTTTTATTTTCTATTTATTATTTATATTTATTTATTAGTTATTATTTATTAGTTGTTATTTATTATTTATTTTTTATTTTTTATTATTTATTATTTATATTTATTTATTATTTATTAATTATATTTATTTAATAGTTATTATTTATTATATATTATTTATTATTTATTATTTATACTTAGTTTTTATTTTTTATTTTTTATTTTTTATTTCTTATTTATTATTTTTTATTTATTATTTATTATTTATTATTTATTATTTATTAATTTAATATTTAATATTTAATATTTATTATTTATTATTTAATAATTAATATTCATTATTTAATATTTAGTATTTAATATTTAATATTTTTTATTTTTTATTCTATATTTTTTATTTATATTTATTTATTAGTTATTAATTATTAATTATTAATTATTATTTATTATTTATTATTTACTATTTATTATTTAAAATTTGAAATTTATTTATTATTTATATTTATTTATTATTTATTATTTATTATTTATTATTTGTTATTTATTATTTATTATTTATTATTTATTATTTACTATTTATTATTTAGTATTTATTATTTATTATTTAGTATTTATTATTTATTATTTATTATTTATTATTTATTATTTATTATTTATTATTTATTATTTATATTTATTTATTATTTTTTATTTTTTATTTTTTATTTTTTATTTATATTTACTTATTTAATATTATTATTTATTATTTATTATTTATTATTTATTATTTATTATTCATTATTGATTATTGAATATTGATTATTGATTATTGATTAATTATTATTTATATCTATTATTTATTATTTATTATTTATTATTTTTATCTTTTATGTATTTATTATTTATTATTTATTAATTATTAATTATTATTTATTATTTATTATTTATTATTTATTATTTATTATTTATTATTTATTATTTATTATTTATTATTTATTATCTATTATTTATTTATTATATATATCTATTTATTATTTATTATTTATTATTTATTATTGATAATTGATTATTTATTATTTATCATTATTTATTATTTATTATTTATTATTTATTATTTATTGTTTATTATTTATATTTATTTATTATTTATATTTATTTATTATTTATTATTTATATTTATTTATTATTTAATATTTATTATTTATATTTATTTATTAATTATTAATTATTAAGTATTAATTATTAATTATTAATTATTAATTATTAATTATTAATTATTTATATTTAATTATTATTTGTAATTTATCTTTATTTATTATTTATTATTTATTATTTATTATTTATTATTTATTATTTATTATTTATTATTTATTATTTATTATTTATTATTTATTATTATTGAGTTTATACATATTATTTATGTATTATTTGTTTTTTCAATTAAGATATATAAGTATATTAAATTCTGTTTATTAACCACATGGCTAGCTTGCTGGAGTGGTAAAGTCTTTGGAAAATATGCAAGAGTTTAGGGGTTCAAATCTCATCAAACCCAAAATTAATTTATATTGCATGAGTATGCATGTGCTTGTGCAGGTGCATGTGCATGTGCATGAGATGTGCATGCATGGATAAATAATGAAAATAAAATAATATGAAAGAAATAAATAAAATAAAATAAATACGAAATAAAATAAATAAATAAATAAAATAAATATGAAATAAAATAAATAAAAAATAAATACGAAAAAGAAATAAATAAATCAAATAAGTAAAATAAATAAAATAAATAAATAAATAAACAAATACGAAAAATATATAAATAAAATAAATACGAAATAAATAAATAAATAAATAAATAAATAAGTAAATATATATATATATATAATTAAAAATAAAAAAAATAAAATAAAAATAAAATAAAAAAAATAAATAAAAAAAATAAAAAAAAATAAAAAAACCGCAGCTAAATATTTTCGTGGTGGTTTAATCCACCGCTAAAAAACCGCCGCGAAACGTTTTGTGACGGTTTTCAAAACCACTGCAAATAGTTTCCCAACGCACGATTTAGCGGCGGTTTAAACCGCCGTGGAACGAAAAAACCGCCACTAAATGCCTTTTTTGCCGTAGTGCCTCTTGCCAATCCTCAAACACCATTGGGTCCGTCTCTCCCCAAAACCTTGGTGGCCTCTGGAGCTGGAACTTGTGCAGTGTGCTCAAACGGCGTGCATCGCCTGCTGCTGTGGATGGTGGAATCAGTGGCCCAACGGGTGGTATTACCGCCGGTGCCTCCGCTGCTGACTCAACTGGAAGAGGTCCCTGTACTGAGGCCTCATCGCTTGGCGGCCTGTCAGTACATACAACTTTCGGGGCCCTAGCGGGTCGTCCGTGGGGAGGCATCCTGAAAGAAAAATATGCGACGCGGTCAAAAGACTATACCTGGTGAGCTGACCTAGTTTGAGTTGACTTAAAAGAAAAACTTTATAATACACACATGCAATCCGTGTTTTCATGCACTGAGTCAGAAGTAAGAAGTCAGGGTCCTGGTGTATGGATACGTAGCCGCCCGGACCATCACTGGACTCCAGGAACTGAAAACCACACTTTGTACTCTAAACACTATTACTTCATAGAAAGAGAATATCAGAGTCCTAGTTCTATGGTAGAACCAACATCCTCTGATAAGAATTTGTCACGACCCGTCCCCTGGGGTCCGCATCGTGACTACCCCAAGCCCGCCTTCCATAGGCCAGGGGCTGGTGACTAGAACCAATGGTATAATTTCCTAAAAACTGGGAAGACATTGCCTTTATAAAACATAGCACACACAACCAGAGTACAAGGAGAAGAATACACTAAGTAAAAGCTGTATAACAAGTGTACTAAAAGTAAAGGGGCCAGAATACAAGCCCAACTGTAAATTAAAAATACAACTGAAAGCTAGTACAACAAAAGGGACACACAACTGAAAGGTGGAAGCTGCTCCTGGATCGTCCTTCGGGGTTCCTACTTGAAAGGTAGGTACATATGGCCTCCTCAGCACTCCACGTCCATCAAAATCCACCTTTTACAGACACATCGTAAGGTCCTCCTCCAGGCACTGTCTAGTCCTGGCACTAATGGCCTCCATCATCGCTGTCTGTAATCTGCATCCAACACAACGAGGTGTGGGCATAGCCCATTTAGGGGTGAGTATAACAATACTCAGTAGGGACCCCCAGACCCTTATCGTCTCACAAAAACCAACAATTATATTCCACAATGTATGATTTCAACAGATAACCATTACATAGGTATATGCCCGTACATATACCTAAGTAATCAAGTATCCCATCTCAATCATGAGGAATACACAAAGGTCATTGAATCAGCTCAAACCAGGATTTTATTCTTGATGTCAAAACCATGGTTGATAGATACCTCCTCCTCTGTCGAGCACAGTTGTCCTCCCATGACACTGAGGTGCTACTCACTAACCTTAGACTGCTGATGTACTCCTCCTGTTGAGTATTGTGGGTCTGCCGCCTCACATAGTTGTACTCCCCGCCATGGGTCTGCCGCCTCACACATTAGTGGTCCCCCTGATAGCCTACAAAGGTAATCCTGTCGAGTACCGTGGTTCTGCCAACTCACAAAGTATCACTCCTCTTCCATGGGTCTGCCACCTCACAGAGTAGTGCTCCCCTCTGGGCTAATCAAGTCACTCCGAAACAAATCGGGCAAGCAGTCATCAGGTCTCAGCCGGCTACTAGGTCTCCGTACTCTATATGCTCATCTCCGGGAGGATCCGCTCCACAAGCTAGTAGAAGATACTCCAATTTTCACGAAGTCCCATGAAGAAGTATCTCAAAGGGCCGCCAACACATTGGGGTCTCAAAGAAAAAGACGACATGTCAATCAAATTCTCGGTTTGTGAGTTATTAGCCTTTTTTGTCCTGGGGGCCAGGTTGGTTTCATGTATGAACCAACCTAACCTTATCTCAAATGTACACCGAACTCCAATGGGGTGTACTCGAAGGGACCATTTATCAACAAAAATACCAATGCCCCGACGGTCCGTCAAAAGGACGTCTGGTCTAAGAGTTATTGGATTTTCCGTTCAAGGGGCCCAGTTGGTTTTTAAGCTAAAACCAACCGGACCGTACTCCAACTATGTTCGAACCTCGAGTGGAGTATACCAAAAGAACCGTCTCATCAAAATAAAACCAAATTAGTAGAAGACACGTTAATAGGACGTCCATTCATTATGTTATAAGCGTTTCTGCTCCGAGGGCCCGGTTGGTTTTGGGTTCGAACCAACCCGGACATACACAGACATCACCAAACCGCTGAATGTAATATACCAAAACGACCGTATCGATTCGATGAATCCTACGCAACTAACATTGCGTCGATCTGAGGTCCTTAGCTAATGTTATGGGAAATTAATCGAAAATGGTCCGGAGGGGGGGGGGGGTCTGGGCCCTGTCCGACCCAGCCCAACCTACCTTCGGTCAGCCCGAACCTGATCGACCGGACCCAGTTCTGGGTCCGGCCTGGTAGGCGCGGACTGGCCCAGTAGTTGCAGCCTAGCCAGCTTGAGTGCGCCCTGGCCCGCACACAAGTGGTCGGGCACGGTGGCCGGCCGCGGCTTGGCTTGGTCAGCCGAGCGGGGGGGGGGGGGGGGGGGGGGGCTTCGTAATGGCAGCTCCACACTGGCTTCGCTTGGCCTCCCTAGAACCCACAT
This sequence comes from Viscum album, assembly GCA_963277665.1. Taxonomy (NCBI): domain Eukaryota; kingdom Viridiplantae; phylum Streptophyta; class Magnoliopsida; order Santalales; family Viscaceae; genus Viscum; species Viscum album. The sequence continues at coordinate 1,929,094,949 of OY728133.1, forward strand.
GACACATGTTCCTCTCCACCGCCGTCATGGCTCGTGGGGCGGCAGTCTTCCACCGGAGGCGGGCTACGGTGCCACTGCCTCCGTTCGCTGGCACCGCCGCGCTGGCAACCCACGTTGTCACGTTATTCTGCGGGCCACCGTAGTAATTCTGGTAGCCCATTTTAGCTCCCGGCTACATCTACGGCCTCCTCCAGTCTCACTCGTCCCTGCGACAGCCTCAAATCAACATTTTCCTTTCGTTTATCCATCGCCCAACAAAACGCGCATCACGAACTATTTGACGATGGGTCCAGACTTGTTCGTTAGCCTGTACCCACCATGTTAGTGGTTCAAACAATCACCCAACATATAAAATCCCATTTTCGAGGGTATAAGTAACATATATAAATTTATTCAATATCCCCCTACCTTGTAATTGAGGTTCGGTCGTCGAAGAGCCGCGAAAGATGAGCATCGCGGTAATCGGGTGTCGTGGAAGACAAAGTCGTGGTAGTCAGGTATCACGGAAGACGACATCGTGGAGAACTGTGTCGTCCCATCAATGTTGGATGAAGAGGAAGGAAGACATGTCGTCGTTCTTTGGTGGAATCAGTGTTCTTCATCAAAGAGGGTGTCGTTCTTCATCGAAGAACAATGTTCTTCATCAAAGATGTTCTCCATCGAGGGAAGAACACTTCTATTTCTCTAGAGATTACCCCAAAATTCTCCCAACACAATGAGTGCAAAAATAATATAATAGCTAAGTCTATTATTTTATTCCTACATGAATTTTCAAAATTCATGCACATTAATTAATTAATTGTATGGTTGTATTCATTAATTAAAAGTGTTGGAAAAAATTAATTGGAGAGAAGGAGGTGAAGAGATCACATTAATTAATAGAAGAGTTGTCATATTTATTAAGGGGGGATTAATGGGGACTTTAAGGGAGTTGAAAGGTTAGGGGTTCGTGTGGGCCCCACCTCACATTATCATCTAATGGGAGGTTATGTGGGTGTGGGCCCCACTTATAACATCCCCTTGAAGGACATAACTAACAACTTTAAATAAAATTGTGTACTATAATTTTATTTATTTTATTCTAAATCCCAAAAATTAACTCTCAACCCGCATTAGATGCAACTGCGATAAAGGTCCCCTTAAGCGAATACCGGTGTTGTGTGTTAATCTGTGTCCTCAGATTTTAATTCCGAGCACTGGTTCAATAGATAGAAAAACCTGCATGTACATTCACGGAATGTACCCGAACAAAACTTTAGTAATTGATTCCGAGCACACAGGGCCTTGTAATTAGGCACCGTCCAAAACTGCGACCACGTTAAATTTCAAAGAAATTAAGAAAAAAATTTCCTTGAAATTTACAGGTCTATACAAGACACCCCAAACATAATGATCAGACAAACAGAAGTTCTCCCCCTTACTTTCATCCTCCCTGATGGTCCTACCCACGATATACACATTAGATATGCTTCTCCCTACAGTGGTACATCAAGTAATAATGGTAGTACTAGCCATGGTGATAGTCCTTTCGAATGCCCTCCCCATAATGACAGTTGTTGTGATGGTCCCCCACATTGTAATGTCACAAAATAAGAATGTCATCCCCTCATTTTGGTACTTCTTGAAGCCCCTCTCCATGATGTACACTACAATAATTCTACCCACAGACAGGTAACAAGTCATTATAGTAGTCCCCACTATGATAATAGCCATTAAGAAGGCCCTCCCCACAATAAAAATTACTGTGAATTTCTTCCCCTCAATAACATCAAGCAGTAAGAAGGTCATCCCTTTGTTGTTGCCCATCCTGAATGTCCTCCCTAGGGTATACACCATATTGAAATTTCCCATGGTCAGGCATCATGTAGCGACAGTAGATCATACAATTGCAGGACTAATTAAAATGTTCCTCCCCACAATCAAAATTCATACTCACAGGAAGGTCCTCCCCTTGTAGAAACAAATTGTAGAAATACCTCATATGATGATGCACTCAGAATGGAGAATGATACATTTCTCACTCTATATAAAACGAGAGATATTATTTCTCAACTAGAGTAGGGTCTGGGGCTAGGCTCGTCTTCTGATCCACCCTTGCACCATTCAAAAATCAATAAGGATCCTTCCATCCTGATCTCTTATAATGAAATTATTAAGAAGCAGTAGATATGAGAATATCAATTACTCAGGCCTCCAAAAGAACAAAAATGGGATATGTTGCTTATGATTATGCAGCTAGAAATGCATAATATACCAGTGATGTATTGGCCAATGAAGACTTCTTGGTTTGATATACTAGGATTGTTGTCTTGGGAATGAACATTTGGAATTCCACTAAAAATATTGACAACCCTTCGGTAGATGAAAGAAAATTCCAACCATACGAAGGGTTTAGAAACCACATCTAAAAGATAGGGGAGAATCACCATATAATCGATAGGGAATCTCTCGTGTTCGCAAGGCAGCCACAATCAGAAAGGAAAAACAAAATCCTTGAACTGGCCTACCTCTCTGCACTACAGAAGTTGTATCACCTAATTAGAAACGCCCTAGCTGGAGTTCACATTCGGGGATGGGGAGAACATGGAGCTCTACACTTCACTACTCATCCCTTCCCTCAAATGTCATCAGAAATGAAGTCATGTAATGTAATCACTGAGGGGCACCCGTCAAGTGAAAACCCTTCTCAGGAATGATTTGATAGTCAATAAGACCCAACCCCGAGTAAGTCTCAAAATCATCAGGAATGAACAGTTCAATCCATCAAAAATATTCTCTGTCAGGTAACCAAGAACAACCAATAGGATTACCAAATAAAGGAATCCAAGCAGAAAGCAATTCCCATGTCCTCAAAGGACCATAGACTCCATAAAAGCCTAATTCCATACTCGGCCCACACCCATGCAAGAGTATGTGAAACTGAAAAGGTGGAAATAGCCGCATATTCTGCCACAATATGGGAAAAAATCCATCCCATAGGGCTGGGGATATATTAAATCAAAATTTCTGCAGAAGACTAAAAACTCCAGGCCGTAGCAGATCAACGAGAGAATAGAAGCAACCCTATCCAGCAGTCCTGGGGGGCATTTTTACCTCAAATCCCCTCACATAATATGTTTGGCATCCATCATCTAAGAAGAATGATTGACATAAGAGTTACCCATTCCACTCCTTCATATGGTTCTCACCCTCATAGACCATGGTTTGTAATGAGGTTAGATAAGGGGTTTTTTTGGATCAGTCTTTCCCAGGAAACCCAAAGAACACAGTAGAATGCAAGGATGATGTCCAATAAATTGTGAAAAAATCCATTCTACAATTTGGAACTAGATACACCACCACTAATTATATATGTATCAGTGAACATGGTAAACTTCAACTCCATAGATCTCATTGGAAATGATGCAGATGGAGAGGATGCAATGGAAGATGGTTCCCTCCCATCGGCATCCCATGCCGAGCATGATGGTGTGAATACCTAGAACCAGAGATCGGTCCAAAATCTGGGCTACCCCTCAGCTAATACGTCACTAACTCCCCTACAAAACGCCAAAAAGGAGAATAATAAATCCAAGTTCATCAATGACCCACCTCCTCCACCCCCTGATGATGCTTCCCTCACTCCCTAGGAAATGATCTCCAAGAAAGTGGATGAAATGAAAGAGATCATGCGAATTAATGCTGAGATGCATCGAGGGAGCTACCATTCTGAATGTATTCCCCCTGTAGAACATCAGTAAGTTCTCCTAGAAGTGGTTCCCATACCACAAAAATTTATGATGTTCAATGAAGCCAAGCTCAGAAGATCATTCAACCCTGATGTAGAATGAAATCATGACTCAACCCATGGGGAAGGAAAAAAATATATATCTAGGTAAACCCACAAATGATACCCCTGGATGGGTATCAACCACAAATTCCAACAGCACTGGAACACCCAGTATTTTACACAACAACACCAGATCAAGCTCAAGCCCAACAGAATATGCATCACGGGATCTTGAACACCATTAATCAATCTACAACATGACTATGAGTCAGGGAGGGGTGGCGCCCTTCGATACATCAAGATCAAAAATCCTAACATGATTGGGTAAGCAATGTTCTGCCACATCCAAATTTCGGAAAACCCTATATTCCTAGTCTTCAAAGGCTCAGGGGACCCAGATAATTATTTAATGCCTTTTATTGTGACCCAATGAAGGGAACATTTGAGTAGTAAGAAGTAGTAAAACTCTGGTTATTCATATGAACCCTATAGGTCTCGTCTTATGAATGGTATACTAGCCTTCGAAGCAATTTAATTATAGGATGGGACGACCTCCAGAAATAGTTTCTCTTCTAATTATGTTCAATGATACCTAAGAAGGCGGTCTGTGACCATATGAACTGCAAACAACAAGATAATGAATGACTATTGTACATCATTGACAGAGGGAAAGGCCTGAATTATTCCTGGAATTGGCCGCTCACCCAAGAAGAGATTCTCAACATGTGTATTGATAAACTTCAGGATGAATTGTGAACACTTCTCATCCCATTAAAGTACACGAGTGGGTTTAGATACTTCTCTACCATTAACCAATGAATAGAGGACTCCTTGCAATGAACCAATCTTATGTTCAGAGTGGCCACATCACCCCTTTTGAAGAGAACAGGAAAAGATGAAGCAACTTCTATCATGATTAAGCCACCCCCGACACTAGCTCTGCTTGCGAGGCCCCCACTAAACTATGCAAGACCCCCTGGATGCCAAAATATACCTGCATATCAGCAAGATGAGTGATAGGATGCAAAAATATATATGTTTGAAAAACAAATAAATAATGATTACTCATTCTAAGATGGCCAGGTCCATAGTTATTTCATCACCTCCTTGAATTTTTATTTTCTCTAGCTACAAGAGCCAAAGAGAGCCGATGAAGTGGGTCTCGATGACTATCCAATTTTTTTCCCTGTCACCGGATACTAGGACACGCCGTCCATGAATGGTTCGTTTTCATGGATCATTTAAAAATGATGGTGGATTCCGGGAATTTAATTTTGGCTTGCTTCCAGCACATTTGGCATATGTTTCCAACTCAGATCCAATAGTGGAAGTCGAATGGAAAACAATTTCCTGTAATAAAGACGAAACATTTGAAAATTTAATGATTTGGAATACTATCAATAGAGTCCATGGAATCCCTCATGAGTAGTTGAGACAACCAACTGTGCCACCAAAATATCATGAAAAAATGCATCCATCCTCTACTTCTCTGCGAACCTCTAAAGGCTAGATGGACTGATAGAAAGTTTAGGAATATGGGATGAAACTAATCCCAAAGACAATGATAATGATTTCTGACTTCATGCTAATAAATTTGGTACAATGGGAACTGCCCCGCCAAACCGAACAATGGAATCCTCACCACAAAACAAAACAACGGGCACCACCCCAGCAAATGACACCATAAGAAAAAGAAATTCATATAGAAATATTATCAGATCAAGAACTCTTCTTCTGCTCCATTAATGTCATTCAATTGATGGACCCCTTCTCAGATGGTGAATATGGACACGAACCAGAAAACAGAAAACTGAAAACCCAACATGAGAGTGGGAGGAAGAGGCCACAAAGGCCGTAGGTTTCCGGGAAGGCACAATCATGTCTGAAGTCAAATTCCTTTCCACACCATATGTAAAACTGTTAACTTCGCAGATACTCACAGAAGGACCTTTAGGTAGACAACATAAGAACCACAATTCCCTATCACCCTCATCAGAAGAAATATAGGCCCAATTATCTTGGAATAAAAATCAGTGGATGAAAACATATCAAATCACCAAAGGAATATGGGTGATTCTGTTCTTCCAAAAATGGAAATAACCGTACCATTATTGGCCCCGACCATAGAGGCTTACCCATCAGAGTCCAATTCCCAAACCACGTAAAGTTCATGTGAATGAGGAACCTCGAGCCAAAATGTTCTGACCTATAATGTAGATGTATGATATTATAATGAAGCGGGCTTTATTACACGAAAATATGTCAATCTTGGATGTGTTAATTTTTTCCGAAGATCATAGGGAGGCACTCATCGAATCCATACTATGTCTCTATGAGAATAGGGATGATGTAGTAGTAGCTAAATTCTACTTAATAGAGTTATGTCCTAAAAAATTTTACACCATCATCTCCTTCATGGAATGGGATGAAACTACATAATGAAATGGAACATTATACCCTTATATGTGTCCTGAAAGATAAATAGAATTGATTTCCAGAAGATCTTCATTGATAGTGGTTCTAGAGTTAACCTCCTCCCACTACGGAAACCTCGTCGACTAGGCTATGAAGAAGACAGTTAGCACCCTACACTACTACTCTACTGGTATATAAAAAAAGTGATCAGAAACCATTAGGAAAAATCAAATATAAAACATGTCTTAGAGTTCTAATGTCATATTCTGATTTCTTGGTAGTACTGAAATGTACGGCCTTCAACATCCTATTAGGGAGTCCTTGGTAGCATCCACATGCTATAATTCATTCAACATACCATCTATGTGTCAAATATTTTTCTAATTGGAAAAATTGAACTTTTCATACCGATAAAACTCCATTTGAATGTTGTGAGTTTCACTATATCGACACAAGGTTCAATGAATTGGATGAAAAATATCATTCGGCCAACGCCATTGACTAGATTACTACCTTTAATTGATTGTAAACGGCTCCATCTGACCCCCTACACCAAAAAGGGGAAGAGGATATATTTACCATTAACCACATTGAATGATCGTGTGAATTTCTGGATGTAGACTCAATTTTTTTCATGATCTCTATTGCGGCCACTAGTTCAAAGATAAGGAAAAGTAGTCTGGCACCCATGATGTGTGGGAAATACCTATAAAATATTCTTATAGACCATCCATGGGACCTCAAACTACCCCTTCCTCACTCACTAAGGAAAAATATGATTTTTATACTGATATTGGAGTGTTCATCTAAAAAATGCTCCTTCCATCTGTAGAAGAAGATAAAGAAGATGAAGAAGAGAAAGAAGAAGAAGAAGAAAAGGTAGAATCTCTCAATGATGCCCCTCCTACATTCGAAGAAGGCATCACCACCATAATCAATGAACCTAGAGAGATAAACCTAGGCACCAAAAATGACCCACGACCAACTTGGATCTGTGTGGCTATGCCTGTTGAGGAGAAAAAGGACTATAATTCATTCCAAATGAATAATAAAGATGTGGGTTCCTAGAACAATACTGAAATTCTAGGCTTTTCTCGTGAGGTTTCCACTCTTCATATGGGCTTACCAGAAGTCCTTAGAGCCTATAAGAAGGTCGCTAGAAGGACCCACCTAACACATACTACCAAAATAGGGGGCTGGAGATGACAAGCTGATCAAAACCAACATCATATGGGAGGTCCAATATACGATTTGGCTAGAAATCATAGTCCTTATTAATGAGAATAATGGAAATGTTATAATATTCATTGCCATTATGGACCTCAATAGCCATTACCCAAAAGAAAATTTATTGTTCATGATCATAGAATTGTTTACCGATTCCACAAATAGATATGATGATCTCTCCTTCATTGAATGATATTATAGATACAATCAAATCATGATGTCCTAAGTAGATGAATAATCTACCGCTTTTAGGTCCCCTCAAGGAGGGTTCTGTTATAATATAATGCCCTTTGGTCTGAAAAATATCAGAGCCACATATTAGTGCACCATGGATCACATATTGAAGACCTTCTTGGGAAAATGCATTGAGAGTTTTGTCGACGATCTAGTGGATATATAGAGACATCACTCAAAACCCCTAGTGAATATTGAAACTGTCTTCAACAAATTATGTATGCAGAGTTTAAAGAAGAATCTCTTAAAATGTGCCTTTTGATTTTCCTCAAGAAAATTCTATGCCATCTTCATAAACTACCACATCCTCAAATTCAACCCCAAGAAGACAAAATCCATCATGGTCATGTCCCCACACCACAACCTCACTGAGTTGATAGGTCTCCTAGGGTACCTCACCAGCATTCAAGACTTCATACACAACATAGTAGGTAAATGTTTACCTTTCACTAGGCCCATGAAGAAATGAGATAGGTATGAGTTGGATAATTATTGCAAAGAAGTGTTCAATAAACTTGAACTATATCTTCTATGCCCACAGGTGCAAAAGACTCCAGTTGAGGGGAGACTACTCATTTTGTACATAATCACCCTGGAATGGTCATTAGGCACTTTACTAGAATAGATGAATGATACTTGCTGTGAGAACAACTTCTATTACCTCAACTTATCAATGACATATGTCGAAAATCAGTATTCTAAAATTGAAAACAAATTCCCAGCCCTAATATCTGAGGGTCAAAAACTCAGGCATTACCTACAACACCATGTGGTCCAGCTAGTCTCCCATTACAACCTGCTCAAATATATACTCAACTGTCTCATGATAGATAGAAGCCTATCAAGATGTGTGTTCATCGTATAGTAGTTTGATATATGGTATGTTCACTAGAAGTCCATCAATGACTAGGCATTAGAAGACATCGTGGAAGAGAACCCTCTCATAGGAAACAACACTTTTGGATTCCAAAACTCTAGATGAAGAAGTGTTTTCCATCCATGAAGAGCCTGAGACATGAGAGATGTACTTCGATGGTACATACCGAAGCCCGACATGGAAAACGATAGAGGACCCCAAGATAAACAACATGGGGATGGGTATTATACTTGTATCCCCCAAAAATGACATCTTTCCTTACCCATTATTTATTTAGGAATGGTGTTCAAATAATGAAGTGGAATATGAGGCCCTCATTGAAGGAAAATAACTGGAACTTCATGTGTGATCCAAACACCTAAAAATAAAGTGTGACTTAGAGCTTGTAATCAAATAGGTCAGTGTTGACTACACCATCAATAAAGAAGTATTGATTCAATTGAAGAACCATATTAATAACATATTGAAGAATTCCCATCAGAACCAAATTTGACTTATGTCCACTGGTAACAAAAAATGACCAAGTAGAAGTTTTGGAAAATGATGCCACAACCTTCGTTGATCTAGATCGGGATGAAACAGTCACTAGAATTTCCCACTTCCGAATGATATTTCGATCGATCAAGATAAATATAGAGGGGATAGATGAAATAAGCCTTCAAGTCACACAACCGGCTGGATTACACCCACTGCAAATGACCTTCATAATTGGGATCTCACACCAAATAGGGATAGAAGGGAGCAGATTTAATGAGGGAAAATCAAATTGGTCTTGCATAATAGAGAAAATCTAAGAAATATTTCTCTAAAAATGAGGCCTTGATGGAGTCATTCTCAAGAGAATTGAGGGAGAAGGTAATATTATTTTCATTAAATAATTGAACGTCGTAGCTTGTGGAGCACACCAATCTACCACCAATCTCCCCCACCAAATCGGAAAACTAGGGTATTACTCGACAACTGTGATACAAGATTGTTCCATATTCACCATGAAGTTCCATTCCTACCATGTTCATTCTAATTTGATACACTTAATCACTGAGATACTTCATACAGATAGGTACTCCTAGACATTCTCACCTAGAAGATGGATGTTGTGGGACCATATCCTCCTGCCATTGCCTATCGATTCAAGTTCATACTCACAATGACAAACTTCTTTTTTATTGCGATAAAGCCATAACCCTTAAAGAAGTAAATAAAAATATATCGTTATCTTAGTGAAGAACAACATCATTAATATATTTTGGGTCCCACATAAAATACTGACAATCAACCGCACCAACTTCTGCTCTACTGAGTTGGAAAAGCTATACAAGAAGTATAGAATTTAAGCCAACTAATCGTCATGTTACCACACAGTAGCCAATGGGAAAATAGAGGTTTTCTACTATAAAATATCCAAAAAAATCAAAAATATAGTTGACAAGGATATGAAATCTTGACCAAACAAGCAACATAACTTATTTTGGGCTTACGGGACCATGACGCACCCTACAACCTAAGCAACCCCCCACTCACTAGTATATGGGGCGGAGGTGGTTTGGCGTAATGAAATTCATGTTCCATCACATCATGGTGCTATTTTCAATCAAATGTCCATGGATGTGACATCGCATAGTCAATTTGATGAGTTGGAGTTTCTAGACAAAAACATGCTGGACAATCTGCACCATTTGGAAATCTACCAAAATGGGATAACATGATCCTCAACAAAAATGACCGCCTTAAATATTTCCAGGAAAGAAAAATGATGTTAGTCCTCAGAAGTATTTTGTATAGTAATACACAATTTCATGGTCCAAACACTACGACAAAAAACAATGATCCATTTTCATGACCACATAACGTTAAATTGTACAGTATTAGTCCATGAAACATAAAATTCAACCATGATTTCAAGTTCCAAGCTCCATGATGCTAAACTATGATTTATAATACCCCATGTCATGGTCTAAACTCTACACCCCTAAAAAATGCACCATTTTCCTAACCACATGACATTAAAATATATAGTATTTGTCCATGAAAACTTGACATTGAACCATGTTTTCATGGTCTATGCTCAATGACCCTAAACTAAGAGTTATAATACACCGTTTCCTGGTCCAAAATCTACAACCCTAAACTATGATCCTCTTTCATGACCACATGATGTTAAACTGTAGATTATAAGTCTATGAAACATGTCATTGAACCATGATGCTATGGTCCTAGATATAAGACCATAAACTATGAGAATAAATGACATGAAATCCCAATGCTACGATCCAAACACTATGACTTTAAACAATGAGTCATTGTTTTTTCCACATAACGTTAAACTATAAGGAACCCGTCCCTGAAATATGACATTAAAATGTGACTCAGGTCCTCATTGTAAGACTTTAATATACATGGAACAATGAATCCTAACCACATTCCAATAAACTGTATGATCTCTCGCAGAACTACTTACGTCTTGATTCTTCCCCTCACAGGATACGTACGGACACCTCGATCCTTGATCATGGCCCATAATCCACAAAAAATACCCCCATCATATTATATACCATCCCACACTTGTGAAGGAGACACAATTCAGATTTCTTGTTTCTCACATTGTGTATAACTCACATGAGCTTAGGATCAGTAGTAAGGATTCCCTTACACAAATGAATTATAGAGAGATATGGTAGACCCCACACCTGTAGCAAATGAAACAAAAATATTCCTACATATCGAACAAGCCATATCATTATAGGGAATGTTCAAAACTATGTGAGGATTGATTCCCACACTCATAGGATACATATTGATTCCCTTATTTGGCATCCCTTCCCATCCACGATCAAAAAAAATCCATCAAATGTCCCAACACATGGAGCACACATTTTTAGGGAACATTAAGAACAATGTGTGGCTTGGTTCTTGACCTTATAAGGTACGTAGTGACACCCGAATTTGGAATCCCCTCCCATACACTATAAAAAAAATTCCCTTTTTACACTATAAAATAGCTACAGTTGAATGGGGCATCCATGAAAGATCCTCATCGGTGGATAATAAACAGTGAAATTCTTTAAGATTTATGTGTGGTCTGGTCCTCGGTGTTATGCGATCCCGCACATTCCCCCCACTCATGAAAAGTAAAAAGATCTTTCTTCCCCCCTATACGTATTAGTCAGACTATTGTGGAAGCTCCAAAAGTTCAAGGGTAATCACAATCTAGATATTTCTCACATTCCCAAGAATATATCTCTTTTTCATCAAACTCCATACCATGGGAACACTAGGTTCCCCATAATCATTCAAGGCCATCTAAGACAGAAGGCCAGTGTCCTATGGACACCTTCGATTGATGATGGTGCTCTATTTTTACATAGTTTTGCCACATCTTTTTATTTAATTATTATTGATTTAATTGAATATTTAATCACTTTATACTAAATAATTGTAGCTTTTTATTTTTATTATTAAATTAGTTAATTAATTGTTTTTTATATTTATTTATGTATTTTTAGCCTTTAAATTAATAATTTTAATCTGACATTACATTTATAATTGAATTATGTCCTAATTAGTTTGGTTAATTTAAATCTTCTTGACATTTTAATAACCTATCATTTTTTATAAACAATTATTTAATAATATTAATTCTATTTAAATAACATAGTCTTATTTTAGTTTTTTATCTTTTAATTTATTTTCTTTATAATAGGTTAACAATGTTAAATAATATTTCTAATTGTCCTGCTAATTAATTAAGATAAGAATTTTAGTCAAAATTAAAAAAATAGTCTGCTTTTAATTTTATGAATTCAAATATTTGTTTAAATAATTAATTACTCATTTTAAAACCTTAATTATTAAATTCTAGGAATGAATTTCAATTATTAACTCACTAATTTTTCTTTTTAGTCTACCAGTGTGGTAGAAAAGAGTTAGCGGTGACCAATTGGGATACTAGTGTTATCCTTTTTCACTCAGCTTTTACCCAGTAATTAATTTATATAGATTTTTTTAGTTTAATTCTTTTATCAGTTTCATTAATCAAATATCTATTTCTTAATCTAAATGTTATCTATTAATAATTTTTATTGAACTTTAATTTTTAAATTTCTATAATTATTCTGTTTTTAATGTTTTTTCATGTTTAAATTTTAAATATCAATCTTTGTATTTTTTATTTTATATTTTTAACTAGGTAATTATTTTCAATCATTGTTTTAACTATTTGTTTTATTTTTTACACAATTTCAACATTTTAATTCTTAGTTAGTTTTATTTATTTAGGTTACCGGTATAGTGCATTGGTAACCCTTTATTTTTTCTATCAGTCGGTACCCCTTTTTATTTTATGTGATGGTACTGTTTTATTTAACTGTATCAATGACCTCTTATTTTTAAATAAAAGCGATCTTAAATTTTTAAGCAACTAATGACATTTAAGTTTTTCCTTACTGTCAGCCTTTTTTCACTTTTGTTAACCATTTATTTGTTTTAACGATGACGTCTTTTCTAAATAGTGAGATATAAATTATTCATTCCAAAAACCTTTTCTAAATACATATTATCGGTGAACTTTATTTTTAGTCCACCTGTCACCCTTATTTTTGACTATTGGTAACCTCCACACCGATAGACATCCATTGGTTTTTCATTCTCCTCTTCACCTCATCATTGCATTTCCCCATCTCTCGTTTGATGCTCCCCTTCTTCCATTCTCCTACCAGTGAGTCGTCTCCCACCATTTTGGCTCCTCCTCACATCTTCTTATCATTCTCACCACACATCAACTCACTAATTTATCACCTAAATTTTCACTTTCAATACTTACTCAAATAAAAATCAATTTAGACTTGCACAAGCTCAAATCAACAGAGGAAACCCTTTCAGCAAACTCATTCTCTGGATTTATGCAGATCTACAATATCTGAACATATTAGTGTGGAATATAAATGCGAACAAGTACTCACCACCGAAGGAGTCCGCGTGCGCCATGTTTGAAGAACCCTCTGCGGAAACATTTCATGGTTTCTATGTGAATAAACTGGAGCTGATTGTTGGGAAGACCAGTTGTAGCCGACATGCGAGGAGGTGGAGGATGAGCTAAGACATGTTTTCTGCCTTTGATTCATCATGGTGAAAAAATGGAGTCACCTTGAGGATTTTCGATGCGACTGAGTGGAGCCGCTAATTCTATCAAGGAGCTGAGCTGTGCTGCTACAGAAATGATAAATCGCCACTCAAAACAAGTTCGCCGCTAGAGGGGTTGCTGCATGTGGATGAGCAGGGACTACTGCTCGACCCGGGAGGAATAACTATGCCGCATCATGGAGGATGAGGCATCGCCTCTAATGAGAGGCGGATCCAGAGGCTTCTCGAACAAGCCTAAATTTCCCCCCTATAGCGCTATTTTTTGGGGGGATTAGTTGAACTAAAAAATAAATAAAAATACAAGTAAACAAACAAATAAGTAAGATATTAAACAAATAAATATAAAATAATAGTTTTAATATATAATTACATTAATATTTATAATTATATAAGTTATAAAATATAATATGAGAAAAAGTAAAAACAAAATTATAAAATTAAAATATAAACAATAATAATTTAGAAATAATGATAAATAAAAATTAATATAAATATATTAACACTTTAGTTTTATTTCCAATATAGTATATATATAAGTTAAATTAATAATGTAAATGATATTAATCTAAATTAAGAATTTAATAATGTTATTTTAACTAATTATTAATAATATTTATATTAATGAATTAACATAATTAATAATAATTAATTAAAAATTTAATAATTTTATTAAGCTAATGATTTTATAATAAATTGACAATCATAATAATAATATATAATTATAAAATTTAGTTATGATATTTATTAATTATGTTTAGTTATTTTTTAATAAGTATTATAACATTAAACAAAAAAATAACTATAAAATACTAATTTACCATCTTCATTTCATAACTATTTTATTTTTTTCTAACATGTGAAGGTTTATTCAAGACATGTGAAAACATCTAGGTTCATTCATCTAACTTAGCATAAGTTAGTTATGCGAGAAAAAGTACTACTACGTGTTAGTCGTGAAAAAATGCACGTGTTCGGTGTATATGTGAAGAGCTTTTGAAGTCGGTGGAAAATTTTTGGTGACAATTATAAGATGATAGTGACTACTTAAGATAGAAAGAAAAACAGATTAAGCATGACTCTCATTCTCCTAGGACGATCATATCCATCCGAGTGCAGCGGTGCACTCCTTTGAGACATGAAGGTAAGCACTAGAGATTTGGAGATGTTAGAGCGAAGTAGCAGTAGAAGATCTACATTCTCAGAGGGAGGATCTATTTTCCTATATTTATATAGGATTTAAATTATACTATATAATGATATATTGAATATTATCGTAGAGTAATTTCTTTTTCATGAGAATTTTTGTTTTTTATAGGTTACAACTTTTATCTTCTTTAATTAATTTTTTTATTAAGATTCTGACTCTTTTGGTGAGATTGATTATAGTTATTAAACAATAAATTAAATTAAGTCCATCAAGAACTTAATTCCAAATCGATGATATTTTTGAAATATCGATCATTGAGATATTTCATCAATCATTCAAATTAAAAATCACTAGAACTCTCATCGAGATAGTTTTCTAATGATAATCGTTTATCAATATAGTGTATGTGGTTTTTGATATGGTGAACTTCGAGAACTATAATACATAGTTTTTTTTCTGGAGGGGATGAATTAATTTTTTTTTCTAGGTGTGAATTTAATCAAATGAGGAACATTAAATTATTCCAGTATGGTTCAAATCTCTCGAACATTATATTTGATCAACCCTCGGCACTCTTGTTTCATTCAGTAGTTATTTCTAGTTTACACTATTTCATATTGTTGTATCATTTTCATGTTAAGTATATAGTAGATTTATATAATTAGTGTCATTTGTCTTCACTTCATCATAAATAAAATATTAAAAATAATATAAGTTTTATAAAACTAATTAATTGTTTCCACACTGCTGACAGTAGTGGGGGTTGTAAAAATCCATAGAGCACTCTCCTTCCTTCTCTGGGGATTGACCATGCACAATTCTGCTAGTGTAGGATTATAAATAAAAATTTGAGGGCAGTGACGTCCTCTGGCCACATCAAAATTTGGTGTCGTTTCTGGGGATGGGATGTGTTGAGTGTTCTTCAGGTAAAAAAATTTCAATAACAAATTATATAAAAAAATAAAAACAATTATGTGAACATTTTCTTCTTATGTTTTCTGTTTATGTTCTGTTGAAATATTTTTGTGTCTATTTAATCTAAAAATTTAAAAAATGGAATGTTTTGGAAGGCATAAATTACTACACTAGACCTTAATGTCTATTTTGCGGGGATTATGAGTACACTTCCTTGTAATTTGTCTATAACCAACCAAAAAATATTGATTACATTGAATATAATGAATATCTGGTGCCTAGTCCTAACACCATAGAAAACATTGACATAATTGATTCTAAATTGGATGCTATGGTGGAAATAATTAACAATTAGTTTAACAAAAACCATGAAATACAGGCTATATATTATCAAGATCACGATAAATGATTGAGAAAATTGGAGAACATGCTCTTGGAATTACAAGAAAGGGTTCAAAAACAAGAATAATTTGAAGAAAATGAAAAGGAAAATGTTATAAATTTTTTTAAATACAAGTGGAATAGAAAAGTGATAGTGAAACTAGGAAGCAAACATTTTACATTGAAAAATATGAATTTTGTAAAATTAATATTAGAAACAACCAACTCACTGAATCAAGAACACTTTGATGAATACCGAAAAATGAACTATAATGATGTTGAGTTGGATAATTCTAAAGATGAATTAAAACAGATTGAAAAAGATTGCCCAGTTCATTTCGGGATCCATAATTTTGAATAGACTCATTGTTTCAAATGTTTTAAGAATGAAGTTACTCTGGATGAAGATATATTTGAGAATGAAAATTAGAATTTTAAAAAATCATCACTAAATTTTTTAACATTGTAAATATTGAACCTGAACTGAAAATATAGAACACTCTACAATAGAACATTAAACTGGATAACATGGAACCTACTGTTTTTGAGCCTAAACTGATAATGACACTTCCATGTTATGAATCTATAAACCCAGAAATTTCTAAAATGTTGTTGGATTATGAGGATGATGGAATTATATTTGAAGAAGGACTGACTAATGATTTTTCATTTCCCTGTTCTCATTGAAATCAATTTTCTGAAATATTTTATGAAATGAAAGCAGTGTTAACCAATTGAGGAGAATAGATTTATTGTAAACATTATAGGAACTGAATTTATTAAAGCTGAATTAAACATTACTCCCCCTGATTTGAATTTTTAGGAACCCACTGTTGTCCATGGTTTATAAAGTGAGCCTTTTTAACATGAACAAGAAAGAGAGGTTGAGCACACAATTGAATTTGGAAGAATTTATTTGATAGAAGCAGCAGATGTTCTGAGTGAGTTAATAGATAAGGATATTTTGGAAGAGATTTAAAATATTTTTAGACTTGAACCTATTTGTGAAAAAATAAATTCTCTTCCCTATCTATCACTTCCATCTTTAATTGTGAAGGCTGATGAGCCTTCTCATGATTGTAATAGTGGTTTAGAGGGGGAAACACACTTTATTTCCATTTTACATGATTCGGTTCAGCATGTTAATGAATCCCTTATTGAACCTTTTATTCAGTATTCACCCATATGCACCCTTGAATTTGAACATGTTAGTTTTGAGGTTAAGAGAGATAGGTATGAGGTCAATGCCACATCCTTTGACGCATCTAATACCATGTCGTACCTTCATGTGAAATCAAATTTTGGTAACTCTTAAACAATGATGAAAGTGGACAACATTATGCTCAAAACTGTTAAAGGGTGTTTCATAAGGATTTTTATATGATATGAGAGTTTGGTTGGGTTTATCTTGGGAGCCCACAATTTTCATTGTTCTGTTAAAATCTTTTTGGCCAAGCACATGTGGTGGTTCCAATTAAGGAAACCACATCCACCTAGTGACTACGTTTAGTTTGTAGGTGAGTCCAACTAGAGACTATAAACCTAGCACTACATGAGAGGCCACCCATGATTTCCATTTTTTTAATAAAACCAAAATAAATTGTAATTAAATAAAGTCTAACAGAAGACTTTCAATTAAGTGCTTCATGGGTGTCAACCCATGTTCTTTGTTTTGTGTTCACTTTTGTTTCTGTTCTAGTTTTACTTTGAATTAAGTCCTGTTGTGCTACACTCTATATGCATTGTCTATGCTGGTTATTTGTTCGGGGTTTACATGCACTGTGTTTTTAAGATGCTGATGCTGTCATCTAAGGAGTGGAATTCCCATGATCATTTATAGACAAGAACATAGTCAGGTAAGTACTTCAACTTTCTGATTTTATTTTTGATCCTATTTTTTCTAATAAAATTCATCTCACTAATAAATTATGCTCACTGAAAAATTATTCTTGTATTAGAAAATTATGATACATGTGTACTGGAAATTCTGTTGTATGACTTGAACTGTATTAAATCCGACTGCAGGTCTTGATACTGAAATAAAAATTCGGTATATGTTTAAAATTCTACATGAATTGGAATGAAATTCTGATGTATGTCACTATGTAAGGAAAACATTCTACATGGTCCTCGTTTTTGTAAACATAATTCATTGTTATTAAAATGATCTCACTTCTTGAAACTATGTGTGGGGGAGTACATATATTTTTAAAAAAAAATTATTGAATCTTCTTTTGGTTTGGAAGTTTATATTGAAATTTTTAGGCTGAATTGAACATCTAATTGAATCATATTATTAGGATTTCCTTACACCCTATCAACTTTTCACCAACTATTTTCATTCCTTGTTTGAATTTTAATGGAAAATAATTATCACTTGATTAAATGATATTGCATGTACATTCTTCTGAACCTATAGATAAGTTATTCCTTGTGGTAAACACTATCAATAAACATTAATGTGACTTTTATACATGTCATTAATGTACTTAATTGAAAATTAGTTTTGAATCTTAATTGTTAATTGTTCTTTTCTATGTTTATAAATCATGTTTGGGGACAATGTTTGGTTTTAAGTGCGGGGGAGGGGGTCAATTCTTGACTGTGTTAAATTTTAACCCTACTAATTCCCACTGAAACGAAATTATTTTTGTAAAAAAATGGGTAAAATTTTTCAAAATTCCTTAATAATTTGAGGTTTTTCACTATTTTTCAAATGATTCTAGCCTATAGACATTTTTTCTTTGGTAGTTGAGTTGGGAATTTAATATAAAATTAATGTGGGTGAATGATTGCTGAGTGATCATGTTTAACGGTGTTATGGAAATCTAGTTTTGGTAATATCATTGAAAGTGATTTAAGTTATATTTTTGTGGAATTATGATCATCACCCTTGGAACTGGAAGTTTGATTTTGATCATATGGGATAATATTTTTTATTAATTTATTAAATTAATCACCTTATTGAGCCATTATAAATTATTTTTTTCATATAAATATTTTCTAGCTAGATTTGTCTAAGAATCCGGGATCCCACAGTGAATCTCTAAGACAATAGATGCTGGGTCCATTTATATTTACTATAATCCCTCTGTACACTTTGAATAAGTTCATTTCACATGCTTAGCACATGATACATGGCTTGGGAATAAAAAATAATGTTTCTATGGTAAAAAATAAGTTCATTAAATTGAGAGGAGTGATGAAATCCAGTGGAAGAAGGGGAAAATAGTTTATATGAAAATGATTTAGGTTTTCTAATTAGGTTGATTCACAAAAAAAAATATTATTTTTATTTTTTGGTACCTAGGATTGAGCCGAAGTATAGTGTTCTTCTGTAATGTTCTGAAATTCACATAAATATGACATTATTTCACTCTTTGACCTAATACATAATCATTGATTGAAATGAGTCATTATGTTGTATCACATATGAGGAATTACATCTTCATTTCATGATAATTAATTGCTTCCTAAATTACCCTCTGAGTTTTTGTTCGAGGGAAGAGTAAATTTGAAAATATTTTTCAAAAAGCTTGTTATATTGTTTATGTCCTCTGTGTTGAGAATGTTGGACATATTATAGTATGAGATAAATCATAAATACTACATCCTATTTTTCAATGATGATAAAACATGGAATTTTTTGAGGACAAGCAATGGTTCTGTGTGGGGGAATTAGGGGGTCAATTCTTGATTGTGCTAAATTGTAAGCCCATCAGTTCCCACTACAACATAATTCTTTTTGTAATTTTTTATTTTAAAATTCATTCATAATTTTAGGTTGTTCACTGTTTTTCATATGATTCGTGCATATGGATAGTATTTATTTGTTAGATTAGTTTTGCATTTATTCTAAAATTAATGTCAGTGGATGATTATTCAGTGATCATGTTTAGCGGTTTTAAGGAAATTCTGTTTAGGGACTTTCTTTGAAAGTGATTTGGGTAATATGTATGTGGAATTATAATCATATCCATTAGAACTGTAAGTTTGATTTTGATCATAGGGGACACTATTTTTTATTAATTTATTAAATTAATCGCCTTAATGAGCCAATATAAATGATTTTTTTGATTTAAATCTTTTAGAACTAGAGTTGTCTGGGCATCTGGGATCCCACAGTGTATCTCTGAGACCCTAGTTTCTCAGTGCATTTCTATTTACTACAATCCCTTTTTACACATTGGAATAGTGCATTTCACAGTGCTTATCACATGATACATGGGTTGGGAATAAATAAATAATGTGTCTAGGTTCAAAAATGAGTTCATTAAGGTGTGGGGAATGATGAACTCCAGATGACGATGGGGAAAAATTGTTTATATGATAATCATTTATGTTGTATCATTAAGGTGATTCACACAAAAAATATTATTCTTATTTTTGCGTACCTAGGATTGAGCCGAAGTATAAGGTTCTTCTACTATGTTCTAAATTTCAAATAAATTTTCCCTCTTTTCACTCTTGGTCTTAGAAAATGAACTTATATTAAAATGATTCATTAAGTTGTATCACATATGAGGCATGACATCTTCATTTCGTGATAATTCATAGCTTCCTAAATTACCCTCAGAGTTTTTTTTCGAGGAAATACTTGATTTGAACATATTTGTCAAAATGATTATTATATTGTTTTATTCCTCTATTTTGAGAATGCTAGACATGTTACTGTTTGTGCTAAAACATAAATACTACAACCAATTTTTTAATGATGATAAAACATGATATTGTTGGAGGAAAAACAATGGTTATGTGTGTGTGGGGGGGGGAATTTATGTGGCTCTATTTTTACATAGTTTTTCCACATCTTTATTACTTAATTTTTATTTATTTTGTTAATTATTTAATCAATTTATACTGAATAATTTTACTTTTATATTTTTAAAATTAAATATGTTAATTAATTATTTTTTTATAATTAATTATGCATTTTTAGTCTTTAAATTATTAATTTTAATCTTACTCTACTTTTCTAATTTAATTATGTCCAAATTAGTTTGGTTAATTTAAATATCCTCGACTTTTTAATAAAATATCTTTTTTTATAAACAATTATTTATTCATCTTAATTATATTTGATTTACTTAGTCTTTACTTTGAAAATTCATATTTAAATTTAGTTTCAGTAAGAAATTGGTTAACAATGTTAAATAATTTGTCTAATCATCCCACTAATTAATCAAGATAATAAATTTTCATGAAATTTAATGAAATTGTTTGATTTTTATTTTATGTATTAAAATAGTTGTATATATAGTTAATTAAGAGTTTTAAATCATTAATTTTCTAATTCTAAGAATGCATAAAAATTATTAAGTCACTAATTTTTGTTTTTAGTCAACCGGTGAGGTAGAAAAGTGTTAGCGGTGACCTATTGGGATACTAGTGCCATCCCTTTTCACTCATCTTTTACCCTGTAATTAATTTATATAGTTTTTTAGTTTAATCCTTTTATCAGTTTAGTTTATCATATATATTGTTCTTAATCTAAATGATATCAATTAATAATTTTTATTTTAACATTAAAGATTAAATTTCAATAATTATTATGTTTTAAATGTTTTGTGTTGTTTAAACTTTTAATTATCAATCTTTGTATTTAAGATTTTATGTTATTAACAGGGTAATTATTTTCAATCCTTTTTTAACAACTTCTGTTTTTATTTTTTTACTCAATTTTATTTTTGTTAATTCTTTGTTAGTTTCATTTCATTAGGTTACTGATGTAGTGCATCAATAACCCATTATTTGTTCTATTGGTCAGTAGCCCTTTTTATTTTATGTGATGATACTATTTTATTTAACTATATCGATGACATCTTATTTTTAACTAACAACGATCTTAAATTTTTATGCCACCGGTGACTTTTTAGTTTTTCCCTAATGTGATCCTTTTTGCGCTTTCAGTAACCCATTATTTGTTTTAACGGTGACCTATTTTCACAACGGTGAGTTTTAAATTATGCATATCGGCAATCTTTTCTAAATACATCTTATCAGTGACCTTTCTTTTTAATCCACATGTCACCCTTATTTTCTTATATAGGTTACCTCCTAACCGATAGACATCCATTGGCTTTTCGTTCTCCCATGCTCCTCACCGTTGCATTTCCCCATCTCTCCATTGATGCTCCCCAGATTCCAATATCCTAATGGTGAGTCAGCTCCTACCATTTTATCCCCCCCCCCACATCTTATTCTAATTTTTACTACCCTGAAACTCATTAATTTATCACCTACAATTTTATCTTCAATCCTTACTCAAATCAAAATCAGTTTAGAGATACACAATCTCAAATCAATGGAAGAACCCCTTTCTACGGACTCATTCTTATTCTTTATCCAGATCTACCAGATCTGAGCTTATCACTATGGAAGATAACATTGAACAAGTCTTCACCACCGATGGAGTCCGCAAGAACCATATTTGAAGAACCCTCTGTGAAATCTTTTCATCGTATCTATTTGAAGAACCTGGAGCCAACACTAGTGTAGACCTCTTGTAGCTGAAGTGCGAGGAGGAGGAGGCCGAGCTATGTCCTGTTTTCATCCTTTGATGTGTTGTGGTGAACAAATGGATCCACCATGATGAGTTCCACCAAGACTGAGCACAACCGCTGATTACATCGAGGAGCAGAGTTGTGCCACTATTGAAATGATAAACCGCCACCCGATACTTGTTCGCCGCTGGAGGGGGAGTTGTGTGAGAACGAGAAGGGACTGGTGCTCAAGTCGCAAGGAAGAACTGTTCTGCAGCATAGAGGATGAGGTATTGCTGCTGATGAGAGGGGAATTTGAAGTCTTCTCGAAGAAGCCTTAATTTCCCCCCTGTAGTGCCGATTGGGGGGGGGGGGATATTAGTTTAACTAAAAAATAATGAAAAATAAATGTACAAAATCAAATATGTAAAATATTAAAATAATAAATATAATATAATAATTTTAATATATAATTAATATAATATTTATAAATAGATAACTTATAAAATAGAATATGAGAAAACTAAAAACAATTAATAAAATTAAAATATAAACAAAAATAATTTAGAAATAAAGGCAAAGATATATTAATATAAATATATTAACACATTAATTTTATTCCATATAGAATAAATATATAATTAATAATGTATTTGATATTAATCTAATTTAGGAATTTAATAATGTTATGTTAAATAATTATAAATAATACATATATTAATGAAATAACATAATTAATAATAATTAATTAAAATCATAATAATTTTTTAAAATTAAAGATTTTATAATAAAATAATAAAATAATAATAATTAATTAATTAATTAATTAATTATTATTATTATTTTTGATACCTATTTATTAAATTTAGTTAATTTTTAATAAGTATTATAATAGTAAACTAAGAAATAACTATAAAATACTAATTTACCTTCTTTATTTTTTTAATTGTATTATTGTGTTTCTAACATGTGCAAGATCATTCAAGAGATGTTAAAATGTCTAGTTTCATTCAACTAATTCAGCAGGAGTTAGTTACATGAGAAAAACTATTGTGATGTGTCATTCGCGAACAAAGACACGTGTGTGGTGCATATGTTAAGAGATTTTGAAGTAAGTGGAAAATGTACGGTGAGATGAAAAAGAATATAGTTACTAATTAAGATAGATAAAATAGATGATTAAGTGGAAACCTCATTCTCCTTTGATGATCATATCCATCTGAGAGCAGCGGTGCACTCCTGTGAGACACAAAGGGAAGCACTAGAGATTTGGAGTTGTAGGAGCGAAGCAGTAGTACACGATCTTCATTCTCGGAGAGAGGATATCTATTCCTATTTTTTATATGTTTTACATTTTACTTAATACTGATATATTGAAAATGATCTTATTTTAATTTCTTTTGCTCGAGAATTTTGATTTTTATAGGTTAAAAATTTTATTTTCTACAATTATTTTCTTCAATGAGAATCTAACTCTTTCGGAGAGATTGAATCTTGTTATAAAACATTCAATTGAATTAATACAATCACAAACCTAATTTCAAATCGGTTATATTTTGGAGAGATCGATCATTGAGAGAGTTCATCAAACTATCAAGTTCTAAATCACCAGAACTCTCACTGAGATAGTTTTCTGATGATAACCTTTTATCAATTTGTTGTATGTGGTTTTTGATATGGTGAACATCATGAACTATAATACAAAGTGTTCTTATTTCTATAGAGGAATAATTAAATATTAATATTCAAGGTATGAAACTAATCAAATGAGAAACATTCATTTAAGCCAGCAACATTCAAATCTCTCGAGGATTCTTTTTTATCTACCCTCAGCACTCCTATTTCCATCTGTTCTTATTTATAGCTTACACTATTTTGTTTTGATGTATCATTTTACAGTTAAGTAAAAAAGCAGATTAATAGAATTAGTGTCATTTTCTTTCACTTAATCATAAAAAAATATAAAAAAATAATATAAAAAGTTGAAAAGTAAGTAATTATTTCCTCACTACTGACAACAGTGGGGGTTGTAAAAAACCTTAGAGAACTCACTTCCCTTCTCTGTGGATAGACCCTGCACCATTGTGCTAGTGTAGGTTTATGAATAGCATTTTGGGGGCCACGACGACCTCCAGCCAAATCAATTGACTATGCACACCATGCCTTGGAGGCTCGGCATACGTTGCCCCCCAAAAAGTCTGAAAATCAGAGGAAAATTTGTCCCTACCAATCCCCATTTCATCCCTCATGATTCTTGTCGCTCCCAAGACTATGGTTCAAACCTTATATCATCACTCACATCTAGGGATTTCTCGAGAATACTAATTTAGATTAACTCAAATATAATATAGAACTTTATGAGGGCATGATCATCCTCACCGCATGACTCTAAACTACACAGTATAATGTCCTCACCACATGACATTAAACTATGGGTCCAAAATCATCCCTGTTCTACAATGTAAAATTTCACAGCATGTGTTTAAGCCTAAAGTTCCTTATAATGACGATTTCTCTATTTTAAATAAATGGTTGAAATCCCTGTAATCCTTTGTCTCTCACATCGGTCATAGCTCATGTGAGCTTAGGAATCTTAGTGAGAGAAACACTATGTCATTATGGCTAAACAGCCCCTGAATTTGCTACTGGAAGCTTGACCCTAAAAGGAATGTCACGGTTCCCTCCCCCAAGAGGATCCCAACATCCTAGCCAATGAGACTAAATGACCAGGTACTCCAAAGATGGAATGAATGCCTCACCCTGCATGAGACTCAGATGAATGTAGGGAATACCTAATTCCATGAGTAAATTATTGCCCAAATGTGCCCAATATGTATGGATACACTCCTACCATACCCAACACTCCATGCTCTGAGTGATATTGAATCTACATAACCCTCTATGGAAATAAGAGATTTAAATCCAGCATCTTGTAGACACCTTTTATTGACTATGCACATCAAGACCTAATGGCTCAAAATATGTTTCCTACAAAATGGAGTGTTAGTAAAATAAAAATTCATCCTCAGGAGAGTCCCCTCCTATCGCAGTACACCTAATGACTTCCAAGCAATTTTTCCATACCTCATGATTCAAGGGCCCTCAAAGTCATTGTTTAAATTTCCATCCCAATACACAACCCAAATATAACAGAACAAGCATGCTAGATTCATCTATGGTTCCTTTTGATGTTTCAAATGGTATCCCATCCATATGCATGTAGTTGATCTACAAACAAAAGAAGAGTTCCCCCACTCAATTCGAAGTTTCCCTAAACAAGTTCAGATAAAATTACCCTTTTCATGTTCAGGTGTACCTTTGTCGAATGTCACATCCCGTATTAATAAAGTTCCCAATGTCTATAATCTTTTATGACAATCGGTGTCAGAAGGCTAGTTTCTTGTAGACACATTTGATTGACTATAGACATAATTCCATAGAAGATCGACATATGTTTCCCACAAAATGGAAATGAATGAAGGGAATTTTTTTCCCCAAGATAGTCCTTTCCAACTTCTGTACACTCAAATGAAATTCATGTCCTGTCACACCCCAGATTTGGAAAACAACTTGATAACAACATAAATACCTTCTCTTTTTCAAATTCCCCTAACATAAAAAATACTTCTAACTAAATTTACCATTCTCTAACTCTCCCTCACAACAGTTAGAATAATACGAGAGTAGTCACCCCCTTAAAAGCTGACATGAATGTCCCTAATATTTTTAAACACCACTACTCAGGCCATCCACCAACTCTACCTCCTAAAATCAAAATAAATTCAAAATGATGCATAGCCTAGCCAATCCATCGGAAATTAATTTCCAGCATCATGTAGACAATATTGATTGACTATGCACATCGTGCCCCTATGGATCTGCAAATTTTACCCACAAAAATGGTCGTCAATCAAAGGAACATTTATCCACAGGTGAGTCCTTTCCTACCTCTATATCCCTATAATGTCTCCCAGGACTCATGCATGTCCAAAATTAAAAATGTAGGGTCAATAAAAATCCCTTGTCCATTTTTTAAGAACATTAGAACATTCCAGAATTATAGTACCATGTTAGGGCCCTGCCCCATTTAGTTTGGACAAATATATTTGACCTAAAACATCAGTAATGATTTTGACTGGAAGGACTATGAACTACCAGTGAAAAATATGGAAAACATTCCAGAAGGAAAATATGTAGAAGTAATAATTGAGTTAAAATCGAGTATTAGTTCATTAAAAACAATATTGAGCCAAAAAAATACTTAAAACTTCTTAGGATTAAAACCCACTAACAGAGGCCTAAGAAGAAGTCATGTAATCACTGCTAAGACCATGAAATGAAGAATTAAGAATACATTAGGTTAGTGATGAAAAAGACATAAATGTTTGTGAGGTCTTCCATAAAACCTCAGCAATAGTTGAACTATGCTATCTGAGTCCCATGTTCAAGAAAAAGTTAAAGACTGATAAGATTATTTCAATTTACTGGTTTCAAATCATGTTTTAAATTAATACATGATTTTAATGGTGTTTAGGTTATATATTATGATTAGTTGACATGAATTGAAAGGGAAAATAAATAAAAATATATGCCAAATCAGGTTCATTGAGATCGAAAAAATAGAAAAGCATCCCCAGTTCAGAATCTCTCCAAACTATCAAAAAACAAGGGAGAGTACATATCATGATTTGGGATAGAAATACAAAAAGTCATGGTTTTCCCTTTATATAAGGATTCAATGTTATTTTTGTATGCCTTCAATAGTTTTCTCCTAAGAATATATCCCGTTTGTTTCATCCTTGAACATCAGACACAACCCCTCCAGAATGACTTTAAGGTCCCACCCCATCTTCTAGACGACTTCATAATTAGAACATGAAAAAGGATAATTTATCCCCCAACCTTGATGTTAAGGCTTATCACTCCCACATCTCTTCCACTTGGGTGTCCTTCAAATCACATTACTTCACCTCCTACACCGTTAGATGATCAAATTATTCTGAAACATCTTGTATGGCCACCACCTAATGATTGGGAGAACAGAACATGACCAGCTTGTATTCACATGATTCATGATCTTCTCAAGAAATGGTGATATGATATGTAAGGAGGAGTAAGTGCTGATAATCAATGATTATGGAACCCATATTTGTGAATAATTGCTGAAAATTTTCACCCTCATCAGCCAAATTGTTCATAGGTGTCTCCATGATAAGAGCACATAACTAGCACCATGTCTACTTTTGCACTGCCTTTTGCCTCACGGAAACACCAATAATTTGACCCTCCTCTAGCTATACATGTCTATATGAAGGAAGAATCATCACAAGAGTGTAAAGGGACTTATGAATGGTCATAAAAAATGGGGGACTCTCTTTTCCCTCAGCAGTTTTATCCTTTGTATCTAGATGCAGGGGACTAGCGGCAACATTCAGGGTGATCAATGATGCTCTTCTAGTCCCAGAATCATTAATGACTTGGGTGGTATCTGTGGGAGGTGATCAGGATGAATCATTTCTCAACGTTATAGGTTGTACTGATGAGGCCCCTCTGAGATGTTTTTGACGATGAAATGAGCATATTCATGCCACATGTGTTGGAACATGTAGTGTATCCACCATTGCCGCTGTAGGGATGGATGTCAATGGTGTAGTTGTTTCACTCTTCATATTAGAAGGTTTGTGCGGCATTGTCACTGGGGCAAGGACGAGGCATTAAATAGTTAAAGGATCATGTATTCACAAAAATGGTTTGTTCATCATCCCTTTGGGGTAAAAATCTGCATATGGTCGGGCATACTCCAATGATAGGTATGTGGATTCAGTCGTGTTAGGAATGATAACATTCATTACATCACCTTCATGAATCATCATGATCCATAATTGTCCATGAACTACGTGGTGAGACTCTCTCGTTAATTGAACAACTAGAAGCAGTGCAGTCGATTAAAGGCATTTGAATTTCCAAGAAAAATGGTAAGGGAGGTATGACTCACAAAATACTACTCGATATATATGAGCATTGAGCATCCCATCCCGAAGCACAATGATAATTGAACATTACTCTAATGAACCATCACTGTCACGAATCAACGACCCATGAAGGGTAGGATGAGGTGAAAACGTGGAATGAGAAGCATCATTCAACAACCCAACCACATCAATAATGCTTAGAGTCTTAGGATGAACAATGAAAATGTGTTGAAGTGCGAGTTGAAAGTCAGTATGAGGATCCTTTGTTTTATGTTTGTATTCATAATAGGGGAAATGTTCTTCCATCCATGCATATATGAATTGAAATAATCCACTATGGTGGTGTGGAGTCTTACCTTACTGTATTTTTCACAAAAAATCATAGAGTCGAGCGATGGTGGGGAGGGTCAAATTAGTTGGTTGACCCTCTGCCAATGTGGCCTCCATCCTTAAAGTACAGGCTTGAACCCCGGTATATAAATCATTGGATAGAAAAATCCATCAACTTAGAGAAATGGAAATGGAACCTGTTATTCTAAGCACAAGTGATATATCTGATTAAATCTCATGTCCCCATTTGGAATATCGTCCCGACTATAGGGTAGAAAAATATGACCCTTGAGTCCAGCGGGACTGATGGGATGGATGAGTTAGGTTGTGGAGAGCCCTCATATTGGGTCTATTCACCTAAAATAGTGACCCTATCCACACCTAACATGTTACAAGGGAGCGATCATAAAATAGATGATTGATTAATCCCACTTCCATGACAAATAAACTCTTTTTCATAGGGGAAACATGGTCTATGTCATTCCAGGTAGTGGTTGTTGGGAGAAACTCATTGTATATATCTCCAAGCATGGGGAGTACTCCATGATGGTGGATATCCCATAAGACTATTAAAACCTATCCATGAAATAATTAGAACGTTTCAGTGCTTCATCACTAGAGGCTCTGAAATTCAGGAAGGATTTCACCTAGTGATAATACTGCATATTGAGAAACCCAGGCTTCCTGATTCAAGTCGACTATATTCAACTCCTTGGGGGACTCCAAACTGTTCTGATGTACCCAGAACGCCCAAGCCCAATAATCATAGAAACATCCTATAGCCACTCGTTCCCAGATGGTGCTCCAACCAATGTTAGTATTTTCTTGGGATATTCTGATAATGGATGGGAACTATCAGGGGCTTAGTCATGGGATAACATTGTGACGCCTGCAGTTTTCTGGAGTCAATGTGGATCCTCATATTTTGACGACGTTCTCCTGAATCCGAGTGGTTATGAATTCTCCTTATGAGAAAATGATGACACAATTATGTCCTTAAGGTTCATCTAATAAAATGAAAGGGGTATAGGGGTCATCCAATGGTAGAGAAACATCATCAAGGAGACCAAAGCTGTAATGTGGAAACTGCACCTGTAATGGTTCTGCTAGAAGCTCTAGCATCATGAAATTATTTAAAAAGCTGTCACAAGGAATGATGTGGGATTGAATATTATCCTAATTATTTTTCTATATGGCCGCCCTTGACTTCATCGATTTTATCATAGTCAGTGAAGAAGCCATTGTAACCTGTATACAGAAGTTGATAAAAAGTTAGTGAAATAAAAAATAATTGGATGAGGGCTACAGGAGTATGCCTAATAGACATAAAACATGTACGTATAAGGTTCCACGTATTGTTCCCAGAAATGGTATGAAAAAGGAATAATACAAATACTTCTTAGTGTGCAGAAGCAACCTTGCCGATTGTTATGGTATGCGAATGCATATATCTGCGAACAACTATGTTACTCGAATCATCTGTGAAGCATTAGACCACATATCATGTGTCATCAAATAGAATGGTTCACAAATAGTCGATACCACTAACCTATGCTTTGATTAAGTTCATTTTAATAATTTGAAGTTTAAATTTTATGTTTGGATTATTAATGCTTAAGGCTCAGTACGTCGATCCATTTTTGGTATGCAAACACGCCATCCATGTACCATCCTATTATAGGGAATAATGATTATTATTTTAAAATTAAACATTGTTGTACACAAAACTAAAAATATGGTACGCGAACAGAAAATTTTTGGGACGATTGGTTTGAGATACATTCAATGCAATTCACGATTGAGATTTTTGCAAGCATTAGAGTATGTAAAAGTAAAAGATGCCAGGGATGTAGAGATTACTTTCCACCATCAGAAACCATAAAAGACAAATTACATGGGCCCCTATATATAGTTTTGGTCTCCTCATACTAGGCCCATCTATTCTACCACAGACCATTATAGTTCATGACCGCTTCAACATTGGAATATTCCCTTTTTCTTTCCGAACTGATCCCATTCTGATGGGGGGAATTTATAGCATCTTGAAAATACCACAAAGTGGTGAAAACACCCCCCAAAATTGCTTTGTAGAAGGAATAATGTACTCCTACAAGTATTACAAGTTGAATGGACTAAAACTGAGTTGCATATTTCCTAAAAAACATGATTGAATTCATGTTTTCATGGATTTTCAATTGGGCCACGTACCATCAATAGGAAGGGTTCACAGAGCACCTTAATAGTGAACCAACAGGTTCGTGGAATGATCCGTGAGGCATTGGACCATGGAGTGATGGACCATGAACCCAGTTGACCGCAAACGACATTGACCAAAGGAATCATGCACATGAGGGACATCCGTTTAATGTGCCACAAACTCATCAGTTCACAAATGAAAGAAACTAGGAGGGTTTCCTGAACCACCATCCTGAACCATAGCTTCTACAAACCCCAGTAACCGGAGTCTTCTGCGGGTCAGGATATTGCTTCATGGGCCTCCACAAATGGTTTCACGTACCCAAATGATACAATTCACCAAATGATCTATAAAAATAGCATATAAGAAGGATGATAGAGGGATGAATAATTCTTGAATGGGAATCATAGGATAAACTAAAGAGTTCAGAGAAGATTCTGACTTCAGTCTCGATTCATCGGTGAAGAACAAATTGCAATCCACTCCCTCCACAGGTATGGCCTCTTGCGAACCTTAAAATGGGGGAATTGAATAATATTAATACAACCCCGAACATAACTGGTCAACTGTAATCCATGTAATTCTCATTGATTAATTCTCCCGGAATGATAATCATATGGACTATCCTTTAATATGATGCTTTGTGTAGTTCACTACTTTGCGGACTGAACACAGCACCACGTACTGCATCAATATGTAGATGGAACCCAATGCAGCGTGGTGAGACTTATACCACTCTAGTACATGGTATACTATTCCTATGCCAATGTACCTCATCGATACACTAACGACCCCTCTACCAACATACCACTATGGTATGTGGATCCTCCCCCTCCCTGAATGAGAAACCAGTATGTGGAATGGGTTGTTTTCATGTATTATTTCTTCTAGTTCCAACATCACCCTTCCATTACCATCCAGTCTTCCAAGATCCCCACATGAACCATCCATCCGTAATCTGTCCAAAGCCTCCTCCAAAGCCATCATAACCATATGATTAGACCATCGGGTGCATTAGCACTCCCCTTTGAGTCTATATACCCATAGAAATTGGAGTCATGAATTCTCTACCAACAATGGTTTCAGCTTCGAGAATGCTTGTGGGTTTATATTTCCTTGGTAACCAAGAGTCCAACCTTGGGATTCCGACTTGAGCTTCTCCGTTCTAGGGATTATGGGAGAATACTTGTTATTCCATTAAATGGGGAATAGTGATTAGGTGAAGGTTTTGTATTTGTTTCTCTTTTTTATGAGGAATGAAGTCCTCCCTTTACCAAAATGAATTCTAGGGACCTCCCATTGAGGTATGTCACCAATTTTTCAATGCCGGGCACTTGACATTTAATTACATTTAACAAGGAACAGTTCATTGCTCCGCACCCTTGCCCATGGTCACCTAGTCCTCTTCTTCCGTGAGGTCTCCCTCCCCACCAACATGATAGGAAACATGTGCTTCGTTGAATCATTAACATCCTCTTGTTTCTCCCATTGAGCATGAATCCCATAGGCATAGTGTTTTGTGATGATTACAACATGCATGTGAATCTAAACTATGAGAACTCTGATTCTTGACAAAACCAGGATACGTATGATGCCAACGTGAAGGCCCAAGTTCAAAAGGATGACATCCCATAAACGATTCACTAAATCATGACTCCATAAATTGGAAGCACCCATGCATATGCCCCAAGACATTTGAAATACGAAATATCTGATTCTTGATCCAACCAGGATATGTAGGGAACCTTCCCAAAGTCCTAAGCTCAAAACGTAGCCCATCCAAAGGGTCCACCCAATCATGACTCCTCAAAGGGCAGCATCCATGCCTGATACCCAATCAATATGAACAACATGGGCTCTCATTTCATTATTGAGGATACATTAGAAGACCATATCATGGGTATTATCCCAACATTAAGTCACATTCTGTCACCCTAGATGATAATAAAATTCAGATCACCTTATTATATGTCTCATGTGAACATCAAATCTATAGA
This sequence comes from Viscum album, assembly GCA_963277665.1. Classification (NCBI taxonomy): domain Eukaryota; kingdom Viridiplantae; phylum Streptophyta; class Magnoliopsida; order Santalales; family Viscaceae; genus Viscum; species Viscum album. The sequence continues at coordinate 1,929,128,031 of OY728133.1, forward strand.
GTCAATTATATGCATGCCTATGACGATCTTCCAAATATATGGTTTCACGTGGAGACACTATTAAAAAATGAACCAAGGTTTCATTAACACGGGAACATGAATTAACTATATAATAGAGTCCCATAACAAATGATAATACTCCCCCGAAATAGTTCCATGAGTCTGAATTCCCATCCTTTCAAACATTAGAGTCTTTAAGTGTCGTTGGTTGAATCATCAATCAACAATCACATGCCTTTGTAATTCTACTACATTAATCATGGTTACCTGGGCCATTGGGAATTTCTAGAACTATGAATAAACCTGTTGGAGACCATCAGGGGAAGTTATATCTTAGGAAGACTGATTTCACAAGTACATAACCCCAAGAAATCTCTGGTTGGGATCAATCAGACTATGACACCTCCTTCACAATACGAAAGGGGTGTATTTTCTTGTCCCTGTAGGTCCAATCCAATCTTTTTTAAAGTATAATGATGTGGAATGGTATGAAACCAAAGTATTGGTGGACCAGATATGAAATTTTTTCTGAGGAAAGGAATGGTTGAAGATCTTCGTCATTCCATTTCTGCACCAACTGGAATGCTCCAACTTAGAGGCGAAATAGCTATCGGGTCCATGAAGCATTGGTGGGACATTCATGTACATTATAGAAAGACTATTGATATGCTATGGAGGGACATTATGGGGATGTTCTTGGAAAACATCTATCTAGTGATGCTATGATACGAGAAGTATTTATAGTTTATTCATTGACACAAGGAAGCATGTCCATAATTTATTGTGATGAATGTTTCAGGGACATACAACGTCATTCTCTAGCTTTGGCGCTTGATGAGACTTCTTCAAAAAAACGATTTCAGGATGGAATTAGGTGGAAAATTAATTCCCAGTTAAATATATTTAGGCAGAAAAAATTCTCAGAAGTGGTTAATCAGTATCTCACTTAAAAGAGAAACATAACGGAGGCTTCCATTACATGACCTATAGCTATCACTAGAAGATCAGTAAGAGTGTCTTGTGAGAGCAGGAAGAGCCATTATAAGAACCTTAGTCTGGACAGTGGCAATAATGGTGGATATTTAGGGGGAATAGTTTCACCATATCTTACTCATGTGCTTTCCCACAAGTGTGGTAGGTATGTACACTATCATACACATTTCCCTTAACAACCAGTGGAGTACGGATTTTGTGGCAAGATGGGGAACCTACACAAGTTCTACAGGATGTTGTGGAAAATGGTGCAGAGGAACAACATCTCAGATTCCATGTGTGGGAAAGGGGTCTTCTACCCCATATAGGTCTAGCAATTAGAAGTCCACGAGCAGAGAAAGTAGAGGTAGTTGATGTGGTGCTTTATGATATGAGCACCCAAATCATCATAGTGGTGCTACTAAAGGGATTCCAATTACACCACATAGAAGATTGGCAGGACAGTTAGATCTAGTATAGCCTACAATTGTGGTGAGTGAGGCTTGTCCATTGACAGTGAGGTGTAATATTCTTGTAGCTTCTAATTTATCTAGTTCTTTGATTTATGCTGGTGCCTCTCATTCCATTATATCTGCAAATCTTGTTAATGTTTTGATCCTGGAGTTGGAGTCTGTAAGTGGGGTGATGAATATCGTTACACTATTGGGAACATGTTAATGAAATATCTATTTATTCAAGGAATGATCAATTGAGATTGAAGAAAATCGATTTCATTTGAATATCTATGTCTGTGGTATAACTTGTATCAACCTGATTATGGGTATGGACTGGCTAGTAGCATACTAAGCCTACATATTAATTTACCATATGAGAGTGACCATTTAATCTTCAGAGGGTGACCAATATTTTCATCATGAAGAATGGGACAACCATGTTGGCCGATCTGGGATAATTACCCCGAAACTGGTAGTGGTCATCGCCCTTGTTGCTTAATATTTTCCAACATGATAGTAGTGGTAGGAAAGAAGTTATTATACTAGTAGTAAAACTATTTTGAGATGTATTTCCTGAAGACAATTCTGGGTTTCCACTTGAGAGAGATGTGGAATTAACTACTGAACTCAATTAGAGGGCTCAGTCGGCATGTATTCCACATTACATAATGGCTTTAAATGAGCTTCAAGATCTCAAATAACAGTTGGAGGAGTTGGAGGATAAAGGGTTTATCCATCCATGTGTAGGTTCCGGGCGTAGCGGAAGCGCGTTGATAGGTTTTCCCAACATTAATTTTAACGTTAAACAACATTCAATCCAAGATCTTTCAAGATATAAAATGTTGAATCTTTGAAATAGAATGAATAAAGAAAAGAAAAGAATAGTCACGGAACCCTTTAAGAGGATCATCATATGTTGATTATAATTAAATTAATTAATTCATAAGAATTACCTCATTGGAATTATTTTTTCATTGATGTGTCCGGTCACGATTCGGTGAACCGTCGTTGGGTTGTAGAATCCATGTGTGGGATTATTCTAGTGGTGATCCATACGTGTGTGACGTATCTCCAGACATCTCCGAAGGGATATCCGGGTGCTAGCATGGAAGAACCTTCGCTTGCGATGTCCGCCTTCGACCGCCTTGATCTGGTAGAGGATCTTGCTCTCGTAACATGAGCGAGTTCTTGGTGGAAAGGGAAATCTCTCTTGGATTGATAGTATTTACAAATCCATTGTGCACAACGATGGCTCTCCAAAATGTTGGCATTGCGAGGATATTTATAATCGGGTTTGAGGTTAATAGAGTTATGACAATAAATAAACGCGTTACGCGTTATATTTATTTCATTAACTCTTATTGAAAACCCCCATGTCAAATTATTAATTCCTTGACATGCGCCCACACTGATTATAAAAAATATCATTTTATAAAACAATATTAAATCCTCAAAATCCTGACTGGAAGAACTACACGGCATGTAAATTTAATATACACGACGTGTACTTTTATTTTCAATTTTTCTCCACCACATTTATTAGACCTTGAGTAATGACTATTTATTTCTTAAATAAATGTAACTTCATTACTCACTAATAAATATATTATTTCATCCAAAATATATTCTCTCGAATAAATAGTGTCTAAATAAATGCGATCAGACATCCTTAAATAATTATTAAACCATAATCAGGAATAAAATTTATTTAACTTGTTAAATTAATATTTATATGAGATACATGGACACACTTAGTGTGTGACCCTATAGGCCTCTTTCTCAGTGGCATTGGGCTGAGCCTGCCTAATGTCCAATTTTAGCGTCTAGAAACATGCCAAGGAACCCATAGATAAAGAAGTTAACGCCGCAATGACGTGTCACCTCCTACGAATGCTTACCGTGTAATATAATCCCTTTGTCTCGATATCTCCAATCAAGAGGGTTGCATTCTAGTGCCATCAACCCATGTGCTTGATTATTCTTTATTTGACTTCCTGGAATTGAACATGCCCATACCTTACCATGGGCATGGATTCTTTTAGGCTGTATCAATTCCATCAAAGGGCCTGAGATATCTACTTCTGTTATGGAATGGAAGGGACAAATCCATTCTCGCATTATCTATTAATGCGATATTACTCTTGACGCACCCAACGTATCCTACCTCGCTGCGAACAGTGTGTCATCATAGTTTACATCAATACATCTAAGTGCGCGAGTTGTAATGCCAATTAATAACAATCTTAATGTCTATAGACCAATACACATGTCTGAAGATTAGAACATCCAAAGACACTATGAAATGTGGATTTCCTACTGGCTGGTCTTGTTCTCATACTATCCTCCTGGATATTACCAAGGGTGTACACCATGAGAAGGTGCCTCAATTTTTTATGAGTCCTCACCCCTAATGAACTATATTATTTGTGTCCCTCAAATAATATCATCCGTCTATAGAACATACATTCAAGAATAGTGTTATGGCACTTCCGGGTTCTCATCGTAGTAGGGATCCGCTACAACCCTTTAATGTAACAGTTGACCTTAGGAAATTATCACATGACATGTCACACAGAAGAAAAATCAAGATGTGATAAGGCTTTTATTTAATGAATAAAGTACAAACTAGTTGGTTCTAGACCACCAACTCCAACAGACTCCCACATGGACTAGAGCCAACTGCTAACAACCATTAACCTGCTAGCTCTCAAATGATATTCAGGCTTCTGCTGAGATAGGCCTTTAGTAATGGGGTCCACCACGTTCTCTTCCGTGGACACTCTACTCACCGCAAATTCACCCCTTTGATTGAAATCCCTCAAGAGGTGATACTTCCGGAGTATGCGGTTTGTCCGTTGATGGGACCTTGATTATTTTTCAATAGCCACCACTGCAGTATTATCACAATACAATGTAATGAGATCTTTACTTCTAGGCACCACATCAAGCTCCTGGAAAACATTACGAATCCAGATAGCTTCCTTGGCTGCATCAGAAGCCACTATATACTCGGACTCCGCTGTAGAATCGGCGACAACTGGCTGCTTTGAACTCTTCCAGCTCACAAATCCTCCGTTGAGATAGAAAACATATCCAGATTGCAACTTCAGATCATTCTGATCTATTTGAAAACCAGCATCAACATACCCTCTGATGACAAGATCCTCGTCTCCTCCATACACTAGGAACATATCCTTAGTTCTTCTCAGATATGTAAGGATCGTCATAACAACAATCCAATGTTGTTCTCCTAGATCTACTTGATATCTGCCTACCCTGCTTAGTGCATATGGAACATCAATCCTGGTATATAACGTGGAATATATGGTAGATCCTATAGCCGATGTGTATGTGATCTTGCTCATCCTATCTTTCTCCTGTTTTGTCTGGGGACACATTTTCTTAGAAAGATGTAAGCCATGTGACACTGGAACCAATCCCCTCTTGGATTGTTATATACTAATTCTCTTTAGTATCTGGTCAATGTGTGTACCCTGACTTAGTCCAAGCAGCTTCTTGGATCTATCACGAATGATCTTGATCCCTAGAATGTAGGCTGCTTCTCCTATGTCCTTCATGGAGAAACACTTGTTCAAACAGTCCTTAACTGACTGTAAGGCTGGTACATCATTTCCAATAAGCAAAATGTCATCAACATATACCACTAGAATGATGACCGCATTCCTATTAAACCGCTTATAAACACATGGCTCACATTCGTTCTTAATAAAACCAAATTCCTTTATGGCTACATCAAATCGAATGTTCCATGACCTGGATGCTTTCTTCAATCCATAAATGGATTTTTGCAACTTGAAAACCCGTTTGGCTTCACTTGGTGTCACAAACCCTTCTGGTTGTGTCATATAGACATCTTCCTGAAGGTTCCCATTAAGGAATGTTGTTTTGACATCCATCTGCCAAATCTTGTCGTCATGGTGTGCTGCTATGGAAAGTATGATTCTTATGGATTTAAACATGGAAACTGGAGATAATGTTACATCATAGTCAATTCCTTGACATTGTCTGAATCCTTTAGCCATTATCCTTGCTTTATAGGTGCTAACTTGACCTTCCATGTCCAGCTTTTTTTTGAATACCCATTTGCATCCAATAGGATTTACATCAACTGGCTTATCGACCAGAACCCAAACATGGTTCTAATACATGGAATCCATCTCAGAATTCATAGCTTCTAGTCATCTTGCATCTTGTTAGCTTTATACTTCTTCCTTGTAGGAGATAGGTTCATCATTGTCCAACAATAATGATTCACCATCCTCAGTGACTAGGAAACCAAATCTCTCTGGTTCCCTTACTTCTTTTGAGGTCCTACGCAGTACTTGTGTTTCTGGAACTTCTTCCACGGGGACCTGTGGACCTTGTTCCTGTACCAACTCCTATGTATCTTGAGCATCAACTTCGTCGAAGTCAATCTTGCTCCCACTATCCTTCTTGAGGATGTTCTCCCTCTAAAGAAAGACGGATTGTCTGGTGACAATAACTTTCTTGTCTTGATGGTTATATAGGTAATATCATTTCATTTCCTTGGGATATCCTATGAAGATACACTTCGTGCCCTGGGGTTCTAGTTTGTTTCCTGAGAAGGCTTTAACAAATGCCTTGCATCCCCATACACGTGTGTGCGACAAAGTGGGTTTCCTTTCATTCAATAACACGGATGGAATTCCATTTTCCGCCTTATTTGGTACTCGGTTTAATGTGTATGTTGTAGTTTGTAATGTATATCCCCAAAAGGATAATGGATGATCCACATGACTCATCATCGACCTCACCATGTCCAACAAGGTGCGGTTCCTCCTTTCACTAACACCATTCCACTGTGGTGTATAAGGAGGAGTGAGCTGAGAGAGAATCCCAGACTCCCGTAGAAGATCGATGAACTCTTGGTTCAGATATTCTACACCTCGATCCGATTGAAGCTTCTTTTTCTTCTTTCCAATCTGATTCTCTACTTCATTCTTGAATTCCTTAAATTTATCTAAGGACTCTGACTTATACCTCATTAAGTAGACATAACCATATCTTCTCAAATCATCCGTAAATGTAATGAAGTAAGAATATCCACCTCTAGATTCTACTACAAATGGTCCACACACATCTGTGTGTACCAATCCTAGAAGCTCTGTGGCCCTTTCACCTTGTACACCAAAAAGCGGCTCAATCATTTTTCCTTATAAACAAGCGTTACATCTATCAAGTGGTTTCAGCTCAGTAGAGTCTAAATAGCCATCTTGGCAGAGCTTTGTCAAACGCTTCTCATTCAGATGACCATGGCGGTGATGCCATAACTGGGTGATGTATGAGTCATGTGGGTTTGTTTCGTTATCGATTGCCAACACTTAGTTTTCATAATTCAATACATACAAACCATTATTTAAATGTGCCATACCATAACATATGTTGTTCTTATAAAAGAGACAACCCTTATTTCCAAATTTGAAAACAAATCTATCCATATCCAAACAAGATACAAAAATTATGTTATTGGTAACACTAGCCCCATAATAGCAGTATTGTAAAACCAAAATCATCCCAGTCAACAATGAGAGGTGGTAGTCGCCAATAGCCGACGCAACCTTCCTTGCACCATTGGCAGCTCGAAGATCCACCTCTCCTCTGGCGATCATTCTAAATCTACTTGGTTCCTGTATTTGAATACAGATGTTAGCCCCCCAAGCTGTATCTAATACCCAATGTGTAGAAATAGAAAGATTTCACTCTATAACAAATGAACCTTTAGCATCCCCACGCTTTTGGGGGCAGTTCCTCTTCCAGTGGCCCTGCTTGCCACAAGGAAAACACACTGCCTCCAATTCCTTGCCCTGCCTATGGATCTACCCCTTCTTGGAGGGATGGTGCTCAGGGGCATCAGACTGTTTATAAGTCTTTGGCCCCTTTGCCCTGTCCTTCCATTTCTTGTTCACCATAAAGACCGCATGATTGTTATGCCCCATGTCCTTATCTACATAGAGAATTAAGTTCAAAAGCTCCGATGGACTCTTCTCATTTCCGCTCATGTTATAGTTAACAATGAAGCTAGATAAGGTCTTGGGAAGTGATGATAGGATGAGATCTGTATGCAACTCATCCATGAATTTAATCCCTATGATGTCCAAGCGTTCAATGTAGCCAATAAGCTTGACTACATGAGGCCTAGATGGCGTGGACTCTCCACGCTTTGTGGTAAAAAATGCATTGGAGATTTCATACCTCCCCTGTCTCGCCTTCTCTTGGTAGAGATCTTTAAGGTGATAAATCATGCTATACGCATCCATGTTTTCATGTTTCTTCAAGAGATCATTAGGCATGGACGATAGCATGAAACACTGGACATCTATGGCATCATCCATGTGTTTCATGTAGAGAGATAATTCCTCATTACTAGCCTCTTTCCCAGGCACAAATGGATTAGGCTCTTCCAGCACATACAATTTCCTTTCATGGAGAAGGACGACGTGTAAACGCCTCTGCCAATCTTGGAAATTGGAACTGGTGAGAAGGTTTTCTTTTTCAATTATGGTGCACAATGATAGTTTTGAAGTCATTTTCTTACCGTTTCTACAAATATTGATGAGAAAAGGATTAGTACTTTATTACAAAATTTGAGACAAATGAATAAATTAATACTTATTAGTCACCCACTATTTTATCGAAATCCAATAGCCCCAACCATTGACTCTGGAATATTCTTTTGCGTGAATATTATAGTGGCAATAATCCATATTTCCCTTCACATTACCCCAACTAGGGTTGATCAAGAAACTTGAAGGTTTTTAGGTAGGCATTCTAAATGCCAACGGCATTAACTTGCAGCTCCTTGATCTGCTGAGTGGACTCCCCAATCCTGAAATACTTTTTGGATTTCATCAACCTTTGCCTCTTGGTCACACCAAGTCCTTCAGTGGCAGTAAACTGTTGATGCGAACCAAGTCATGTCAACCCAAAACCTTGAATTATAATTCCTCGATAATTGAAATCACCCCAACTAGGGTTGGTCAAGCACTTTGAACTATGGTTCGATTCTACCCAAGATTATGGAAGGCTATGCCGGCTTAATATTTATTTTGAGGGATTTTATCCTTATACGTAAATTTCCATTTTATTATCTTTGATTACATTATTTTTAATATTAAGTGGGATATACTTAATTGATTAACCATGTCTAAGATAATATTTACGTATAATCCGGTTTTATTTTAGTTCCATCTTATGATCATGAGCTTTTCTATTGGATAGTTTATCTAGCAGTTGATAAACTAACCCAAGACCTAGGGGAGAAACACCTTGAACCTTTCGGGTTCGTGTTTACAGCTTTCCACCAGTCCACCTTTATATCTCCTTGGATTGGTTTCACCTTGGATCCTGACTTGAGCCACCTCCACTAGAATGGGAGCTCCATCCATTACATATGAATTTATCTCACACACAGGTGACGGGTAAAAGGGGTTTTTACATAAAAGAATACTTGGGCGTGCATTCCATACATATTAATGAGGAGATGGATTGTAGGCCAACAAATTTAATTTAAATAAATAAATTAAAAGAAACCATTCACATACAAAGGTCTCGGTCTAGCTCATGATCATCCATACATGCAACGATATTTACGCATAAATAAAACTAGCATTCAATTCTTTAATCATACATGTTTAAGATAAATCACGCTCAAATCAATTAATTATCTTTAATTAATCAATCCTTTTATCTTAAATACCTTTTCTGAATTTTTTTTGAGATTCTCATCCATCATAATTTTAAACAAATAAATTCATTTAAAATTATCCTTGTACATAACTTGTACCTTGGAGGCAACCTGGTGAATTCCCATTTATTACGCAGATGTTAAATTAAACACATATATATAAAATACCTATCACGTGTTGTGCCTCACCTTTATGCCTACACCACGGTACACGTCTCAAGGGTTTGTATAATATAATAATAAATTTTAATAAAACTACATAATTTGGGTGAGTACACGACGTGTAGTTCCGACTACATGACGTGTACTTTTCTTCACCATCCATCCAAAGTACACGCCCGGGGATAGGGCATGTTAATGTACTTCGAAAATTTTTGGAGTACATGGCATGTACAGTGGGACACACTCCGTGTAGTTTCCGCGTTACAAGGTTTCCAGCCAGGTAGGCCGTGTATGGAGTACACGGCCCAACCCTAACTCGAAGGGACTACACGCCGTGTTCATTGGACCACATGAAGTTTATTCCGGAAACCGCGTGCCACCTGTTTCTGGTCAACACACGGTGTCTTACATTCTTAGAAATAATCCAATACACGGCCTGATTTGGCGGATCAATCAATGCATTGAACCTAAACTACATGATGTGTACTTCTGAATACACGCCGTGTATTCTGGTGTTATACGGACAGAAACGTTTGGCTCCTCCGGATGAGTTCCCTTATTTTATTTTAATCAAAATTAAAAAGAAAAATTTGTTTATGTGAGGTGAACGAGAAAAGAGGGTGGAGGAATAGATCTCAACATTCATATTTCCAGAATTATTAAACTTGAATTGAAATAACAAAATTATTAAATGCATAAATTACCAACGAAAAACTAAATAATTATAATCAACGATATGACCCCCTTTGATACTACTTGTAGGTTCCGGGCGTAGCGGAAGCACATTGATGGGTTTGTCCGACTTTAATTTTAAAGTTCAACAACGTTTAATCCGAGATCCATCACAATATAAAACGCCGAATCATTAGAATATAATGAAGAATGTAAAGAAAATAAGAGTCTCGGAACCCTTGAGGAGGATCATCATATGTTGATTATAATTAATTCAATTAATGCATATGAATTACCTTGTTGGAATTCTTTCTTCGTTGATGTGTCCGGTCACGATTCGGTGAACCGTCGTTGGGTCGTAGAATCCATGTGTGGGATTCCTCTAGCGGTGATCCACACATGTGCCACGTATCTCCAGACATCGCTGAAGGGATCTCCGGGTGCTAGCGTGGAAGAACCTTCGCTTGCGATGTCCACCTTCGACCGCCTTGATCCGGTGGAGGATCTTGCTCTCGTAACTTGAGGGCGTTCTTGGTGGAAAGGGAATTCTCTCTTGGATTGAGAGTATTTCCAATCCGTTGTGCACAACAATGGCTCTCCAAAATGTTGGGGGTTGCAAGGATATTTATAATCGGGTTTGAGGTTAATAGATTTATGAAAATAAATAAACACGTTACGCAATTTATTTATTTAATTAACTCTTGTTGAAAACCCCCATGTCAAATTATTAATTCCTTGACATGTTCCCACGCAGATTATAATAAATATCATTAATAAAGAAATATTAAATCCTCAAAATCCCAACTGGAATAACTACACGGCGTGTAATAATTAATACACGGCGTGTACTTGTTTTCCATAAAACAACATGGCATGTATATTTAATATACACGGAGTGTGCTTTTATTTTCCATTTTTCTCCACCATATTTATTAGACCTTGAGTAATGACAATTTATTTCTTAAATAAATGTAACTGCATTACTCACTAATAAATATATTATTTCATCTACAATATATTCTTTCAAATAACTAGTGTCAAAATAAATGCGATCATACATCCTTAAATAATTATTAAAACACAGTCGGGAATAATATTTATTTAACTTGTTAAATTAATATTTAACTGAGATACATGGACACACTTAGTGCGTGACCCTATATGCCTCTTTCTCAGTGGGATTAGGTTGAGCCTGCCTAAAGTCCAAGGTCAGCATTGAGAAACATGCCAAGGAACCCATAGAGAATGAAGTTAACGCCGCAATGACGTGTCACCTCCTACAAATGCTTACCATGTAATATAATCCCTTTGTCTCGATATCTCTAATCAAGTGGGTTGCATGATAGTACCATCAACCCATGTGCTTGATTATTCTTTCTTTGACTTCCTGGAATGGAACTTGCACATACCTTACCATGGCCATGGATTTATTTAGGCTGTATCAATTACATCAATGGGCCTCAGATATCTACATCTATTATAGAACAGAAGGGACAAATCCTTTCTCGCATTATCAATTAATGCGATATTACTCATGACGCACCCAACGTATCCTACCTCGCTGTGAAGAGTGTGTCATCACAGTTTTCATCAATACATCTAAGTGCGTGAGTTGTAATACCCATTAATCATATTCATAAAGTCTAAGGACCAAAACACACGTCTGCAGATAGGAACATCCAATGGCACTATGAAATTTGGATTTCCTACTGGTGGGTCTAGTTCTCATAATATCCTCCTAGATATTACCAAGGGCTCACACCATGAGAAGGTGCCTCAATGTTCTATGAGTCCTCACACCTAATGACCTTTATTATTTGTGTCCCTCAAATAATATCATCCAGACATAGAACATACATTCAAGAACAATGTTACGGCACTTCCGGGTTCTCATCATAGCAAGGATCCGCTATGAACCATTAATGCAATAGCTTTCCTTAGGAAATTATCACATGACATGTCATGTAGAAGAACAATCAAGATGTGATAAGGCTTTTATTTAATGAATAATGTACAAAGTAGTTGGTTCTAGACCACCAACTCCAACACCATATACGTTGCCTTGAGGAACACCTATATTGTTTTCAAAGAAGGCTAATGGGAGTTTATGTTTGTGTGTCGATTCTCGGAAGTTGAATAACAAGACTGTGGAAAACCAATATCTTCTTCCACGTACAGATGATCGGTTTGTCCTACTGAATGGGGCTTGTGTGGTCACAAAGATAGATATGAGATTAGGGTATCACTAGGAGATATTTCAGACCCTTGATATACCAGTAACATCTTTCAAAAGAAAGTATAGACTTTAAGAGTTTATTTTAATGATTTTTGTGTTGAAAAACACTAATTTATTACTTATGGTTGTGGTGAACATGAACTTTCATCCAAACCAAGATTTATTTGTTGTTTTCTTTGAGGATGACATCTTGGTGTACACCAAGACTCATGAAAATCATGCCCATCATCTTAACATCATCTTGGGAACACTGAGAGAGCATCATCAACAGGCCAAGTTCTATAATTGTTTTTGGATTGATAGGTTACACTTTTTGTAGTATATCATCTTAGAGGAAAGTGTGGAAATGGACCCAAAAATGCTTAGGTAGTGGTTTTATGGGAGTAGACGAAGAATGTTTTTGATATCTGATGATTTTTGGGATTATCTCAATATTATAAAAGTTTAATCCAAGAATTTTCCGGATTGGTAGAACCACTATTAGTTTTGAAAAATAATGGGATAATGTTTGATTTTGTAGAATCTTTTGAGAATGATTTCTAGGATTTGAAGAAGCGCTAGGCATCATCACAAAATTTGATCTTACTTGAGTTGGCTGAGGATTATAATGTGTATTCTGATGATTTTTGGATTGTACTCAGAGTTGTGTTGAATTAAGGGGGTTGATTTGTGGCATACAGGTCTCGGAAGTTCATGAAAAATGAATATAATTACCCAAAAGATGTCCTTAAGTAGGAAGAGGTGTATTATGCTCTTAAGTGTTAGAGAATATATCATTGGGAAGAGAAGTTCGTTGTTTTTATGGATTAAAAAATCATTATTTATATCTTTTCACAACTTGATATGAAATTTAGGTTGTAAAGATTGGTAGAGTATATGCAGTGCATTGATTTTGACTTGGAAGATACACCCTGAATGGGGAATAGAGTGGCTGATGCCTTGAGCATGAAAAAACCATACACAGTTGGTACATGAGTTAAATGAAAAGGGGAAGATGATTACCTTTCTATCTAATATTCATGTATCCAACTGTCTCAGGACATAGTTTATGACAAATCAAGGATATAAGGTATGAGGATTTGGAGTGTTTAGAATTAAAGGAAATACTTGAAGGTGGGGAGACGCCTTCAGACTAGATAATAAATGGGGATGATATCATCTATTTGAGAAATCGAATTATTGTGCCAAAGAGTATGCAAGAGGAACCCATGAAAGAATTTCATGCCTCCAAGTGGGAGGTATATTCTAGGGTGAAAACAATGTATAATGACCTAAGACAACCATTTTGGAGGCTAGTAATGACAAATGAGATATTAGAGTTCGTAACAAGATGTTTCACCTGTCAGCAGGTTAAGGTAGAGAATCAATGACCTAGAGGCTTATTGAAGCCATTTTCTATTCTGGAATGGAAGTTAGATGATGTGTCTATGGATTACAATTTAGGAATTCCCAATAAACAATGTCAGAATGAATTTATTTGAGTTTTTTGTGGATCATCTAATGAAGGATGGAAATTTCACTCTTATCGTTTAAACCGTTATAGTATAATAGTTGGGAAAACTGTATATACGTGAGATAGTTCGTTTTCATTGGCTTCCAAGGACATTTGTTTCATATAACGATTCATTATTTACATCACACTTCTGGTAGGGCTTTTAAAAAAAAACTTGTTCCATAGGTTCTTTAATGTATTGCCTTCCATCCATAGATAGATGGGTTATCGGTGTATACCAAACATGATTCAGAGGATTTTATGTGACCATTTGTGCATAACCATGGTTTCTCTGTGGATAATCACTTGGATTAACAGAGTTTTCCTATAACAACAATAATCAACAATCTATACAGATGAAACCATAAGAATAACATTATGGGTGGCCTTGTAGATCACCACTATACTGGTTAGAAATGTGTGAGTTAGTGTTGTTGGTACAGTGTCTCTTCCAAGAGACATCAGAGGAGGTGTAGTTGATTCATAAATGTTTGGAAGTTCCCCAAAGTAAGAAGAATTCATATGATGATAGAGGAAGATGAACCATAAAGTTTACAAATGGTGAACATGTTTTCCTTTTGGTGTCTCTATGATTGGTTCACCATAGGATACAGAGGTATGGCATGTTGACTCCTAGGTTTTTAGGACCGTCTGAGGTGCTGGAGAGAATCAGGCCAGTGGTGTACCAATTATCCCTTCAACAAAAAATCAAGAAAATTCAGGATGTTTTCCATGTTTCACAACGACAGAGGTATCACCCCAACCATTATCATGTGATTGATGTGGAATATTTTTACTTCAAGATAAATGCATCATTTGAGAAGAAATTTAATTTTGTCCTGGGTCATAGTGAGAAAGTGTTACAGGGATGGACAATGCAATTAGTTCCTGTGTTATTGCTAGATGAAAGTGTTCAATAGTAATCATGGGAAAAAAAATCATACATAAAGGCTCAATGGCATACTCTTATTGGCTCATAATATAAGAGATGTTCTGGAGTGCAGCTCAAGGATGAGATGTTATAATGTTGGATGATAGTAAGATCTCGACCTTTTCTAGAGTCATCTTAGGCTTGTTTTCAGGTATTTATTTAGGTTTTTTAAGTACCTCTATTTTTTTGTGGTGGATTGGGGGTTGTTTGGGTGAGTTATATTATGAAAAAATGTAAAATGAGATGTCTATTGTTTCTGCAAGATTTGACAAACCATTTGACTGAACTAGGCAAACCATGCAAACCTTGACAGAGAGGTCCACACAGTTGGTGCCCAGTTAGACGTATGTATGCTCCCTGACAAAGTAAATCATCCAAGTGGGATTAAATTATTCTAAAATCTATTTTAAAACCACATAATCCATTAAGAATCCTATATTTTGACATTTTCTTGATCATGGAAATTTCTATTTGATTATAGATCCATTCGGAAGGATTCCAAGGTGATTCGAACATCATTCTTCGAGATCGAAATCTTGGATTGGAGATACTCTCTTTTCCTAGTAAGTGTATTTAATCCCATTTCTTCTATAGTTATTTCCTCTATCTATCCTTTAACGTTAGATGGAATATCTCCACCATTTCTAAAAATCTAATAATATGAGTTAATATCTAGATATAAGATCATGGATCTATATCTACATTTACAAGATCTTGATGCCATTGATCATAATTTTGGGTATACAGATTACGATCTGGAGCCTGATTGATGACATTATACCCTTTAGATTTGGGGATTTTCTATTGGGCTATCATCCAACAACAAACTAAGGTAGATATTCTAAATAAATCTCCCATTGTCATGGATTGTATATGTGACTGTGAGTTTATGAATTTTCTAGATTCGCTTTATAATTGATTTCTATAATTTGAGTAATTAGGAATATGTAATTGACTTGGGATTACCTTGGTGAATAATTTATAATTGAATATGGGGACAAACAATTTGGTTTTCTAAAATATATATTTTCTTTTCGGATTGGTTATGGGTTTAGATATTGTAATTGAGATATTGAATTGATTGTGTTAATAAAATTAATTGTGGAAATTAATTAGGAAATGATGTTTGGCTTTGTAAGATAATTAATTGTTTGAATTAATTTCTTTCACTGATGTTGATAAAAAATAATTAATTTTTGAGCATTAATTATGAAAATATGATATTTGATATGGATAATTAATTTTGATGAATTAATTGTGGAATGATAATTTTGTTAACAGATTAATTAATAGATGAATTAAATAATCCATTATGTGCTTAGTATATTTTTCAGTTAAAAAATGGCGTTTGAAATGTTTATCTAATAATTGGATTAGTAATAGAGTAATGTGGATAATTCATGTGAAATAACGAATGATTAAATGGATGAGATTTTTGTGGTCCTAGACATGGAATTATCGACCGATTAGAAGTTGGAAATTGGACATGGAATTCCTCTGAAATAGTTATCCAAGATTGAGATTACAGGGTGCAAGGCATGATGGCATACATTGAATGAGATATGAAGTGTTAGACATAGAAACCTATAGTGAATGGGATTTGTTGTTCATGACACGATGTTCAAAATTAAATGAATCATAACAATAAATGATGATTCAAATTGAAAACATGAATTGAAACTGGGCTTAATGGGATGATTAATGATTAAATGACCATGTGATAACTGTTTAATTATGAATATTATTTATTTCATCATAAAATTTACTACACTATCTCTTGGAAGGACTTGTTATAGAAACCATTTTCGGTGGCATACTAACCTGTACTCACACCCTCTTCGATCTGCCTAATCGGCACCCAAGTAGACATTGTTATTGAAGGACGGGATAAGGCCAAGGCCGTGGGATTGGTTTTTGTTTTGGATTACATCATGGGAGAGAGAACCATATCTAGTTCGGGACCTACTTGTGTGTCATTGTGTCTTTACATTTAGTATGACTGTATACACATGACATTTGCATTGTCATAGTATGTTTTACCTTTTTATTGAGTATTGTATTTTTTTTTATTTTGAATGTCATATGAAATTGTTTTGTTCATGTTAGTTATATCATTCCAAATTTGGTTATTATATCTTTCTTCCATTGGTGTTTTATTCTGATAAAAGTGTATATAGTCTCCAAAATATTGGTTTACCATACCCTCACTGCCAGTTGGAACCCTCTAGCATATGCGGAGGCACTCTAGAGTTCATGGGGCCATCCAGCATGGGGCACCAATTTGTTGCACATGGGACGAGACAACCCACACTTTCTGATAGAATAATTTTCAAATATTAAAATCTTTAATACTTATTTAGGTAAATTAATCATTTATGAAAATTTGGGTAATTTTTTGGTTCATATTATTGTTCTTAATATTTTATTGATAAATTCTATTTCCTAATTTATCATCTACTATATTAATAATAATTACCAAGTAAAAGATTCATATTGTTAAAAAATAAAGGGGGGGGGGGTTATAAATTTATATCTTCTAAATTTGAATATGGAATCCCTTTTTCAAAATTGAAAATTTATTTTAAAATCAATCTCGCAAGTCGCAATGACAAATAGTTTTCTTAAAACATGTATTTTTAAGGAAAAATTATTTATATCAAAATAAGGTAGGAGGATGATAAAATGAAACTAATATTATCTAGATAAATATTAATCATGTTAATTGTATATATAAATCAAATAATATAGATATTAATTTTATATAAAAATGGTAATTTTATTATTCATCGAAAAATCATTCTTTTTATAAAATAGAAAAAAAATCACCTTAAAAAATTTTATATGATGATTTAAAAAATTAATATAATTTTATTAACTAAATTTTATGTATGTACTATAAAATATTCATAAATATTATCTCATTTATTTAAATAAAAAATATTTTTTTGGAAAACATTTTTTACTGAATATAATTAATTTAATAAAAATTGATTATGTGTTTATTTCTATAGAATTAATAAGTAAAATTATATTTAATACAATCTTGACATATATTTCATTATATGGTTTTACCTATTAATTAAAATTAACTCGATGACTTGGTTACAACAGTTGTGTTAAAATAATAATTTTTAATAGTATATAATTGTTCATTTAAGATCTGTGATCCATGAAACATATGATATAGAACATAGTGTTTCTTTATAATATTATGGTGTTATATTCACCCCCACATCAAATTATGGAATCCCCACAATTTTAAATTTCACCTAAAAAAATAATGGTTTAAATTTTACTTTTTTATGGAAATCCCACCTTATAAAAATGGTTAATGAAACCTCCAATTAAAAATAGGGAATGAATATTGTTAATGTCAATATAAAACTGGGATCACAAATAGGATACTCTTAGTGGGATGTGAAAATATGGCCACAGAAGTGAAATTAAACTATCGTGTTCAAATGTTGAGTAAAAAAATATTCATGATTATTTTAATCATTACAAACTCACAAATCTTTGATCAATGGGACAACCACTGATGTATTAGAAGGAAATGTAAAAGGGTAATGTTTTTGTTCCAAAATCATTTCCTTAAAGTTGATAAATTATTTTACAATAAATATAAATAAATTTGGAAACTAAATTTTCTTTATATCATTACACATTCTTTGAATAATACAATCATTTGTCTATGACCTGATCAATTTTCACTTAATTGAGATAGATATTCAAGGCAATTCTTTATGCGAGAAGCAATTTTATAAAAAGAAACAGAATTTATTATTTTGGACTTGATATAATTATCAAAAAAAATTTCAACATGGTGTCCAATATAATAAGTCTGAATTTAACATTAAACAATAATATATAAATTTTAACTTAATCTATTACATATGTATTTAACCTTAAGACTCATCCAAAATAATTTTTTAAAAATTCATAGTCTGAAATCATAGATGGATGGTCACTAAATTCTAAAAAATCATCATAGAATAGGATTATATAAATAATATAATATATTTATTAATATAACATACCCAATATGTTAATACCTTAAAAACATTACAAGCTTAATGAAAACAATCATGCTTACCAAAAAAATCATCTGATCATTATTATATTCTTTAAATACAAACATGTAGTAATCCAAAAAATAATAACATAAATAATTAAACCACTATCAAAATTAATAGACACTAATACTATATTATAAACACTCTTTATCATTATCATCTGAATACTACAAAAATATTAATGATATATTCCCCAAATATTGTTATTTTAAAGATAAACATGCCACAAAATCAATTCTCTTGGTTACAGGTACAATCCATTAGATACCTCTAAATACATAAAAAAATGGTTCTATATTACAATCATTTTATTGATAGATAAAGATAAAAATACATTTAAAACATATTTATTAGATCCAAATACATATTCATAGTAATCGTTCCACTTCTTTTGTATGAATAACCAAAGCTTGTCCTTGATCCCATTGCATCTTCTAATGAATATTCCCTCAATGCATGGGAAATTCATTTTCATAGTACCCCATAACCTAATAGTGGAAGTATTAATTGTTTAAAACTTCTTTCATTCCCATGAAATCATGACCATGGTTTATTATTTCCACACAATTTAAAAAAACTCATTTTCTTATTAAGAATTTAATATGTTGTTTTCTTGCTCAAGAATCATAGGTCGGAAAATACTCCCTACCTTGTTCCAATTATATTTCATTTTTTATATTCTCTTATAATTATCTTGATTCCCTTAGATGACATTATAATTATATTATTTGTTCTATTTATTGATATAAGAAGATTCAATAACCTTATTTGATAAGAAATTTTTAAAAACTAGTTATGTTTGAAGGATGAGCTTAATCTTATCAATCAAATGGTCAATCTTACACATTCGATGATGTAAGTTGTCCCCATCATGACTTTCTAACATAGTAACGTTATTTTTATCCTCAAAAAATAATTATATTGTTTTTTTCATATATTTTATAATTTTTATTACATATATTCTTGTTTCTCCTAAGGAAACAAATTTTCTTTGACAAAAACCTCCAAATAAATTCATTATATACTCACTATTTCATCCTTTTCAAAAGTGTATTGAATCTATGAAACAATTTATCTCCCTATAGTGAGAGATAAACAATTCCCATGAAAACCATCTCCCTTTCATTACATCATAGAGTATGAAATATATTCTCTAGGAAACTTATATATTTATTCGTATTCAAATAGATTTGTTGTCTAATTCAATGATAGAGGTTATTATCGCCTGAAGAGATATTAAATTGTTAAAACATGTTGCAGATCACTATAATTCTCTATATTAGAAAATATATTACTCATAACATGAGTCTAATATTCTTATATATTTATAATTTTCTCATCCCTAGCTATAACTCCCTCTCCATCTTCATTATCTTTCCTAGGATGGAAAAACAATCAAAGATTACCTAAATTGATATGATTTTCATTCCTCTAACATAGAGGATAATCTAAATAATTTAATACACTAGATTAGATTGTTTATTTTAATTTACATTTTCAAATATAATTAAAAACCAAACATATATTTAATGTCAGACAACTAAAACATATTTTTAAGTCATTGTTCTTTAAATCTAATACCAACATGGCTTAAGGCTATAAATTTAATAACATTAAGGCTCAATGCCAAGAATCTAATAAAGGTGTATGGACTTGTCCAAACAATTACCTTGTTTGTATTGTGAGACATAGATATGAATCATGGGTCTATATAGGGCCCCACCAATAACATACTATGTCTAATGGATTCTTGTCAAGGATAAATAATACAACTGAGTTGACATGTCTTCACAAAATCAATAAATGTATGTTAGGGAAAAAATATTCATTAAAAATATCAATACAATCCTAGTTAAACTAATCATAAAAAATCAAACGAAATATGAATAATGATATTATTAGAGTAAATATTCCATAAAATATTCAACATAGGAGTTTAACATATATGAAAATTTATTATAAATATTATTATAGTATTTCTGTTGAAAAATACCCTTCTTTAAATTGGAAATAATTACAATAATCATAGAACTATTAATGTAAAAATGAAATAATTATATTTGAAAGCAACCTTGTGAAATTTTTAAGGAAGATTCACAACATTGAGGTTTCATGATGGCATTAAAGACACTCATTATTTTCTAGTTTTAAATAAAAGCCTTATGTATTTTTAAAAGAAAAGTAAAAAAGTACCATACTTAGAAAATGATTCGAATATTTATTTCAAACAATTTAGTAAAAATTAAAACATGGGAAAAAAGTGAAATTAAATAATTATAGTGTAACCATAAATTAATTTTTGAATATATTATTATAAAACAAGTGTATGTAATACAAACATTCTCTATTAGAGACATAGATAAAAAGAATCTTGAATAATATTGAGATTTTGAAATAATCCATTGAAAAGATTACATAAATGAATGGAGTGTTGATAACATGAGTCAATTACGTGTATACAAGGTATATCGACATAAAATATGTCCAAATAATGAATAATATAACCAAAATTTATTTTAACAAAAATATTTACAAGAAATAATCAATGAAGTCGAAGTTCAACCCAATGAATGGAAATCTAGTTATGAAATGTTGTACCTTGTTCTAAAATTTAATTGAACGTAATATAACATCATTTATAATGGTGTAAATTTTTAATTACTTTACACAGTATCCTTATTCACATTTTTTCCTCTTCTATCATATTATCACTAATTTATTAATAATATTTTATTATTAATCATGTTCCGACTGTTGAAAGTATCACTTTCCTATGAATGTTTTATCATGTATTTCCTTATTATTATTGATAGGATATAATTAAATCATAAATATAATTTTTATAATTTTAGAGAGTTTATATTTCTTATTTTATATATATTTTACAACCAATCTTGAATGAGGAATATAAATAATCAGTCACATTGCGTTGCGGAGACGATAGGTTGTACGTATGCATGCGGGATGATATTATACAAATATTGGGTAAAAAGGTAAATAATTTTGTGATATATTAATTTTAAATAATATATATCATTTCAAAATTACCATTTTTATTCATTATTACCATCATAATTACCATCTTTCAATGGTGCTAATGAAAAATGAAATACACTGCTATGTAGAGATGATAATCCAAATTTACGCACGTGCTGTGCTTTCATTTATCAATAGATTGATAGAATATAGTATATTTATTTATTCTTAATAATAATAAAATCGTTATACATATATGATAACTGCTTTATTTTTTATGATTAAAACAACACAAGAAAAAGAAGCTGAATAAGAAATAATTATGAATGGTCTGAAAGAAATGGTTATCTCTTTTTTGTGGAATTAT